>VZDJ01007754.1:45616808-45800721 GCA_008694505.1 Cyanoderma ruficeps | reverse complement strand
AAAAAAAAAAAAAAAAAAACAAAAAAAAAAAAAAAAAAAAAAAAAAAGGAAGAATATAGCAGCTCTTTCAAAACTGCAGACAAAAGTAAATTCCTGACAGGAGTATCCACCCTAGTCAGCCTCAATCTGTGGGGCAAGGAAGGATGCTGAGAACTAAAACCTACAGCAGCTGAAAACCAGAAGTAGCTAATAAAGCACAGTTATTAGCTGTGGTTTGCTATGACGCTTTAAACTCCCCAAAAAAGGCTGACCCAACAAGCTAAAATTCCTTGAGACACCATCCACAACCTTTTTACATTACCACTAACACTTTAGCTAATAATTAGGAATTCCTCTGGTTTCCACTGTCACTGTATGAATCATTTAGTTTAAATGTGGGTACCTTAAGTGAGTCTGAATGATTCTGCTGGAATCAGCAAATTAAGTAGACCATTTAATCTTCTCAGCTGCATTTACCTGGCTAGAGGAAACGTGGCACAGACATTTTGAATGTTAATGGGAGACTTGTAAAAATGAAGGTTCCTCTTACTTTTGTAAAGGTCAGCAGGAATGAATGGCACAATTCACATCACCTGAAAAAATGAAAACCTCTTGGAAAGTGTCAGAAGTGAAAAAAAAATAGGATTGAAATGAATAAAAATGTGAAGGAATCAAGTGAAATGGGTACAGAATTTGCTGTGGGTCTAGGGATGAGCGACTAGTGGGATCTCTATAAGGAAATCAGTTGAAAATATGGAGATAAATCTAGATTGGGAAATCTAATTCTAAATAGACAATTGGTCTGTAATATCTCCATTTCCCCCACCTCTTTATGGAATATGTGGTCACTGATTAACCAGCACTTTAATGAGTGTACATTACATACTTTAAATAATCAGTTGTGAGTCACAAACAAGAAAACCCTGTGAATGTGCTCTAATAATAAAATATGTTACACTCATAACTACTAGATGTTGAAAACCTCTCCGTTTTTCCATTGATAATGAAATAGGTGAACTTGGCAACTACATAAATTAACTAAATGTGGGATGCATTGAGTTCCTAACTATCTCCTTTGAAGTAGTTACTTTTCTTTCATTTAATTGAAAAAGAAAAAAAAAGAACTTGCTCTGCATATTTTCTGAGAGTTCCCTTTGAATGTTGCATTTCCCATCATAGTTGTGTTTTGATGGGTTTTATTAGAAATTATTTGCTCAAATGGTTTGTTTCTGGTTCTTTTCTTTTATCTTTTCTTCCATGCAGCTGATTCAGTGCCATTTTCCTGCCTCAGCAGCATCTGTAGGCCAGCTTAGTTTTGTGCAGACTGGTGAGGAATTGCTGTGGGCAGCAGAGTTTTGTGTGGAAGGAAATGCTGCAACTGCTTTATGGGAGCAGATTACATTTCTCACCTGAGGGGCTACCAGTGGTTAAATTGGTTCTGTCGAGATGCCTGTGGGTTCAGTGCCCTGAATTTATTCAAAGTGTCCTTAACCAAAACCAGCATTTAACTTCCTTGCTGGTAGGAAGACTTTGAGGCCATTTGTTCTAAATGAATCTTTAGGTATCATTATTAAAATATCATCAAGGGATATCGCTCAAGACTGGAGTGCCCTTGCTCTGATTTCTATGAAAACACAGACGAGGAAATATTCCCTGCCCCAAAGAAATGAAATGGGTAAGACAAAGCAAACAGAAATGTCTGGAAGGGGATGAACTTGGTTGCAGTCACACAGTGAATAAATCCTTGGCAGACCTCAAGGTCTCTTGAATTTTGTGTGGTTGATTTTTTTTTTCTTTTTAATAAAAGCAACAGTGATTTGAAATGGTATCCAAAAATGTCAGAAATCCTCTTTTTATCTCTTGTTATTGGTCCATAGCTGGAAATACCCTTTCTGTCATATGAAGTGATCTTCCTGACCTGCTGCAGTCCATAATCCCTGTCACCTGCCCCTCTTCCTTCATCCACCCTGTGATCCAGGAAAGGTGTGAAAGAATAGAGCATTTCTTATCTTCCATCAATAGCTGTTTATCAGAGGCAAATGAACTCCAGAGAGAGCAAAAAGGAAGATACTTTGCAGTAGCCTAATTTATAGAGGTGCTAGCTTCTTTTGAAGACCAGGAATCTGGTCAATTGTTTTTAATAATGAACAGATGGAGCTATAAATCAGTTTACCTGATGTCACATGTTGGTGAGAGGAATAGAAACAGTGGAGACCACAGACATACTGTGTTTTTATATTGCTTTCTCGTCTGGTTTTCAGTTACCTTTTCTGCATATTTGTTTCTTCACCATCTTCCTGTCTCCCATGGTGGGATTTTGAATTGCTACTGTAAAAACCTTTATGTAGGAGGTCTCCACCAAGGCAACTGAGTGAGGCTGTAGAAGTGCCACCAGCTCTGCTTTCTGATGGGACACAAAGATCCCTCTGCTTTCAACCCAGCTGCCTTCCTCTCTCTTTCATACTTGGCATCTTATCTCCTACAATTCTGTGGAAAAAAGAATAATTAGTACTGACAGAAACACAAACACGCACATACACATATATGTATGAATATATATATCTCTAAAAATATTTGGGCCAAGATTTACACAAATAGACTCAGATTTTTAAAGCATTTTTCTTTATAGCGATTATGTCCCTGTTTCAAGAGGGCACTTTGGGGTCTCATTCATGCAGAAAGTCACGAGAAGCCACCACCACATGAAATGACAGCAGTGACTGGCAAAGCTCAAGGCAGTGGTGCAGGTTCAGGGTCTGAATTTGTGTCCACACACCATGAAACCAATCCTGCAGGGCGGGGTCATTATGGTGCCCATGCTGGGGTGTTCTCTCACATCAGCTGACTGGTTCTGCCTGATTTACAAATAATGTTTATTTGGTAAAATGACCTACTTTTTCTACATTAATGTGAAGCTCTCTCTGCAGCAGTGGATTCATTCAGGCATTGCAAAATGTGTAAGTGACCATTTTCAAATTTAGTAGCACCTTGAGGTATAAATTAGGGTTAAGGTCCCATTATACCAGACACTGGGAAAACTCACAGGGGTTTTTCCTTGATAGGAAATTTCTCTTATCTAAGTATTCAAGAGTAGCCAAATTTAGGAGGTGAAGTAATGATGCAGAGAAGAAAATAATCTGCAAACATCATGTTGCAAGACAATAGAAGAGATAAGAAATTAAACCATAGACCTGATTCAGTGTCTTATCCAGAACCACTGTTGTGTTCCAAAACTAAACAGTCAGACTTACAATTATATTTAGTAGAAGACAAGGGATAAAGTAGAACTGTCCACCTTAAATCACCTTTCTGCATTTTGTGGTGTTCTGGACTTTTCTTTCCTTTTTTTTGCCTGATATTTGGGCACAGTGTTGAGGAACATGGACTTTCACTCTGCCCCAGTTATGTGCTTTTGTATCTTCCTATCCTTTCCAGCATGGAGAGTTTTGTTTGCTTATTTTATGTCTGATGTCTGACCAGAGGAGGTTATTTAGGCTCCCCACCCCTTTTGCTCCTGGGCAGGTTATTTTCACCTTGCTTTTTGTACTGCCTTGTGTGGATGCTGCTTTGTACTGCAGCACCTTCACTCTGAGGCAGCTGCTGGTCCTTCACCTGGTTCTGTGCAAGGGTCTGTGCTCAGAGCATGATGTTTTTCTTGCACGTTTATCTCCTCTTGCTCTCTGCATGCCTTTTCCTGGGTTGGATCTTGCCTGCTGCTTTACAAACCAGAACCTCTCCTGCTGGCTGGAGTAAGTGAGCCACAAATGTGCCTTTAATTAAAGAACTTTTAACAGCTCCAAGTTATGTGTTGATGTGTGAGTTCTTGGGTCAATAACATGAGCATGCAGCTCATATTTTGCTGCTTAACTTCCAGTGCAAGACCTCTCTTCTGTCACAGGAGTCATGGCAGTTCATGACTGGTCTTGTGTTAACTCCTGGCAAGAGTGTGTGTCTTCTATGTTCTTTCTTCCCAAAAAGACAGCAAAAGTTCCACCTTTCTTTTCTCTGCCCTGCTCCCTGTGAATAGGTTTCTTTATGGGCTTCATTCTTGTTACTTTTACTCCAGTGCTTGACCAGATTTGTAGACTCAGAAATATAAATGCTGCTTTGTTTGCCTGTTCAATCAGAAATTCTGTTCCGGTGTGTGTTCTGCCTGGCTGACCATTGGTGCTGTGCTTCTCATACATTTGTTAGGGAACAGCAAAAGAGCCACAGTCTCTGAAACTATATTCACTCCTTGCCAGGGACATTATTTGCAGAGATGCTGAAAGTTCTGCTCCTCTCCATCTAAGCACGCACACAAGCTGGTTTCTTGGCCTCTTCCATCCAACTGTTCCATTTAGGGCTTTTCAGTTTTACTGTATAGCAGGAAAAAATTAAAGAGTCCTGGTTAGGGGAGTCTTTCCTTTCTGTTTTCTGTAGCTCTTCCCTTGCTAAAACAGAAGAAGGGCTGAAATAACACAGGAATGAATTAATGGTGGGGGGATGGCAAAACCAGGAGCAGGACTACAAAGCAATGAGTGCCATGCGGTGCAGTGTGAAGAATTTCAGGGTAACAGCATTGACAGTGCCTGAATTAGGAACTGGAGGATTTAGGAGGAGAAATGTTCCTGTGTAGAAGGTCAAGATTTCCCTATGTATTCTGTTTCTTGTCCTGTGCTTAACATTGATAACACCAGAAGGAAATCCCTATTTTCACCTTCATCTACAACTAGACATGCTGTATTTCACTTACAAGTACCTTTCAAGTAACTAAAGGAAAACAAACCACTCTGTGATTACTCCTTTCTTTAAATGCAGATTCTTTTTTTTGTTCAGATAGAGTAGGGTGATACAGGCATCTCTGTGTGCAATGTCCTTACACATTGTGAATCCTGAGGGCTTCTTTTTTTGGCAAGAAAGCAGCTCTGGAGATAGATTTTCTTGTTTCCAGCTCATGAACTCAACTATGCTGGTTTTTCCACTGGTGGCATTTTCGGTTCCTCTCCTGATACATATGTTTTGATATTTGCATGACATCTGCTAGTACAGAAAACCAGGTGTGGTGTGACGAAGGCAACGTCTACATTACTTGGCAAGTTATATAATCTTAAAATCTGTCATAGGAACATAAAGTATTGGAGCTTAAAGATGGAGTACTTGTAAGTCTAGAGTAGGTGTTTGCTTTTATTTAGAACAAGTGCTTGGATGTTTTCACAAAATGACTGGAATGTTAAACCCTTCTGCTTTCCTGCTTGGTTCCTTCATGAAATTACCCAAAGTTTTCCCATCACATAACATGGTGGGTTTGTCTATTGCAGCTCTGTTGTGCTACACTTTCCCCCGGACAAATGAAGTCTTTGGGAAATGGTATCCAGGCAGGGTGCAGGGAAGTAGGAGATCTCTGTAGCTTCTCTTCGTGGTGTTAATCAAAGCCTAGACTTCACTACTGCCCCTTCGAGGAAATGTAGGAGGAGCAGTTGCTAAAATTCACAAACTGAGAGGAAAGGGAGCTCTATAAAAAGCAGACAAGCCCAACCACCAGGGTGAAATCTGGGCTTTGAGGGGTAAGTCAGGTGAGGGGGCAGCTGAGGTTCTCAGCGTGCAGCACCAGCAGCAGTGGCACATTAAGGAAACGTTTTGCTTGGTGTGTTGTGCTGCCTGTGTCAGGCTCTGCAGCTCCTGCTGGATCCCCAAAAAGGCAGAGATGCCTCCCTGGCATTGCCTTGGCACCAGCCAGGCTCCCAGCAGCACTGAGGAGCAGGAGCAAGGGTTGTCCAGGTGGCAGTCCAAGAGGATGCAGCTTTCCTAGCTCAGGGTATGTATGATCTTAGAAGGAAATAGAAAAGTCTGCTTTGTTTACTCTCCTTTTCCCCTTTCCCTTCCTTTTTTCCCCTTTAGTATGTGCAGCATACATCTCCTTTGGAATCTGTCCCAAATGATGGTGTTTAGCCTTTTCGTGTCATGCCCACCTGCTATTTTTCAGACATTTCAGAAAATTACTGGTTTCACAATAGGATTGCAACATATGTCAGAGGGACAGGGACATTAGGACAAAATTGGAGAGGGAGGAAAATACAAATGCATCCAGAGTGGTTATTTCATGTTAATATGCAGATGTTTTTTATTGCATAAAGACATGGGGAACCATGTGGAACTTGCTCTCCTCGCTCCTTTTGTCCCGGCCCTATCCCCCAGTTTTGCTTTATGTTTGATTGTTGCATTTCCTTGTAACCAAGAGTGTGTATTTTCCTTGAGGCACCATCTGTTTGCTTTGTGCCTGTCTGAAACACCACCCTGGGCCCTGGCACACACGGCCCCCGAATGCTCTGCTGAGGCACATTAATTCCCTGATGAACAGGGCAGTTCCACGCTTCCTCGATGCTCCTGGATTGAGCATGAATTAAACAAACTCCAGCCCAGGGAGCTCTTGAACACACTGTAGTCGATAGGAATTGGTGCTGGTTTGGAAATGTAGGTGAAGATTGCAGCAAGGCATGTGTGTGGTTACAGAAGGTTTCTGTTTGGAGTAAATTTGGAAAGAGTGTATTTTCTCTTGTAATGCGGCGTGAAGACACAATTCTTATTGCTCATTTCGGCTGAGTTAGAATCTGACCCAGCTGTCTTTGAGCTGCAGCTGAATTAGCTCCTGAGTCAGTTATAATCCACTTCTGAAGTAGGAATCCCATTTTCCCTGACTCATTTTTAGCCCATTGTCAGTAATGCAACATGATCTCCAATAAAGATATGACAAACTCAATTTTTCCCCATTACAGTTGCCTTTTTAAGCAATAACCTTTTTCTCAGACTCTGTTTTTCGCTTTGTTTTGCATAGCCCAAAACTCGAAGCCACAAAAGAATAATCAACAACATTTAGGCCTTTTGGAGTCCACACTTTGTGTGGTTGTGTATGTCAGCATCCTTTTCTACAATGCAGCAGAGCAGAGAGGAAGCATATCCAAATTAAGGCCAAAGATTACTCTAATATTTGAAGAAAAAAAAATACACATTTTAAACCACTTTTTGCGAGTCAAAGCTGAATTCTTTTTGCTCCAAGCTTTCCATTTTCTTTCAAAAAACCCCCAGCTCTGAACTTAAACTATAGAAAGGATGAAGCATCATTATGAATGCCTGTAGGAAGAAAAAATAGGACACCACTTGAGGGCAGCAAGTGCTCAGCTTCTCCCTGGCAATACAGGAAAGTATCATGAGGAGGCAGGAGACTACTTTTATTTTCCATTCATTTATCGTGTAATTTTTTGACTTGTTGTACAAAGAGCGTTGTTTCCAAATAACTGTGCAGATAGGAGGAATTTTTATTTTATTGCTGTAAAAATTAAAAAGGGAAAATTTTGTTCCGGCTTTTTATTTTTGTTTTGGAATTCAGCAAACATGAATATCCATGGAAGTTTTTTGAATGTGGAAGAGAAGGGATCCTGCAGTAGAAGCTAATTTTCACCAGATATGTCCTAGGAATCTTACTTGCCATTTGTGCAAAGTCTTCACACTAGAAAATACAGAAAAAAACCATATGAACTTGGAAAGAAAAAAATTCAGTACAAATGATAATGTGAGATCATGTAACTTTCAGATACCTAAAGAATGAAGACAGTGTCAAAATACACATTTGCTGTGTCAGATTAAATCTGCACAAGAACCTCTAATCCTAGCATAGTCTAAATTCTTACAGAACTTGATTTCGCAATCTTATCTTTTCCCAAAAAATGCTCAGTTTTAAAATGCAGCAAAATGATAAAACTCAATCCATCATCTGGAGCTAAATTTATGCCTTTGTGCTCCCTTAACAGTTTTAGAAATTAGATGCCAAGTAGAGATCTTTACCAATTAGGGTAACAGGCTGATGAGCCAGGAGGTTATTTGGGAACTCGATGGAGAAGCCCATGGGGGGTTTTTTTTTGTGTGATTCATGGTGATGATGGAGAAGTGCAGGTTTCAGTTTGATTTTTTACTTTTTTCCCAGTGCCATCTTTCCTCAGCTGACTCATTTTGCACCTTTTCTTGTACCAGTTGCTGCCTCCTCTGTGCAGACCTTTTGTCCTCGTTGAAGGTTTCCATTCCTCTGCTCTGCAGTTTGAACAGCTCCCCCCCAGCCCCTCTCTTCCTCATCCTCTCCTGAGCTCCTTTTCCATGTCAGCTGGAGTTCTCCTCCTCCCCCTCGCTGAAGCACCAGGATGGGAGCAACCAGAATTCATCAGAAATCACTTTCACCTCCTCTGCTCGGTGCTGCAGCACCCTCAGCTTGTTGGAGGTTGTCAGGGCAGGGATGTCCTGCTCAGCCCCATATGCTGTGACTGTGTCTAAGTATTTTGGGACCCCTGAGTCTTGTACAGCACAACCTGAGCAGATTTTCACAGAGGCTGCAAATATCAGCACTGTTTTCATCCATATTTTTGCTAAATTTTAATTTCTGGTCGAAAGCACGGCATTGCTGGAGAGTTCTAGTTTTATGGTGGTATTTATTTTAATGTTAGAGAAAAAGTGAAGTCAATTTACCATTTTCAGAAATGAGTGAAGAGCATAAGCCAACTAAAAATATATCTGCATACAGAAATAAAATTCAAATTCAACGCTTAATGCAATTCAGCACCATAATAGGCAATTTCAGTTCATGTGAACAAAGCTGATGAGGTTTAATTGAAGGCAGGCTTATGTAATTGAAAATGCAAAAGGTGTCTTACCTGTAGGTATTGACATTGGTGTTACCTCTGCTCTGTTTCTCTTGTCTGAGGTCATATTTTCCTGTGGGTGCACGGAAATTTTGAAAGGGGGTAAATGTCTCTATTTCACAGATGTAAACCCACCACTCGGAAACAGTGTTGGTCAGAGTTTTCAAGATTTGGCACCGCTTTTGCATTTTAAAATTTTCAGCTTTTTTAATCCAATCTGTGAGAAAGAAGCTGTCTTTTCCGCAGTGCCTTTACATTGTCCCTCCCACTGAAAGTAAACTGGGGCTTGCAGACCACTCTGCTAAAAATCAGGGTTTATCTGTTTCAGATGAGGTCTGCAGAAGCTGGCCATTACTGAAATGCTGCTTTTTTACCCTATCTTGCACAGGAAATCTGTTTCACAGCCAGAAGTACAGATTGAATCTCAGGACTTCTACACCTTTGGTTCAGCAGCAAGACCATCTGTCACTTCTAATTCCTGCTATGAAAAAGATGATCTAGTTATCTTTGATGGAATAGTTCTGAATTTGCAAGCTACATTCTTCTCCTTTTCCTCAATTAGATTTTCCTCCCCTCCTACATACTGGAATCTCTATTTGAAGGTTCAGCCTTGGATAAAGCTAAACCCCAAAAGAATGATGCCTTTTTAATCACTGGCTCCCCCCTGGATATGATATAAACTTGCAAAACATGCTAGCTCCTCTCACCAAAGCAATCTTGACTTGGTTCCAAAGGGGAGAGAAAACAGGTGAATTCCTTGTCACTTTAGATTTCGCTAAGGATATGCAGAACTTCTACTCCATTTTAAGCTTGATACATGTTTTGGAAGGTAGAAGATTTATAAGGAGGGGCTGGATATTTTTTCAGGCATGTCTACATCTTAACCAGCATCTGCATATCATTCCAAGGTTACTTTTAAACCTTCTGGATTCTCACTCAGCTTTGTTTGACTCTCAAAGGCAAAGCACTCTTTCTCATAGGACCATTAAATCATGACGAGATTCTCTTTCATAATGAGGAAAAAAAATCCAATTTTTTTCCTTTGGAGAAAACCATCCTCATCTTCATCTGGGTAAAGAGATGCTTCCTGAATCATAATGTCTTCAGTCTTTCACACATGTGTTTTCTTGGTGTAAACTACAGATAAAAAGCACGTGATATAATTTCATCCTTTTGCACTGTAGGTGAGGGAATGTCTCAGGCTGTTCCATCCAGCTGTAGTTTTTTTTCCCACCCATGTACACATAAACACATTCCTGAAGCTCAAACTCAGCTGTGTTTCTGGAGTCCAGGGCATGTCTCTGCTGTTAAATTTTAATGAAAATAAGATTGAAATTTTAGGGATTAATGACCGCTTGGCAAAATTTCAGCTGATATCTACTTTATCTGCACCACTTCTTCCAACCTCCCTTCCACAATGAATAACTGAAAAGGACAGAGGAACTGAAAGCTGTTTCTAGGATACAATGTGCAGCACTTCCTACTCTTGGCTCACTCTAACTTCAACCTCTCAGCTCTGTCATTTTTTTTTCTGTCTATGAATTTAAAATAGCTTTTGCCACCAGATAGTGAAGTGGAAGCAATAGCATTTGTCCCGCTGTGAGTGGGATCACCTTGCTACCGTGGTAAAATCCAAGGGGGCTGATCTTCACACGGATTTTGCATTCAGGTAATTTCCACACTTTACTTATTCTGCTGTTGGGATAAAACCTTTCCTGCAGTGAGTTGAGAGGCTTTATGTATGTGTGTGAGAGCACATATGTCTCTGTGCAAAGCATGGCTTCTCTGCATTGCCATTCCAGCTGGCAGTTCCTGGAAAGCTGTCTGGAAAGCCACCCTCCAATGCAGCTCCAAAATCTCCTGCAAAAGGGAAATCATGAATGATGTGACCTCCCTCCTGCCACCCATACCTGTGCTGTCCTTTCTGCCCTCCAGCACGTGGGCAGAACGAGAGAGAGATGGTTGCTTTTTTTGTAATCCCTCTTTGAAGGGGGAAAAAAATTCTGGGTTTTTTGGGCCATTCCAGATGAGGGAAAGAAAAGCCTTTGAACTTGGTTGCCCCGGGTTCACCTGGGTACAAACACTTTGGGTACATTGATCCATTGTAAACTGCTGGAACAGGAACAGGATGCAGGTATGGTGGACAATTATTATAAAACAATTGCTGCTCTATATCCAGCCAGTTTACAGCTTTCTGGTGTCCCCAAGATATAGGTGCTGGTTTCATGTTCTTGGCAGCCCTCCATGCCCACGAGTCAAGGTTCCCCTTTTTGACCAGGAGCTGGCAGGAGGCTCACAGATCAATGGTGAGGGGCTATGGAGAAAAGTTTCCCTCAAACTGGAAAACTGAAAAGACTTTTTTTTTGTCATTTAAGCTCAGGAGACAAACCTCCTCACCAGCGTTTTCCACTTGCAGTACATGATTACTCTGAGATTTAGGAAGCAAACAAACAGTAATCATTAAAAGCAGTTTATTAAACAAAATAAATTTCTCCTGTTGCCGTTGACTAAAGAGTAGGCAATTTAGCTGTTCCTAATTATGAGGTTATGCCTAGATTTTTCTAAACTGAAAAGACAGTTTATACACACTTTTTTTTTTTCTTTTAGGAACGCAGTCATTTTTTGAGGCTTATACACAGATGAACTCTTTGATATCTTCTCCGTCCACCAGTACTGCCATGTGCAAGAGATTGAAAATGGTGATGGAAGTGATTGAAAACCGTGTTGTAAATCTTGGTGCTGCTTCTAGCAAATTGCAGAGCCTTGAATA
Organism: Cyanoderma ruficeps; assembly: GCA_008694505.1. NCBI lineage: Eukaryota > Metazoa > Chordata > Aves > Passeriformes > Timaliidae > Cyanoderma > Cyanoderma ruficeps. Next base: position 45,789,306 of record VZDJ01007754.1, on the reverse strand, counting down.
GGTGGCACACACCCACAGTATTTTATACCTACCCTGAATGTTTAACAGAGGGGTGTTTTTTTCTCAGCCAGTTCAGTCAGATACACACATCCACTCCAGGCCCATGTTTGGGATGGTGAAATGAAATAGTTCCCATAGTTATTCCTAGAAGTTAATTAGCTGTGACAGTGGGAAAGTGACCACCTCATGATTCTTGGATATTTATAACAAGGCTGTCACTTGCTAGGTTAGTCAGGTCATAGAGGAGACAGGAGTGTGAAGTCAGGTTTGTGGCGGCACGCAGAGCTGAACCTGCATGGCTGCTCCTCCTTGCCATGGCTGAGATGTTGGCAGGAAGGATCTCCGGGAGCAGAGTGTGTAACGCGACACCAGCCGCGATCCCTATCTCTGGGAAACTCGGCTGGGCTGTGCCGCGCAGCTCTGTAGGTGCATCTGCATTTCCTTCATCACATGCCTTCCGTCTGGCCTGGGATTAATGAAATGATGTTGTCTTTGCTGCTGCTGCTGCTGCTTTCCTGAGCTCAAGGTCAGACTTCCAGGGGCAGAGCAGAGCTGTGGCAGAGGATGGAGAAATGTCACAGTGCCATCCTTCAGCTGCAGTGACTGCACCACCCTGCTGCCCATCTGCACCACGTGCTGGTTGCTCCATGGGGATCACACTGAGAGCTTTGGGGGGTTTTTTGCCTCTACTTTGTGTATTTAGCGAGTGGAACTTCCAGTGTCGTGCCTCAGGACTTACTGTAGCTGTGCAGTTCCCTAATGCATGAGGAGATGTTTGTTTGACTCTCCAATTCTGCCGTGTAATCAAGGCTTAATGTGCTAAATGTGTTCGCTGTAAACTGGTATCAGCACAGCTGAGCATGACCTGAGCAGCTGGGAATATTTCTGAGAGCACTTTTTGCGGTTTTGAGAGTTAAAAGAGCAAAGGAGTTACACCAGCAGGGGAAAAAAAACCCTCTCAAATTACATGTTTTGTGCAAATCAGAGGTATTTTATTGGTAATGATAGGCTAACCTGGAACAGATTATTCCAAAGATCTTTCTCATTTAGAGTACCATTTGTAAATGTTGTCACTGCTCAGAAAGAGATATCTCACACTAAAAAAAATATGAGTTACCATCATGACAAGGAGAAAGCACAGAAGTTCATTTTTTGTCTGTCTGTCATTATGGTCCTTCAGTTTTAGCAGAAAAAAAAAAACTTTCATAGAACTTCAGCATAATTTGCAGGGTGTCATTTCTCATTTCTCTGTTAAAATTTCCTGCCCATAAATAGTGTGCCAAATGTTGTAGTGGGTTTGTCATCTGCCCAATATTCTTCAGAGAAAGCAGCTGACTGTTGGCTTCCCTAATTATTTCTTCTTCTAATATTGTTTCCTCAGAGCTAGCTTGAAGGGGGAACAAACCCTAACTATATATGTGTATATATATATATATATAATCAAGTAAAACCAGACATTTCTGTCCAAAAAAAAAAAAAAAAAGGTAAAGCTTTGGAACAAACAATAAGTTTCATGCAAATGTCTCTCTATTAAAACTGGCAAGATTTCAATAAGCATTTTCTGAGAAGTATTTCATTTTATTTTACTGAAATAAAATGAAAGGTGGGACACTGCTTTTTTGCATTGCTATGAACCCCCACTGGAAAGCCAAGCTGGGAAACTGCCAAACCTCTCATACCTGCAGTGACAATGGGGAGCCATATCAACACACACAAACCCATATTTAACTAAACTGTTCAATTGAATTCTAATCTCCAGCTAATCGCTAAGGTTGAAAAAAAAAATCTCCCTATTCATGTTTTATTTCTAAAAAATACCTTTATGAGGTAATACAAGTGCATGAATGGATGAGAGATTCAAGCACAATACACTGTCTACAAAGCTAAATGAGCTAGGGGGGTCACATTCTATTAAACATCTCACCCATGAAACTCTCAGTTAAAAAGAAACTTTAAATGGAATTTGGAAAGTCACTGAAAGGCTTTTTTGGGGGGTTCTCAGGGTAGAAGGTGATGCAGAGGTGTGTTTTTGTTTTGCTTCACTCCAAGTCTCCATGAGCCAGACAAAGCAATGAGATTACAATAGAAATACCAGCGGACACCAATTTATGTGTAGTTGGGCACATTTTGTGTTCAAAACAGAGCTGCAGCCTCCTGAGCAGAGCATGTGTGTATGTTGTAGGGCACGGGGAGACCTTCCACCCTTCCTGCTGCAGGACTATGTGCAGGAGAAAGCCTGTCAGCCCTGAGTCTGGGCAGCAGGCTTCATCTCCAGTGTGACTGCCACCATCCAACTTTAATTCTTAGTATTCCTTAGTGGGAGAGAGCACAAAGGAAAAGAGGAGTTCCTTGACTTCTTTGAGAGCATATTGGAGGTTAATAATGGGAGCAATATGGGCTTAAAACACACAGTCCTTAAGTCAGGGCTTGTAACACAGCCCCTCATCATTCTTTGCAAGGTAATACTGAGTAATTGCCAAATAATTACCAAGTAACCAGGCAATACCTGGTTTTACCAAGGCAGGACTGATGTTCCTGGTAAAAGTCACATCTGGAGAAGGTAACAGAACCTGTTACAGAACCAAAACATAATTTCACATGAGGATGCTGTGGAGCAATTGTGAAGAACAAGACATTTGGGTACAGCTGGTTCTCAAGCACAGCTGCTCAGCTCTCTTGTTCTCCAGAAAACTGTGCACAAAACACAAAGGTGGACCGTCCCCTCACAGTTTCAGGTGCTTTATCCCTGGGTTTGAGTTTCCATGTTTTTTGCAGACCCTGAAGGCCGGTCTGGTCTGTGTCAATGGCTGGCTGGGGAATCCCACAGAACTCTCTGTGGGTGTGAATGGCTCCTCTTCGCTGATTTCAAGAAATTCCTTGCAAGTAGCTCATTCTCCTTCAGGCTCTCAGCAAGGCTGGGCGTATCCTTGATTTAACCTGGCAGTGAGAAGTACTGGCACTCACTTTTAACTGAAAGGACCCTCCCTGACCCAGGTTTTATGCTTGTGTGGAAACCCTGGCAGCAAAAATAATTTTCCAGTGCCTTCCCATTTGTCCTGTTACTTTACCGGGTCTCCAAATCTCACCTTTCTCGGTGTGAATTGGCCAACGTGACCTTCTTGGCAAACACTTGTTGAAGATTAGAGCCAACAAAGTGTTGTGGGGGGCTATCGGATGTCTCCGAGCTAAGGCATGCATAAAACATGAGCACAGAGAGTCGTAAATAACTCGGCTCCTCTTCATTTATTTTAAAATAATGACGGTTGTTTAACTGGCTTAAAAGGGTTACTCTTTCACCCCTGGCTTGTCCTGAGCACCGTGGGAAAATGACAGGAGCACTGTTTAGTTTAAGGGATGTAGTCATGCAAAACCTTTGCTGTACCTTCTGGAGGAAGCTGGAGCGTTTCAAGAAATAATGAAGGTGTGAATCATCACAATTCTGAGTTGTCTGATAAGAAAATCTTTTAATCTCTTGTAGCAATGCAAGGGCTCTGATTGCTGCAATTCTCTTTTATAAATTGTGCAATAAAATATGGAATAAATCATTGCAAATGAATCCAAGATTATCAGTAGTCTTTTGCTTTGATATCAGTATTTCTGACCGGTGTTCTTTAAAGGCTTTTACTTGTTAGTTTAGTTTTAGGAGACAAATAAAGTAATTAGTGCTCTTCCTTTATTTTCCCATTTTATGGTCTGTTCTTGGCACACTTAGAAAACATTTGAGCTCGAACAGTTAATTTTCAGTTGTGCCTGTTAGCAGGAATTATTTCCATTTTTCAAAAACAACATAAGAAAACAACCAGGATGAGATACTGGTTTCATTAAAAGTATATGCAAAGGATGAGGTGTTTTGTTGCATCTGTCCTCTTTTCTTTTTTTTTTTTAATTTTATTTTAATATATTTTAAATATTCAAAATGCACTAAAAATTATTCAGTTTTATGTGTGTGTGTTTAGTCAACAAAACCCTCAGGAGCTCCATTTTGAAAAATATTATCATTGTTTCTGGAATTTAGCTCCACACACTCTGTGTGTTTTTACATGACAACATCTCTGGTCTTTTACCAAGATTTTATGTTTTTATTTATATAAAAACCACACAATGTCATAGGATGTCAAGAAAGTGAACAGCTTGGTAAGATTTAGACTTTTTGGGAGTCCTTTCAAGATCAAGAAAGATACACAATGAAGTAAATAGCTCCAATTGGAAATCTCAGAACCCAGCTTTGATATGTGACTCTTCTGATAATACACAATATGACTCTGATTAAGCTTTATCACTTCACTGATCACTTCCTAGGCAGCAGATGCCCATTGGCTAGAGAGAAAATCAAACTTTATTCACTGCTACTTTGACTGTGGATGGCAAACCTGTATTTATAAATAAGACAATGTCTTGCTGTAGGAGATTGGAATAGTGGAGCTAGAGAGGAAGAATGAGCTACAGCCATAAAAAAAATTACAGCTTGAAGTGTTTGGGCTGGATTCTGTTGTGATTTATCCACCAGCTCCTTGCTCAGGCTGCTGCATGTCCCCTCAGCCTGCCCTGGGTGGGAGCTGCAGGCAAGGGACAGCTCTGCTGAGTGTCCACGAGCATCCCCCATTCACTCTGGTTTCTAAAGGCTGAAAGATGGTGGAAAAGCACTTTTTGGAAACATGTCCACTTACCTTTTGGAAGTTTGTTGGGTTTTTTTATTGCTGGTATACCTTTTACTAATATTTGATGAGTGTGCAAAAAAAAGTGAAAAAAAAAATTGCATCAATAGTAAGATTGCTCGTGGTGCTTTAATGATTTGGTCCATTTGCTTCACGCAGGAAGTTATTAGGTAAAATGCCTTTGTGTGCAGATTAGAGATGTGTGACACACTCTGGCTAATTGTCTGGCTGTGCAGCTCAGATGAGGGTCAGGCTGCCTGGCCTCTGTCACCTCCCTCTCTTCCTACAGCTGTTTACAGCCAGCAATTGGCTTGGGAAACAACACACCGTTCAACCTCTGCTCCTGTGTCAATCATGAGTGACTTCTTCCTACAAATAATTCCCAAACTTGGCTTAGGAAACTGCTTTGGATGCTGGAATGAGGAAGCCAAGTGACTGTGAGCTGCAGGGGGTGAGTGAATAACTGAGGATGAGGTTGGTAGTGGAAGGGGAAGGCTATCTCTGCCAGGCATGGTTGTGTCTCCTGGGGCTCAGAGGTGTGGTAGACTGACAGTAAAAAGGTCCTGAGAGGGCAAGAGAGGTCCTGAAGATGAGCTGAGACCCCACTGCACCTGAATAAGGGGATCTCAGTAGATGGTGGGAGGCACATCTGTGGAAGAGGACAGACTGAGGAGAATACAAGAAGTAACTGAATCACAGCATCTACCTGGTTTATGTGCAGTCCATGGGCTGAACAGGAGGACTGGACAGGCCTGAGCTCTTCTCAGGGGTCCTGAAGTGCTGAGATGGTAAAGGATCTGCAAGGAGAAAGGAGCTCCCTCTGTGCAGCTCTGCCTTGTGGTGAGGGCCAGCTGGCCCTTCCTACAGCTCTGTGACGCTGGAGTGAGATCACCTTGCTGTTCTCCTGCTCTGAGTACATTTGTGGGCTCATGGTCCCTCTCATGTTGCTGCAAAAATGAAATGGATGCCTGAGCACGTGTGATCATACTCTGTCTATAATGGTCTTTAAATACTGTCTGATTCAGACACAATCTCATGCAGCAGTTGGGACTGCGTGTGAATTGCTTGATTTCCCCTTGGGTTTCTTTAAACCTGAGGCAATGGCACAGCAATCTAGAGATAACCTGGTGTAGAAAAATAATAGAGATGCTTCTGTTGTTCCCTTGCCGTTTTCGCTTCCTTTCTTTTTCTTCGAAAACCCGTTTATTTCCCCGTAGAGCTATGAAATAACAGGAAACAAGAACACCCCAGCTAGGCAGCATCTCTTCTGCAGAACTACAGGAGATCACATCCTGTAAAAAGGTTAATGAGGAACTGAGACTTTTTTTTTTGGTCAGGATAAAGAGAATTATTCGCTTCCTGGTGCACTAGAAGCATTCGCGAAACCTTTTAGGAAACGGCATAATGTATTTTTAGTGCAAAATGAGGCTAGAAAGAAGTTGCAATAAGCTGTACCATCAGTCCTGGTTTTCATACATCTGACCATTCAGGAGCTGCAGGTTTTCTTGCTTCCTTTTTTCATTGAAAATGGATGCTGAGGACTTCAGAAAAAATATCCTTCTTTTCTCATAGTCTCGTCAGACTCTGCCTATAAAATGCACAGCAGCCAGTGGGTGTGAGCCAAGCTGGTGCTGGACACTGACCCTGCTGGATGCCAGGCAGAGTGCACAGCTCACTCTCCACCTTTGAGAGGACTTTTGTGGCTCAGTGCCCACTGCCATTTCCCTGCCTTCCTCTCCTGGCTCATGGAAGCTGCTTCCAGGGCTGCTACTGTGCACACTCAGAGATGTATTATTTTTCAATCTCTGCATTTTAATTACACGTCCTCCTTTTCAAAAGGCAGGATGCTTTGAGATAATGAAATCTTTCCACAGGTCATGTTGCTTTCTCTTCCTCTGGATTCCTCTATTAACAGAAAGCTACCGGTTTCCACAAGGAAATTGTCTTGATTTCTTTATAGCCTCAATCTGTTCTCACCAAAGCCACTGGCAAACCTTCTGTTTATTTTTCAGGGATACAAAAACTAAGCCAAATGCCATCAGGCAGAGATCAGCACATTTACTGAACCACGAGCAAGGCCTGGGGAGCCTAGTTAAGTAATTCATTACAGCTTCTTTGAAATTCCTTCACTAAATAGGTTTGGGGTTGTTTTTTTGCCAGAAATGCTAGCTTGCTGAAGTGGAAACATTTTGTGGCAATGTACCAATTTCTGTTATCCAAAAGGTTATTTTTGAGTCCCAGGTGAAATTTTATGGGGAGAAAAGGAGGCAGAAAAGGACTTCTTATCTGTAATACTGTGCTGAACAAATGGAGCTACCACAGCTTCCAAGCTAGAATTGCTTGCAATTGCCTGAACACATCTGGGCAGATGGACTTAGCCCTTGATTTCAGGTGTCTGAATTGAAAGGCATTTGAAAGGGGGTTGGACAGGATGATCTTGAAGACCCAACCCAGCCAAACCATCCTGTGACTCTATGAAGTCTATGTGTTGGTGATGTGCAATTGTTAAATATTCCTATTTACATCCAGTCGTGAAAAATGATGTTGGAATTGAGATGGCCATCAACCTGAGGAATGTACAAACATCATTTAAGCCCAATATTTTCATAAGGATTTGAATCCCATGTCATGATGAATTGTCACCTTCCCTGTCACAGGGCACAATGTTAATTCAGTGCTCAGAAGGCACTTAGAGACAACAAGAAGAAGGTCTTGTCAAGAAGCATCAGCAAAAGCTGTTTCTGGTTTAAGAAATCACTAGAAATTGGGCAAGTGTGTTGAATTAAATCCATGCCATCTTTACCTTGTCCTTACACCTTTCTCTGTGTAGTCACTGTCCAAGACAGAACTCTGGCCTAATAATATTTAATTCAGTCTGATGCAGTGGGGCATTTTATGCTATTTCAAAGAGATTTTGCATAAAGACACCAGAAAAAAAATCATTCCTGCCCCCTTCAGCTGTGGCTGCTCTCTGCAATTAGCACTGTGTGTCTGTAGCTGCACTGACTCTTGTAGCTGAGATCTTCCACAAGGCTCTGGAGGTGTCAGTGAAGGAAAAATGATAATAGAGTCATGAGGAGTGCTGAGGCTGGAACAAGACCAAATACCCATCAGCATTCCACTGGTATGATCCATCACTGACAGTAAACCAAAGTCAGGGATCCACATTAATAAAGGCATTCAAATACCTAAAGCTCACCAAAATCTCTGTGAGTAAAGTGTCTGAATATTTTTATAATCTGGATCCTAACAAAGTTAACGAATAATGTTACTGTTAAATCAGAGTGTTGATTTGGCTGATTCAGCCTTGATGGGAATACAGGAAAATTATAGTTATTCTCAAAGAGTTTAAAGTATCACATGGTTATCTTGCATTTGAAACACCACTGTCAGCTTACCTCACTGTTGTGCTGCATTGTGTTGATGTCACAGGCAGTAGACAAGCAAAAAAATGAAGTAACTAATGATGGATGCTTGTATTCCAACAAAAAAACAAATCAATATTTGCTTTATATGTTGATTACCGTTTTATTTATAGGCAGGACAAATTCTAAATATTAATATTAAGTGATCTACTTTGCCCAACAGTATAAGTATGAAGTTCCAGGGTTTTTTCTTAAATGCTGAGCCCCCATCTGTTGTATCCATGGTGATAGCAAGACTTTTGTTCTGATTCCTTTTCAAATCAGTGTTGTGATTCTTAGTGATTTTAAAACTGCTTTCCAGCGACTCTAAAAATTAATGGTTAATCAAACAATCTCAGCTTTGGTTCGCTTAGCTATGTGCATGCACCCATTATTAAGTAGCAATCCACCTCCAGCAGCAAAACCTTTCACTGTGGTTTGGGTTCTTGTGTTGTGTCTGTAGGGATAGGATAATCTATTTGAAGAAAATCTGATGAAATTGCACCAAAGCTTTCTACATCCTTTATTGGGAAATAAAAAGGTCAAGCTCTTCCTTTGTAGGGATTACTGGGTCCATGCAGCCTCAGTAGGAGGAGTGAGCGATAGGAGTGAGGGAGTGGGGTGATAAATCAGAGGAACACTTGCTTCAGTAGGTGCCTCTCTCACAGCAATTTGCTCTTGGAAAGATAGTTGGGGCTATCATCCTATCTTTTCTGGAATTTTTTGGGTAAAAAAACCCCAAACATAACGTTAGAAGATGTGACTATAAGGAGAAGAGAAATTATAAAGAAAGGGTGTCCCCATGTGCATGTTTCAGAGGGAAGGAATGAGGAAGGCAGGAGGTACAGCAGGGTGTACAGAAGAAACCCCTTGGAAAGCAAGTGAGAAATATTCTCAATTTTGACAGCTGTGGAGTGGGAAAACTTTGGTTGTCCACCCCACAAAAGGGATGACATGGAACATTCTGCCAATGGGACCAGCAAGAACCTGGGTTAACCCAGGCTGTGGGACATGCCAGTGAGAACATCAGTGCATGACTGCTACAGCTTCTCCTCTTCTGTCTAGAGACTTTTCCCCAAGCTTGGACTGAATCAAATTAATACATGTCTGGTAGGAAACTTGAAAATCTTCCTGGTATTCATCAAGATCTGCAGGTTTCCTGAAACTTTCCAAGCTCAGGCTGAACAACATGAGGAAGTACTCCAGAGATTTGCCGTGCTGTAATTTGCCCTTGAACAAAAATGAAATTTAAAAAAGGTTTAACAAACATTCACACTTTTCAAATACTTGTCTGGTGTTCTGGCCTCCCACTTGGCTGTATGAACTGAAGATGAGGAGGGAGAAGCCTGCACTGTGATTAATCCCCCTGACAAGGTCACCTGGATAAAATGCTCTTGACTGGAAAGAGCCAGTGAAGGGTCTGCACTGATGCTACATATGTGATTTGTCATTAACATATTTAACCAGTGATTGACAGGTAACCTGAAGTCTTGTTTCTGTGACTGTGCAGGGCTTTTATAGTTCCAAATAAACAGCTGAAGGGTTTCTCTGTTTCCTCCTCATGTGAATGTGCAAAACATTTGGCTCTGGCCACTCCTCACACTTGCCATGAGAGAGTTCTTCTCTGAGCCAGTGATGACAGAATGCAGTCCATTTTTTAAATGGGGATTTGCAAATTCAAACACATGCACAAATCAAGTTCAGTCAGGGGATTCCTCACATTCCTGCCCTGAATGGTCTTCAGACTCCATGAAAAATACAACTGGTCTGCACTCCATATGACCATGTTTTTTTTATTTTCCTCAGGGGGACGTCAAATGATAATCACTGTCAGCCAGTTTCACAAACGACTAGAAATTATGCTCAAAGTCAGTGTTATCAAGATGGAAGGTTTCTAACATATCTTGTGCTACTTCTGATGTACAATAAGATGCAAAAATACCTCTACTTTTTACAAATGATTTGACTGAGGGAAGAGACGCTTTTAAAATTCGACACCTCAATTGGTGGAGTTGCAACATGTTCTGGAGGACACGACCAGAGTTCAAAATGAACTTGGTCAGACAGACAGATGAATAGAGAACTTGTCAGAGAGATGAATAGGTGAATAAGCAAAAGGATGTTCAACGTACCAACTGTGACATTTAGGAAGGAGAGTACAAATGCCAGGTGGGTACTGTCTGCTGAGCAGCAGTATGGAAGAGGAAGGTTTAGATGAGAGTGGAACAACACTGTTTTAGTCAGGTATTGAAAAAAATGGGAAAGTCAGTCTAGGCTGAAGTTGAGTTTTAAATAGTTTGGTAGTCTTAAAAGTTCTTTACCAGCGCTCCTGTGATAAATGCCTCGTTTAGGTCTGATGGCCATTTATCCTCTGTGTAGCTGCTCCATTTATTTTTGCAAAGCTAACTCATTCATTATAGCTAGCTCTTATTAAAGTGAAGCATTCAGCTGGGGAGGTTGGCTTATGGCAGTCAGCCTAAAGACATCACCAAATTTGTTTTGAATTAATTGATACAGGCCCAGTGTAACAGCTCTTAAAGTCCATGTGCAGTGTGGGGTGCCTCCTCTCCTTGGCCTTGCCTTGTGAGAGTGAATTGTTCCATGGAAAGAGACAAGGTGCTGCAGAGGACATCCCAGGGAGTCTTCCTGGGACTCCCATTTTCTGGAGGAGTTTAAGGAAATCCACTCAAATTTTGTGGTTTCATCCATTCATATGACTTGGCTGACATGGATTGATGATGAGCACATGATTCTTATATTGAATTAATCTGAATTCTGCATTTTATTAAAAGCAGTGGGGGCCAAGCTAAAAATGATCTTACACACAGACTCTGAATTTCTCTTTTCTTAAAGCACAAGCAATACAGAAATACAGATATCTTCATTCGTTTCCCTGTGATTTTCTTATCTCTACATATTTATTTAGCTAATACACACTTAAAAAAGTTTCTTAGCTGTGTATCATGTATTGCACAAATTTGACAATAGTTTAGCTATCCATCTTAGCTGCTCAGAGCTTGGTTTAAAGCTGTACAGCAAAAGGAAATTTCAGGTGGTTTTCAGTGGAGGGAGAACAGACTATGATGGAAGAGTGGAAAAGTTTTAACTTTGTAGTCTGGAGTCCCTCTCAACACTAACCTCTTCCTTTAGGAGTTTCACAAACTTCTTTTACATAGAACCTATTAATATTTATTCCTGACTCATGAAAGAAGGGCTGGGCGAGATGACAGCCTTGGAGTGGCCTGTAATTTCTACGACTTCTTCATTTCTTGCATAATGCTGTATGGCTTCAAACTCCTTGTAGGTAAGTGCACACAGAAAAATGTTTCCTTTGCCTTCCTGAGGGCACCATCAAAATGAAGCAAAGCATGGAGAAGAAGTAGGATAGCTGAATGGGGCTCTCAAAATTTAGAAGATGCTCCATCTTGTCTGCCTGCAGCTCCCCTCTGTCCTGCAGCCTCTGCTCACTGCTTTGTTTGCAGAGATAAGTTGGTCTTATCTGGAAGTATCTCTGTACTTGAAACTTCTAAGCAGAGCAGATGTACACATCTCCTCATACTGTAGAGTAACCCGTGAGGTTGGACTGTCTGGTCTCATAAACCAGACTCTGCCATCAACAGTCTGCTTTTTGAAGTTTCTGCATGGGTTAACTGTAGAGTGCCATCTCCTTCTGAAGATAAGATCTGAACCTTCTCTGCAGTGGTAGCCAAATGTGTCTGGCAATGTTTTCCTTTTTTTATCCCTTCTCTCTCTCTCATGCAAACACATACACAGCTAAACAAAACCCAAGAAAACAAGTAGAAACAATTGAGATAAACCAATCTCATATAAAATCTGTATCAACAGCCTCAGCCTCTGCAAAGCTTCAAAGGCATTTCTGACTGACAAACCCCTGTCACTCTAAATCTTGCTCCTGGTGTTTGCACCTGAGTAACCAGGAAGACGCCTCCCGGAGACACTGTTGCTCTTGTTTTTCCTACCAGCAGCGCACAAGTTACACAGACCTACAGCACTGCCGTTCCAGGCTCTTGCCTGCAATCAGAAACAGAATGTAATGTACAGTCCCCAAGGAAGGCCAGAGGCAGCAGTGGCAGCTCTGGAGATGTGTTGCCTCCACGGGCACAGATGTGCTGTCCCCAGGGCTGTGCTGTGGGGGGCTGTGGGGTGAAACCCACACCCAGCTCTGGGATGAGGGAGCCAAGCTGAGGCCAACATGCCTCGTCTGTCCTTGAGCCCCATCTCACAATGGAACAGCAAACTCTCCAGGAGCTGCTCTCATTTCCTGTCTCCAAGCCATTCACAGGGTTTCCCAGACTTGCTGAGGTGTAAGAGGTGTGTCTTGGGCTTTTCTTCCTTGCAAGAGAGGAGTGAGATTTTCTTTAGAGAAAATTATGGCTTCTTTCCATAGTGCGTAGCTGTTTGGAACAGTCAACCTCTGTCTTTTGGATTGATTTTCTCAAGATCAATCAAATCTGCAAGATTCCTGGCCAATTAATTCTTGAGCACTTTATTATTACACTCATCTGAGCTAAAATAGCTATGGAAAATTCTCTTGACATTTTAGACAAATTTCAAATACTTTTTCCTTATTCTCTGGAATAAGCGTGCATTATCCCTAGAACCAAATTTCTCATATTTTCTCTAAATGAAAGTTTAATATTTATTGAAATCTTCTGTTGATTAAAAGCTCTGAATAGTGTATCCAGAAGACTAATCGATATTTTAAATGCACTCAGACATATTAGCTGCTTACTGTTACATAGACAAATAATGAACTTGCTATATGAGAAGGTAAAATTCATGAATAATTCATAGGTGCATTAATTTATTCAGTTTTGCCTTTTGAATTGATTTGGCAATTATTCTTGTACTGCACATCATTTACAAACGCTTAGATATAAATATTTACAGTTGCAAATTTGCGGTCGAATAATTCCTGTTCTCTGATTGAATGGCTTCTGTAGCACACCAAGCAGTGCAAATTGTGAATTTTACTGTTAAATATACAGCTCTGTGGGATGTGGGTGCTGCAATGATCAAGCAGAGTGGATACATACTGACTGCAAATGTGGCCAAACTAATGTATGTTAAATACAAATAAATATTTGCAGGCTGGGTTTCTTCATTTCTTATTGCAACAGGAACAAGGGAAAGACCTCATGCATTGTGCTGGCCCAGACAACAAAGAGTCATGTCCTTTGGCACTGATATTTTTATTGTTTATTCAGCTCTTCTCACTTTTTCCTTTGTTTGCGATTTTTTTCTGCTGATTGTGTTTTGCGTCTTTCAAGGATGACTGCAACATTCAGGAAAACTAGGATTCCCTCTAAATGGGAATGACTTAACCCCACAGTGAAGCTATGTAGAGAGGATCCAGAAGGAGAACATTATGAATCTGTGAAGAAAATTATGGTCTGAGTGAAAGGGTTAATTCACAGTGGCTTATTTCAGCCAAAGGAGACTTGCTTCCTAAACTCCCCTGTACTCGTTGGAGAAGGAGAGACTTCTCTAGAAGATGATTCAGAACAGGGGCCTAGTTTTAAACGCTCTGAATCACTCTGCTAGTCTGCTTATTTTGAACAGTGCCGTTTATCTTCCCTCCGTTTCCTACTTGTTGCCCTGATTGATGAGTAAGGATTTATGCAGAATGAATGAATTTCACCTTTTATGAATAAAGCATAGCACTGTAAGTATTTAGAGAACTTGATTTGAGACTAAAGAACAAGCGAAAGCATTAAGAAGTATTATTTCATATATTTCTCTCTCTGAACAGTTAGAAGAGCCTTAAAAAATTCCAGCTTTAAGCATTTAAGTCATTTAATACAGTGCAATAATTCAAAGTCACTTCATGTGGGGTTTTTTTTTGTTTTCTTGAAGCACTCCAGAAAATTGTTTTTCCAAAGTTCTTTCACTTTGAAATGCCTGCACAGAAGCACTTGAGGCTGAAAGTAAAGCTAATCCGTTTGCAGATAGGACGTTCAGAAAAGAACAAAACCTGTGAAATTACAAACAGTTTGTTCTGAAGAAATAAAGATGAACACATTAGCATTCAAAGCAAGCCTAAAGCAAAAGTAGGTATTTCAGTGAAAATGCATTTGAGAAAAGAGGCTGGATGCTCAGTTGGTCTTAAGGTCAGACCAGTGGTAGCCTGGTAGGGATGCAAGGGAGGGTCAAAGGGAATTTGTCACTGTGTGTAGCTCATGAAAGGGCGTGAAACCACTTTCAAACTGTTTGTTACTGTTCCCCTCCTGGGATGAAGTGCTTGTGCTCAGAGAAGAGCTTCACCACCACAGCAAACCAAACTGCTGGAGCTTCTGCTCTTGGGGAAGCAGCATTACAGGGCTGCTGGAGCACCTCACATCTGAGTGAGTTCTGGGTCAACGTGTTGAGCTGCAGCTGATGCCCAGGAAAGAAACTCCTGACCAGCAGCCTCCTCAGGGCCTGCTGTAAGTGCTGTCCACGGCCTTGCTGTGCTTGGTGGACTCTTTATGTCTTTTTCTGTGTGGCACTGGGGATGCCCGGGGTTATGGAAGGTGCCTCTGAGCTGAAAGTGGGTCACTTCAATGCTTCTGCAGGTGCTGGATAGTGCATCTCTGTAAGGTGACCTCCAGTAGGACACTCAGGACATCCAGCTGCCAAGCGCTGTTCTGCAGGAACCTCCTGTCCCAGGCACCCACTGGTGATCCCACTTGTGACACTGACTCCCTGCTGACATCCGCTGCTCTTTCCCTGTGCCTTTGTCACCCCTGTGCTTGCTGAGGGCTTAGGAAGACCTCCAAGAACCCCCACAAATGATTTGTCACTAAAAGACTGTTTAAAATATGATTTCCATTATGGGCAAGGTCCATAGGGGGTTTTGTCCAGTTCAGAGAAGCTGGAGGCGGCGAGGGATGAGAGAGCTCCTTGGGGCTCTGCCAGGTGCCTGTAGCATGTGTGTGCTCCTCTTGAGTCACAAACATGAATTGAGAAGAGGGGAGGCCACAGGGCCATTGCACAGAGGTGAGAAACTCTGTGCTGGTGAATTTAGTGACGGTGTAAAGGATGCTTGAACCTGGCTTCCTGCTCGTGATGTAGTACACTGTGGAGCAGCGTGCCTGTGGTTAACTCTTCCTGTCATGGGTGAACAGACAGACAGAAATGATATTTTCTTTTTTTGTGCAGTGCTAAAACACTCTTTTAATCTCTTCGCATCTTTACGTGAAAAGCAGGAACAAAATCCTGCTGTCACTAAAATGAGTTGTCAGAACAGCTGCATGTATGAGTTTAATTTCACTTAATATTTAATAACTAGCTAGCTTTTCCTGGGATAATGATTTCGCAAGAAGAGAAAGATCAGAGCAGACCTCCTGCTAGTGTAGCACAGATACAGCAGGAACTGCAGAATTGCAGGGTCAATACAGCAGAATGAGATCCTGCCATCTGTAGTCATTGTGGGTAGCACTTTCCTCCTTGAGAGTCTGCGCTGGGGTCAGTAGGACTGTGTAAAGGAAAGGACACACTCAGTTTTTACTGAGGAACAGAGTTTGACCCTAACTGCAAAATACTCCTTCCCTTGCAATGAATAAACTGGGCATGGCTTAAGGCAATCCTCAGTATCTGCTGCCTTTTGTGAGAGGGGTGAGATGTCTCCTCACAGATCTCACGTTTTAAGTCTGTGCTGTCCAGCCCATGCCACAGTCACATAAATTCCTCACTGAGCCATGTAATAACTATATTATTTTATATAAAGCAGACTTTTGTACAACAGCTTCTACATGTTTGCAACAGCAAACATTTCTGTATGGCAAACAGTGTTAGAAACACTCAACCATCAAACAGTAGCTCTGTGGTTTTGACATCAATGTCAAAAGTAATATTTCTACTCTCAGCAGGTTGGCAGATACAGGTGGTTGTGGTCCACAGAGAAGGATAGGTGCTGATTTGGTTCCTCACAGTTGTCTTGGTTCTGCAGGGCTAGAAGTCTTGTTAGTTCTTGTCCTTGGCATGGTCAGATGCATTACTCTGAATTTTGAGAGTTAGAAGAGCCATTAGGTACAAAGGAGGGAACAAGAAGACCCACAGCATATGTTCAGTCTGCAGGAGAACAGCACTGCCTGTGCTAACCCCGGTCCGTGTGCATAAAGATGGTCTGGGAAGTTAATTATGACAGGCAAAAAAAAAGCAAAAAGGGCTGTAGGAATTTTCTCCAAATGACAGCAAATGCAGTTGGCAGGATGACTGAAACTCAGCCCCTGAAGAATCCCTCCAGGATATGTAGCTTCCCTGACACAAAGTGAGTGAGCTTATTAGCTGGATTCGATGATAGATTAATTTGCTACCCATAGCCAGACTAGCATGTGCAATTCTTCCTCTTACTAATTTTTTTCTGCTATTGGATAGGGGCCAGCTCCATAGATCAATTTGTTTATTTGTGGTGGGGTATTTTTCCTGATGATGGATGAACCAACTCGTTGTGCCATCACCACCTTGCGAACCCAAGGATAAATTCACAGGCTGTTAGCAAAAGCACTGCCTGATACCTGTCATCTCCATTGAGCAGGCACTGCTCCCTTCTCCCCAAACTCTCAGGATGGCTGGAGGCACCTTTTCCTTTAATGCTTTATTTTTCACTAAGCTGCACCCTGTGGTTAATTTTCCTTCCTACTTTGCAGCTTCTCCTCACCAGCCTGCTCCGTTACGTGGGTTTATTCCACTTTCAGATCTCACAGCTCGCCAAGAGCGAGGCACAGGGAGGAGCACTGCCACAGATTTCAGAGGATCTGGCTAATTTCTCTCCTGGCTGGTATTAAGGAGCAAATAACTGAGGATTTGTACCTGTTCATTTGAAAAGGATCCCCAAAGGTTTGTGAAGACAGAGGGAAGATGGTTTTCAGGCATGGCCCACCAGATGCCAACAGGGGGAGTTTCAGCTCTGCCTCAGATTTAGGCCTCTGACAGTCTCCTCACCTTTGGTGATATTGATCATGAGGGATAAAAGTTATTTATTTTCCCACATTCCAATAACTTTTCTTAACGCCTCTTTCCTCTAAAGAAACACTTCCGCAACTCTTCTATAGATTCAAAATGAAGGTGCAGTCCATATTTCTTGTTGAAATCCTTTTAAAAAGAGACCAATGATGGAGTGGTTCAACAGCTTGCTTTGCTAGAAGGAAAGAAAGCTTATTTGCCTCTGGGACAAATCAAAACTAGATTTTAGAAAGTAATGTCCATTTCTCTCCCCTCCCTGAAAACCCTGATGATGAGGCACAGTTGACTTCTCGTGCTGATTTTGTATAAACTAAGATTTGAGTGATAAGATTTTAGAAAACCAAAACTCTGCTTCTGGCCAATCAGTTTGAATTAATTAATTCATAGCCAGATAGAGAACAAATGTAAAAAAAATATATATGCCTCTTTGATGTGTTTCTTTGTTTAAGGGGGCAATAAATGGGAAGGACTTCCATTGTGAGCAGACAGAAAAACATTTTGTGAAAATGAAGCTTAGTCCTTAGAGTGGGGGTATAAACCATGCTTGTGTAGAAATGAATAGAGGGAGGTTTTTTGGAGAGACATTTTGTCTCTTTATAAGCAGGATGGATTATGTCTGTGCGACGCTGCAGTCAGTTCTGCCAGGTCCCAGTGAATTGCAGTTTCTTTTCACAAAATATCTCTTTTCTTATTTGAAAAATTGTTTTGGAAATTGGCTTCAAAGAAGAAGGACTCTGTAACAGAAGCATGATATTTCCAGTTGCTGCTGAAGAGGGTATCTTCCATATAATGAGCCTCTAGGGTTCACTCAAGTTGCATTTCAATCATTTTTTGCAGCCATCCAGACCAGACTTCAGCTGCTGAATCTGCTCCATTTCTGGGTGTTAAAACACGAACAGATTAAATCCGAAGCTCTTCAGGAGAAAGCTGAAATGTCCTGAGTCATCCAGTGAGAGTTAACACTAGCTCCTCTTTTCAGAGACTTATTACCTCTGGCTCTGAGCTTCAAAACTACAGCTACTTTCAACTATGATGTCCCAGCTGAGGAGGTCCAGAGCTGTGATCCTGCCCACAGAGGACAGGATGGAAGAAATTGCCCTTTGGCAGAATCGGGCAAATCCTTGGTGATGGACTTCTTCCTACTTTGTGGAATGAGCATTTTTAAGGAATTAAAAATTCTTCACTTTACACTTGGCATATGAAATTTGAATTCACGAGCTTTGTATTTTTCTTCGTACTCACCCATGCGAGGGCCATGCTCTGTGTAATATACAAAAACATATAAGTGAGGATGTCTGTGGATATATGTATGTATACATATAGATATATATAAACTGTAATTGCCTATTTCAGAAATCCAAATTAAAATTCATATCTATAGCAGTGATATTCATCATTTCACTCAGTCCAGTTTTGCAGTCGCTTAAAAACCTTTTTAATTAGTAGCTATCAGCAATCCTGTGAGTGGGTTGCTGAGAAGGTTAATGCTGTATCTGAGGGGGAAGGGAGACAACTTACTGCTGTAGGAATTAGGACATTTTTCTTGATTTGATGAAATTGTGTTGGAGAGAAATCCGCTGTGTCTTGATATTGACATAATTGCATTGCATATGCTGAAACATCCCTCTGTAACGGGCTGATCCAAAGGGCAAGGATGCCCTGGTGAGGTTTGCCGAGATGCTCTGTCTATTCCCATGCCAGCAGACCAGCCAGGAGGGGTGAATGGTTCCAGGGGTATTAGGAGGGATGCCAAGATCAGTCAGGGCTGGCAGGTTTCACTAGGACAGTTGCAATATTGTGGTAATACATCTGTCTGGGTATGGCTCTTGAGTCAGAAAATGGAGAGTAAAAGTAATTCCCAAGGATACTGAAGTAGGTCACTCCATCCCTGACTGTGACCCAAATATCTCCCCTGAGAATGAAGCCTCATTTCACACCCCAGCCAAGCGGTGTGAGGACAGGGCTGGAAACCATTCCAGTTCTCCTGTGTGTGAACTTCTGGTTGCAGCCCAGACTGGTTGTTGAGGCCACTGGCAGAGAGTGGAGGAGAGGAAAGACATGTGGATGTTCAGAGGATGTTCAGACCAAGAACTGAGAGAGGCTGTGTCACAGGATTAAGGCAGCTATGCAAGCTTGCGCAGATATTTCCACTCGTGCTGTTCTCACACCTTCTCTGAGGGGAGATTTTTGCCTTGGACACAAGGCCTGTTTGTACACTGCAGGATGCATTGCCATTTGCCACACAGACACGGCCCCTGGCCACGTCTCCTTGTGTGGACATGCCAGTTTGCACCACGCCAGGTGTACCCTGCCTGCCTGGAGAAGGGAACAGACAGGGAAGGAGCTGTGGAGCAGCAAACTCCGGTTGGGATGGATGTGGGAGCAGGCCCCACAGTGACCAGAGGTCGTGCTGGGAACCAGGCCTGCCTCAGGGTCTCATCTGAGCCCTACTGGGCTCTGAGGCAACACCCCTTGGGTTGCAGCAATGAGGATCCCAAGGCTACATTCTGTAACTCTGGGGTGTGCTCCGTGTTTGGGAAGAGTATAAAATGTCGCTTGGGAAGCATGCAAAATGGCTGCAGCAGGACGTGGGGTACGTCTGCTCTACCAAGAAAACAAAACTGCTGCTGTCACAACAGCAATTGTGACAAAGAAGACAAAACTGCCACTGTCACCACACCATGTGGAGCACCAAGGGTCGCAATGGTGCTTTAAACAGGATAACCCAGTCAGTGGGGAGGCAGGTGGTGCATGCACCACGTGCACAGCTGGCTTTGCAAACCACAAAATCAGAAGCCTTCAGAAAGAGGAGGAAAGGAGTAGGAAAGAGTAGGAAAGCACCAGTTAACTTGTAGAATGAAGGTGGACATTTGATGGGAGTGCATTAAGAAAATTTAATGCCAAATGAGATATCAATAGAAAATGCCTTATATCTCTCTCTATAACTCCCAGGCAAGCTTACACAGACAGAAAATAAAATAGTGTCCTTTTATGGAGTAAGGCCAAGATGCTGTCAAGGATCACATATCTTTTAGTCAAAAGTGATATAGGATCAAGCTGTCTCTAAAGAGAAAAGGGACAGCAACAGAGGGGAAATATCTGTAGAAGAATCGTTGTTTCTGAGAGCTCTGTGTTAAAAGCACAAAATCCCATGAAACACTGCCAGAAATTAGAGAGGAATGAGAGGCAATGCTTTAGAACAAAACAAAACAACAAAATGGGAAGCAAGGAAGTTGTGTCTACCATGTGCCTGAGAACAATAGCGCTGAGTCAAAACCTGCTGGATTTGGTTGGGAATGCTGTGGTTTAGCAAGCCCAACTGAGTTGAACTGGAATGCTCTTTTTGTCTTTCAACAAGCCTGTAAAGGCTGGCAGAGATCTGGTCAGCTGTTCAAGTCCTGCTGAAGAGCCCTCAGAGTTCAGTTTTTATATCTGGTTAGGGGGCCAGTAGAAAAATTAAGGGTCAAGCAGGTTGTGTTTGAGCAGTGTATGGAATGGGTTTATTCTGCATGGAAGAAAAACGTTTGTTGGCTTAGAAAGATGTGTCCTCGTGAACCCTTCTGAAGCAGGGGATTACTGTGTAAATAACAATGTGAGCAGCAGTTTGGGGAATTATTTCATGCTTGTGACGTTACACAGACTAGTTTAGCTCACTGTTTAAGGGCTCATGTCCAAATTGATTCAGGTCCAACTCAGAGCTTCGGTCATGCACCTTGCTCCCTCTCTTCTTGCCAGCACTGATATTCGCATGGTCATGTCATGATGCAGTTCAGGGAACTAAACTTCTTAAAGGCCTCACCTTTTTCCTGCAGAATTATTTTTTACCTGATTTGACTCCCTGAACCAGCTCATAGCAGAGTCATAGCAAGGCCTGATACTGGCATACAACATCTTGCTGGAATTTGTGGTTGAGGTGAGAAGAAAATTGGAGGACTTGGATTGGCTGACCTCTTGGGGAACCTCAACTTACAGCAATTCACCCTTCCTCCTGCTCAACTGCATCCACTTATAGACTTTCAGTCCCCTTGGATATTTTATATCCACATTTACCTGCCTGTGGACTCTTTAACTGGAGTCCTGCACTCATCAGCGTGTGTCCATTTGGGTCTGTGAAATGTTGTGGATTCCCAACTTGGAAGGCTTAAATCTCTCCATCCTGATGTCACCTTCTGAGGTCAAGGCAACAGGGAGGTATAGAGAGGTACAAAGACTCCCTGCCGTGTAACTGAGGTAATGCTGACTTGTTTTGGGCACATCTTGGGAACAAAAATGGGTTGGTGTCGATGTCTTGGCCTCATCCAATGCTGGTGAATCTTAAGATCATCACTCATCCTCTGGGCATAGGCAGGCTATGCAGTCACATCCATTCAGTGTCAGGAAGATATCGATGTATGAAAAGAAACAGACCTCAAGATGGTAATGATTTGGTCCCGTCATCTTTACAGGGCCCAGAAGTATCAACAGAAATGTGCACTTTGGTATAACTGGTAGAAAACAGGGCTTCAGAGCATGGTCTGAAGCAGTGTCCCCTGGGAACTTGCCTTACCAAACAACGACATCTCCTTCAGTTCAAAGAAAGTCAAAGTATTTTCAAAATTTGGCATATAAGTAACAGTTGCAGTCGCTGCAGAGATATTGAGCAATTGTGGCGGAGCGTGGGAAGTGGCCTGTGAAATCAGGAGAGGTGGAGGAAAGTCCCAATGTACAATTTCTCTCCTAAGTGTGGGTTCCACATTTTTTGAAGGCCTGAGAGCCTGACTGTAATTTCACCTTTTTTGACAGTTTGAATTTCACCTCTTTTGACAGTATTTCCATTTGCCAGCCGTTGTCATTATTTTATGCCTCCATTGCTCATCTATTTGCCGTAGCAATTTCTGCTAACTCTCTCCCAGCTTATGTGTTTTAACTACTAATGGCTTCAGGTGGAGGGACTTGACCTTCCTTCCTTAAGGTTTCCTCAGTGTTCCTCTGTTGCTGGGTATGGGATGCAGGAAATTTTTCCCCCAGAATGAAGCTGGAGTTACCTGAAGGTTGAAAAAAAGAATATTGTAATTCAAAGCAGTAGCACATAGCAGTGAAGAATGTAAATGGTGCTTTTCACTTAGCCTGGTTTCCTACAGTCCCCCTTTTTTTTTTCATCAGGAGCAGACAAGTGACTATTCCAATAATTAAAAGGAATACACCTGGAGAATAAGCTGCATAATGAGTGCCCCAGATGCTGAAACTTCAGCTCTCTGATTGTGCTTTCGGTCCCCACAGATCTAAAATGCAGAAGCCAAATGCAGAAGCAGTTTAGAGCTGCTCCTTTCAGATGGTAGCGTGAGCTCTGGTATCAGTACCAGTTAAACAACATATTATTCTTACATTAATTGTCCTTTTCCAGTGCATATCTCAAAGTTACACTTAACGGGAGGAAGACTGGGGAAGAAGTAAATACTGAAATATAATGGCATGCATTTTATGTGATTTGGCCATGGTCAGAAGTGAAAGCAGTGACCTGGCAAGTGTTTCTAGTTTTAATATACCTGAAGAAGGGAGAGAATTACTGCCACTATGGAGCTGTCTATAGCTGGTTTTGGTCATATGGAAATATGTAGCTTCTATGCCCAGGGGTGATGGGACAAAATCTAAAGTATGTATGAGTAAACTGGCTGTATTTCTGTCTTATTCAGAGGATATTCATCTTGCTTTTAAAGCTTAGACTATAAACAGGGGTGAATCTCAGAGAAAAGGCTTGGAAAAAACCCAGTAAACTTCTTTTTCTTGTTATACTGCTTCGGACACCCTTTTATGAATAAGATGGCACGGCCAAGCATGAAGTAACAAAGGAATTGTAAGCAGTGGCCAGCATATGGGAAGTCAAAACTATCTACAGCTGAATAACGTTCTTATTAGAAATGAAGGGCAAACAGGAATATAATTTATTATTGCCTTTCTATGTGGCTTCAGAGATCACATAATCCAAAGTAAAAAATGGCATGCATATGTTCCCTAAGATATTCTTCACCATAGAGGAGCTATATATCAAAACCTTATTTCCTGGTAATGAATTTTAAATAAGTGCCCAGGGCATCAGGTCACTGATGTTTCCACTTTGCAAACTGGGTGGGCTAAGAAAGCCTCTAGAGCCCTTCAAAGCCGCCTTAAAAAAAGATCCCTAGCTTTAACTGACCAAACTTTTCAAGAAAAATACCTGAAACAATTAGGAGAATGAAAACCAGGAGGTCAGATTACTTGGCCCGTGGCTGAGGATTTACATAAATAGGCCTAACCTTTGACTTGAAAATAAAATGTAAGTACAGAGCCCTGACAGAACAGCAGGTCATTGGTATTTACTCTGTAAAGTACTGCCTCTGATGCTATGACAAAAATGTCAGGAATTCCACTGATCAGTGTGTGCTGATAGGGCTCAAAGGTATGCAGGCAGCTAACAGAAACCCAGCCTACCTGACTGATCGAAACTGCATTACTCCCACGCGTTTATAACCCACAATCTGCCAGCGTGGGAAAGCGTGCAAGGCCTCAGACTAATTCCTCAGGAAAAAAAAAAAAGGAGAAAGTTGCTGTCTTTAACCATTTTTTATTTCATGATAGTTCGGGCAGCATATAATAAAATTAACAAAAATTGTCTGAGTGAGCATCTTGAGATATTTTCTTCACAGTGTGTGCTGCTGTTCAAAAGACTCCAGAGCTGGTGTTGCCCAGGCAGGCTGAGATTGGTACCAAATTCATTCAGCATCATGGGACTTTGTCAAAGATGAGCTGTACTGCAAGTGTTGAACTGGTAACCAGCTGCAGGAAGCCAGTCCCTGGCTCAGTTTTTAACTGAGGAAACTCTAGACAGCAAACCTGCAGGAGAAAAGCCATGCTGCGTGCTTGTGCTACATTTTGTCAAGCAAAGGCTGTGTGCTCACAGGTGAGAGAGGGAAAGGTGAGAGAGGGAAAGGTGAGAAAAACAATTTTTCTTTTCATTTCTAGTTCTAGTACAATAGCAAAGATGCTTTAAATTTTTTTTTCTTTTCTACATGGATAGCAGAGAAAGGAGGACCCCTGTGAAAGTGGAAACAATAAGGGCAGAGTTTTTATGTTCATGTTTTATAGAGAGAGATTTAGTTTTCTGTTCCAGTTTGAGACACAAGCACACACCAAGTAGCCTGCAGGCTGTTTCCAAATTGTTTCGCTAATTAATCAAAAGTGATGCATTACAGAAAACCTGCAGGAATGTCAGAGATGGATGCTTCTGCTCTACTGTTTTTGACTTGCTTGTTGCAACAGAGGGGGAAGCTGTTAGTGCCTGTCTAGTAAATTATTGAAGGATGGTGTAAGAGAGCCTGCTGCCTTCCTCTTGAAGGGCCAGGGAGCCTGGGGCTCACCAGCCACATGTTGCTTTCCCTGTCTACTAGACCACTGTGAGGTTTTGAGGGGAAGTGGAAGGACATCCACAACATCCCACAGCTGGATATGGATCACAGAAGACAGGCTGGCCCCATGCCCTGGGCACTGCCAAGCCCCAGGATTGGAAAGCTGGTCAGGCAGTGCTGAAGCAGCAGGAGACAGTGGCCATCTGAGGATGGTCAAGCAGGGTATCCTGGTGAGGAGATGGGTGTCAGTCCCCCCGTGTCTGTCAGGTCTGAGCACTGTAGGAAGAGAAGCCCAGCCCAGCACCCATGTCTGACCAGCACAGCCAGGGTACCACTGGGCACAGCTTCCTCTCCCCTCTGGCCAACAGGCATGAACTCAAAGGGAAGTTAAAACCCTTTGAGGGACATCCAGTCTGGAGGGTGTTCATGGTGACTACAGCCCCTTTGGTGTTAGTCCTGGTGCCTCCCCTCGCCAGCCTCAAGTCCTCCTGTGGGCCCCACTGGCCCTGGTCTTCCTGGACAGAGCAGCAGCCAAGTGGCCTCTTCTGAGTCACTTCTGTGATCCCCTCATGCTAAGAAGGCCGGGCTGCTTTGGTGTCCCTGTGTATGTGTGCTGTGCTGGCACTGTGTCACCGTGTCACTGGTGCACTAGGCTGGGCGGCCACAGGGCAGAGGTGTTACCTATCCAGCCTCTCTGCTGTGCTACCACGTGCTCCATCTCCTGCATGCCGAGCTGTGTTCTCTGCACTGCTCTTGTCATCTGCTTCTGTTTTGCAGACAGGCTGCTAAGGGCTGCACCCTTTGTGGAGTGCTATCCCTGCACAGTCCACTCACAGACTGCTCTTGAGTGCTGTCAGACTGGATTTTGGCCAGTGAGATGGATTTTGTGGAATGTTGAACTTTGTACCCTTACCTTGACCAGTGGAGCAGCAGACTCTGCTGTATTCTTCTTCCGATTCTCTTTTTACTAAATGTCCAGTATGTAAATCCTCTTACCCCATATTACCATCCAAAACATGTTCTGGCTTCCTGTGAAATGCCTAAGGGTAGTATTGAATTCATCCTTATGTGATCTCTGATGGTAGGGGGCTTTTTATTAATGGTATTTGTGCCACTCCATTCTTGCAAAACCACAGGGAACTATTTAGTATGACAGGACTTTCAAAACATTTTGCTGCCATTTTCTTTCTTCAGATAATTATTTGCTTTTATTAGGATCACTTTTAAATGTGACATTCACCCTGACATTCCCTAGTGGCTGTTCGGTTCATGCACGCAGTAGGTTTTCCTTCAGTCTCTGCACCTAATGGAGCAATTCACCTTTCCAGCCCCTCTTTTAGCTTCTGCCTCAGAGGTAGAACTAAACTTTCACTCTCTGACAAGAGTCAGATGGAATTTGTTTGGGGAGACTGTTGAGGTTGGACCCTGTTCCCAAAACCTCATCATCAGCCCCTTCAGTCTCCATTAATGTTGTTTTGTTCCCAACCAATAAGTGCTTCTCTCAGCAGATAAAAGCAAAAATTTCATAAAATTTTAACTGCAAGGAAATTTTTTCGTCCCCAGCTCTGCACTGGTTGAACACATTATTTATTCCTCCACTCGTCTATTTCCTGTGCTACCTAATTAACCTTAGACTGGCCTTGTAAAACCCAGATCAGCCTAGCTTGCCTTCTTTTGCCTATAGATTTTCCCTCAGACCTAGCAAAACCACAGCCTAGACCAGAGATTTCTGTACCTACGTTCAACTGGAGATTGAGATGCTCCTTTTTCTGCTCAGGTTGGATGTCTGCTCCACCGCAGGCACAGTGCTGTCCCCGGCTCTCTCAGAGGACTCCCCTGTGTTGCTCATCACATGCTCTCCACACATTTGTAAACTCCTCCAGTGCCCTTGTGTAGCTCAGGCTTGTTAGGTTGCTTCCCACTGCACAGAAGAGCTATTTCATATATTCACTCATAGCTGGGAAGCACAAACATTCAGGAGCAAAACATTACTCAAAGTCATAAGGATGGAAGGCTGCAGTTGTAAAATCTTGTGTGGAGAAGCCCATTTTCTCTATTTTCTCTTGTGAAGAGCTCTCAGGCACCATATCAAGCTTGTGTTTTGCTAGAGGAGGCATCAGCTGGAACAGCGGCAGCCAAAAGGCATTGATTCGTTTCATTTATTTTTAACTTTCGCATTGAAATGCCTGAGGGGGGGAAAAATAAAAGGGAAATCACTCCCTTGGAGAACTCTTCAGCTCTGGGAACGGTACCTGCTGCAATCTAGAAACAAGCTTGTTCAGGCAACAGCCAGGCCAAGCACTGCCCAGGGGGCTGCAGTTTGTTCTTTCCTAATTTATTTATTTTAACCATGAGCGCAGCCACCTCTTTCAAAGGCTGTTGCCGTGGGTTTGGTTTTTGGTTTGGTTGGAGGGGTTTTTTTTGATTTTTTTTGTGGAGAACTGAGCAGAATCCAGTCATGGGGGTGGAACACAGCGAGAGCAGGGAGAGCCCGAGCCCGGGCAGCCTGGGCTGCGTCAGCCAGCCAGTCACAAGGATTCCTGTCATGTGCTGCTGCTCCTCACACAAAGATCCCTTTCTTTCCATGCCCGGTGGGTTCTCCATCAATGGGAGGACCTTGTCCTACAAACAGAAGTCAAACGTCCATAATTGCAGCGTCACTGATAAAACATGACTTCTTTACCAATTTGTGCGGGCACTTTGACCTCCTGCCTCGATGCAGCAGACTTCGAAGAGGTTTTTTTGGGGGGAGTTTTATTTTATTTTTTTTCTCTGGCTCTTTTTAAGGCTGTGCTGGAAATACTGTAGGAAAGTTTATTTGGGGAGTATTTTTGATCTATCTCAAGCAAAAAGCTAAGCTCATGCACTTACAGACAAAATTGTGCTGAATTGTCTGGAGTGATTGCTAGCTTTAAAAAGAAAATGGATTTCAGGTTATGGTTTATTTTTGTTTAAATTTAGAACTGCTTTTGCATGAATAAATAGTATTATGTGTTTTCAACAAAAATGAGAACAAAATTTCTGCTCCACACAGCTTCCATTCCTAAAAAAATGTGAAAAACTTACGAAGGTTGAAAAGGAAAAAAAAAAAATTCAGTGCTGAATAGCATGGCTGAGCAGCTGTCTTATTTTTTTCTTCCCTAAATTGAATTATTGCTATAACTGTTCTCTCTGAGTTAAGATCTCACTGGGGGAAGGAAGAAAGTTTCTAGGTTTCCCAGCAGGAAAGTCTTTAACAAGAAGTTAATATAGGATAATGAAGGGGTCAGGAAAACCATAAGCAGGAAGGGATTGTCCAGAAGGCTGTGCAGAGAGGAGTGCAAATAAAGGTACTAAATAGGAGAGGAAATGTGCAGCAACCCTTTTGAATTTTAACCAAGCTCTTCATGCCACTGCACATCACCCTGGGCACAGCAATCAGCAGCACCCATGGTCAGTGTCCCAAGTTGTCACAGAGAAGGGAAATTTCTTGTTTGTTCACATGTTCTTCTTTAAAAGGAAATACCTTTCAAGTGACAGGATTAAAAGTGTAGAAGATACGTAGGAAGACAATGCTGTTTAAACACAAAGCTGAACTGAAAATGGAGAGAAGCAGGTATTTTTGGGATTCTGAGATTATGCTTGAAGCTTCTAACATTTAACTCCAACAACAGGGTAATATAACAGAACAAATTAACTGGGCTAGCAGATCACTTAGATTTGCGGTTGTTTTTCAGTCAATAGGTCACTTCCCTGGGTTAGGGGTTGTGCTCTGCCAAGCAGCAGGATTTTCTAGCTGGTCCTGTATTGATGAGAAAATAACTCTCGGATTCTATGATGCCCTAGGTCATGCCCTAGGTCATCAATAAAATAAGAAATGAATATGTTCTTCAATACTCCAAAATTTTTGCCTCTAATATTCTTAGAGTATTATGTTATTCTTCAAATATACTAGAAGTTTTTCAAATATATGAGAAACCCATCTCAGCCAGTTTATTTTGAAAGGGATTTTATAGACATTATCTTCTGAATTCCGCTGAGATGCTGTGTACTAACTGTGCTGGTAGTTAATTCAGATTTAGTAATTAGGGTGGGATTTTGCCAGTTAGGTCCCTTTAGGGTCAGGTTTGGACACTCAGAAGTGTTATGGCCATGGAGACTGTTTCATCATGCAGATATAGGTACCTCTCTGGTCTGTATAGTTTTGTTTGCATTGATACCCCAAACAGTGAAATAACTTGCCAGCTTTAAACACTGTGTATGATGGATGAGAAACAGCGTGAGTAGCACTGAGTTCCATGAACAGATCTGTGCTGCTGAACAGCATTATTAGCAACAGAAAAAGTGCCATCTCATCTACCAATTTCAGGAGATTTTATTGTTCCCTGATAGGCTAAGAAGATTCCACCTTCCTTCTTTCAGAGAGAAGTGGTTTTTATCTGTGAAATGTCCTCACTCCTCAAAAACAGATGTCACAGGCTAAAATATTTAAACAGTGAGGAAAATGACAGCTCTCCCCTTTCCTTTTGCCCTCAGCAAAAATGAAGTCTTGGCTAGCTACTGGCATTTTTTTAGGAATTATGCCTGCTCAGTTATTTATTTTTATATTGCTGCAACTTTTTTTCCTGATTCCTGCAGAAATGAGGCTTATGCAATCCTGCGGCGTGCGCTTGTATCTTCGTCACTTCCACACCCCCAAAATCTTTTGAACCTATTGACAAATTTCAACCCATTGATCTCTCAAAGAAAACCAAGTTCCTACAAGCTTTGTGAAAATAACCTGCTCACAGAGAGGTTGGCTGCAGTGCGAACAGGCACCATTTCAGACAGAGGAAAACCCACTTTTAGGAAAAGTGTTTATTTATAAACACCTGTCCATGGGGAGCATTTCAGGGAAAGCTGTTTCCTTCTTTGAACTGAAGTCAATTGAGTTTGAGGCTCTGGTGTTTCAGCAGCCAGGCTTCAATGTACTGATCTCCACAGCATGTGGGGATACTGATTTGCTGTAATGATTTACCACCTTAACCGCATTTAAAGCAAATGATTTTAAAAACCACTTAATTTTCCATTTCCTCTCTTTTTTTTTTTTCCTTTCTTTTTGTTAAGAACCAAGAACTGCCCAATAGCCTGTCTCTTAAGACCAAGACTTTATGCCCATCACCCTAGAAGTCAACCCTTGACCTTTAACACTGTCACTTTTCTCTGTGCATTCTCTGAGGTTAAAGTTACGGAATTGCTGAAACAGATAACAGAGTGCAGAAGGCTGAAAAGTGACTGGGACGAACCTCCAGGGACAGAGTTAATCTGTTGGAGCATTTCCTGTGTGCACTTTGAAACCTCTCAATTTAACGTGATCAAAGCATGAGCCGACACGTTTCAGCTCCCTACTGAACAAACAAATTTGCTGCTTATCGTTGTTGCCACCTCAGCCTTTAATTTACTTTACTTAGTAAGCCAGTACATGTTAAATGAACAACCTGGTTACTACAAATGCTGGGTGCTGCCCTCCAAAAAAGGCTGCAGTTTCCCTGACATTATTTAGCTCAGCACATCGCAGACCCTGTTGTTCACCACAATCTCAGTGTAAGGAAGCTTAAGCCATACACAGCCAGTGTGGTCAACAGTGGCCTCTTAGGGATCACTAGATCCATCAGCACCCGTTGGCTTGTATTTCAATATCTTGGGATTCTACCTTTCTTTTTCATTAATTCCCACAGGACGTATGTGGGCCAAGAAAATAAATGGTGGTACCTTCAAAACTCATTGGCTAACTCACATCAACACCTTTCAAACCACATATTTGATTATTTAAACATCACCTCTTTTTTTTTTTTGATCCAAAGCAGTAACTAATACTTTTTTAATGTTCTGGTAGTTGGGATTTTTTTTTTCCAAAAAATATCTTTAGTCAAGTTAATAATAACAATAGTAAAGACTAGTATGAGTTGTTGCATGAAGGGAGCATGGCCAGACAGCCTGGTTTGTGTACAGTAATGAGCTAAAGTGCCTGCTTTCTCTTTTTAAACCAAAACCACTTGGCAAGTATTTTTAAACCAAGTCTAAAATATTTTCATTGTTTCCCACTTCCTTAAATCCACTGGCCCATATTTTCCAGCATATTTGCCTTTCCTTATTCTGGGAGAAACGGAGTCCAATGATTTGATTTCTGTGTCAACTGTTCTTCAGTCTTCTTTCTGACTGCAGAACCCCTGAAATAGGAAATTACTCCTGTCCCTCCAGGGTATATGTTTCTGGGTCCATCATGCCAATATTGAAATATTCTGGGCTAGAGGAAACAATCAGTCAATAAACCAACCTCCTAAACCAACCTTCCTCCCAGAGCAATGCTAGAAGGGAATTTCACTGGATATAGGTACCTATAACCTACAGATATAAACTACTCTTCATTCAAAGCATGGCTGCCTTTGGCAGGTTCTTTCCTTCTCTCAAGTAAGACTGACTTCTTAAAACATTCTGCAAGCTCAGTTATTAACCATCATCAGTTTTTATTCTACTTCTGCATTCATCACTCATTGAAAATGCAAAATACTTAGACAATGTAAGTAATGATGGAAAATTTCTAAAAAAGTGCAGTGCAGTGACATGTCTCCTCTTGGAATTAATGGGACACGTGTGATGCTCTCCTGAACAATTCCCTGAGTGTCATTCAGAGGCTTGTGAGGATCTCTGTAGGAAATGACAGGGCAGCCAGCCACATATGGCAGTGTCTGCTGACACAGATCAGCCTCCACAAGCAATTCAATAATAAATGTATCGTGTCTTTCCCCATAATAACCACAGACTAGCAGAGTTTAGGGTTTGTGGAGCTTGCAGGTGATCTTTTGGTTTTGCTGTCATGTAACACTCTTTCAATTCCACAAGATTCCTTTCCAATGTGGACCTGCACTGATTATTTTCTTTCTCCATGTTATTAATTTAAACAAGTTAAGCAACTTATTTTTCTACCTAAATGAAAACTGTGTCAGGCATAAGAAACTCCTTGTCCAAAAGAGGAGTTATCACAAATAAATGACCTGCATTTTTGGGTTAGCTTAAATGAATTAGCTGTAATTATTGCAAGGTAATGCAAGATTTATCATTTTGCCAACATGGTTTCAAATTTGTCTAAGGAAATCTAAATGTAACTAACATTTTCAAAAAATTTAGGCAGCAGAGTTGGCTGAGTAATGTTTCCATGCTGCTCTGGCATGAAGCAGGACTCTAAAAGTATTCTCCAAATAGGGAAAAGAGCAAGTTCGTTCTGGGCTAGGTGGTAGCCTGGTGCTTGTTTTTCACAGTGGGGTTGTTGGAGAAACAGATTTAAACCCTTCATTGGCTTGATCTGGGCTTCTCATGCCAGGAGGGATTCCCCTGACACCACTCCATCAGCTGCTCTGTGATGGGTCTCCTTAAATGGGTCTGGCCATATAAGCTGCTTGTGCTTCTCCAGGAGATGTTGTCTGCGTGGGTTTGAGCACTGCTTTAGGGTGAGGGACACTCAGATGCTTGCTCCTGAGCCAAATATTTTTTAATTATAAAAAGTGGAAACTTCGCCAGTGGGTGGGCTTGGAGAAGATGTCTTTTCCTTTCTATCAAACAACACTGGTGAGGAGAGCACCTAATCCTGAATACATACTGTCTCCTAGAGTGACACAAGCTGGTTTTTTGTACCAAAGATTTCATTTGAATTTCTATATTTCCATAAGATTCTCTATTTTTGAACAAGTCCACATTTTGTAAAAAAAAAAAAAAGATATTTTATAGAAATTTCCCAAGCAGAAATTTCTTAAATGAGCAGGGCTGAATGGAGGCAAGCAGCCCAGAGCTGATGTGTCCCATGTGTGGAGCCCTTACAGAGCCAGTAATGGTTTTTAAAAGTAGAATGAAAACAAAATAGTTAAAATCCCCCCCAAAAGGAGTCACCATCATCTGCTCAGCTGTACTGGAGGCACTGTCTCAATGGAAGTCTGGTTGGATAGCTGGGAAGTAAATTCTGCACATCCCTGGTTACTAAAGGAATAGGAGCCAGCATTGGTGAGCCTTGCATGCTCCTTAGTCCTCCTCTTCTGGATGAATATTAGTTACACTTTTCTAGACAGTTTTGTGGGTGGGTAGAGACAAAGGAGAAAATAGACAGGAGAAAAAAAAATATCTCTGTTTCTGTGACAAGGCCACCTGTTCATGTCTTCTCAGGGTAGTGGCCTCATTGTGTGTACTGCTTCTCTTTTCCTCTCCAGACAGCCACTTTTCACACATCTGCAATTTTCCTACCATGGGCTATTTTAAATTCAGACACCAGTTTTAGCCTTCAAAAATTAATCTTTGCAAAGCATCTATGTCAGGAAAACTGCTGTCCATTAGGAGGAAATTATTCAGAAAAAGGAAGACAATTTGCTTATTTATGTAAGAAACTGCTGTACAACTAAATACAGATATAGGTCAGTAAAATAAGTTCTTTGATCTATTACTACAAGAAATCAGTGTAAATATGTTTCCTGATAAGAGTTGCTACAGCATAATTGCATTTTACAAACTGTGTAGTGTGCTATTACTCAGGAAATGTGTTCACTGATATACATGTCTCCACTCAGTCTCATGGCTGAAAGGTTTGCTTTTTCTCATATTTGTAGTTCTTGCACATTTTTTAATAAGGTGATTGAAGTCATGGAGGCACGGAAGAGAGTACAAACAGGGAAAATTGATTCTAGAGCATACACCACCACTATTGAAATAGACACCAGTTGATTGTTTTCAAACAAATGTAGGTTAGTAGCATTTGAGATTAAACTGCAAGGCAAATATTAAGAGAGATTAATTTATACTGTCAACTATGACTGTTCTGGGCTTCATCCTTTTGTAGGAATAGATGAGAGCACGACTCCATCACAGCTGTAAAAAGACTTGTTCTTCACGGAGTTTCGTCCTGTTTTAGGGGGAACAGTGCTCACTGTAGAAACTGGGCTCACCCTGAGCTTGCACAAGCTGCTCACTGAATACTGATGGTATTGGATGCCCACCAATTCCTCACCTCAGGGCAGATTTACCCTGGGCTTTAGTGGGATTGCTGATATGGGAAGATGGGAATGATCACAGCACTGTTAGAACTCCAACCGTGATTCCCTATGTGCTAAGGATGCTTCCATAATAATGAAAGGTAACTCCTTTCAAGGTTTGTGAACCTACCTGAGCAATGCCTGCTGGATAGAAATTGTTCAGCTGGGCAGGACTGAGTTTGTTAAAGGTTGTCCCAGCATGAAAACATGTATGTGAGTGTACAGGTTTAAGCAAAGCCACCTCATCAGATTTCATATGGGGGATACGAAAAGACCATTGTTAAAAACAAGGGTGTCAGGGAAGTGATTGCAGTAGTAATTTTTGTTTTGGAGAGCACATGGTTGAGCTACCAGAAGCAGCAAGATGGGAAGAGCAGGAGTGGATCTCTGCACTCGGGTTACAGAGGCTGGGGTTGGACTACTTGAGGGCTGCTAGAAAGTTCCATTTCACCCAGGCATGGTTTTCATGACAGGGTAAACAATCCCCTTCAGGCTTGAGTGGGATGTGCACCATCCTCACGGTCTGTAGTAGGCAGCAGAGGAAAAAACAGTGGGTCATCCCTGAGAGAGAGGATGTGGTTCTGGGTTCATGGCCAGAGTGGGAGGCAATGCCCGCATCCTGCCTTTTCACTGGCTTCTGCAGCCGAATGTGCTGCCCAGCACATCTCGTGCTTGTCGTAGAAAAACAGTTTCTACAGCTGCCTTCCTTGCAACAGCTTTAGGACAAGGCCTTTCTGGGACAGCCCAAGGGAAGGTCTTGCTTTTTCTTACAGGAGGTGCAATATGCAGTCACATGAGGACAGCCTGAAATCAAAACAAAACTGAAATCTGATTTGTCATTGTCTGGTCATTTTGGAGGAGTAATGGGAGCCATCACCATCATTTGGGATTTAAGTGAGCCTTGTGCTGTTCCATGACTTTACTGCTCCTGACCTCTCTCCTCAAGGTATCTCCCTGCAATTTTTTGGGAAACAGTACCTTTGTGTGACTGTGAAATTGTTCAGTAATACTTGCCTTCCTTCTTAATTCATTTGGAGATTGACTGGTGGAAGGTGTTTGGTGGGACAGTCAAAGTTCCTGATGGCAGTTCAGACTGTGATCAGGTTCTGCAAAGCTGTAAATGGTTGTTGCTGATGTTGTCTTGTTGTTGTAACTCCTAGAGTATGCAGAAAAAACCTCCTTAGAGATACGTAGGATTGTCATTGCCATGGTTGTTTGAAATTTAGCTTTATCTTTTTCTCTCTTCATCTTTTTTTTTTTTTTTACCCTTTAAGATATGTTGAAATATTGAATAAGGTGGGGGAAATAAATTTGTAAAGAATGCATTAGGAATATATTTTAAGCAGATACCAGGAAACAACAATGTTCATGTTGCACAGAGAGTCTCAATTTGGCTGCTTTGGGACAGTACAGTCTCTAATTACATGAACAAATATAATTTTTGAAGTAATATGATATAAAAATATGGACTATTTAAAACTTTAGACAAACATGAAAGTCCCACCAGTTATGTTACAC
This sequence comes from Cyanoderma ruficeps, assembly GCA_008694505.1. NCBI lineage: Eukaryota > Metazoa > Chordata > Aves > Passeriformes > Timaliidae > Cyanoderma > Cyanoderma ruficeps. The sequence goes on along the minus strand of VZDJ01007754.1, from coordinate 45,754,369 downwards.
TTACTTTCTTGCCCTTGTGGGTATGACACTCATTTTCTGCAAAAGTTCACTGGCAGTACAGGGGGTTTGCAAGTGAATTCGAATGTTCCTGACTCCAGTGCTTTTCTGAACAGGGATAGATGTATTAAAATTTTGAAAGGCTTTCCTCACTCAAGTCCATGAAGATTGCTAGCAGGGGCCGTAGCTGGAGAGCAGAGGCCCTTGGCTGGGAGGAGGATGTCCCATCACTATTAGAAGAGCAGGGCTTATCTTCTTCAGATTTCTGAAGAGAAATCTGAAGAGAAGTCTGAAGGGATTTCAGAAGAAAAATGTATAAAAGAGGAATAGTCTGACCCAGACAGAAAATTGTTTTTGTGCCCTGTGTGAGGGCATCTAACTGGAGTCATCCTGCTTAGGAATGGGAAATTTAAAGTAAGGCTCTGGATACTAAAAGATAAGGCTATTGATAAGATACCTGAAAAGCATGAGAAGAAATTAGGTGTCTCCCTCAGACATGCATCAGGCTTTTCCTCAATCTCTTCCCCAGCAGTATTACATGGAGAAATGCTTCCTTCTGTACAAACACTTTTCTAGTGGTTAAAGACTGAGACAGACCTTTAAGTCCTGTTTCTTGGCTGGTCCTAATAGACTGCATGAACTCAATCACGCAGTTTTACACCCCTGAACTTCACCTTATTTCTCTGTAAGAGAGCCTTCTGCTCTCAGTGTTAGATACCTCACACAGCCTTGTGTGTGTGGACAGACTTTATGTAAAGCCAGCAAAGATTTGCTGGGGAAAAAAAAAAGTGTGGTGTAATCGCAACATCTTAGAGTTATTATCTTTTGCCATTAAAAGAATTGTACTTTTGCATGTAAGAAAGGGAAGAAGGAAAGAGGCTCATTAGCAGCTTCCTTCCTCAGGCTCTGAGCTTCCAGGGGCTCCTCTCTGACAAGTGTGAGCACAGCTGCAGTCCCACAGCAGCCTCAGCTGATGGAACAGCTGCCTCTGTGGTGCAGTGCCATCATCTGCCCCTCTCCCTCAGCCCCACTTTATTCCCTCCATCCCTGCACTGACCTGGATGTTCTCTGCTCCTTTGTAAAGCCATTTTAAGGCATTAATGTGGAAAGAAAGTTGCCTGTGCCCTTTTGTTTGTGGAAATAAGGAAGGCTCTGAAGTGTGGCAGGACACTCGAGGTGCCCCAAGGTCCTGCAGGAGAGGGGCAGGGTGGTGGGACAGGACAGCAGAAGTGGCTGTGGTGGCCAGAAGACACAGTGACTGAGGCTGACAAGGAGCCACAACCTTTCCCTTCAAGCCTTTCCCTTCCTGGTGTGATGGAAGCTCCTGCTGAGACTGCCTGGATTCCCTAGAGCTCCACAAACACCAGTGTTGCCCTGACTGCTGGGCAAGGGCAAGAATGAAGAGGAGAAAGGAGAGGAGTGAGGGTGCCGTAAGATGGGACTACAATCAAGAATTACTTTAAGAGAGAGAAATAGAAGTCTGAGAGTACCATGGAGAAAATGCTGTTTCATTGCTCTGCAAAGTTGACCAGACTAGGGTTATTAGGAGAAGTTTATCTAATAGTCTGGATATACTATTTTCCCACAGTAGAAAGTGCCAGATTTGCTCAACTCTTAACCTCTGCAAGGAGTTCTGGTCCTTCTTCCCTCCCTTAGAAGTTGAATTAATCAAGGTTGAGAGAAGGGCAGCAAGGATGAGTGAAGGTATAGGGCACCACATCCTTTTATAAGGGGAGAGGCAAAACTGAATAATCACCCTGGACTCTGGGAAAGAGACCTGGCAAGGGCAGAGGGGGGATGTTGTTTGGGGTCCTTCATGGGATCATCAATGGTCTGGTTGATGGGTGAGAAGAAAGTGAAGAAAGAAGTGTTTCACTATTACTTGCTATAAAGGGAGCTGAACATTCTGACAAGTTACAAAGACGGGATGATTTAGGTTGAAAGGAATCCCTGGACGTAATCTGGTCCAAACCTCTCTCTGAGCACGGCCAGCTTAGCTCAGGATTTCTCTTCCTTGGTTTTGAATGTAGGACGCAGATCCAACAGCCTCTCTGGGCAACCTCTTCTAGTGTTACCAGACTGAAGATCTGAAGCAAATTAAGAAAGTGATTTATGCATTGATAGATCACTGGATCTGTTTTACTCATAGGTCACTATGGAGTGGAAAGTCTGAATTGCTTCATAAGATGACCAAAACAGAAAAAGAAAAACGCTACCCAAGCTGCTTAAACTGTGAGCACATCTGACTTGAGGCAGCAGGTTGAGGAATCAACATGATTCCCACCACAATTTATTTGTCCTTCTCTGCCCTGACACACCTACTACTGACCACTGTCAAAAATGCAGGAATTGGTCTTGAAGGGCCTCTGGTCCCCCCAGCATGATGATCTTTGGTCTGATCAATGGGTGACCCATGCCTGGCAACACATCAAGCAGGTGAAAATGGACTAAAGCTCTTAATGCTGCCTTCAGTCTTCACAGGACAGCTGCCCAGGCAGGTTTGGACCTATTTCCATCAACCATTAAAAGCTGGTTTCATAACATGTATTTTTCTGTCAAACTTTGTGAATAAAACAGTGCAGGAAGATGTCGTGACTAACGTGAAGCTTTTTATTCAGGCAGCAGATGAAGTGGGTTAGTTTTAGAAAGGAGTAGGAGTCAGAAGAACATGCAGCTTGAGCAGACAGACCAACCCTGGTTAAACTGAAGGGAAAAGCAGTGACACTAGACCCTGTATATCTGATGTGAAAGACTAGGAATACAATACTGGATTTATTGTTCGGGTTATACATTATCCCAGAAAACTGTGGTTTTATAGTGGTGACATCTGACCGCTTGCTATCAAGAGATAACTTGAAAGTGCTGCACGATAGGAAAGCTGTTCTTTTCTTGTTGCAGTTATTTTTATTGACAAGCTTTCAGATACCATGAAAGAATCCGCTGATACTCAGCAGCAAAGTACTGTTCACAACCAGCCAGAGGAAGATTGAAGGCACGAACAACGGAGCAAATGAATACCCTGCTGCCTCTCTGCACACATAGCTGCTCGTTCAGCCTTCAAAACAAAAGTAAATAAAATCCACAGATGTTTGGATTCAGAGATAAGATGATTCCTCGGTGCAGGAATGTCTTCCATTTGTTGGACGCAATGTGCTGCATCTTGCAAGAGAGGTGCTTCTCTCTGCAGTGTGTCATGTGCAGCAGAGCCCCCTCACTCTCTCATCAGACCCCTCCTTTCCCACTCACAGGAGCCGATCATCTCTTTGTTGCAGAAACATTAATTGATTGCTCGGGGGAAAAATACACTGAGAAGGAATGCAATGCTTTACACTGAGAAGGAATGCAGTGCTTTATTTATAGGTTAGTTGTTGCTTTTCCTCCTGTAAAGAGCTTTCACTTCTGGTGGTTGGTTGTTAAGGAGAGCAATGCTGTGATCACAGGCAAAGGCTTTCTTGTGTCTCTGCCTTCTTGCTCTAATTTCTGCTCTTCCCCATGCTGAGCTCGGCTGCAAAGGGAAGTTCGGCACCAGCTGGGGTGGTGTCCAGGGCTCTGGATGGCACAAACCAGGGGCTCTGAGGGGCACACGGACCCAGAAGGCAAGTCCCAGGCAAGGGATGAGCCAAGGGACTTCCGACAGGCACAGTGCCTGGATCTGCAGCTCCAGCTCCAGAGGCTCAATGTTCCCAGGAGTGTCATGGCTGAGACATGGTGGATGGGCAGGTGGAGTGAGCTCAGCCAGGTGTCATCATGGACACCAGCTATGCCAGATCACCCAGTGTCTGAGTCTATAAGAAAAAGATACCTTCATTTCCCCTCCACATGCACTTGCAGGAAAGGAGGAAGCCTCATCTATGTCCAGAGGGGCTCCACCTCAGATGAGCAACTCTGAAGCCAGGACCTGTTCTTGATGGCAAAGGGAGGGCAAACTGGATGCCCAAGCTGGCACATTGCAAAGATGGGGAAACAATGAACATGCACGTTATTTTGTTTTTGCAGCTTGTATCTTACCCAAGCCTTTATTTTTAGGGATATCAGTTAGAACAAGAGAAATAGCAAAGTTTTTAGTAAGATCGGTTTCTCTAATGACTCACCAAGTGCTACGAAGTCAAAACAGGTTGCTTGTGCTTGAAAGGTATAAAACATGTCATTTTTATGGTTACTGTACAAAACACTGCATATATGCATGCAAGGGAACATTTTAAAATCTCATAGAGCTTTTTTGTTATGCAGCTAGAGGCTCCTTTCTCCCATCCTTTTATTCGTGTGTCATGATTTGTATTAAGCATTATTGCTTTAGCAATTAACCAAATTTCCTCACTGCACTCTGCCAGTAAGAGTGTTGCTCCTTTATAATCCCAAAAGAAAGGAGGAGTTAAGTTGATGTACCAGTGTCCCAAAACAGTTCCCTTTGCAGTCCGCTGCAGACAGTTTTTTCATTGGTGTTAGAAGGGGCATCAAGTTCTGTGAGCACTGGGGAATGAGTAATACCTGCATCTGACCTCCAATAAAGACCTGCAAGTCCATCAAATGTCTGTTACATAATGCTATTTTCAACAACATTAATACACCTACATTTCTTTAATGTCTTTCATTCCAAATGAAATTTCACCACCATAGTGGAAAATGTGCCTTTACTTTTGTAATTACACGAGATTTGACAAGAAAAATATCCCTTTCAGCAAAGTCTGACAGAAAAACAAAATTCCAAGGAAACAGAATACCTTGTAATGCAATTAGAGATTTTTACAAAAAGCTTTTGAGGGAAATACTCTGATTTCTTCAGAACAAGACAGCCATTTTAGGATTTTGCATTAGTTTCTTAATCTCTCTCCCATTTTAAAATTTTTAAAAATTTTATTTTATGGAACAAGAAGCATCCAGAATTACCCAAACCCCTAGAGGATATAAAAGAATATAAATAGTAGCATGTGATACTTCCTTGGGTGGAGAATAATTCTAGTGCATCACATTCCTTTTGCAAGTTAGGGGATGCCTTTGGGTGGGTCCTGAGGTGGCTGATCCACACCAAAGTCCCACTTCCACAGCCCAGTCCCCCAGATCTGGCATGGAGCTCACCTGGGTGTGAGCTGCAGACAAAGGATGCTCAAGACATCCCTGTACTGTTTTTAGACCTGCCTGAAATGGACTCTGAAAGGAGTTTACCTGATGAGTTTAAGCAGCAATGCATACAAGAAAATAGCTCACATCCTTGAGATCGTCGGTTTCTTTGTACAAAGGTAAGTTACCAAATCCCTGGTAGGACTCTGCAGGTTTTTCCTCCTCTTCCTTCATGCTGGGGAACTGTGCCAGGTGGTTACTCAGGGAATTTGTCCTTCTTACCATACTGGTTACAGGATGAGGATTTCTTGATGAACACTGTCTTGAGGATGGGGATGCAGACAAAATTTAACCATACTCTTCCCATACAATACCGGCTTCACAAGAGCACTTCCCCTCCCTGGGCCATGGGGAGGTGTTATAAAAACAGGTGGAGGTGCACCACTCCCATCTAGAACTGTGGAGAAGGCCACATTCTGTTGTTTTGTGACCTGCACACACTGTTAGAAAAATGAAAGAATTAAATGTGATGGCCTTTGGGAGTGCCTTGACAGTTTGTTTGCAGGTATTTCCTGCCCAAGAGCTCAAAAATGGTAATTCATGGAATAGGATGCACATTTCTTTCTGCTCTCTGCTCATGAAAAATTCAGTGATGACAGACATGATCTCCAGAATGGCTGTTCTGTGCCTTGCCACGGCTCTGGCCTTCCCCCAGGCAAGACGGCTTGGTGCTGGTGAGTGCCAGGACACATCTCCAGGGAAGGAAGAGCTCTGAGTGGCCTTTTGACCCCCCAGTCCTTAATCCTATTTACATCCTCATGTGCTCAGAGAAACCTTTGACTAAAGCAGTCTTCAAGTTCTGGGAGAAATATGCTGATCTATGTCTTATGCAATGCCACAGACTGGGGACACCCCCAGCAGGGAGGAGTTTTACAGCAGGGTGATGGAAGGGGGCTTGTTGCACATGGCTAGCTGACCTGCACCCCAGATTTCCCAGGACTGGCCCAGTAACTTCTCCAGGCTCTTGCAAACACGGCTTGCATGTCCTCCTCCAGGACTACTGAGCTGCTCTGCTTCTTCAAGATCTTTTAATTTGGGTTTCCCCACAGCCAGACCTTTCTCAAGCTGCTTAGCTTTTTTTTTTTTTTTCCTAGTACACCCACATAATTACTCCAGCACAAAGAGTGGGCTTGTGAAGCAGCAGCGTTTTTAAAAACCACAAACTCTGATCTCAAGGCAATCTTTACCTCCCACTTCCTCCCCCTTCAAGCAGGGGTGTCAGCCATGCTGTTTCTTTCAAACTTTCTCTGAGTCATCTCGTCAGGCAGCTTGTAAATACTTGAATGCATCCATCAATGTCAAGTTAAAGTAAGTAGTAAGTAAGTAGCAGCACATGCTGTGCAATGGACTTTTCCTTGCTCACATTTCTCTCATTTTCAGGGGTGCAGAAAATTTAGGGGTGACCGTATCTCCCTGCACCATCAGCATACACACAGAGAAGTCATCAAAGAGGTTGACTCATCATGAGAACAAGACACCCGAAATAAGATGAGCTGCTTAAATTCAAGAAGGCTCCAACTCCTCTGAAACTCCCACTAACGTATGATCCAGAGTGGAATGTCTTCATGTAAGATGCTCCATTCATTTCATCCTAAACCAAAGAAATTTGAGAAGCTGCATTACCATCATGCCTTTGAGAATTTGAGAACATGTCATTGCTAACCATTTTGGACCAGTTGGTCACAGCATTATGAACTGTTGCTAGAAAAATATTATGTTTTCATATTACAAGGGTGTAATTTGCTGTGTCATCGTCGCGTACTAAAATCTAAAAGGCAGAATGTGATTCAGAGGGTGCATGGAACACAAACCGCCTCCTCAGAAGGCAGAAATCTCTGCTGAAGAGCAGCAATGCTCCCAAGTATGACTGATAAACATGTGAGTCTTGTTATGAGCTAAATGGCAAAATATGGACCCTGCACCAAGGCTTTGCTCAGCACGGTGCATAACTCCCTGGTTTGTCTGCTTGTAGGCCGGTTTATGGTAATGAAATCATGGCAGTGGGAAGAAAGGAAAAGTCTTGCAAAATTTCTGAGCTACTCCCTCCAGATGGCTTGGAAGGAAGGTCTGGTGTCATCGTGATATTTGCCTAATAACTCTGAAATGATCCGTTGAGGTGGATGAGTGTACTCTCAAATAAGTACATGTGTGGAAATACGCTCCTCCCCAACCCTTCCACCCAGACAGGTTGGTTATGTGTGAAAATTATGTTGTGAGCCAGGAACTCGAGCTCAGTGCTATCTTATGGAGTAGACTGGGGGAAAACTGGCTGAGTAAGAAGAATGATATACTGCAAAATGGAAGGGAAGATGTTGTGAGTACTCTTCCTCCTCTCTGCTCCAGCCCACAGTGAGAGCTGAGCACAAGTCCTGGTCTGAGGGGCGTCTCACTCATATCTGCTCTGCTTTTAAAACGTAAGGCATCGAGTGCCTAAATTCAGTGGCCTGTCAGAGTAAGACACTGGTTGAGTACAGATGGTACAACTGATCTACAAGCAATTTTTCCCTGCCATGACCAAGGGACATTTCAAGGGTTGCCCTTCCCTCTTTTTTCTCAGGGAGTGCAAGTTGAAAATCAGGATAATTGCACAGCAAAAATGCTTTCCATCTCACTCCTTTATTTACTTTTTTTATTATTATTTCCTTCCACTCCCAGGTGAAGGAATGTAGGCTGTTTGAAGGGCTGATCTGCTCGGGTGGGGCATTAACTTAATTTGAAGCATTGCTGAATATTTAGTCATGTTCTGTAGGAGTAGTAGAATCAGAAAATTCTTGGATTCCTAACAAACCCTGCACGTGTACACGATCTCCAGAAAGAGAACAAGTGTTTAAAAACAAGGCTCTGTACACAATTCTGAAGTAATTTAAATATAAGATATATATATATATATAATTTAAGTTAAAAACATCTTGCAGTACTACATTACTGACAGCTGAAAGTCAGACACCAACTGTGATGGCATAGATCTGTAAAGTGCTTTAGGGAAAAATTACTAACTGGTATAAATCTGATTTTAAAATAAAGATAGCACAAAGAAAAGTTTAATTTACATAGGAACATGCCATTTACACACAGAAATCTCTTTCCAGTGGTCGAACTGCTCAACCAACAGTGGTTTATGGAGGTAGCTCTGTTATTTTTAAATCCATTAGCTTGTGCTGTGGCATGTGGCACCTTGCTTTTGTGACTTATATCTCCAAATCAGGACACTTCCCAGGTCTGCTAAGGGCTAGCTGGGTCAGAACCAAGTTTCTCTTCTCTAAAAGATTTTGTGTTTTCAAAAAAAAAAAAAAATCCCATTTTGGACAAGGATGAGCATGAGTGCTTAAGTGAGTATTTCATCCAGGGCTTACAGAAGTGTTTTCAGTATGGAATCATCTCCCATTTTCTCAAAATAATAGAAGTACACCTTCTTTTTAGAAAAACGGCTTTATAAACAGGCCTGTTTCTGATCCTGCAGACTCAGACTAGAGATGGAAGTCACACAGTGCATACTGGAGTGTTGTGCAACAAGAACTGGGCCCAAAGTTTTCAAACCAGGTCCACTCACAGTTCACAAACACTGGCTTCTGGCTCTTTTGGTATCACATTTCAGAGGAAGGTAGAAATTATTTGTAAAGCACAAATACTTAGTAGTAGACACACTTCCACTGTGTGAAAAATGAGCTCAAAGCTGATGGTGGATGACAGACTGGCTGATTTATCCAACTTCCATGGACAGTTTTCCAGCTGTAGCTCCAGAGCCACAGTCAGCGTGTAGTCATCTAACGACTTCCTGGAGAGGCATAACAAAGTAATTAGCTGCCTAAGCTCTATCAGATATACTTGCCCCTATGTGCCCACAAAACTGCTTCTGTGAAAGTCAAAACACAGATCTGGAAGGGCCTCCAGGCCCTATTTTGGGCTCACAATCAAAGTGAGGCAAAGGCAGCTGCTCTATCAAAACACTCCCCCCAACTTCCATTGCAAGAGGCAAATTGGCTTTCAGGCCTTAATGGTCATTACCCAATCCCCCACCATTCCCAGTGGCTGAGACACCACAAAGCCAGACAAGCATCCTTCACTCTCACTCACACACCACGTTGACTTCAGCACAGAGATGCATCTCATGCCCTGACTTATCTTGGTTCGTGCTGCCTATGAATAATTCAGGACGTCTCCAGACAAGTTTACTGTTTCACTCCAAGTGAATAAGCAGCAGTAACAGATTCGATGCAAAAGTGTAGCAACAGACTGTGCAGCTAGTGCAAAGCGAGGAAGGTTTCCATGGACACACTCCTGCTCTGTTAGGAGGCTTTAAGACAGAAATGCAGCATGAGTGGAGCAGGTTAAGGACATAAGAGGGGATGGACTTTTCCAGAGAGCAGCACCAGTTGTGTTTGCCCGGCCAGCGGGGCAGGAATGTGTGATGAGAGCTGGAGGCAGCTGGCAGGGTGAAGGCTGTGCGATGTGCCCATCCCTGCAGTCTGGGGCTGCTCTCAGTTTTGCCACTGTTCTCTTCTTATTAATCACTACTGGTGCGACAATGGGCTGCACTCCTGGCACTGCAGCTGTGCCAGATGCTCAGAGATCAGGTGCCAAGTCACACCGTGCGGGACACGGTCACACGCAGATAGACCTGTGCACATGAATCCTTTTGGGAGTGTAGACGCTTTGTTATAATATTGCATTGTTTTGGGGTACGTGGCTTCCTGGTTTTAACTTTTTCAGCCAGAAATTGTGCCAACCAGCTCAGAGGCTTGTGTTAGAAACAGGTAGAATTCTTGTGACAATGTGTTTGGCAAGGATAACACTCAGCAGATTTCAAGGACATTCTGACAGGAAACTTTAGGATACATTGTCAGTGCTATAACGAGAAAGAATATCTTCCTATTAACACGTATCTAGATTTTCTCCTTGATTGTTTGGTTAATGATCCCAGCCTTATTAGCTGCTACCAGGGAAGATCCAGCAGCTAGAGGTCTGAGATGAAGAAGATGAAGAATCATGGATTTCTAAATTAGAAAAGTTCAAAGGTAGAAATGGGTAATAAGGAAATGAAAAGAAAAATCTTTGTGATCATCATCCAAACTCTAGGGGGAAATAAAGAAATTTGCTATGGATAGGAGGTACTCTCCATTCAACCCTTCAGGTCAAGGGGTTTTCTGAAGTTTCTTTCTTTGAAGAGAGAAAGCAAAATGAGCATGGATTTAGGGATACGGGGGAATGTGGAATATCAATGGGAAGACTTGGAAATGTTATGATATTTGGATCCCTGTTGGCCTTGATCAGTGGGGAAGAGAATGCAGTTCTTTGGGGAGAATGACTTTACCCTACCAAAACTCGTCACACCTGAATTACTTAAGTACTCCTGTTAAGCTTGTCCCTTGCAATATTTGAGTAGCTGAAAGCTGGCCCGGCTTTATTGTTGGATTTGGGAATTTGTTGGAGTTCAGGGTTTAGACTTGCAAAATTGTTTATTTTTGTGTTTTTCAGCACAGCTTGTCTCTTCATTCCAGTGTTTCCTTCAAGTTCTTTGAGCAGGGATTTTCTTTTGCTTTATTAACATATCCTCCTGGTATGAGGGTCCTGCTCTGGGGCAGGGATGTCTCTCCTACAAAGCACTTATTATTATACAACTAGCTTCTAAAGGTCTTGGTTATCTTTTATCTGCTATTTAGGCAAAGATTCTACAGCAAAGAATCCTGTAACTCTTTCCAACTATCTGCCAAACTAATTGAAAAAAGTCCCATTAATTTCTTTCGGGCAATTACTACGTAATGAATAATGCAGCAAATCACTCCAAGCTCCTGTGTAACGTTTCCTTGCTTTATGGATTGTTTCCTAGCGTGCCTGCAGCAGAGCTGTTTATGTTGTTTTCACTTTGTAATTTTGTGCATGAAGAACTACAATAAACATAATTAAAACCAAATTTCTCTATCTCTCCTCCTGTATTTCTTCTCGTGACTCTTCTCTTGTCTTAATCTGCTTCATTCTCCTGTTTCCTCCCTCTCAAATTTATTCTTCATTCTTTACTCTTTCTGCTTCCTCTCCATTCCCAGTTCTTTTCTGCCCTTTTTTTGTATTCTATGTGTTTTCATAGCCCTCAAAGGGCCTACACTTAGCATAAGCTGGGGTTTCCAGAGATGACAAGTTTGTGGGTAGATGCCAGTAAGATTTGAATCTGAAACACAATCATAAAAAAGATCTACAAACTCTTGCAAAACTGGCTTGTATAGACTCATACCTATGAATGACTTATGAGCAGACTGTCTACATAGCTTGTATTTTCCATTTAAGGTGATCAAATGTCATCTTTCCACCATTCATCCAGCTGCCTGATTTTGTATCTATCGGTAATTTTCTTCTTAAGGAGATAGCTGCTGAAAAAAACACAGCTGGATTTTATTCCCTAAATGTCCCTTCTGCATCTAAATTTGTGAATGCAGACCTTAATTAAGTGGTCAAGATTTTAGGGCTCTCCAGGATTTGCTTCTGCATGACCATGGGTTCACCAGCTCATCCTTGATCTTCTGCTTTCCATCTGCAAGATGGAGATATTGACTTCTGTGTAAATTACTTGGAGTTCTACAGATGACAAAGGTCTTTACTGTAAAAAATGCTTTTTTCTTTTATTTACACCAGGAAGCCACTAAACTGCTCCTGATGAGTGTTCAGCTCTTGCATGTAGGGCAGGTGAACACTGACCACTGGGATGAGAGGATTGAAGTCTTCCACAAAATTTAGCAGTTCATCCAAAAAAAAATGTGTAGAAGCTGATGAGCATTACCCAGTGGGATTTTTTTAATTACTTCTTCCTCTGAATCTCAGGAAAAGCCATCACATCTCATTATGCAAATTCTGCTCACTAAGTGGGAACAATTGGCTACTGCAATGACAATGCTTTAGGTCGGCACTGTCCATGACATTATGACAGAAAGTGTATCCCTTTGGAAAGAGATGCCACCCTGACTGTGCTGAACACCAATATTTGCAATCTTTTCTAAGGGTTCCAGTAGCACTTGCTCAGAAATTTTGTTTGGCCATTGATAAGGACTTTAAGATTTGGCTTTTAATGAAGATGATACAAATTTCACCTTGCCATCTTTCAGAGATGTCATACTCGAGTTACAGGAAAATGCTCCTGCTCAGCACAGAATCCTGTTCTGACAGAATGAAACCCAGATTAATGCTTTCATGCTAAAATGGTCTCTCATGCACCTTTGCTAAGTTTACATCAAGAAAACATGTCCCAAGGTGTGGAATGGGGTCATATTTTTTTCTTACGACTACATAGCTTCTAAGTTGCTTTGAATGTTATTTACCAACGAAAGAAAAGAAGGTGAGAAGGTTTTCCCCACCCCTTCACCCCTTCCTCTATTAGCTTGCTGCTATTACAAAATACCCAAATGAAGAAATGAAGCAAAGATGAAGATGAATTGACATAAAGTGCTCTGGGACACACCTATGAGAAGGGAAGTTCCAAGACAGCTGGGAGAATGAAATCCTCTGTTTGTCAACAGCTGAAATGGGACCACTTGGAGGAATTACCACCAAAAGTCACCCTGTTTTGTTAAATCCAGAATATCTGCACTTGTGAATTAACAATACAGTTGCCTCAGGGCAACTACTGATGCCATTATTTCTTTAATGCTGAAGTGTTAGGAGACTCTTGGTGCCTCAAATACAGCAGCCACCTTCACCTATGAAACTTTTCTAACCAATTAACTCAAAGATTCCTTGCCCACTAGAAGGGAAGAGATAGGGCTTGATCCAGATTTTGTGGGGATGGGGAGACAGACTTCCCTTTGACTTTGCTGCCTCAGGCCCCTGGAGAGCACTTGTATGTGAATTTTAACATGGATGTTCCTCGTACGTCTCCAATCCAACTCAGGGGTCTTGGCAGGGACACAGCCTAAAGGGGTGACCCAGGGTTCATCTCACACTGCACCGAGGGCAAGGCAGCTCTCTGTTTCCATTTTAATTGTGTCAGTGTTAGCCAGGGCTCACGTCTGCTTCCTCTCTCACCCTACAAAGGGAAAATGTGTGCCAAAATGCTTCCTGTTTTTCTCTGCCAGCTGGGTCGCGTGCTCGGGGTGAAGCTCATTAAGGCAGTGTGTGGCACTAAACCCAACAGCCTCCAGGAGTGGGAACAATCATGTTTCTGCATCCTAGCCCTGAGTGGACTCAAGTGGAAATTGGCTGCAGAGCACAATCAGTCCAGAGACAAAACCTGAAAGAGGGAAGGCAGCCACATTTAGCAGTCTGAACAAACCAGGGGAAGAGGGCATGTGTTCCACACAGACGGTGTAATTGTCCTTTGCTTCGGACAACTGTAGGAAGAAGAGCCCGAAAGGAGCACCTGATGGTGCAAAATTGCTTCTACTCAGAGGGGTTTGCCTTCTTTCCCACACTATGGCAGTCCATTTGGGCAACCCTTTTCAGAATGGCACCCATTCCGGAGCCAACATGCATTACAAAAGCATTATCCCATTAATTAACCTTTAAAAAAACCCCGTTTCTTGACAAAAGCACACATCTGTGTCCTTGCCACACTTTTCCGTACTTTATACTCCTCATCTGTGATATCTCTCCCTCCCTATGTTAAACCTACCTTTTCCTAAGCCTTTGAGGCCAAATTATTTGAATAATGCTGGTCATTTTGTCCTATAAGGGCTTATTTTTCTCCCAGAGCTGGTTACAGGGCTGTTATGTCTAACTCCAATCTCACACGTGGAATAAAAGACAAAGAAAAGCCGTCTAGTGTTTCGCGCTCTCTCCTTTCTTGGTGGCTAAAACAAGGTTTCATAATAATGTTTATGTTTAGAATTTCTGCAGTAATAAGCAGATCAGTATCAGCGTGCATGCAGTAAGTTTAAAGAGCTGTTAATAGACAGTTGGATGGGTTAGGAATTTAAAACCTTCATTACTATGTCATCAGTTCAAAGCCAACTCAGTTTACCAGGGATCCCTGATAGCATCAGTCTCTCCTACCCAGATGAAGCAGGTATGCTTGTCCAAACTTGGAATTGCACTGCAATTCCACAGAAAAATCGGGAATTGCAAGCTTTTCGTTCCACAATTTCCTACAAAACAACATTCTGAAAAATTTCAATGCTCATTTTAAAATTTCATTTGGCCTGCAAAACTCTCAAAACCAGCCAAGATTAAAAATATGCCAAAAAGTAGAATGATGTAACAATAAAATGTAATACACAACTTTCTTTTTTTCAAGAGTGAATTCTGAAAATGTATTTGATATTTACAATCAAGAAAGGATATATCCTATAATGATGTGTCATTTTGGTATTTTCTCAATGCGAAATAACTATGAAAGGTTCTATTTTGATTTTTTTTTTAAATAGGAAAATACATCTGTTGTAGTGGTTGGAGATAATTTAGGTTAATGCACTTCGAATATCCTGATATTGTGTGTATACAAATTCCTCATGAAGAAGGGAAGGGGAAGAGCTGGTTACTTAGAGTATCCAATTTAGAATGTCTTAATAATTTGCTAATGATCTTGGAGTCATTTTCCACAGCCACCCGTTGTGATCTTGCAAAATGGATCAACAGGGAANAGGAGGAGAAGGAGAAGGAGGAGAAAACAAGACAGTGTTTCTTTAACAGTGTGTATCCTATATGCTAACAGTGTTACACACTGCTTTGCCTCCCAAATGCTCCTTGAGGAGACAGTGGGTTTTTAAAAATAAAGTTGCAGGTTTTAGATATTTTCCTGATGAGACACACCAAGTAAGATCAGAGGGCTAAAATATAACTCGTTGTTTGTTTGTCTGCCCATTTCCACTATGGTGGGACGTCCCAAAAATTATCCACCAGTGATGGGTTTCTGCCTTCCAAAGCCAAGTAAGGAGTTCAGAGAGGTTGATTGTTCCCTTTTCTGTGAAAAGTCACTTTGTATTTATCTGTGTTGCTCTCCCAAGGGAGGATTTTCTTAATTACTTGGATTCTGGTGATGAGAATAGATGACATAATGGTGTGGTAAGTCCAGTTTTCAGCTATGGAAATGCTCAGGACTTTGGTTGTACTTAACACTATATTAAAAAAGGAGAAAAATTCATCATCTTTTTGCCTTTGCTACTGTAACTAGGAATGTAGATGCCAATTAACACAAATAATAAAGAAGAAGGAAATTTTCTTAAGCTACAAAACTTGAATGTGGAAATTTTCCACTTTAATTCCTGAAAAAAAGCCTTTATCACTTTTTTAATGGAAGTTTTCTTGGGCTATGACTCTTTCCTCCAGTGCCATGATTTTCAGCATTTTGTCTATGAATGCTTCATGGTACACAGAGTATTCCTAGGGGTCAGAAAAAGGTGAATAAGTAAAGAAGGTTCATATATGCTCTTGAGCAATGTATACACATGAATAGTTGTGGAAAATTGAAAAGGTTTGGACATCCATAAAGCAAAAAATTGCACTTGCAGTCACCGAGGAGTAGAGAAATTTTGAACATGGGTATCTGGAAATTACATGTTTAGTCTAAAAGACTTTCCCATAAGCTACTTTACAAGTAAGTTAAAATTATATAGGATTGTTTCATGATACTTCTTAAAACATGCAGTGAAAACTGATGAGCTGATTCTTACTTGAGGGTATTTAGGAATGCCAGACAAACTCAGGATACATACAGCACGTAGGTCCTGCTTCCCTAAGAGGTCATACTTGCTTTTTGAGTAGGCATTGAGTTTTCCTTTCAAAAAACTCACGGTGTTTCAGAAAAAACAGTGAAACAAATTGCTTGTTAATATTCTTTCAAAAGAAAGATGTCATGTGAAATTGCTCCATTCCAACCACCAGGTTGTAGCTCCCTAATTTTACTTCTTTATTTTTCTGAGCTGCGGTAATGACACGTTGCTCCTGGTATGGTATCTGACATCAGACTGATCCACATTCTTGGAATGCCAGGGAAATCTGACAGGTTTTGGTCATCCCCTGACATTCTTCTGTATCCTGAGGCTGGAATCAATCCCCGTCCTTTCCCTGGCAACACAACTTACAGCAACAGGCCCCAGCTGACCTGCAGGTTTCTGTAGGTAAACTGCTCTTTATTTGGAAAGCTTTGTCCCATTGCTGAGAGAGATCTTTTGACAGCTGTTTTATTACTATTACTGCTGACTTTTTAAAAACAGAAGAACTCCCCACACCTTTTTCTGCAAGGTTGTAGTTTCAGTGTGTCCAGTAAAGTGCTCATATTTTACATCACCTGAGGGTACTGATGGTTGTGTAGAATGCTGCCTTTCCAGGTCGATGTAGCCATGTATTAGGGTGTAGCTTTCATGCAAAATCCCTTAAAATTAACTCTTTGGGTCAAGACTTTCAGATTTTTCAGACTGGTACCTGCACAAGTAGCTCCATGGCCAGAGATGTTTGGGTCAGTGAGAGCTACATGCATTGAACTTCTTTGGAAAAACCAAATTCCTTGTGCTTCTCTCTCTTACAAAAACTGTGTAATGATGCACGAGCAGGTTTTTGGTTGTCAGTGGAACAGCGTCCACGTGTGCAATGAAATAAATGAATATTTGCAGCACCGAACCACTTATTTTATGATTTGCTTGTCGTGATCTTAACTTGAAACCAGTGAGGCTTGAAAAAATTGTCTTACTCCTTGTAAGAGATGAGGTGAAAAAGTGAAGCTACTGTTTATACTGAAGAAATTTCTGAGTAATCTCAAGGTAAAATAGCTAAAGCACATTTATTTTGAAGCAGTCAAATATCGTAGCCTAACTATGACTCATAACTGCCAAGTTCAGCATCTTAGAACTTAAAAACGACTGCAACTTTATGAGAAAAACCAGGTGAAACTGGAGATGGTGGCACCTTGAAGCATCCTTCTGTGACAGGGAGGTGATGTTTTGTGGACTGCAGCATCATATCATTCCTTGTATTTGCAGATGCCCATAGCTGAGACAGTCTGAGTCACTGAGACACAGAGTGCCACAGCAAAGGTTGTATTTTCAAAGGAACCGAGTGGTGATTGCAACTCATTGTGATTGTGTGAGCATTTCCGACCTCTCAATTTCATGAGTGCAAAACAGAAGAAGGTTCAAAAGTTGTTGTGTTCCTTCCTTTCTCAGTCTGATTGTCAGCCATACACAACCAGGAAATTCAGCAACCTCTGTATCTCGAAAAAAAAAATAAAAAAATATATATATTCTGGTTTTATTTTTTGGCAGCTGTAGTACCAGGTGCTTGAGAATCTCAGCTATCAGCATCAGGTGTTTCCTACATGAAAGACTTGTGCAAAGAGAATTTTCATGAGCTTTTGGTATAAACAAGATGTTCCTTAAAGCTTCGTAAGTGTTCCTTCCTGCTATAGAGTGCTTGGTGGAAGAATACCCTCTACGTTAAATCTATTTGTCCTCAAAAAGTGAAAGCTTGGCTATGGTGACCAAAGGAATGGTTTGTTCGAAGGCAACTCAGTGAAAGATGGAATGAAATTCTGGGTTCCCTGTAGCCACATCTCTTTTGCCTCAAGGACATCCTTAAGCCTTAAGTGGTAATTACAGAAAAGAGTTTGCAGTAATTGTTTCAATGTCTCTGCAACAGAACGTGTATATCACAAAATATTTTATGAAATGCTGCCTGGGTAATGTCTGGAAGTTAACTTTGCCATATGAAGGTAAAAGTTCCCCTCCGGTTTGAAGGGTTTCATGAAAAAAAAATTTAAAAAGTGGATCCCCCACTGACAATTTCAAAGACCAATTTTAACAATATCATACTTTTGTTTGTTTATAGTAAAGCTCTTGTCTAAACTTGAAGATTCGGGGTTGTTTTGCCCTGGAGTAGTTTTGTTGGCACCATTCATAATCTTCTAAATTCCAAGCTAGATTTTGGAGGACAATCAACTTATTACTTCATGTGAAAAATATTATTCCCTATGAATAATTAGCACCCCGTCCTGCAGGATGGTGAACGCGAGGCTTAGTGCTGAGCTGCTGCTCGGAATGCTGACTGGGGTTTTCACAATTTGCAATCCAGAGTGGGATAAACTGTGGGCTTGGGCTGCCTGAAACACTGCTCAGGTGTTTGGGCTGCTCACTGAACGAGCTCTCTTCAGGAGAAAGCCAATGGAAAGCTTTTTGTGCACATGGTTGTCTGTCCTTCCCAGCTCCTGAGGCTGGAATCAGTCCTCATCCTTTCCCTGGCAACACAACTTACAGCAACAGGCCCCAGCTGACCTGCAGGTTTCTGTAGGTGAACTGTTCATCTGCAGGAAGATCCATCTGCAGGAAGAGCAGCTTGCAAAAGTGAAAATGGCTGCTGTGCAATTCCGTGCCGTGTGGAGGATTGCAGCTTGGAAAGTGACCAAACTGCACACACTTGTTCGACATCCTCCTGTCCACAGGGGTGTCACTGAAATTTTTATCTATTCCTGAAGAAGTCAGACCCTAAAGCAGCAAAAGGATGATGTGAAGAAGAGCAGGAAAAGGCAGATTTTGTTTATGTGCCATGCTTTTCAGGCTGTCAATCCACATATCTCAGTGCTGGTCACACTTACAGAAGCTTCTTGTAATCCTGACTAAGAAATTTCATCTGTTTTCTGAATTAATCTGTCTTAATGATGATGGGATATCAGTGATGTAAAACTGCTGTTATCTATGTAATGCAACCTAGATATCTTTATAGATGATTAATTCTACTGTAAACCATTTACCACAACACCCACGTAACTGGTATGTGAGATACTGATAGTGTCGGACTCTCCCAGAGCACGGGAGCCTGTTGCACAAAGAATCCAGAAACCTTACACAAACCTAAGATATTGAAAAAGACAGTGCATGGTTGCTTATGGAGTTGCTAGAAGTCATAGCAACCTGGAGAAAAATTGATCCATATTTGGCACTGCCTCTCTGTCATTAAGAAAATGTGATGATTTCTAATGGCAGGCTATGAAAACAGTTTTAGTTCCAGGACTTTTCAGACTGCTCCCAGGAGTTTGAAATATCTCAGAAATTACTTTTCCACATGGATTGAGGAATTTGTCTATTAGAGTCTGAGGTTCAGGCCATAGATGTTTGCACATGACCTCAAAAGTCAGTGAATATTCCTGTGAGAGGACAGGGAAAGTGAAAAATTGAATGTTGACCTGAGCTATTTTTACCCAATATCAAAACGTTTCACAAATCTTTATAATTATTCTTTCTAATTTCTTCTTACCTGGATTGAGTACTCTGGTAAAAAGTGTGCATCCCTGACAGCTACTAAGTGTTCTGGAGAAGAGTAGAACAGGAATTTGCATCTAGTGAACATTAAATCTTTGTGTGAACACTGTGGCCATAACATCTTTTTCCTCAACAGGCATGTTTTGAGAGAGAGAGAGAGAGAAAAAGAGAGAGACACTTCATTGAATAATTTCTAAATTAAATACCCTTTATGCCACCTAAATTGAAAGCTAAGAATATAGTTTTAATGCCAGAAAAATCTATTTAGGATCATCTTGCCTGACAAAAGCCATAGATTTTTATCGAATCTGTTTCTCTTTTGAGCCTCTAACCCTTGGTAAGGTACACAAGTTCAATTTCAAGGCTTCACCTGAGAAGGAATCCAATGTTACCCTTGAGCAAGTGATTGGGTTGGAGATCTTGGCTGTTAGGAATGCATGCCTTTGCTCCTGAATGCAGTTAGCATAGCTGCCAGATGCTGGATCTTGCTCTACCCTAATCCATTAGTTTAAAAAGCCTTTTGCTATCACAGGTATTTACAGACCATGCTCAAATCCTTTTTTACCTTTCTGGGGATAAACTAAACAGACTGAAGTCCAGGAGTCATAAAACTCCTCCTTACAAAAAGGTTTCACTTTAGACTCTTGCTCCCTCTGAAAAGTGACTGTAAAAACAGTTCTGTGGATTCTCATGTTTATGGTTTTAATAGTTTCTGTATAAAGAGCTTTGGTTTTGCCTGTTAGAAATACAGTATGACTGCCTGCCAGACCTTTCAGTTCTATCATAGTGTCTGAGAGAAGTTGAGATTTTGCATCACTGTCTGTCATCACAGCAGTAAACACAGATTAAATCAGACCAGAGACTGAAGATTGCTGTGGAGGACATTTGTCTGCATCCCTCTCCCCTTGGAGGAAAGGGATTATATCTCTGGTGACATCAAGCCATCTCATGCCATGGGATGTGACTTTTAAGTTGCTTAGTCCCCCCATCCCCGGGGTGCCTTCCTGGCCCCCACCACCAGGAGCATCGTACAAGTGGGACATGAGGCTGGAGGGCAGTGCCATGGAAAGGGGCCTGGTCAGTGGAGAAAGGAACAGGAGCCAGCAGTGCCCTGGCAGCCAGGAGGGACATCCCTGTCCTGAGGGAGGGACATCAGGCCCAGCATGGCCGGCCAGGCAAAGGAGGGGATTGTCCCACTCTGCTCTGCACTGGGGCAGCCTCACCTCGAGTGCTGGGGACAGTTTTGGTGCCACAATGGAAAAAAGATGTGAGAGTAGCCAAAGTCAATAAAGATGGTCAAGGCCTTGAGGAGGAGCCATATGAGGCTGAGGACACTTGGTCTGTCCAGCCTGGAGAAGAGGAGACTGAGGGGAGACCTCACTGCAGTTACAACTTCCTCCTGAGGGGAAGAGCAGGGGCAGGCGCTGATCTCTGCTCTGTGGTGACAGTGACAGGACCCAAGGGGATGGCCTGAAGTTGTGTCAGGGCAGGTTTAGGTTGGATATGAGAAAAATGTTCTTCCCCCAGGGGGTGGTTGGGCACTGAACAGGCTCCCCAGGGCAGTGGTCACAGCACCAGCCCCACGGAGCTCAAGAAGGGTTCAAACAGCACTCTCAGGCACAGGGTGTGACCCTTGGGGGTGGCTCTGGGCCAGGAGTTGGATTGATGGTCCTTGTGGGTCCCTTCCAACTCAGCACATTCTGTGATTCTGTGATTTTGTGATCTTCTCTGGTCCTGCTACTCCTTCATCTTCCCCGTGTGGTGGTGGCACTGCCAGTGCCTTTCACTGAGTCAGCAGCCAGTGTCACCCTGTGAGGCCAGACAAGTGGCCCTATTGATGAGCCACAAGATGAAGCACAGGTCTGTTCTTGCTCCTTCAGCCACACCAGCTGTCTCCTGCACTACGTTGCTCTCCAAAAAAGTAACTTGAATGACCCCTAGTGCAAAAAGCATCAATTTTGTTCCATGAGAGGATTTCACTTTTACACAATCATTTCCTCACAGCAATGCTGCCCTTTGAGGCAAAGAAACCTTTTTTTTACTCCCTCTTGTTCCAGTTGGTGGGTATAAAAAGAAAGAAAATTCCATACTTTAAAGATAAGAATTACAAAACTAGTGGATTAAATTGGTGACTGTAAGGAGGAAAACCTAAATACAGAATGAATGAAAGAAAAAGGGGAAGAAATGAAGGAAAGCAATGAATATTTGAGGAAAGAATACAGAATGTTTATTTTCTCTCTATTAATTTTTCTTCCCACCACTCCTTCCCATTTAAATCTTTCCCTTGGTTGTAGGCATCAATCCAGCAACTATATGAAGCAAGAAATTAGTGCTATGTATGGAAATAGTATTATTAACTTAGGTGACCACAGCCAAGATCAGATTTCTGTTCTTTTTTTTTCAATAATAGACATGTAGAATTGCATCTCCCACGATGGAATATTTCCTTTGCAATCTCTTAATTGCCTCTTTTATTATGAAGAGAATTTGTACTCAGAGGGCTACAAAAGGTCATAGGGCTCCAACAGCACTTAGAAACAGTCAGATGTACAATGGGAAATAAAGGGATGAATTAAATGATCCCCAAATGCTTTCCAAGCCTGGAACAAGAGCTAAGGCAGTCTTTTAACAAGTCAAGTTCTCCCTAAACACATCCACATTGTCAAACAGGCAAATCCAGGCTCTCCTGGGTTAGAGCTGTACCTGCAAGACCCAGAGGAGCAGGAATGAACATTCCAGGTGTTTTTTGACAGGTGAGGAGCTGGATGTGAGGTCTGGGGAAACTCTTTGGATTTGCCCCAGTTGCAGGGTAACAGGTGTAATACTGGTCTCCGAAAACCCTAACTACAGACCGCAGTGTGACCAACCTTCTTGATAAAATACTGGGAATTCAGGCTGCAGTGTTCTAGGCTGGCCATCAACACCCTCTTTCCTCTGCTTGATGTTTTTACCATATGTAAAACATTTCCAAATGCATTTCACAAGCTGTGTCCTTTTAATTACCATTAACGATATTTAATTCTTGAAGATATATGTCTGCTTAAATATTTATTATAAATGAGCCCACACTATAGAGTTAGAGTCCATTTTAAAATGCAAATCATCTCTAAAAAACAGATTTAAGACAGATCTTATGCAATATTTATCAATTAAAACTAGTTTCAGGGATTCATTGTTGCATAAGGATTTATAAATAAAAAATAATACTGGGGGATATGTTTCATTTAAAATATTTTATTTTCTTTAGATTCAGTTATAGCTAATATTTTGGTACTTAAATTGAAATCCTGCTACATAATTTACATCTGAGAAGATAAGCTAACATCTAATTTAATTTCATCTTCTTTAGAACAGATACAAAACATATTCTGCAGATTCATAGGGACATTGTGGGATTTTTTTATAATTAACCTGACAGGACACAAGAAATACATGTATGGATAGTTGTTGGCAGTTCTCCACCACATCTAAAGTCTTCTTGTAAAGAAATCAAGGATGAGGATTCCTTAAGAAGACCAAAGAGATCATGCAGATTTGTTCCAAGACCTGGCCCTACCTAGACTCTGACATCTAACACAATTCTGGTCACGGTCTGTATTGGTTCTAAAGAAAACAGAAGTTCTGCTGCTGCCCAGAATGTTTTGTTGGTGTAGCCAGTCTGAATTGGGAAGTTACAACATAATAGTAACTTTTTTCCCCCAGAAAGAAAACATTGGGAATTTAATATTGATATATTTTGTTCACAAAGTATACAAAATTTCCTGAGCCTGCAGAGGTTGGCAGTGTCTTAAAAATACCTACAGATTCAGAATTTTGTCCCGGTATTGTTGTGTAGATCAGTTTGTCCTGTTTTCCTGAGTCCATCTGCTGTTCCTTATCTCAGTCTTACACCGAAAACCCTTTCAGACACAGACCAACCTTTGCTTCAGCCATTGTGCCCATGGCAGGGTTGTCTTTCCCTATGAAGTCTTGATGAAACGAACAATTATCCCAAAAAGCCATTGTGCCAATCTGTTTAGGATCCCTGTAGTAACAAATGTCTGAAGACTTTGAACAGATCTTGTTCGAATTGCAATTACTCTTCAGAGGGAAAAGAAAAATATTCTAGTTGTGATTTTCGTATTTTCCAGTGGCAGAAAAAGTTAATTATCAGGACTCTATCCATCGTTATAATTTCCTTAAAACAACCACAACAAAACCCACCTGTCTGTTTCCTCAGAATTACAGATGAATCAGATCTGCTCAGTTTAGGAATCTGCCAGAATGACGGTCTCCTCTTGCTATGCCACTCCATCCCAAAGGATATTGTATTTCTCCAGAAATTCAGCCCAGGACACACCAAAGAGTTTTGGGAGAGATTGCTTTACTTTTCTAAAGACTTAACAAACAAGGGGCTGAACAAATAATGAAATATGTACCACTGTGGATTTCACTTCTCCCTGCTGCAAAATGTCCACGAGCAGCACATGCATTATTTAATGTGGCTCTTCAGAATTGCTGCACAGAGCTGTACATTGGTGTGTGTACGTGAGAAAGGAGGGTTTTTTTATTCCTTCCCAACCAATTGCTTGGAAAATTCCCTGTAAATATTTGGGTCTTGAGAAATATTAACGGTGATGGATCATATCAGTATTTTGGTATTCTTTCTGGACTTGGCAGGTCCTATCAGCTGGTGGATTGTATTCGGGCTTCAGCTCTGCCATGCAGACACACAAGTTGGAAAAATTGTTTCAAAAAATTGAAACAAAACAGAACAAATCCCCCCTTCTCGAGCCAGTCAGGCCTTACATCAGACACCATTATTGCAAATCTTCTGTTGGGTGGTAAAATCCATGGACAAATCTTGAAATGGATGTACTTTACTGGAGCCAGGCTGGCCCTGGGCACCTGCAGCACCACGGCCATGAGAGGTTTGAGGGTTCCCTGCCAACAGCAGCCTTGGATGAAGTGAATGACATCTTCAAACTTCACTCTTCTCTTTTCCCCCACAAATAGCTGCACATCTGATACACAGCCCTCAGCAACAGGTAAAGCCTCAGGTAGGCCGCAAAGGACAGGAACCCCTGGTGGTGCCCTGGTCCACCCACTGCCTCCAGGGAACAGGAATGTGGACTGGGTACAGCGGCATGGAAGCTGAGTGCATTAAAATAACGATTGCTCTTTACTAACAATCCCGGGTGAAATTAGCACCTACTTTTCCTGATGGATTGTTTGTTTGTTTGTTTTTAAGTACCTGACGCTGAAATGCAGTTAACAGGCATTCTTGCTATGGCTCGTATTACGAAACAAGAAATTATTTTAATTGCCCTAGCAATTCCCATCCCTTTGCTGTAAACAAAATGATTTCCTTCAGCAGCAGTCTGACTCATGTCGTGGTTGACAAAGGAGCTGCTCCCTCGGATCCGGGCTGGTGAAAATTCATCTGGGGGCTGCAGCCTCTCCCCTCACCTGGACCATGGGGCTGCAGCCAGCCCGGGGATGCTGCTGGAGCAGGGATTGATCTCCCTTTGCTTCAAGCTGTGCTCACCCAGCTCAGTTTGTACAGACTCTGCCCCTCTCCTTTGCAGCTGCTTTCATTTACAAATCATTTCACTGCTGCGTGTGTGGAAATCATTTTAGGATAGGTAAAGGGAAGAGCACTGAGCTGGGAGAGCTTCAAGAGCCCAGCTCTCTGTATTATTTCTAGATTGAAGTATCTTTGTGAAGTTTGAATGTTTTTTTTCCCTTGAGCAGGTTCATGCCCTGTAAAAGGATTCAAGTTAAGACAGAAAAGCAGTTGAATCCAAAGGATTAGAAAAGGGATATTAGCACATGGAAAAATGCTGTGAATTTTCTCTCAAAATGCGCTGATCTATAAATTCATGCACTAAATGCAGGGACTCAAATATTATGAAAATGCATCTCTGGCACTGCACAGCCTGCAGAACTTCCTCCTCTGGTGTAGTCTTTGAGCTCACAGTTTCAAAATTATTGATTTAAGCATTTTATTATTGATTATGTAATTAAAGTGTGAGTGAAGGAGCATGCAGCCAGCTATGGTATTCAGCTTTACTTTACATGACTTTTTGAGGTGCATTATTTATTTGTGTCTTGCTGTGGGATGAGACTGAAACATGTCTTTAGATATGTTTTTGGCCCTTGGCAGGTGAAACATCTTGGATTAATACCAAGTCTTAAGCCAGTAGCACAATTATATGAACACTGCACTTCAGCTTTCATATTCTGGATGCTTAATCATAATGCTGTAGTTAACTAAATGCCTGTAACTTTCTCCATAAACCTAATAAGTCTGTATCATTAATAAACAGCTCCTTTGCTGAGACTTTTAAAACTCCTCTATATTCTCAATGCTCAGGTGAAAAAGGGAGAGGTGAAGAGAGAATTTTGGACACTTCAGGATGTAGAAAGGACATCACAAGCTTTTTTCTTAAATTCACAATATTTTTCTGCAGGCTGCACTCTGACTAATATGCAGCTTAAATTGTGTAAAAACAAATTGACATTATTTAAGTGATGCAGATTTCTCTGGAGAAACACCTATTTTTTTACATGTATCTCTCCTGGTTTTAGAGGAGCTGAAGAAGCACACAGATGGCCTAGTCAGAATTTGCTCATAGACCTAAAAAAGTCCTTTGATAGTGATACAAACACATTTTAACTAACTAAAGATGACACGACTTTAAACTGATTTGTGTAGTAAATGGTACAGCAAAACTAAGCCAGGTACTTCTCAAGTCCATATTATCTTGGAATCTGATAACAACAGAAGTAAAATCTTCCTGATGCAAGGGAAAGAGATATAAGAGAGCATTTGGGAAAGAATGTAATGCAGATTCAATGACTCTTATTTTCTATCAAAATCAGATATGAAAGTCATTGTAGAATTCTTGTGGGCCTGGGTCAAATTTTGTCAATGACAACTAAGCTGGAACTACAAATTCTTAAAAAGATTCCTCAAGTAACTTGCAGTATTTACCTTGTCACAACCAGCATTTTCAGGTGGGTGTAGTACTGGTTTGCTGTGGTGGCTGCATTTACTCAGTCTGAGATGAAGTAGAAGAGATGTTATTTATAGTAACTCCTTCCATTAAACTCTTAGCCTGTACTCCGTGCCACGGAGGAGCCTCCAGCAGTCTACAGAGTTCAGATTACTCCAACTGCTCAGACACCAGTCTGGCCTTCATTCCATAATCAATAATGATCCATCCCTCATTTTTATTGCTACCTAAACATAACTACTAAATAGATATGGCAGGAGATATACACCACAATTATAACTAAAACATCTTTGTTCAGCATCCTGTCCGTGACACAGCAACATTCTTTTTTCTCATCCTTTGAAAAAAAAAAAAGATTTTGGAAAGACTTGCTCTATCGATGAAGTGGATTTTCCCTTAAAAGCCTGGAAACTTTTGGGAAACTTCATGCAGCTAGGTTGCAGAGTGTTTTTGCACTTGCTTGTTTCCTAATTGCATGTAGATTGCAACCAAAAAACTTGGTAGATCTGAACACACAGAGCCTCTGGAAGATGTGGTCTGAGCTTAAAATTGAATTAGACTGCAAATGTTGCAAATTATTTTGTTTTCATATTGCAAAACTCTTAAGCCAAACATGCTGACCTTGAGAACACTCCAAACTATATGGCCCAAACTCATCTCCTATAAAACCCTAGAATTTGCAATCTGTACAAAGAGAGCAGAAGAGTCTCTTGGTATTGATACTATCAGTATCAGCGTTAATTATTCTGTAATTAATTACATTTGGTTCAAATTATTAGCTTTTGCTTTGTGTTCTTCCTTTGTTTGCATACCTGTGCAGCTGGTCATACAGATTGCATAGGACTGTGTTTCTTCATTTGGATTGCTTGATACTTTTAAAACAGGAAAATTATAAGCAAAGCAATTTTGGCTTTGGATTTTATGATACACAGTCCTTTGAACTAAAATTTGTAATACTCTGGGGATCCTGTTAATACATAAAATCCAATTTGTACTTCTGAATAGTTGGGGTAGTAAATAACACAATTCTCTCATAATTCTTAATACAAAATAAAAGGATTTTTTTTTTTAATGTGCCAATCTGTCATGGAAAACCAAGTGACATTTTAATACCATTGTTAATTTCTGGTTAGTAACCAGTAACTAGAAACCCTAATTATTCAGGGTTGCTTTTTTCTACATTTTCTAAGTTCTGGATGTTTATTATGAGTTAACTCCTTAGTAAAAATTTGTGTAGGAGTGTTTTCTTGTGCCTTTAATATGAGTAGCTTTTTGCCCCTCAAATTCTGTTCAGAATTCTGAAGGCCATTTTCTTCTCCAAGGTGAATCTATGTAGAAGCATGAACTCAACTGCCTCAAATGAAAAAGGTTGAGGGCAGAACCTGACCTCAAATTTTGATTTTGTTCAAAACCAAAATCCAGGTGAGAAGACTGTATTTTCTAGCAGTCTGTCAAAAATGAGCAGTACTGAGAAATCTAAATTACTCAGGCACAGCTGAGAAGTTCGCAGTGCAGTCAAGAAGGATAATGTAGTTTTCAGGTCTGTGGGTTTAAACCCATGCAATTTAAAGGAATGTTGCTTAAACTGATCATCTTCTAAGGAAATATGCTCAGTAGCCTCTCCAAAATGAAGACTAGCTGGCTTATCAGATTTTCTAGTAGATACCCATCTACAGACCAAGAAGTAAAGCTCTTTTCTCAACCAAAAATTCAGGCAAATAGGACATATTTGCAGTAGGGAAGGGTTCAAAGTCTTGTACTTTTGCTGAACTGGAGATGTTCACCTGTTCACAACAGGCCTGGATTGCAGCAGTCCTATGATTTTAAAAACTACTCTCAGAGCTGGTTGCAGATGTCCAAAAGTATCCAAGAGTTTACGCCCCTAAACCTCACGCCACAACTACACCTTGGTAGAATTTGGCTTGGAGCTTAAAAGGCAATTGATAAACTGTAATAATTAAATCATGCTGGGGAAATCAGGATTCAAAATAATTCCATTCATTAGGATTAACTCTGTCTGGCACTGTACAGATTGGACAGCATGGATTGCCCCATATTTATTTTCTGAATATGGACTGAATAGTATCTGAATTAACTCCTGCATTAAGAACTTTATTCCCCAGGTTTGATCAAGCTGAAATTGCATGTATATGTTTCACATTTTGACTGTGTGCATTAAGCATTCAGTTTTCAGGTGATCGTGCACATCAGAGCGTTTACAGATCATTTCAGATACAATGAGAAAAACATCAGCTCTTGGGTAACCCAAACCTGTCCCAGTCAGGCATCTCTTCCTTCCAGGCTCACTGTATCATGTTTCTATGTAAAAGTCAACATCCTTCCTGGAATGCTCCCCCTCAGGGGGAAGAGCAAGGGGGAAAAACCAGGGAACATGCCTGTGAGACAGTGGTATGCCTTTGATTCATTGATCCTAAGGACAGTGCTGAGGCATCCTCAAGAATTTAATGGCTTTGGAGCCTGAATTGCAGCTTGGCAGTGTTGGTTTTTTTATTCAATGCTGAAACCATGGAAAGTTGAAGAGGTTTTTTTTCTTGGTTTTTGTTGTTTGGTTGGTTTGGGTTTTTGTTTTTTTTTCTGGCAGTGAAAATGCCCATTTCATGTTTTTCATTTGTTTGGAAAGAACAAGAATTAGTCCTCCTCTCTACAGTCTTGTGTTCACCTACAATACACCAGCATCAAGTCAGTAAATGATGTCGGTATTAAAAACTGTTTCTTTCCCTGTGTTTGGATCATCTGTGGATTATAACCCTGCAGCTGCAGTGAGCTCCCAAAAGTCCATAAAGCTGCACTTACTGTTTCCACATGTAGTCTGATTGCAGGGACACATTAAATACAAATACATTAAAAAGAAGGTTTCAAGAGCAGGAATGACACTCTTCCCTGTAGGTCTGGAATATAACCACAGTTTTCCTCTGTTATTCTAGCTGTATTAATATAACCAAAAAATTAATTTTAATCAGAGTACTAAGTCTATCTTAAAAACTTCATTTATTTATGAGCAGTGTTGTAAAAAAAGTAATATTTACCCTGAAATGTCTTTAAACTTGTTGAAACTGTAAAATCCAATTAACGCTGTCTCTTTTCTTCGGTCCATTCAAAAACCAGTGTCTTAAGTCTTCCAAACACTGACAGAAGTGTTTGTTAGCTTCATAGAAAACATCCAAACAGTTCATGGAATTTATGCCTTGGGGAAGCATTTGTTTTTCTTGTTTGGTCAACTAAACCCTGCCTTTCTTAAGGCAGGGTGTACTCTAACATCAGGCATGATAATAAACAGAAACACCAACGGGTTGCTGCAAAAAGTTTGGGTCGATGTCGGGGTTCCAGTTCTGCCTTTGGAAAATTCAGACGCTCAGGGAAGGAGTAATGCAAACTGAGGAGTCTTCTGCACAATTTTGCTTGAGATTATTCAAACTGAATAGCTCCAAGCTTCTTATGAAGCTGATGGTGCTCTAGTGGCAAGAAGTAAAAAAAAAGATAAAATTAAGCTACGTGATTATTTTTTTGATGTGAGTAAAGGGAATTTTAAGCACAAACGCTATGAAGAAGTTATCATGGTGTGATCAAAAACATTGGGAAAGCTTTTTCTGCTGAAAAGGAATAGATGTACAAAGCATACAAATTCTTGAGCTGGAAAGAGGCTTAGAAGAAAGTGCTGATTCAACACAGAACACAATGATTTCACCAACATCTTTACAAAAAGTTTTCCTTTATTTCAGTACATTTAGGATGCATGATATTCACTTTAAGTTTTATTTTTATGCCTACATTTATCTCTTTTTTTTTGTAGCATTATAATAGAAAGGTCAAAATTATATGAAGCAGCAGTGAAGAGTTTTTGTTAAGTATGAAGTGAGTAATTAATTTGGAATTATTTCAATCTCACACAAAGGCAAGGATTACAGATTGTGAAGCCTTGGACTTTCCCATGAGGTGGTCACAAGTGGGAAATCATCAAATTGCAGAGGGTGTGTTTCCTTTCATTGGTTCCATTTGCAGGTACTGCCTTCACAGTCACAGGCACAAAGTTGATCCATCTCTTGCTCTTTCCAGGAGGCCTGGTTGTAGAATTGCACTCAAGAAGCTCTGTCTTGTTCCTCTGTCCTTTTGGTGGGTGACCAGTGATTTAAAATTTAAAATACAAAGTGTATTCTTCAAAATTTCAAAATAGCTGTGGGTGAACTTCCTCCTTTGATTTTGTACCTACCTTCCCTATAGCTACTCTCTCCCTCCTGAACTGAATATGTTAAGGATGACTCTGGAAGAGGAGGTGGCTGGAAAAATACAAAAAATACACACATCTGTGCTTCTTTCTCTCTCTCTCTTCCCCCACTGGGCTGCTGAGCACATCTAGAAACCCCAGACTGCAGTCCCCAGCAGGCCTGTGACAAACCATAAGTAGGACATGTTAACTGTGATTCTCTCACAAAGTCCTTATTAGGCTACACCAGCAGATTTTACTCTTCTTCCTTCTCCAGGTTGCTGTGGGAGTGTAACTGATGCACTTCATTAGGGTTTGAAATTGAGTGAGTAATCCTATTGTTTCTATCACTCTGTGTAAAGTGTGTATAATCACCCTGCTTCCTCATGATGGTATGAGTAACCCCTTTTTATGACAAGCTTTTTCCATATTCCCTATTTTCTTGCTCTTTAACTTGTGATTCTACTCCTGCAGATTTGAATTGATTCAGGTGAGGGAGGAGGCCGGGGAGGGGGAAGGAGGAGGGATGCAAAGGGAGAAAAAGAGCACTTTTCCTTCCCTCACCTGTATCCCTGATGGTTCAGTTTGGCTGTGGGCTAGAGATCAGATGATAAACCAGAGAAAATCCCACAGGCTGTGACTGCTGAGGGTCGTCATGCTGATGTGGCAGTGGAGGTGCCTTGCCCTGTTCCCAGCAGATGGAAGTGGTGGTTTGGTGAGGGTGTCACCATCCCAGGGGCCTTTTCCATGCTCACTCTGCGCGTGCTGCTCCTGCTGGTGGAGTTGAACTGACATGGGAAATCTGGGGCCAAGAAATCAAGTATAGGTAACATCTGGAGTTTGCTTATAAGAAAGCTCTTTTGACAACTGTAAACAAAGATCTGAAAACCAAATCTTGAGCTGGTTCTCTGCACAGGGATAACATTGCTCCTTACTCATGTCTAGAAGTTACCTATCACTGAATGTAGAACTTGGCTTAATTATATCAGGTGATGCATTTGTTTTCCTTGTGCTGCCTATGCCCTGTTCTTGCTGCTTCTCAGTATCCAGTAATTGCCATCACATCCAGCAGTTTGCAGTGCTTTTCCCAGTGTGTTCCTGCGTTCAGCTCCCTCAGACAGTCACACTGGGCTCCACAGTCACGTGTGTTTTGCAATATTCCTCTGCCACTCATTTTCACCAGCAGTGTCTCTGCTGCAGTGTTTTGCCGCAGGAGGAGATGGGCAGCGTTGTTCAGAGCATTTCCCAAAGGCTCAATAAGACTTTTTGTTTCTGAAGTCGAGGCTTTGTTATACTTGCTGGGAATGACACCGTTCCCATCCTCTTGGAAGAGCAGGAGAAGCAGGTCTAAGGAAGAAAGGAGATTAAACACCAGCTACTGGATTGATGGATCACTTTGCTTTACTTCCTTCATAACATACGGACATAAACCAGAATCTTCCATCTCACACTTTGACATTTCTGGCAAACATAAAATACAGACCAATAGAAAAACAAAAGTAGCACATACCAGGAATCAGTCCCACAAACCCAACGGGTATTTTTCACTTTGCTGCCACAAAACCCTTACCCCCATAATGTTAAAATAATTATTCTCTTCCTTCCTACATACGAGCTCAGCCCCTTGATAGACAGTCCATTCCTTTTTAGTGTCTACTGTCTTTGTGGTAGCATTTTTATTTGCTGGATGAAGGGGTAGGAAACCCACTGGTGATTTTTCATTGCTGTTTATTTGTGCAGAATTTCCTCAGATGGTCCAACATGGGTATCTGGGGATCTTTTCTTCTGTAGTATCCAGCATGGAAAGGTCTTGATCCTTGTTACACATACAGTAAATACTCAACATTAGCAACATATCAATGCTTAGTTGTCCTTAAATAATTGTTGTTGCCACTGGCTGGAAAATAGAATAAATGGGAGGGGAGGCATACCCTGAGCAAGTATTGATTGCTGTTTCAAGATATTACCAGAAAATGAAATCCACAGAAACTACAGTAAAACATTACAGTACAAGTTGGTGAGACACCATGTTCTGAATTGTTTTCAACTTCGTTGAGAACATTATTGATCTTCTATATCCAAGGGGACTTGGTTTCTTAAGTATTTTCATTACAGCTTCTGGCTCACCCACCAGCACACAAAACTAAGAATACTTTGTCTGGGAACTAAGTGGTCTCTGGTCTGCCTTGCCCTTGAATTGAATCCGACTTCTAAAAGACTTCCTCAGCCCTGATGTCGTCAGCAGAGCACAGTGTTGTGTTGGAACATGAGGGAAATATTAGATCATGGAAATTAACTAAGTGGAAGGTCTTAATCTAATTCCTTCATCCTAGCTTATTGTTCTTTTAGAGTCATAACAAATTAGGAAGACTACGTAGTGCAGGGAAGAAAAAGAAAAACACCTTACCCTAAAAAACCCCCATGGAATGAAACAACAGACCCTGGCTCATGATGTCTTTGCCTCGTGTTCTGATGTGTCCCTACTCCAGTCCCTTTAACATACATCATGTATTTTTCAGAATGTGCTGTTGTGCATGGAGCTGTGGGTTACAGATGTTAATAGGATGTGGTGGAAATTAGTTTTAAAATTTCTGGTGAAGAGGATTGTGCTGGATATGGTCATAGGCTGGTGAGATGACCCACAAGTGGTGCTGAATGTCTGTGATTTTGGTGTTTTGAAAACACATCCCAGGAGCGGGGCTGATTGAAACAGCTGCAAAAAATGGTGCTTTTATTTTAAGTGTTAAGGAGAAATGATAAAGGGCATTTACTGCAAACTGAGGCGTATGAACTTGTTGGTCACAGTTCTGACACCTTGGCAGTGGCTGCCACATGGGAGAATCCCTGAGTCTGAGGATGGGTTGGGGCAGTTTCCCAGCTGCCCTCAGACAGATGGAGGAATGGACGGGTGCCAGACTTCTCTGTGTTTTCTCTACAGGTTTTATGTGACCCAGCAGAGCACTACTGAAACAGCAGGTCCTGTACCACTCATGTAGTAAAAGCTAATGGGTTTGTTGCTGAAATTTTTAGGTTTTCTGTGTGCAAGTTGTAAGCATTCCATTTATCTAACAGCTGTGCTATTGTTGTTTATGACCACTGACTTGAATGAGTTACCAGGAGCTGTTCAGAAGGGGCTCTTTGCTGCCTATGGCTGTTTTTTATCTATGCTCTTGTGTCCCTCAAAAAGAGCTGGGCTTTAAAAAGGTGTGACTCAGCACAGTTGTGTCATGCCACTTATTATTATTCTTGCTGAGAGCCTTGGGTATTACCTCAACACAATTATGAAACAGGGCCCTATTGTGGTTAGCCCTGTACACAAATATGCTGAAGGCTAGTCCTGCTATAAAATGAACAGTACAATGAGAAATACCAGCTAGAGACACTAAAATGAGTGCAGAAAAACAAGATAATGTTTTAGCCATCAGTGGTTGGGTTAGTCTGCAACTGCCTCAGTATGAAAACATGCAATTTCTAGCTTGTGAAAAGCTTTAAAAAACCCCAAACGTAAACTTTACACCATATTTGTGAGCCAAACAGAAGCAAAGGTTTTGAGGTGGTGAAGCAAATGAAAAAAAAGTTTGCAGAGTGATTAAAATAGAGTCTAGCAAACCTGGGCTTGCATCTCATGGTCCTTGCTGCGGAAGAACAAATCTGTTTCTGTGGCTGGTGGTTCTGCTCCCAGTCCTGTCCTTCTCTGGCACCACACTTTTGGAAACTGCTTCATGGCAGGATTGAGAGTGTGCTGGGCCTCAGACCAGCTGGCTCAGACAACATGTCCACTGCTCCAGAGAGGATTTCCAGAATCCAGCTTTGGTCCCACAGGAAAGCACTGGGTCGCCCAAAGAGATCCCATTAAAATAAAGATTCCAGAAATTTCCAATCTCTCTGGTGCAGAGCTTAAGCTCAATTAGATCAAGAGCTGCAGGACCTTTGCTTTGGCTCCATGGATGACTAGCACTTTCTGAGGGGTCTGGTTTGTCTCTCACTGCTGATGGAGTTTTCCTCTAGGAAAAGTGTGATGAGTTCTGGTGGGTGGACTCTGTCTGGATACCAGGTGCCCATCAAAGGCACCCTATCACTCCCATCCTCAGCTTGGCAGGGGAAAGAAAGTACAACACAAGGTTCATGGGTTGAGATAAGGGCAGGGAGAGATCACTCACCCATTGCCATCATGGGCAGAGCAGACTTGATGTGAGAAAATCAGATTAATTTATTACCAATAAAAGCAGAGTAGCATAACGAGAAATGAGGAGCATACCTTAAAATGCCTTCCCCCCACCCTTCCCTTCCCTTCCTCCTGGACTCAACTTCACCCTCATTTCTCCACCTCCTATCCCTTAGCAGCACAAGGCAATAGGGGCTGCAGTCAGTTCATCACTCGTCTCTGCTGATCCTTCCTCCTCAGGGGAGGGCTCCTCACACCTTTCCTCCGTTCTAGTGTGGGGTCAGATATACTGGAAGCTTCCAGAAGCTTCTCACAGAAGAAATCCTGTAGTCCCCCAGCTTCCAAAACCTTTCCTCAAAATCCCAATACAAAGAACCACAGGATGGTTTGGGTTGGAAGGGACCTTAAAGATCACCTAGTCCAGCTTCCCTAAAAGGAACAGGGACACCTTCCAGTAGACCACATCTAATCACGACTTGGAAGTGTCTAACCCCTGCCAGATGTCTAATAGGTCTTGTGGCTGAAAAATTCATTTGCTTTTAGGGAAGATTTGGATAGGTAGCAGTGATTCTGCTTTGTGTATTTCCACAAGAGCTCCATCAAGACAGAAGTACCTTCATGGTGGCTGAGAGGAGATTTGGTTTGTTGGTCAAGAATGCATTTTTGCATCTCTGAATAGTATAACACCCTTTCACATTGACCCAAGAACACACAGAACTTCTGAGTAAACACTGTTTTCCCCTGTGAACTATGGTTTCTTCCTTCCACCTCCCTTCAGCAGTTCAAGTGGCCAGATCTTTCTGCTGCTGCTACATAAAGTGGTTCAGCTGAAGTCCATAAGGCCATGGCAAAGTGACCACAACTGAGTGTCTGTCTCATGGATTATTTTCTTCTCTGACTAAAAACCCAGGCAAATTCTTCTCATTCCATAATTTCCTAAAGTTCCATGATCAGGTTTGTGTATCAGCACACCAGTTCCTCACGAGCAGCTTAGAGTGACACAGAGCTGCTCTATGGTACCTTCAGCTGGGGATGTTGCAGAGTGAAGATGCCATTTAGCAATTCCCTCCGAAGTGACACTTTTTCCCCCCCTGAAAATAGAAATAAAATGTTTTCTGTCTCTCAGGACAGGTTCTGAGCTACAGCAGGTCAGTGGTGTCCAGACAAAGGGAAGATTGCATCAGTCAGCCCCCACTGGTCCATGTAGGAGCTCCAAGCATGTTGTTACTGGTTATTTTACCAGGTAGGGAGGTGAACCAAGCACAGAGCAAATATCGTATGGTCAACTCTGCAGCCTCAAAATGAGTATTTAACTTGGGGGGAGAAAAAGCACATAAGAAGATAATGTGGGTGTATTGGGAGGGGAGTTAATTTTGAAGCCAAAAAATACGGTGTTTGGAAATTACTGTTTGATTCACATGGTTTTCTAGAGCTGGAGGAAGGATGTGTATTGTTTGAGTCAAGGAAAGTCTTTGGATAGGAAAGTCTTTGGATAGCCATTCTGAAAATAAAAAATTGCATGATTAGTACGAGCATTCTCTAATTGTCTACCCATAAGACTAAAGAATAGTTTTTTCCTACTTAGCCCTGCACAAGATTTTGTGATGAACGGCTGCTTTTGGGAGGCTGACAATGCCAAAGGTATAGGCTGGCTACCCTTTTCTCTCCGGTTGATACATCTGGATGTATCAGTCAAGGAGCATATTGTGAAAATAGGAACTTATTAAAATTTAAAAAATCACCGAGAGAAATAATTCATGTCACGTTGTGGGCCGAAGCTGGGCGTGTCCCAATTTCAGGAACACTGAAATGAAGCTCACACCACAGTAGTCAGGAAAAACTCTTTTTAATTCAAATCTGACTCCAGTTTTTATACATATATACAGAGGTCAAGAGATTGGCTGGACAGGTCACCACCTCTTCAACCTGGATGGTGGACATCACCATCAATCATTTCTTCTCTCACAGGAGAAGTATGCAAACATTCTAAGAATAGATATTGTTTTCATGAAGCTGCGTGAGAAAGTTCTACAGAAAGACAAAAAGATAGAAAGCTCAAGGCAACAATGTCATGACATAAAATAGTTTCAGGTAGTTTAGGAAGTGGCATCTATATTGTAGCCAGCTGCAACTGGATCTCATCTGTCTCTCAGTTGTGGAGTTTCTTTTCCATTGATACTGTCATTGAAATAGCTAAAACTCAGCTCCAGACACCTTGACTTTCTGTTTTCTGCTTTTTTTAATGCTGGCTGATTCTTCTGAATTCCCTACTCTCTTTATTAATTATACATTGAAAAAATAACAAAATACTACGAAGCACTGCCATGTCTGTAGAATCCAGCATATTGGATTTTTTGCCTGGAGTGTCAAGCAAGATTAATTATTCTGATAACAGCAGGATTAATCCATACAGTGGAAAAGGCACTGTTAACATTCAGACAGAGTTATTCTTGGTCTTCAGAGGTGCAAATGGCAGAACTGGCATTTAGATGGCATTTGTGCCTTTAAAAAGCCACATTCCCCTGTTACCTTCTCCTGTTCTTGGGCCAGATTCTTGCTGCAGGGCTGGCTGTTACCATGGGGGCAGGAGGCTGCGCTGTGCAGGGCTGTGTAGGTACAAATGTTTGGCAGAACCCTCCAGTATTAGGTAGAGGGGATAATTACCCTTTCATTTAACATTAAAAAAAAAAAAAAAAAAAAGAAAGAAGGAAGTGATTTTGTTTTTCTGATTGCCTTAGTTCCTGCTTTCCTAAGGTGAGATTGCCAAGAACGGTTGCATGGCTTTTGAAAGCTAATTTGAGGCCAGACAGTGAATCAAAATCAATTTTTGGTTTTTGTCAAGTGTGAGCTGCAGCCGAAGGGTCTGATTTGGGAAGAGGGTGACATCCACGCTGGCATCTTGCCCTCACTGCTGCTTCCAGCTGCCAGCATCTTCTGTGCTGGCCTCCACCTTCCTGCACTTCCTCTGAACTGATGAAACTCAGGGGCAGGAGTCTTTCAGCTCATGTTCAAAAAACTTACTCTATTTTGGTACAGGGAAAAGAAAAGGAAGTTAGATCTCTGGAATGTGCCCTCATTAAAAAGAGGCAGGTAACTGGCCAGCTGCCTGACTGGAGCTCATCTCAGCTCATGCACTTGTAACTGAAACATCTCAACTCTCCAGAAGTCTCTAAATGGATTGCTTTCTGTCGGAACAGTACACAGACATTATAAAACCTGCAATTACTTTTACTGTAGGGCCATAAAATATAGATCTGTTAAAGTCTAGGTGCAGAACACACGGACATGCTACAGTTCCGACCAGCACAGATGAAAGTCTATTATGAAAGATGAAAACAAGGTACTAGAAAATCCATTAGAGCCATTTGTTCCCACTTGCAATGATAGTCTCTGTAACCACATTAAATCAAAGCATCTCTGGGACTTCATTACAAATTTCTTTTATCGATGCCGTGAGCTGATATAAATAACAGCGTAAGAAAATCTGGGAGAAGAAATTACATTGCATTGTATGATTTAGGGATTTGTGATCAATTATTTAGCATTTCTGGTAGAGATGCACTTAATGTTTTCATTGGAGTGAGACCCTGTAGTGCTGAGGACCGTGTGCATGTTCAGAGAAAAAAAACCACTGGCCCAGAGTGCTCTGACCATTTAAATTGGGTTAAGGAGGTAAGAGTGTAAATTGAGAGAGCAAAAATGACTAAACTCCTCTCTAGATACCACCACTGCTCTGGGATTGAAACTACATTCATATCCAGTGATGGAATGGAGAGACATGTTTGCTTTTGAACTCTAGGAAAGAGTAAAAACAGAGACCAACAGAAACCTGAGGTCACTGTGTGTAACGGCTCCTTCCCGTGTTCTTCAAAGCCTCTCCTTCTCTCACAAACAGAAACAAGACTGGCTGATGTCTCTTCTGGAAATAATGAGCTTGGTCAAGAATGGTTAGCAAAGAGAAGCAAGAACTGCATGTTTTTGTGGTAAAAATGGAATCAAGACTTTCCACAAGGGCAGGTAGTGATAGGACAAGGGATAATGTCTTTAAACTGAAAAAGGGTAGATTTAGATTTAGATATTAGGAAGAAATTCTTTACTATGAGGGTGGTGAGACACCAAGACAGATTGTCCCAAGAGGTTGTGGACTCTCCAGCCCTGGAATTGTTCAAGGCCAGGTTGGATGGGACTCTGAGCAATCTGGTCTGCTGGAAGGTGTCTCAGTACATGGCAGGAGGGTTGGAATGAGGGTGCCTTCTAACGCAAACAATTCTAAGATTCTCTGATTCTATAGTTGTTGTGTTTTTGACAGGAGTCAAAACCAGCCTTGATCTTCCTGTCCCATCAGAAGGTTTGCATTTGAGTTTGCAGGCCTTATGAGCTCAAAACATAAAAAAGAGATATTAATCAAATATGGCAATAAGGTTCAGAGAAAGTAACATGAACCCAAAACAATTATTTCCACCCCTCCCTACAATATGTAATTATCATGAGCTGGTTGTCAGTCCTGCAATAACTAGGCACAACAGCATGAGTTAGGAATGTATCATCAATTTATCATCAACCTTACCTTGTAATTTCTTTCCTTTTATTAGTCTATGCAACCTCATCATACATAAATAGTGGTATGCAACTTTATAAAAATTGTTCAAAATGAAAAAGCCCACCTTGAAATAAATGACATTATACACACGAATTTCTATAAATATATAATTTGCATTTTAGAAATTCAAGATGCCTGCAACCTCAAATTCTAAGAACCGTGACTTGTTGACTTAGATGAGGAGATGTGTCTGTGTCAGTCAGTGGTTCCAAAATAATTTTAAACAATAAATCTGAAACTCAAACTTGCCTAATGCCACATTTTCAGGGACTGCCCGTGCGGGTGCAGCCCAGACAGTGAGGGCAGAGGCTACCTAGAGGATGTGAAAATCCAGTTTTTACTCAAGGTGGCTTGGAAAATCTCAGACTGTTTATTCACCATTATCACCTCCATGCATTTTTCCCTGTGAAATGGATGTGTCAGGGAAACACGTTCCTGTCCTGAAGGATGGTATTGCTGTAATGAAGACAGATTTCCAGGAGTTTTCTTTCAGAATGCCCATGGGGGAGAATGGAGTGGTGTTCTGAAGGCCTCAAATGGCAGAGAATTCTTTGTCTCTCTCTAAGACTAAAGCCCTGGAGACCTTCCCCAGGTCTGGATGGTTGGAGTTGATGCCATGTCCAGGAGCAAGCTCTCACTACAAGCAGCAATGCTTGCTCCTGACCCCAGTCACAACCTCCTGTCAGTCAGGGCTGACTGCAAGACAACCTGCAGCAGCTGATCCTTTACCCCTCTTTGGGTCTGAAGGTCTGGGTTTGTTGTATTGTTCTCATTCTTGGAAAGGAGGAGCAGATGCGAGTATCCCAACCAAACAGAGCCTTTGGGGCAGTTGCTATTCCTAATTTGATCTTTGATCAGTGCAATCATGGAAGCAGACTGTCTACATTACTGGCATTCATGAAGAAAGCAGGGGACCCTCCAGGTGGGTGTTGCAGTATTATGTCAATATTGCCCCTTTTTCTCTTCCACTTCACTGTCCAGTGGTACTAGAAAGGTGGAACTATCAGTTATGTCCCAAAAAGTTACAGACCAAATAAACACACAGCCTGCTGTCTCCAATCAACCTGTCTCCTGGTCTTTCTGACCTCTTTGACTGAATGTCACATAGCAAAGCCAAAAAGCAGGAAAACTTTCTGTTCTCAGAGCAGTGACATGATATAACCAATGTCCTTGTCTCTAGTATCCCTAGAGAAAAACCCTTCTGAGGCTTAGCTGAAGCTCCTGAAAACATCCTTGAACATGGCTTCTGAACACATCAGGATTACAGCTTTTATGTGTATAACATATAAATACAGATAAACTTATGTACTTATTTATATAAGTACACATAAATATTTTTAAAAGGTAAAAGTTCAATTCAACTTCAATTCCTTACAAGTAGAGTCCATCCACTGGGTTTAATAGGAGAGTAAAATCACGTCCCAGCTCATGGAAGGGCTTCAGTCTGAGCTTTGAGGAGGTGACACGTACCAGACACTTTAATTAGTCATGTCAGCAAAAGCTCTGCTGACTAAGGACTTCCATAGCTCAGCTGGTCTGTAGGGCAACATCCAAGCTGGATGCTATAGGATGTTGACCTCTCTTGAGAATCCTGTGCAGCAGCCAACCATCTGCAAAACATGCAGAGTAATCATAATAATTCCCTTGGCAGTCTGTTTCAGAGAGGAAAGGGAAAAGAAAGAGTGAAAAAAAAAAAAAAAGGAAATTAATTTCAGTGAGCGTTGAAATACTCCTGTGATTATTGTCTTCACATTTTTTAGTTTGGGGCTATATATTAGAACATTTCTACTCTCAACACCAAATGTTGTAACAAGGTCTTCAGGGCTGAGACGAGAAAGAAAACTCGTTATACTAGTTTGATATTCTCCCCCATCAACAAAGGCAGGTCTTGATTCTTCAAAGGAAATGTGTTTTAGAGGTAGTTAACATTATTTATTAGCAGCCACAAATAGCTTTCATATCTAACTGTGGGGATGGCCAACCTCCCTGACCCCACGAACAACATAACAAAGTCTTCATATGCCTGACAGTCTGTTATCCCAGAATTGATAAGAAGAGGAAGGGAAATAAGTTTATGGTGGGGTTTTATGTAGTTCTTTTTGTTGTTGTTGTTGTTGGGGTTTTTTTTTGGGGTGTTGGGTTTTTTTTTTCTGAAACACTGACATATAAAATACCTCAACATTGCTATATTGCTATATCTGAACTCCTCCATTCCTCTGGAAGCACTGGCAAGGGCAGGTGTTGCTTTGCAGAACAGCTGCCTCTGGCTGGTGACTGCAGCATTATCAGGCCAAAACTGTTTTCCATGGAAGGCTTGTTTACACAGGAGAGGTCAGGAGGTGGAAATGTCCCCATGTGGAGGT
Source organism: Cyanoderma ruficeps (assembly GCA_008694505.1). Taxonomy (NCBI): domain Eukaryota; kingdom Metazoa; phylum Chordata; class Aves; order Passeriformes; family Timaliidae; genus Cyanoderma; species Cyanoderma ruficeps. Next base: position 45,712,741 of record VZDJ01007754.1, on the reverse strand, counting down.
GGACCTGTGGCACTCCATGAAGCTGACTTTAAAATAAAGACACTCTTCAGCAGGTTCGGTTCTGAAATCTGTAACTCGTAGAAATGGGGGAACAGAAGCTAAAATGAGACTATTTTTCATGTACCACATGTAATAACCCTTTAAATACTTTGTGAGCCCTCTAGTGGTGCTGTCCATGCCCTGGAAACCTCCGGGAGGCATCTGGAGCTGGGCAGCCCTTCGTGTGAGCACCAACGCTGCTCTTAAGGGTGCACATCTCCTTTTTTCTGATTAGCTTTTAAAACCACAGGGGTGAGGGTTTTATTTCTGATTCTCCTGATTAAAAAAAAATCTCCAAAACAAAGGTTCGTGGCTCCTGCATCCCAGGCAGATGTGGTGGACAGCTCAAAAAACGTAATCCTTAATGTGTCAGCTGCAAGTCTGGTTTTCAGCATGCCGTGCTCTCTAGGGTTAAACAGCATAGTAGGGGTACAGCAAGAGTTCACCAGAGAGGAAAAATTTGGCTGGAAAATCCTAAACCCATTTCTAAAAGAGCTCATCTATGGGATTTCTGTGCTGTGAAAAGCATCACTCTGCTTTTATTCCAAACACAGTTTGGAGCGCTCCTTTATTTTTTCAGAACTGACTCATAAAGACTACAGGAGGGCAATTAGTGAAATAAACCTCTAATCCTCGGTGCAGTGCCTGCTAGAGGACTGCTGTTTAACAGCCTCCTTGCTAATCAATTCTCTTCAGTCGGCTAAATGCCATAGATGCTATGTAAATAAATGCAAGTTTAAGAGTGTTCTACGGCGAGCAGTTACAGCTATGTTCCTTCTACTCCACCATAAAATCAGCAGGCATGTTAACAGATATCTGCTCCACCTTGGAGAAATGACTTTCCTTGTCCCTTTGATTGCTGCAGCTTGGGAAAAAAAACAGAAGCAAGGAACAGCAATAAACCTGCCTGTTCTTCTTGGGCAGCACCTCAAGAATCTGATACTTCCCCGGCAGCCAAGGCATGGAACAAAGGTGCATATTTTAGAGTTGAAACAATGTCCACAGTTTAGGTGGCTATTTTATTTCTTCTGTGATAAAATTAAAGCCAGACTCTCATAGTTAAATTTTTCTGGATGAAATGGCTGCTCCTTGTCACCTTCTTTATGCATTAACATTCCTCCAGAGGAGAGGTTTTCCTTTACAAGTTGAGATGTTCTCCCTTACAAATTGAAGTGAAACATGTAATAAGCATAGTTTGAAATGAGGCAGCGTGCAAAAAATCCCATCAAAGACAAATGAAACCCAACCATGTTAAGAATGGTGGCAAACCCACATCTTCTTTAATGGAATGAAAATTTCACCTCTAGTGTGTCAGTGAGCAACACCTTTTAACTAAATTTTTCTCTTCTAAGGGGGAGGTCAAAGAAACCTGAAAAACTGTGTATTTGTAATTTTTCTTCTGTGCTGTCCTGAGATAAGAGCAATGAGCAAGAGGAGATAATGAAACCCTTACTACTTCCAGTATTACATCCCAGTATCCTCCAGCATGGAGAGGAGTGTAAAAAAATGAAGATACAGGGAGATGAAATTACTTGCCCTGAATTATCCATCCGAACTTTAAACAAAGCACAGGCCTTGTATGCTCATGTCATTGAGCAGACATTTAAAACCAAGTAAATAAGATGATGCTGTGTCCTGAAATTTCACTGTGTTACTTACATAACATTCTTGTCAGTCTTCATACTTATGTTGAATAACAAATCTTAAATAAACAAACCATTTTATTTGAGTTGAATAACAAATCTTGAATAAGCAAAACATTTTATATGAGTGTCTAGCATTCAAGAATTTTCTGAAGCTCCAAAGTTCCATTATCTTGCCTTTGTAGGGAACTGCTCCCTTTCTTATTTTTCAGTGTGGATTTTTTAATAATTTCTGATAATGTTGTGATACATATCATTGGCAACTTCAAACACTCACTTTTTTACAGATAAATGATCTTAATTATACAAATTCATTCTGCCTAGTGGGAACTTTAATATAGCAACATCTTATACATTAATAGCAATTAATTTCCACATATATTATTTTTCAATATTTTGAGCTTTTCACTGACTAAAATGGTGAATGAACTCAGGTAAATTATACTGACAGACCATATGCACCATGTGCATGACTGCTGAAACCTAAGAATTTCACAAAGCAGAAAAAAAGATGCCACATTTTTTTCCTCTCCAAATGTTACCAGTTTTGGAGCTCATTTCCTTCTGTGCACACAGACACACAAAATTTTCAGCAACTTTATTAGGTGTATTTATTAAGGATAGAAAACTGGGCCTGTTGACATACTGCACATGAGAAGCCACCCTGAAGTTATTAGTATAACTAATAGGCAGTTAAATGATTTCAAAATATGCTTAGAACAGGTAAGATTGCTTAAAGAGCAATCTTTCTGAATTCAGCAGCTGAAAAAGGTGGTGGCAAACCCTGTAAATTCAGATCAATGCAAACTAGAGGACAAAGAGCTGATTATGCAAAAAATGAGAATTGAAAAGAACTCAGAGAGATCTGCTGAAATTCCATGATAGCGAAATATAACAATTTCTTTGGAGAATGTTTGAGAAGGTTTGTTTCTTCAACTTTATTTAAATTTTAATTTTAGTATGAGAGGTTCAGAAATTTTATTTCTGGCTTTCTTAAATTAGCAAGATCCTATCCATTTAGGAAAAACAGTGGGGGCTTTTCCTCTACCTTGCATTAGACTGAAAACATACATGCTTAATATAAAAGAGCTTTAAATTACGTAGCATAATTTCCTGCCAAAGATTTGGATCTGCTCTTACTAGGGCTAGTAGTTTGTTAGGATAAACCACACAGGTTTTCATGAGGAAAATGCAAGGTGAGCCTCATGAGCATGTGGTATAAAACACGGGCAATTTTATTTAAATACGAATAGTCTTTGTTTTTAAATACACATAGATATTCTTTATTTTTAAATACATGTTTTGAAAAATAAATAAATAAAACCCAACAGTTTTGTTAATTATTTATCTTGACTTCAGTGGTAGCAATGGCAGACTGGTATTATTGCCCCCTCTTCATTTCCGCTGCTTTGGCTGTGCTGAGGAAATCGAATTCCTGGTTCTGTGTGGTCAGGAGAGTCTGAGTGCACAGATGTCCTGGGTTGTAGTATAGAATATGGAAAAGTATTCTATCACCATCTTCACGAACTGTTGAATCCAATTGTTGGAGCAGTGTTTCCCAGACCCCTCCCCCTGGACTGTCTTCTGTCAATGGCCCATCAGGTGCCTTGCTGTATGACTCATGGATAACTGCCTCCGGGAGCGATCTCTCGCTAATGGGCCGTCAAGGCTCTTCTGCATCACTCACCATCCCATCGTGAGATGCTCCGCCCTGGGGGAGGAGCCAGGGATTCTCACCTGGATATAATCTGGGATTTGGGCAGCCCTTACCCACTGGATTCCCAGAGGACTGGAGCTACCAGACCTTTCTATGGGATCACTGCTTCAGGAAGACCACCTCATCTGAACTGCTTCCATCACCTGGATCAGGTTGTATTCTGACTCTGTCAGTGGTCTTTTGTATTATTTGATTTATTTTTATTCTACCTTTTTTTTTTCTTTCTTCTTATTAAATTATATTTTCTGACTTGGAGCCTCTCACTTGGTTTATTTTCAAACCAATACAACAGATGACTTCTCTAGGAGCTGCCAGGAGGTGAGGCAGCCAGCCCAGACCCTGGGCAGTGGGTCACCCTGCCAGCCTTCAGCCCTGTAACAGAGAACTCTGGGGATCTGTGATGGACAAGATGAAAACCACCGCTGTTACAGATTTCCACAAAAGCAGCCTTGTCCCTAGAGGGTGTAATTACAGAATCATCAAGGTTGGAAGAGATCTGCAAGATCATCCAGTCCCACTGTCAACCCAGCACCACCATATTCACCCCTAAACCATGAGCCCAGCTGCCACATCCAGTTGGTTCTTGAACACTTCCAGAGACTCCGCCAACCCTTTGGGCAATTTATTCCAATGCCTGGTCACTGTGTCAGTGAATTTCTTCATTAGCATCTAATCTGAACCTCCCCTGGTGCAACTTCAGGCCATCCCCCTCTTGTCTTTTCACTTGCGACATGGCAAAGAAGACAGACCCCAGCTCACTACAGCCTCCTCTCAGGTAGTTGTAGATGTCTCTGGGCTCCTTCCACGATCACAACTGAGATAAAGGGATCTGATATAACTGAGATAAGGTCATCTCACAACTGAGAGAACATAACCACTTGCCCAGAGAAGTCTATTTTTGTCTGCTAATTAACCAACCAACCCTGATGAATGAATCTCCAGGAACTAGAACTTTTCTCTATGAATTTTGTCGCCTGTTAAGCCCCCTTCCATTCTAAGCACAGGTGGCACAGAACCAGAGGGGGTGGGTTTATACTGACAGCCGCCTTGCCAAGTCAGTGCCCACCTTCCACTGCAAAGAAAGGCCCTGCTCCATCTCCCCTGCCCTTCCTCCCCAGCTGCAGGCACCCTTCTCCCTCCCCATATTGGCTTTGGAAATTGTGTGGCCTCAGGGCGAGCCCACTCACTTGACAGGCTGACATATCTGGCAGTAAATTGTTCTTTTACTTGCATATTTATTTATGTGAGGTGTTGGATTTCCACCAGGTCAATTCCCTGAATCGATTTGCCCCAGGGCTACCTGATCACTAGAACCATCCCGAGGGAATGGGGCAGGAGCCTGTGGTTGGGGAGGAGAGAGAGTGAGGGGCAGGGTCTCCTCTCTCTTCCTTGGCAGGACTTGGCCAGATGTGAAACCATAACCAGCAGATGAAGCTCACTGGCAGCTTGATGTCCTGCCTGCTCCTGTCACACGCTGCTGTCCTGTCCTTTCACCCGCCCCAGCAGCTGCAGGAGCTGCCTTTGACAAAAACCTGAGCCTTCCTGGGAGTCTTTGTTTTAGCTGGACTGGCAGAAATGCATTTCACTACAGGGCAAGGCAGGCAAGAGCCTGCCCACCCCGGTGGGAGGGAACAGGCAGGGCAGGGGCATGGAACCACAGGAGATTGATAGGACACAGATGGCTTGAGATACTTTGGAAGGGTCTCTGAGCTATCCAGATAAAATCATGAGCTCTGGCTGTGGGATTGGCATTGTTGAGAGCCCCTCTGGATGTGTTCACGGTGTCCCTCTTCCCACATCACTCAGCACATCTTTCTCCTCTTAAGGAACAAATGTCTCCTGATGGCGGGAGCTGTGGATTGATTTAAGAACACACGAAGCCAGCTGAAAACAAAATTCATGTGACAGCTATGACAAAACTGCAGCTCTAACAGTGATGGCTGCCTGGATGTCAAAGCAGTGCTGAAAGAGAGTCCGACTCAGTGCAGTGGCACTCGTCAAACCCTGACATGATGGGAGGTATCCTTGCTGTTCACACAGGCATCCCAGAAGCCAGAACTGTCTTTCTGCATCTGCCTTATAAAAACTTGCTTCTTGAGCTACAAGGATCAATTCAGGTTTTTTTTTTTTTTTTCCTTCTGGATGATGAGCAAATGCAAGCATTTGAGTTTATCAAGCCACAGCTGTGACATACCTTTGACAGGGGATCTGCAAACCCAAATCCCCCAATCTGATGAATATTCTCAAAACTAAGCACATTCAGGCTTCTGTGCACTGGATATCACACGAGCTTCCACAAGATGTGAGGGACTGGCAAAACACAGCAGTGAGCTTAATTATAAAACGTAAAGCAACTCTGAGAGCAACTGTGCAGTAACTAAGGGTTCCCAAACCCCAGAGATCAACTTTGTCTTCCTGAGATATGAAGGACTGGCTGTTACAGGCCTGGTTTATCACTGTGTTAAACCAATTTTATGTTGGTGTAAAAACGGGATGATAGAGCTGTGCTGAATAGATCAGAGTATGCATCCTCTCTGTTCTGTCATACACTCTCACAGATATAAAACCAGCTAATGATTGAGAAAACCAAAGGAAAAACCTCTAAAAATGAAATGGTAGAAATGTCAGGTGCGGGGGAAGAGAATCATTACACTCCCTGATCAATGCACTTCTTCTGAAATGATTCGGCCTGAGGGGCAAGGGAAATTTATTGGGAAGAAAACATGCAGCAAGATAAAGACCTCTTGCAAAGCAGCATTAAAATATCTTTCATGAGTAATTAAACCAGGCTGAAAGTTTCTTAAAGACTCCAGAGTTAAATACACACCTTGTATGTTTGACCTCCTCCATCTCATCATGTTATTTAATGCTTGCAACCCTTTTATCCCTGTTCTGTTGTTACTGAGCTTGTTGCACAGTACTTTATCGGTTTAGGAGACACTTTGATTCACAGTGACTTATTCACAGCATAATTCTATTCAAGAGAAACAAGCATGTGACTCTCCCTACAACAGCAGCACACTCCGAGTGGATAGCGCGGCGCACATTGCAAAATCTATATTCATCACAGAGCATGTGTTCGTGCCATGAGAATTCATATTTCTTCTTCTAAACTACACAAGTCGTTCTCAAGTGTAAAAGGGATTAGGAAGTGCACTTGAAAACACTCTGAAGTTCAGGAAATGCCAAGGAGCCTCATTTCTAAGCGTGTCTATTTGCACAGGAACGTCAATATGCAGAATGACTGCTGGGCTAGAACAATGCAGGAAAAGAACTTGCAGAGAGGGGGCCAGAGTGGCTGGGATGAGCATATTGTGAGAAAAGTACACCTTGCATGGTAGCAGGGCTTTCAAATAATGGCTCAATTTAATTTCAGCTATGATCATTAACTTTAGCTGTTTAAAATATTGCAAATGTATTCCTTATGAGATTGTTTCAAAGAAACACTTGGCTTGCAATAAGTCAGTAGTAATCAGTGGCAATGGTTCTTTTACAGTAAATGTACATGAAGTTTATGAGTGACTACACAATAGGACGTAAAAATATCTGTTTGGAATTTCCAAGTTTTATGGGTTTTCTCCAGAAAAAAAAACCTTCTGAGGAGCCTATTTACCCAAGTAGATATCTATATACACTCATTTACTGTAAGGGAAAGCAAACTTGTGTCCTCTGTAATGTTTACTTTGATTAACTATAGATGGTTTGCCATTTGATTGCTGCTAATGTTCTATGGAACCATTTGTTTTCCTGCAGAGTTATAGGCATTAAAGGAGGAAGTATTGCCTTCTTTTTTAGCATGAATTAATTTTACAAGAATTTTTGTTTAAAAGGGGATTAAAAAAATCCTGAAGAAACAGAGGTTGCCTAGTGTCTCACCTGTCAGCTTTAGGAGTGTACATGAGCAAACACCTGGGACATGGACCTTATTAAGGAAGAAAGGGGAATATTTTTGTAAGGAGCTCACTGTTAAGTTATTGGCAACAAATCACTTGTCCCTCAGGACACACAGCACTTTCATTTCTACTGGCAAAACCTGGAGGGAGCCTGTTCTAAGTTTACCTGCTATTTATTCTGAAAGGTTTTAATAAAGACTTAATTGTAGAAGAGTTTCCAAGGAATGACTTGAAAGTGAATGTATCCCTGTCCAGGGAAAATAATGGTTCTGCTGCATAGTTCACAATCTTTGGGATTAGGGATGTGGCCAGTGGAATTTATGAGAAGTAGTGTAAATAAATACATCAAGATGTGATCATGTGGAGGTTGTTTGTCATAACTGTTCTTTCCCCTCCTTTTGTATTATTTATTCTCTTTTATTGTGCAGCCCTGACCAGTTTCCTTTGGGAACTGATGCCAGACCTGGAGGCTGGTTGCTGGGTCCACACAGCTGGGATGGGCTGGTCAAACCTTGGTGTGCTTAGAGGTCTTCAGCCTCCAAACACACTTTCCTCAGGAGAAAGCAAACAAGGGAAGGCTCAGGTTTCCTTGTGGGTGTTCAGAGAGATGCTGGACCTGTTGTGGGTGGGGGCTTCAGCACCCTACAGCGCTCTGCTGATGGTCTCCTTTCCTTCGCTTTCTGTGGAGGAGTTGGTTGACAATGGACTATTTTCCATCTGAAAAATGGAAGCAGTTTTGCTGTCGATTTTCCCTGCTGGAGGTTTTCAATGGCAGGTGTGCTGCAGCAGCCCTGGAGGGCTTGAGGAGCCCGCTGCTCTCACACCACTGAGTCAGAGAAAGGCATGTGGGCTTGAAGAGCCTTTTGAGAGGCTCTTGAACCTGAACTTGGCTGCTTCTGTGCCTGTTGTGAATGAAAGCAAAGAGCCAATTGCCCTAACCAAGCTCATGTTGCAGAAAACGGAGTTTAAATCTTGAGCATTTTGCTTCAAGGCTATACAGACATCTCCATTTGGTCACTGGCCTGTCTTTTTATTCCAGCAACGTTGTAGGAATGTAAATTAGGACCAACAAGGAACAAAATGGTTTCTGTTCCTAAGTAGATGCTTCAGTTAAGGCCATCAGATACAAGTTTCAATAATTGTTGAGGTAATTGAATGCTAACATTTTTTCCTTTGTTTCAGGCTGTAATTATCTCATTTTACACCTTCATGGTCACTGCTTGTTTTCATGGGGAGATTTTTTGCAGTCCCTCACGCTGACTTAAATAAAATCTGAAATTACTAGTGCCGTAATTAGGACTGAAACTGGGAACACTCTCCCTAATAACCGCAGATATGATGAGTAACTGTAATTTATGTTGGCTTTTTATCACCATGAGTTTTACAAAAAGCAAACAAACAGAAACAGGTCAGCATCCCCACACTTGCTTTTGCCCAACCCTTCCCTCCTGGTTTCTCTGAGCTGTGACCACAGAATGGGAAAGGTGAGGGAGGAGCATGTCTGTCTGTCTGTCAGTTGTTGCTGCACCTCTCCAGGGTAACATGAGGATGAACCACACTGGATTTCATCCTCCTCATCCCCTCTTCCCCTGTGCCACATCCTCAAGCACTGTCCTGACAGCAGCTCACAAGGGGGTGGAAACTGAGCTGACAAAGCTCAGTCAGCTCAGTTCCCACTGAGCCAGAGGACCCAGTGGATGGGAACCCACAACACTCAGTGTTTTGTGAAGCTACGAGGAGCCAACACTGAAAAGTTTGGCACCAAATCTTTCTCCCAAGTGTGTCTGCTGGGCAAAAGTCCATAGCAACCTCTCTCATTTCAAGATACTGCAGAAGTACCTTAAAAATTTAAAAAAACCCTATTATGTCTTTAAAAAAAAAACTTATTTGGGGGAGTTGCAGCTTTGCTTTTTAGACACAATTGTCTAAAACCCCAGATGTTTCACGTTTAAACCACTTACCATGAACTTAGAGGTCTGATGCTGCACTCAGGCCAGTCCCAAGGTTTAGAGTCTTGGGACCATCTAATAGACCATCCATGTGTTGTCACTCTGTCCTTTCAGTGATGATTCAGACATTAAAATTCTCATTTTCATGATTTGCCTTTCAGTGTGCTTTTCATTAATATTAACATAAAAATAAACCTCAGAAATTTATTAGGTGTATGAATGTATCATTAATACAAGTGTTGAATGATTAGGCAAGATAAGAGTGCTTTTTCTCTTCTCTTGCATTTCCATGGAATAAGAAACTGTCATATGCCTAAAAACCCTCCTTTAAATGTTGCTTCACAATCACTGACTAGAAAGATCAGAACATTTCCTGAAATGATGTGGTTTGCATAAGGTCACAGTAGAGATCAGAGGGAAGAACTGCACCATGTCCCAGTTAAAATATGTCTTTTAACCACTGAATTTGTTCTTTTGTAATTTTGAATATTTCCCTCAAATGAGCATAATCAAGATACCTCCACACATGTTCCTGTGCATGTATCTGTATTTATAAATATACCCATATATATATAGAAGATGCAAAGATTTTGGTCGTACCACATGCAAAAAGCAAAGTTACTTCAGAAAATTAACCAGTAATAAAACGCTGTCATTTTTCTTAGAAAGACAAGAAAATGTGAGTAAAGATCGGATTTATAAAAACAAAAAAATTCACCTGGCAAACTCTTCTACAGGAAGCAGAACTGTTGTTCTTTATCACAGTGTGGTCAGTCACCTGCAGCGTGGCAGCTGAACACCACCGAGCTCTGCATGCCCATGGCTCCATACTCCTCTCATAATTGCTAACTGAGAGTTACAGGAAGGCAAATTAAATAAAATCAAGAAAATAACAAAGTATCAGTCGTAGCAGAGCCCTGGAAACCATAGAGCCACAACGTGCTGTCTGGCTGATGGTGTATCCAAAGTTCATCTGGAAGTTGAAAGGGGCCACGTCAAATACACCTGAGAGATAACAATGTAAATCAGGCTTTGTGGTAATTAAGGTATGTGTGGTGAAAACAGAGGCAGATGCATGTTTAGATTAGTCAGTTGTGCCAGACATGATTGGTGCTGAAACTTTGAGAATTGATTGCCAAATTTGTTGTTATTCCCATTCTGGGCAGAGAGTTTGGAGTAGGAGAAGAGTCATTAGCAGCAACTCTCTCAACAAGTACCAATGTAAAACATGATTAGTGAAACACCTGAAAACATGCTGTGCAGCCCTCTGGAGAACTGGCTGCTTACATGGCCCTATAATTTTCTCTTACATTTTGTCTTTTACCTCCTGGTGTCCTAAAATGATATTTTTTCCTCCTACTTTTGTCCTAACCCCTGATTTTGGAGGCTGAAATGAAACATATGGCACACCCTTCAGTTCTCAGGGTCAGAAGGAATATTCACTTGCTGAGAATTAATCACACACCAGAGGCATTTTGAATGGCCATTTTAACCCTGCAACACTCTGCCACGTACCAAAGAAAACTGTAGTGGCAAGGATCAGTGTTACTCCCACTTTATTTATTTAATGTTGTCTCCCCAGCTTTGTTTATGGCAAGAATCTGTGCTTTTAATTTATCATAGTTCCCTCCTGAAATCTGCTGTTGTCACATAAAGCCAAACAGAGCAGATGTTGTTATGATGATGATGATTATTAACATTATTATTGATGTTTATAAATTGAAGCCTGTTTAGGGAAGCAGTCACCTGCCTGTTTTAGTCCCACGGAACTGACAGGACCACTGAGGTCCTCACGCTTGATTAAAGGCTGTTTTAAATAGGAATGAACCTGAACATACATTTAATTGCTTCACTAGAAGTATGGAAAGTCTCATTTTCTTCAAAGGATGAACCTTTGTACCTTCCAGCCGGACCATGCAGGCATAAATCACACTGAGCAGCCGAAGGAACAACCTCTCCCTGCAAAAATTCCCCGATTGTTCCAACTTAACACCTAATTACAGAGCTGCTGAACCTCCTTACACTGAAGGCGGTTTGAAAGGCTGCCTGAAACATCATGGGTTGAGATGCCTTTGTCGGGAGCATTGTGCTGTGATGTGTAACGTGGGTAGATTCCTGTGGGATGTTGACAGTTTGTGGGAAATGCACGTAGGAGGAACTGGGTTACGAAGACCAGGGGGTTTAAATTTCTCTATCTCTCTCTCTCTCATTGTACTGCATGTGGGCTCGGAGATTTTTGAGGTTTGGTTTTGTTTTGTTGGCTTTTTAAGGTACGGGGAAGGAAGAGCTTCTGGTTTTGGAGAAATCTGGCCACTACATGCAGTGTGTCATGAGCCACTCATTCCTGAAGGTTCGATACTGCACTGGTCCTACCATCGCAAAAGGATGCTGGTTGATGCTCCTGAAAGCTCTAATTTTTTTTTTATTTTTTTTTCTCATGGCATTTGTATTGAGTGCTAATCACTTGTTAAGCTATGGATTTATGTAATAAATTAATTAGCTCTACAACGTTTCCCCCACTCTCTGCCTGCCAGTCTGTCTCTGCTGGGACTTGTTCGTTTTTCTCCAAACAGTTACAAATAACACTCACTTATTATTTGCTTTTAAATAATTTGCTACGCTAATATTTTTTTCCCTTTCACACCAGGAGTGGATTTTCTCCTATGTGTTATCCCAGCCCGAGGCACAGGGCAGTCATGGCTTGGGTCTGCACTGGCAGTGGGTTTTCCACATGCAAAAACACGGGGTTGGAAGTTCATTGGCTTACAGCAATGCAAGGATAGGGCCAGGGGCTTTGCCATTGGAAAAGGATGAATCTCACCTTCATGAACAACTTAGGCCTGGTATCAACAGGGCATGAAAGATCCAAAGTCATAATGCCATTAGTTATAGAAAAACCAATTTCATTTTTCATGGCACCCTCCCTCCCATGCTTCCTGTTCCCTCCCCTGAATGAATTCTGGAATTGGCACAATATGTTTAATTCAGAGCAGGATCTGTTCAATTGAGAGATGGCGTCCACAGCTTCTTAAAAATATTTCTTGAACCTTATGAATTTGCATATTCTGGTTCTCTTTGCATGCATTCAGCCCATTTTAACTCTGCTAGAACAAAGAATTCCAGGGAATAGTTTTGTATTGGTGTTGTGAGAAAAAATGCAGTCTTTTATCACTCCATATGGATTTTTATCATGTAATGTTTCCACCTTTTTGAATGAGAGAAATGTTGAATAGGAGCACAGGATATTTCATTTTTATTAGAGCCATCATATTGAAACCTCTAATATATTCTTTCATATTTTGTCTTTAAATTAAATGGACCTAATCCTTTTTATCTTTTCACATAGAAAAAATTTCATTCCTCTATTTATTTTAATTATTTTTATCTGAATCCCTCCTGTTGTTGTATTATCTCCTCTAAAAGCTGACCAAAACTGAACACAGTGTCCCTGTTGGCAGTGCATTATTCATTTACCTATCACATTATGCTGTTTATAATATTTTCCACCCTGTCTTACGCCTCATAATACACAATTTGTCATTTTTTTTTCCCCCAGATTCCACACTCTACAGAAGCTTTCCTGCAGAGCTGTCATCAGGAGTGAACCAAACCTTTTCCAGAGTGTAGCAGTTTATAAGTCAATGAAGTGCCTGTGGCTTTCCAAATTCTTCTAACTAATTGTTAATGCTTCTCACTTATCAGCTTGTACTGGGCTGCCATTCACCTGCCCTTGTTAGGGTTGTCACCATGTTTTTCCTCAATTTTAGCCAATAATGTGTTCAGTTCTGAGCCTCTCACAACAATAAAGACATTGAGGCTCTGGAGGGTGTCCAGAGAAGGGAAATGGAGCTGGGGAAGGGGATGGAACATAAATCTCATGATCATGAGCTGAGGGAGCTGGGGGTGTTTGGCCTGGATAAAAGGAGACTCGGCGGGGCCTTATCATTCTCTAAAACTCCCTGACAGGAGGTTTGGACCAAGTAGGCATTGGTCTCTCCTCCCAAGAAAAAATTATAGGACAAGAGAAGAAAGTCTGCTTCAAGGGGAGGTTTAGATTGGATATTAGGAAAAATGTCTTCACAGAAACAGTTGCCAAGCATTGAAACAGGCTGCCCAGGGAAGTGGTGGAGTCACCAACCCTGCAGGTATATAAAAGACCAAAAAATAGTGTTCTATATGACATATTAATTATTATATATTAAAAAGTAAGCATGGCACTGAGGGACATGGTTTAGTGGTAGATCAGGCAGTGCAGGGTGAGCAGTTGAAACCGATGCCTTTTCCAACTCAAACAACTCCATGACTCTGCCTGTGTGTGTCCTGCAGGTGCTCCCCCATAAGCACACATCCCTTTCTCAGGCTCATTTCCATCAGTAGCCCTGCTAGAAGACACCAGACACCCCAGCTCAGTTCCCGCCAGGCCGTCTGAGTTCTCTGCTCTGACTCTCCATCTCCCGTCCCTGTGCTCTCAGTGCAGAGCTGGCACTGGGGCTCCTGCAGACACAGCTCAGCTCCTCTGAACTGGCTGGCCCAGGTGGAGCTGGCAGCAGTGTGGGAGGCTGAGAACCTCCCCGAGGTAGCTGTGATGATCTCTGTGCTGATACACTCCCCTCCTGCAGCACAGGAGCTACACCAGCAAAGAGCGACTCATATAAAGCTCCTCATCCTCCAGCTGCACCTCTGAGTGCAACTCCTGCACGGACTTCATGTTTCAGCCTTGAGGAGGGGTTCTCCAGCATCCTGCCATGAGTTGACCAGCCTTTCCAGGGAAAAAAAACCCCATTTTATCAGATGCTTTTGAATGGTTCTATTGCATAATATCCACCGAGGTAACTCCACTGATTCTAGATTCTTTCAGGCCTCCACCAAGCAAAACTCATAATCTTTTCCTCAATATTAAACTACAACCAGTGGGGTTTTTCCTGTGCCCACATGCAAGTGCGTGCCCCTATGTTAAACTTAATGACATCTTTATGTTTGAGTACTTGGCTGAAGAAACAAGCTATTTTATGGGATGCAATCTTTACACTTCAGTTTCTGAAAAGTTCATTTCTGTAGCCTGCAGAGCGGGTTCTGTGGTGCTGTGCTAGAAAGGCTGCTCACTGATAGTGGGAAATGTTGGCTGCACTACCTTTCTAAACTCTGGCCAAAAGAGCATGCAGATTAAGCAATAATTTAAGCAACATCATGAGGAATGGGGAGAGCACATGGCCAGTTAGTCACCAGAGGTACAGACGCAGGCAGAAAGTAAATCCCCAACCTGTTATAGTAATGCACTTAGTTACTGGAAACGCAATATGAGCCTACTTTCATGAGCAAGGATGAAAGAACTTGTTTAACCTTTGTACAGCATTTTCCACCCACACACAGGAGTGACATCAGATGCTTTGTATAGGTAAAAAACAAGTCAGCATTTGGGAGACTCCCAAACAAGAGACCTTAATCCCTTACCTCTAAGCCAGTACATTTTACACGATTGTGATGGGTCACTTGAAATTTCTTGCTACTTATTCCTGGATCCTAATGACTCTGACAGAAAAAAAAACACCCAAACTCCTCAGCACTGTGCATAAAGCACTGGATGTGAAGCACTTACTGGAAGGTATTTTATGTTTGTGCATGCAGTATAAAGTAGGGCTTTTGCTTTTAACTTGGGGGATATTTTGCTGTTGAATATCCTGAAGATCAAATCATTAGCACTGAAGAGGGATTTTCACAAGGCCAGTCATTAGCTGGCCTTTAAGTAAGATCATAAAGGCTGGGAATGTGAGTTTGAGTGAGCATCACTGAGACGGATAAGCAGGACAGGGCTGGAAGCATCTGGCTCTGTGCAGCACCTGGGTGGAATTCACTCCACTTCAATGCCACCCAAAAAGTCCTGCAGGATTTCTGAAGTTCAAGATTTCCTGAGCGACTCCATGCTAACCTTTGTCTTGCTTTCAAAACATGCTGGGGCTTGGTTCCTGTGTGTCCCAACATGCAACAAGAAAGGATTTGGTTTTAATTGATGGTTTTGATTTTTGGAACAATCTGATTCCTCTTTCCTCCCTCCTGCTCACTTCCCACCCCCCAAAAATGCTTGATAAATAAACTTTGAAGTCCTGGGAGAAGCAGCATGTGTTGGTGAAGGGAGAAGGTGGGGGTGGCAGAGGTGGTGGAAGGAGCTCAGTTTGTCAACACAACAGCCAGGAAGCAAGTTATTTATGAGGCTTGTGGTGGAGAGGGGGCCAGCCCACATGTTTTTAAAAAAGGGCTTAACTAATCACATGGTACAGCTAATTCTGGTATTTGTAAATACATTTCACTCTCTCTTGGTGGATGAAAGGAGAGCTAAAAGAGGAACACAGTTCAGGGCATGACAAGTCCATCTCTGTGCCCTGTGCAGGTGCCCAGATTTCTCTGGCCTGCAGTGATGCTCCTGGAAAGGACTTTGCTTGTCCCCAGGCAAAGTATGAATGGAGTACGTGGGAACTGATGTCTTCTCAGAATTCAAAAATCCTAAATAATGCCTCTGACAGCGCTCAGCCTAAATTCTGAGCGTATTCTTAAACCACAGAATATCTCATTTTCAGCAGGGTTTCATGACTCCCTCAAGGAGGAAGTTGACTGTGAGAGACATATGACCATGACACTATACTTGGCTGGACTGACATCAAAAGAAGTGAATTTTTGACACACAAAGATTTTTAAATCCACTGATTCACTACAGTCACATTTATATATTTTTTTTCTGTGTAGAGCATATAATGAGCTATTCTTGTGGGTTGAACTATGCTCTAAGTCCCATGATGGAGGCATGACACAGACCTGACACTGCTCCTGCATTCCTCAATTCAACAGCCAGGGGAAGGCTGTATCCTCCTCAGCTAAAAAAGATTAAAAAAAATAGATTTTTCTCCAGAGGGATAGTCTGCAATTTAATGCTTGGCCAGGCAAATTCAAATCACATGTGTATTTCTTTTTATATATATATATACATGCACACACATATATGCATAGATAGAAATATACATATATGTATATAAACAACAGTATTACACTCTTAAATGCTGTTATATTTAACTTCACTTTCTTATTATAAAAACTTAAATCACAAAGGTCCATCTCCATTTTTTTCCGTGAAGAGCAGTAAAAGACATAAACATGTGACATAGCAGATATGCAAGTGTTTGTACTTTATTTTTATACTTGGAAAAGCATATTATAAACAGACACATGTTTAATAATAATAATAATAATAAATAAATAAATTTAAAGCCATACTTTGGTCTGCCTTGTTAAAGAAAAGGAAAGCAGAGAGAAGCTGCAATAGGTATTGCTGTAGAAACCCTCCTGAGTTATGTCCATTTACTGGTTAGAAAATTAAAATCACTTCAGGGCATGCTCTGCCCTTCATCCTCTGGGTGTGATCCCAGTGGGATGCTGCAGAGCTCTGGAAGTGCAGCAGAGCTCCAGCTGGGGACGTGCCATCACCATCAGGAACCTCACAGCTGGCATGGAATGAAATTTCAGGGTGAAATTCTGGTCCTGTTCACCGTGGCAGGTGTTTTGCAACTGGATGAAAGGGAAAGATAATTTAATCCTCTTTGTCCAGAAGAGAAGTTGGGAACCAAAATTAATACCCAGTTACAAAACTGAAGGAATTTTATACTTTTGGGTATCAGGGAACCTGCCCTTGGTCCGGAAGGTCACTGGATGAATCAGGAGAGGAAGCAATAGAAAAATATTCAGTGGAAATTTTACAATTTTCCTGGTGTTCCAGAGAGGTAGGAAATTCAGATCAGTTGTAATTTAAATGTAACTTGCTGACAAGATTTACCAGAACTTTCCCACCCCTGATACTGAGTGTATGTATCTGACAACTTTTACTCTCCTTAAAACAAAACAAAAGAGCAAACCTGCAAAGTTACATTTTGAAAACAAAAAGTTTTAAGAGAAACAAACATCTGGAAAATATCTTTTAAAAGGCACTTTGGTACCCTAAAATGCAGGACACTCTGTCCCCTTCCAATATTGCATAAAAATGATGGAATTTTCTGCACTCCAACGTCATTGTTAAGGCTGTTCCTTTCTAGCCAGCAGAACATGACATTGGAAGGACACCAAAAGGAGCACTTAAAAGTTACAATTCCTATTTAGCCTGTAAAGTCTTACAAACAGGGGAAGACTAAATAGAATTTATATTATTTATACATATATATATGAAAATAGATAGATATATAGCTAAATATATAAATATATCTAAAATAGATATAATAGATATATAGCAATCTACTCTGTGTCATTCTCAGGCCAATTAGAACAGAATGCATTTGGGGATGCACAAAGAAATTATATTTCCACTTAAGTATAAAAATGGATTGTACAAACTTCCATTTCAGTCTTTGGTTTTATTTTTATTCTAATATTTATATTCCTTCACAGAGACAATGTATCAGCAAAATCTGTCCTGGCCCTACAAAATACAGAAATTGTCTCTAGTAATTTGCAAAGGTGTCTGAGCCCAGCATTCCTCACTGGACAGTTTGCTGAATGTAACCTAGTGCTGCTCTTCCCAGAGGATCATAAATAATGTTTTCACTGGAAGTACAGGAGGCTTCCTGACTTTAAAGCTCTCCTACATTCATATCAGGCTAATCTCTGTTCTGTGTTCTTGTGTTACATAAAATAAGTGAAAGCGAGCAACATCTGAATTCCCAGCTATGGTTTCTGGCTGATATTTTTCCCAGAAATAAATTTAGGCTGTCAAATCTCAGCACTCCCCTCCAGTTCAATTTGTAAAAATACAACTTTATGCTTTCAATGCTGGATTGCAATTTCTTGGTGTTTTATGTATGTTTTGAACAATGATCAAGAAATGATAAATTGATCTCATCTGCAGATACTATCAGTCTAAAATGTTATAATAACTTTGGCTAATTATTTAAATAGATTGCAAACAATTCTAATGAGACCTTTTCATGTGAATTTGTTTTTAAATGATACGTAATTATCTTAAATTGGGACAAGTGTTTAAGCTGGCAAGCAAACTAATTGAGACAAATGTCTCAAAGCCATGATCTCTTGTCTAGGAGAGGAAATGTTAAAGTAAGACTGACAGTGGATAAAACTATAGGATTTGTAGAACTTACTTACACAGAGAGTCTGTAACATCTTAATGTCAAATCAGTCAATCCACTTCAAGCAAGTATTTTCTTTCTAGGCTGAGTATGGATCCAAACCAGAAGTCTGCGCTTCAGAAATATTTGGTTTAAAAATTCTGATTCTCTACGCATTTTATGGACTTTGAGCAGAACTGGATCACGATTTCCATGCAGAGCAGCCCCAGCACCAGTGATCCATCCCTGAAGCTGCGTGCTAGCATTGATCAGGCTGTGTTGCAAGTGTTGTGAAACTGCAATATTTGTTTTGAAAAGGCCCGAGGCTCCAACGCCTCAGCCACTTTATTTTTGGTTAACAAACTCCTTCTGTCACTGAAGCACTAACCTTTCTTTTTCCTGTACAAAACATGGCCTTGACTTATTAATGGAAAATTATAATTAGACTCAATTTTGTGTTTTGTCTTTTAGATATTTGTAGGGCAGAGGTGCCATTTAATTAGGGAAGGAAGAGATCAGAGTTTTTCACTCTCAACCTACCAACCTGTGGTGCTGCCCTGCAGAAATCTCTCACATCTTCCATGCACCAGGCAACAGCAAATGAGCCCATGTTCTTCCTGCTTAGATGACCAGCTGGGTAACAGTTAATCCTGACATTTTAAATAGAACTGACAATTCAGCAATAGTTGCTACAGCTGTGAGGGAGTTCATTACGCCAAGGGACCGCATCTACAATGCACAATGGAAGCGAATCTGGGGAGGATTTGAATTAAAAGGAGCTGAGCTGTTGGAGGGGAAATGTGGAAGATTAAATGGAGTCAGGAGCATGAAGGCTGCCTTTGTGTAAATATGAACATATGAAAAGGGGTTGTGGATGGAACTGAGTCTCACCAGGGAGGTGGGATCCCCTTGCACAGCCTCTGTGGGCTGAGCTTCCCTATCAGACCTGGATTTTGCTAAAGTGCAGCACGGTGTGAGGAAGATTCAGGCAGAGCTGTGGTACAGAGGAGAAGCTCAGGAGGCCAAATAAACCAGCCAAATAAATAAAGACAGTATTGGACACCTAGAAAGAGCACATGTTATAGTTCTTTTCCCTTCATTTAATGGATCCTAGGAGACAAACTCTCTGTTCAGGATGATCTGTCAAGGTAGATTTCAACTGTGCTGCATCGACATCCTCAGAAACCCCTTGCCTAGATGTTGGTTGATTACTAATATTAAGAGAGGTGGGCAGACAGCAATGGACTTCAGGCTAAAAAGCATAATTCAAAACCAAATAAAAATGTGTATTAGGCTACTGGGTGAGCTGTGCAGTTGGTGTTGCATGACCCAGCCCAAGGACAGATGTATGAAACGAACCTGCACGTAGAGTCCTTAGAAGGCAAGGAGCACATTAAACCACATCAAGGCCTCTGTGAGCTCCTTCTCAAATGTTAACAGGCAGCCTTCTTAAAGAGCAGTGATGATAAGAGAGACAGAGGTAGAGAATGCGATTGGCTAAAAGTAATTTTACTGCCAGAATGCTCTTTTGAACTGCTTATTGTAGCTTCCCAGCGAGTTATTTGCAATTTCAGCCCGTGTTTAGCAAAGTTTCACTTGAAACAAGTGAACAAACAAAAGGGGCAGCCATAATCCTATGCATTTGCTGAGAAAATAGTACTAGCTGACAAGAGGGAAATATGACTTGGCCAGCAGTCTTAGCAGCTTTTGGTCTTTTGGAAAAACTTAGACTGGATGAAAAGAGAGGGAGTATGTGAAAAGTGTCTGATGGTATGTTGCTGAAGGGAGGAGGGATGAGTGGGTAGTTGTTTTGAAATTGCATTATTAAAATGAAATCGTATTAATAAAATATTAGCAAAAAGGACTCGTGTGTCAGTGATATCCTTCCTGAGCTAAAAGGAAGACAAGAGAGAAGCCAGCCCCACCTGCAGCCCATCAGCTCCCATCACTGCTGCTGGGATTAGAGGGATGCAGGGCTGTAGCCCCAGGTGAGATGCTGAAGATGAGACCCTTGGAATCATCCCAGTGGCCTGGCTTCAAAACTGGTGGTGCACCACAAGCCCTGGAATTGTTTCACCCCTCTGGCATGGGATGTGCTCTCACAAAGGAGGAAAAAAAAATCATGGAATGATGTGGGTTGGAAGGGACCTTAAAGATCCTCCAGTTCCAGCCTCCCTGCCATGGGCAGTGATTGAGTGGTTGTGATACCCTGTGGCTCCTGAGAAATAATCTCAGAAACAGTCTTCTCAGAAATAATCCGAGAAATAATTTTGGATCAGCCAGGACTGGGCTTTAATTAGGCACAGTAGGATTGTTTGAAAAACCTGGCAACACACTGGCCATGGCTGATATTAAGAGAACCTGAAAAATTATGAGAGAGGCCCTCGTACATGGCTTTTTTTTCATTGTTCTTTATGCAACACAGTGCCTTCAGAGAGTTGTTGTGCTGTTTGTTTATTATTGTCATTAGCTTTTATTAGATTCGATGAAACTTACCTCAGAGTCCCTCTGTGTTTCAGTTTCTGTTTTGACACCATTATTTGTACTGAGGAAAATTTCAATATATTGTAGAAATTATTATAAAGTAAATCATTATAGGATAAATTATTAAAATTTCTTATACCGTATTTTAATAAATAATGACCAATTGTTGAAAACATATTAAATGTAGATACTTCTGCAGCTGGTTGAGGGGAGACCAAGCAATTTTAGCAGCTATGAAATGGTTATTTTAGTGGTATCTATAGGAAAACAGAGGGATTTTTTAGTACAAACTAAGCCATGCCTTGATTCAGACATGGTTTTGAGGTGAAGATCTGTAGCAGCTCTAGCAATTGGTTGAGTCTGCATCTATCTACCACGGTAGCTAAAACAACTCCTTTTAATAAATGTGAAAGTGCTGTAGAGCTGAATGATATTTGTTTGCCGTGCAATTAAACTGTTAAGGTCGACATTTCAATTACCATCATCAGCCCTCAGCCTGAGCACCCCACTGAGAGGGATGGAATCAGTTTACAACCACAGAGCTGCTGGCTTCAGGCTCTCTGAGGAGCTGGCCGCAGCTCCCTGTGCCAGTCTCCTGTTCACCCGGTGTCTGCAAGGCTGCTCCCGTCCCCAAACAGATGGAAAATAGGGTTTAGTTCCCAGCACGACCCCACTTTTTTCCCACTGCAAGCCAATTTCAACAACTTCAGGGTCTGAGAGCTGTGATGGCTGCTTGCACTCGCTGCATTTCTTCAGGTGAGATCCATGTCCCCCTGTTGTCAACTTCGGCCCCACACTCACTGGAAGTTTTCTCACCATTCCTGTCCTGTACTCCCTATTCCCAAACTTTTTTTGCTTCCACATCTTGTTGCACGCGTGCCACACCAGAGCCCTGTTCCTCTTCAGAGCCCTGAGAGGCAGCTGGCTCTGGTACAGGACCTGCTGCATCTGCTGAGGGTGTGACAGACACACAACCAGGAACTTTTGTCCCTTTTTGGCCCTAAAGCCACTGCCCCTCCCCAGTTCCATGCTGGCATTTCCATGACCACCTCCCCCCGGTCCAGCAAGGCACCAGCGATAAGGATGATACTGAAGGTGGGGGAAGAACAGCCAGCTGAGAGAGGGGAAGGTGGCACATTCAAAATGATGCCTTGGGAAGGCTGACCTGAAACAGAGACTGGACAGAGCTGGAGAATAAAGTAGATATTTGTTGAAATGTCTTTAAGGATACACCTTGGGCAGGACAAGAGCCTGGCCAGGGCTACACCCGAGGTGGACCCAAAATGGTCACAAGATGGACGACCAGTCACGAGGTCTCACACTCTTATAAGTTTTGGTTCATTTGCATATTGAGGTTTAATTGTCCAACCACAGCCTCAGCTTGTGAGGTCTCATCTTTTTTGTTTCTTTCTTCATTGTTTTTGTTGTTTGTGCGTTTGGGCCTGAAAGTTGTACTCCTTGTCCGCGGTCTTCAACAGGAAAAGGATTTATTTTGTCTCCCTACTCTGTGAAGAGAGCTTACCAGCACTTAATATGAGGATCAGAACTACACCCCTAGGCAGCACAGAATCTGGAAAACATGAAAGCTGAAACTTAAGGCATCAAAAGCAGAGCTGGCAGTTTTGTAAAGCTGACGCCAGCAGTGCCAATGCTCAGATTACCCAATACACCTCAAAGGTTTCATCAGGAGAAGGCAAGAAACTCTGGTTTCAAGAGTGGAAAATTTGGAGCAGTTCTGTCCTGTATGGGATGATAGTTCAACCTCTAACATAGATTTTTGTAGGGTACCACACTTTTGTGAATTATGTCTGAAGTTCCTCCCTGACTCACATCCAGTTTAAATGCTCTAAATGCAGTTATGAAGGTGCCATCCACACCGGAGCCAGAGGATGGATGGATCTTCCCAAAATTGCAGGTAGAGCTGTGCAGAGGTCTCAGGGGGCTGCAAAACCTCTTCATTCAGGATGCCTGACATTCTTCTTTCTCTGTAGCTTTTCTTTTGTAGTTCCCCTTCTGCAGGGGTGGGATGTGAATAGACTGCCTAGATTTTGTGTGCATTTTGCCAGTGCTGGATTGGGCCTTTTGGGAGATTTCACCACGTTATCATTGCAGCCAGCTCTTTATTGTGTAAAGTCAACAATCCAGATTGTGGGTGAGGAGATGCCCACCATGAACCCCTGGGGTTCTGGCTGGTCTCCTCACTCCAGCTCAAATCTGACCATGGATGAACATTGTAGGTGGCTCCACGCTGTGCTTCCAACCCCTGCATCACCCCAGCCCTTGATCCCAGGGAAGGGGGAATTGATTGAATTACCAGAATTACACTACAAGCATTTCATTGGCAGGCCTGATAGTGTGGAGTATCAAATTAATAGTGACAATAACTTTTTTTTTTTCGTTCTCTCTTTATGAGCATTTTTCTCATTTTCAAGTCTGGCAAAACTGATGCAGAGATAAGGTCACTTATATAATGTCACTCATCCAGCGAGTATCAGTCAAAATAGAGACTAAGTAGCCCGAATCCCTTTATAAGCTGCTTTTGTCTCATATTTTGGCCTGACTTAGCATCATCTCACACCCCAAGGACTTTTAAGTGTATACTGTCTTCAGCAATGCATGACAGTGACTGCATGACATTTCCCAGGCTCCTGATAACTTCATTCAGGAATCCAGTAGCGATTCTGATTTGCTTTTGCTATGTGCACATCAAATCAAACCTCACCTTAGTACACAGGCACATTACAGTGTCAGCTTTCTCCCCATCATAACTCTGTTTGCTTTAATGGAGCAGCACCAGAAACAAGGTTTGGCTGTGAAACGTTAAAGCAAGTTTCAGGGACAGGCTTTTCAGCCCGTGTGCAACTATTTTCCACGGCGGCAAGAAGTACATTATTCAGCCAGTGAATGAAACAGAAACACCGACAGCCTGAGTGTGATGTTGAAGGAAGTAGTTTTTTCTTCATGTGTTGAAGGAAAATGAGCTGGCTGTGTTTAAATATGTGGCCAAGCATATGTGATGAGTAACATGTAAAATGATTCACAAAAAAACCCAGGACATTTTCAGCATTGCTGGGAGCCATGCTTTCAGACCAAAAATCACACTAAATCCAGGTGATGGGACTTCTTTGGTTTGGTTTTTAAAAAAAAATTAAATCCAACTCGGTTTTATCAGAACGTGGCAGAAAAAAAATCCTTTCCACAGCATTTTTCCCTGTGGGGAAGGTCACGGTGGCAGAAATTTCACAAGGACAATTGGCATCATCCTGCCCACAGCATTTTTGCCTGAGGTGGAGGTCATGATGGCAGAAATTTCACAAGGAAAACTGGCGCCAACAGATTTCCACCTTTCAATTGGTTTGGGGCCAAAATAGTAATCGATTTTTCACTTTGTGCTGCAGACTGTAAATAGTCATAATGTCTTTTTTCCCTGCAAGTTTTTTTAATTAGTATGGCACTAATCAGCTACAACAAAACTATTTCGGATCAAATTTTAATTTCTTCATCTTATTTTTAAACTCAATAATTTCTATTTGGCACATTCAATCAAATTTGAACACAGAGAAGCTATTTTTAAGGAAATATAAAATAAATTATGATGAAGATTGGAGGCTTTCTTGAGTGCTACTGTGAATAGTAAAACCACAGCAAATTGGTATATGAATATTCAATTCCTTTATTTAAATGCCTACAGAGAAAAAGGTAAACACAAATATGTCTGACAGAGAGTATGTCCAGCAGGAACATTTCCTTGTATTTTACTTTATGGTGGCTAAACATTAAGTCAGGCCTTTAAGTTGAATTTAATGTATTAAAGCAACAACAATCAAGGCACAAGGCATTTCCTGGGAATTAATGACTGACTGGGAGGGTTGATGGGCCAACGTGAGCCTGAGGGCCATTAACCTTGGCTAGTCATTAATTTCCCTGAAAATTCCCTGTGCTGAAGTTGTTAGTGCTTTTCATAATCTTCTTATCTGTCAAGTGTAAATATAAACATTTTTCCTCCTGTCCAAGAAAATTTTTAAAATAATCCATAGGATGGAGCTACCGGCAGCACTGTGGCTCCAGATGTCCCTTCCAACCTCAGCCACCCTGTGGCTCTGGGAAAACTGAGAGTTTTGACCACAGAAAAGATTCTCTCAGGAAATCCTCATGAGTAAATGCTGAATTTCCAACATTTTCTAAAGGGCCTGCACGGCAACAGGCTCATGAAATCATATCCTAAAATGTCTCATGGAGTATAAACCCAAAAGGAGCAGTTGTGGCCCTTTATTCTGATGCCATTAAGTTCCTTTGTACATATCCCTTACCAGGTTATCTTTGTGCATTATTAGCTGTTATTAATAAAGTTCACTGCAGTAATATCTCAGGGGCCTTGGGGAATGGCTTCCTTTGGTGTTGAGGGAACAGAACAGACCCCCAGACATTCCTATGGCATCCACAACCTCACCTCTACTCTGCTTGGAGCAATAAATAGATGATCCACAGCAGCTCTGAGGAACAGAAATGGTGATGGCATTCTTTGTGTGGCTTTCATTTTTTTCCCTTGATGGTATTGATTTAACCTTTATGAAAATTAATCTCAGGGGAGAGACAGAGCCTGAAGATTTTGTTTTTAAGACTTGTAATTTGCAAAAGCAATTGCAAGTTCTTGCTCTTCCTGTTTGTTTGTGGTTTGGTTTTCTGGTGTTTTTTCTTTTTCAGGGCTTTCTGGTTGGGTTTTGTTTGGGTTTTTTTTTATTTTGTGGGGGCTTTTTCGGGTTTGTTTGTCTGGGGTTTTTTTGCTGGGCTTTTTTTTTTTTTTTTTGTGGATTAATTTTCTTATTTGATGAAAAGGTTATTAGTTAGTGCCTTCTAACTTCGCCAGCCTGCTTTCAGGACTCATTAATTCATCTTATAATTGCCAATAAAATGTTCCATCTCATACTGTAGCCTGCTTAAAAATCAGTCATTGCTAACAACAAATGAAAACTCGGCATGTGGAAGTGTTGAAAAAAGATGCTGAACCATGTGTAGGGAATTTTATTCATCCTGATACTTTTGTGCACCTGTGAAGTAATTGGGGCATGTGAGCCCATGATTAAATGTAGGTAGGAAAGTAACTCCAACCCTGTATTACACCTCGGGATGAAATTACTCACTAAACATGAGGAATAACCTCTGTATTAACAGATTCAAGATACACCCCTTCAGCACTGAGAAGGAAAGACAAATTCCATGGTTGGCACAGGGCCACTCCTCTTAAATCTGAAGTCCAGCTTCTGTTTAGGTAGCACTGCTACACAATTTTCCGTAGCTCTGTCGATTTTCTTCATGGGTGCAGCTCTCAAAGTCAGCAGGGAATTGGAATGCAACCCTGGCTCCTCCACCTGCTCAGAAGCAAAATAGGAGATATCACCTCCCTCTGTGCCCTGTCCTGACTGTGAATAGGAGAAACAAAGTCTACAGAGGATCCTAAACCAGAAGTATTTCATTCAGCAGACTCTGGGGAAAGTGTGACCCAAGTCACAATCTGAATTTCGTGGCTGACGCTTCCTTCTTGAAAGGGCTAAATTAAAACTTAAAACCCTGTAAATGATGTTGAATTCACAGAGGGAAAAAGACTATTCAAATATATATTGTGTTGCCTTAAACAGTGGCAAATTATCCAGTAAGAAACTATAGAAAGCTGTATCAGTGCTTTTTCTTTTTGGCAAAACACCATATATTTGACAAAACTGTTTCCACTAACTGAAACAATTGCCGGTGAGGAGGCTGTATTTTATCATTTGAAATGCAGCCCCAGCTGCAAGAATACTATTAGATTGTCTAGCTCAATGTTTTATATTTATTCTTATCATTTAGGAGCATCAGATACTCGTATCTTGGAAGGTGTCTCTTCAATAAGCGTTTAGTACTCACACAAGTGATAACACTGCATAGGAGTTAACTCAATTTCACAACCTGTGAGTTCAGAGCATTACCACGGAAAGATCTGGGGGTTTATTTACATCAATATTGACCCATAATTAAGTTTGGCACTTGCATATAAAAAAAATTGTGATTTCTGCAGTGCTTTCTCTCCAAGATGTTCTACAATTCTTCCTTAGGCAGTCAGTCATCTGATTATCCTATTCATTGCTGTTATAAACCCCTCACCTTAGGAAGGTATATATTGCACGGGTAGTTAGAGACAGACCCCTTAGAAATAAATTTTAAGAATAATATTCTAAAGAGATCCAAACTGCTGGAAGATGAACAGTCCACATGTTGCAGAGTTATGAGCTGAAATGGCTGTAGGGAGAAGAAAGAGGGACACTGGAACTTTTCCTCCTGTAGATCAGCGTAGTGGTTGAAGAACTGTAACCAGGCAGAAAGAGATGTTTGCACAGAATTACAGTGACTCATTAGCATGGCAGCTATTTGGTTAACCAATTAAGAAATTATATTGATTTACACAGCAGTTTTTAGAAATGCATGCCAGTTTTATTGCAAATGCTTTTAATAACCAGTGGTGCCTCTAAATAGGTTTGGTGCAGGGAAATGGTTGCATTAGAAAACAGATTAAATGAATGGCTTAAATGGTTGATGTGGGCAAAAGGGGATATATTTCCCAGGGAGTTATGTGATCGTGGACATCTGATTTGGAGACCCATATTGGCTACAATCCGTTTAA
Organism: Cyanoderma ruficeps; assembly: GCA_008694505.1. Taxonomy (NCBI): domain Eukaryota; kingdom Metazoa; phylum Chordata; class Aves; order Passeriformes; family Timaliidae; genus Cyanoderma; species Cyanoderma ruficeps. The sequence goes on along the minus strand of VZDJ01007754.1, from coordinate 45,685,263 downwards.
AAGTAGATAAAAATTTGTAATGATTTCTCAGTCTGTTGGGACAGAGCTCTTCTATTTTAGATGAAAAATACAGGGTTTTTTTAAACCTGCATTGGAATCTAAATGTAAACTGTACTGCTTTTTGGCTTCTCCTTGAAGAGGGTTTCAGCAAACCCATGTATTTTGGGGGGTGTGTGTGTGGGGGGTGAAATGTGACTTGAGCTCTACTGAAATCCACTTGGAGAAGAACGTGGTAAGGGTTTGGGCAGACCTATGGTGAAGGACATCCTAAGAAATAAGACTGATTCTACTACATGTGTGTAGTTTACAAGCAGCACGGATGATGAAGCTGCTACAGAGTCGGCAAGGGAAATATTTAAACGGCACAGTAGATGAAGTAGGAGAGTTTTATTAAATGATTGTGTTTCTATGGAATTGACACTCAAGCCTTACTTTGCTCACGCTAGATGGTTGCTGGTATTATCATATTCATTGAGTAGAGACCAGAAATAGTTGGTAATGAATAAATTGATGTGAAGGAAAATCTCGTTTTCTTGTCCTGATGATTGGAGATTTTGTAACTCCAAAACAAGGAGTTTGGAACGACCAAACCATCAAATTGAAGCAGCCTATTTCCTTAAAATGTTATCCAGGTTTTGTTAACATTTTATGACTGAACATAACTCTCAGCTATTCTTTTCCAAAGAAGGAGAAAAAGGCTCTTGATGGTCCTATTATTAGAAGGATGATAATTTAACCTGGGAGGATAGACGTAACGTGAGGAAATTGGTTGTTGTTATAGGCAACTGTTATTCATTCCCAACGATTTCAGCTAAAGCAGATTCTTTGAGGGAGAACTTGTTCTAGGGGAGGTGATCAGCTGCCTCCTGGATCTTCTGGCTTGGCTGGAGGCAGAGCCTTTGTAGTTCCATTTGCTTAGATGTAATGTGCAGGATTATAACATTTCCTTACCCTTGAAGAGGTCTGGCCACACTTGTCCCACTAACACCATGAGCAGTTCCTTCCCTCTGCCAGCTCATTTCCTTTGCTCCTCTGAATCCCATGTCAGGGCATTTAATCTCCTCTCCGCTTCTGAAGTTCTCTGGTTTAAATTTCAGTGCACACTGGCTGATGAATGTCTCTAAGCAGACGTTAAAACTAAATTAATAGTTTTAACTAGAACTGTATTTTTACTCCATAGCTCTGCCTGTTTTTGTCTCTGATGTCCATTGGGGAATGTTGCAGAGCTTTGGCAGAAGTTGAAGATATTAAAGTACCTCATTGCTCCGTGCTGATGTTCAGTGTACATAGCAAATTGAGGCAAGAGGACTCCTTGAAATTAGGATAACTTTCCAGCTGCTTGCACTACATTTTGCATAGCTCAAAAGGGATGTTTAACACAGATTTCTCCTCAGCAGAATATTCTTACACGTTAAATGTTTCATGGAGTGTTTTTTTGCTGCTATTATGGGCAATGGGTGGTTTTCCTGTAAGAAAATTGGTTATTGATAAATGGGCTTATGAAACGGTTTTAGCTCCTTACTACTACTCAGAAACATCATGTGGAGTCTAACTCTGTTTGTGTTTGTCTGTGAACATCGAAAAGCCCACACTGTCATTCCTCAACCAGCTGTTGGCTTTATTATCCCAAATCCTGGTTTCTGTAGGGTAGACTGAAATCATTCTTTTGATTATAAATGGATCAAAATCTGTTTTGTCACCTCACTGACTCTTAGAAGGGGTTTTGCATGTTGAGAAAAAACTCCATACTTTTCTCAGAAGTAGTTTCTACGAATTGCCTTGACACAAAGTGAAAGATCTCTGTGCCCACCATTCAGATTTCCCTAGGCAACAAACAAGGGTGTAGTCCAGCCTGGAAAGTTTAAGATTATGACCTGCATGTTCTTGAGACCTGTAAGAACACTTGGTGGCAACTGAAATAAGGAGTTAGACCAGAAAAATGCTGCAGTAGAAGAGCTTTTACCTGATCTGGTCTCAGATGGACAGGGCAGGACATGGTGTGGCAGATGAGAGCTGCAGACACAGGATGGTTCTCAGTAAGTTCTGGTGAAAGGGAAGGGAGAGATGATTTACCAGCACAGAAAATAAATGGATGGTGCATTGAAATGTATCAGTAGGAGTACTGAGTCACAGCTCATCATCTGGAAAACTGGAAATTTTCAGTGCTACAGCAACCCATTAGTTGCTGTATGTATTTTGGGAATGAGAGGACAGTGATAAGTAATGCTTTCTGGAGCATATTATAGGAGAACTGGGTTTTATCTTCTGGGTGTTTCCGTTCTGTAAGTTTTCTTGTCAGATTTGGGAGAACAGTATTTCACTTGGCTTTCAGTTTGTCTCTGAATCACTGTTATAATGGAATTTATTCTTCCAAGCTTGAATTGCTCAAGAAAAAAAAGGCAGAGCTGTTTGGGAGGTGGGTGGTACAGAGGAGAGGAGGTGAAAGAAAGGGTCTGTGCATGACTGATCTGATTTTCTTCATCTCACACACTCAAGGCAAGCATGATAGTGTCTGATTAATAGTCATTATTAAGTGACCAAATGCTTATTTTCTCGGTTTGAAAATCAGAATCCAGACAGCAATTCTGTTGTGATGGGTTAGATTTAACAGCAGTGTTTTGTAAGACCTGAAAGGAACAATGACTTCTTTTGCAAAGGGAACAGTCTGTGCCCTGGCCATGCTTCAGTGGAAAAGACAAGAACTTTCTGCTAGCATTTAATACATTTGCAACAGTTATAGGAAAGACACCTGTTGACAAAACATCATGTTTATGAAGGGCTTAGCGGAAAATTAGTTCTTCTGCACTGGAGGCATGTCAGTGTGGTTTCTATTCCTGAGGTACTGTTCGAAGAGACACAGCCCTTGAATGAGCATGGGCAGACCTTACTGTAGGTAACTATGGAATTTCGTAAGATATTCACCAGTTGGTAACTTTTGGTATATTGATAGTTGCATTTAATCAAAAGTGAGGCGAGGAGGCAAAACCAAAAAACTTAACAATTTTTTCTCAAGTACCATAAGCTCAACTAGAAAGAGGATAAAGATACAATATAGACAAATGTTTGCTTTTACAGCTGATAAGTAATAAATTTTATATTGGAGATATATATAATATTTTATATTATCTCTAATATAAAATTTATTACTTATCAGCTGTAAAAGCTTGTTCTGTATGTTTAACAAATGTCTTTTCAGGCAGAGTTATGGCACAACCATTTTCAGTGTTCACTGTTTTCTGAATTATTGCACCAGTGTGCCACTAGGTTGTTAGGTTTTGAGGGGAAAGAACAGGAACGTTTTCTTGGATGGAGTAGATTAAAAAAACAATTTCTACATGCCTGTATGAATTCTTATCCTCATCCTTACTGGGTTAATTGATACCTTTTTTTTTTTAGTGTAAGCTCTGTTTGATTTTGATATTTTTACATTAGGAATGGTTGCAGATCTGATTAGATATAATTGCTGTTTGTTAATCTAGTGGAATTAAATTGTACAAACTTTTCTCAGATAAGTACCTGTCTATGTTGCCATCAAAATATGTGTGCTATATTTGCTACTTTTATGGATTTCTGGTTTACAACTCATTAAATATTCAGTTACTCTGGCATCTCACTTATGAGATGTAAGAAGAGGAACTGAAAATAACCTTAATTCTGCAGAAGACTAGATGAAGAAAAGTATTTTTATTTTTATAGCTCACTTCTTAATATGGCTAGACTACAGCGTGATATCACAGGTTGTAGCACGACTATGGATTTCTGGCTTACCTTGAAAAGGTTGGGTGCCAAAATATTAAGATTAGAATAAAATATTTGGGACAGGTAAAGATTGTCTTAAACAAAGTGGAATCTGTTGCTGTGGGAAGAATGAATGTAGTATATCTTTATTACAGAATTTTGAAAATGGTATTATTAGTCGGTGTGATGCTGCATCAATGCACTCAACTCCTCCCAACACTCCTTTACTGGGTTGTGGTAGGGCACGGTTGTTTAATATCAACATCATCCATTTGAACAAAAAGACACAAACTCAAGAATTCAAAGACATCACATGTTCCCAAGATGCAAATACATCAGGCAAAAGACAGAGAATGAGAGAAGTGTTCATAAGGACGGGCTGTTCTTCCACGAGTGCGAGAGCTCAGACAGCATGTGCGCAACCTCAACTTCAGCTGCAGTTTTAGTTACGACACAGACATTTCCCTAACACTTTCCTGTATTTACCTGCTGCTTTTCTCGCTTTTTTTAAGCACCGCAACCCAAATTTTTAAGAGCCGACCGCCTCCCTCTAGGTCATCTCCCAACGCCAGCTGTCAGAGACCCATCAACAACTGGGCTTCCAGCACGTTCCTGAACATGTAAATTATTTGTAGCGGCCAAGACTCCTCGTTTGTTCGGGCGGCAGAGCGGGGAAGGCGCTCGGAGCTCCTCGGAGCCTGGGCGGCGTTCGTTCGGGGGCGGCGAACATCCACCCCGGCGCTCGGGGGCTGCGGGCACAGGTGGGACGCGGCCCCGCTGTAGCAGGGCGGCCACCGCGGGAGCGTCACCGCCACCTCCTTCCTTTCCTCCGCAGAGCCCCAGCCCCAGCCCGCGGGCGGCTCCGGCGGGAGCCGCAGAGCCCCGCGCTGGCGGAGGCCGCTGCGGTGAGCGGGGCCGGAGCGGGGGCGGCTCCGGCGGGGCCGGGGCGCGGACAGGTGGGTGGCGGGCGGTGCGAGCGTGGCGGCGGCGGCGGCGGGGGCGGGCCGGCCGTGGGCAGGCGGCGGCGCGGATGCCGAGCCCCCCGCACAGCGGCGGCGGCGGCGGCGGCGGGAGCCCCGGCCCCGCGATAAAAAGGGAAGGGGCCGGAGGTGCGCGCTGCGGGTCCGCCCGGGCGCCGTGCGGCAGAACGTGCCTGGAAGCGATAGAGGCAGGATAAGCCGGCGGGGGAGCGGGAGGCTGTGCCCAGCGATGAGCCGCCTCCCTCGCTCGCTCGCTGCCGCCCGCCCTCCCTCCCGCAGGAATCCCGGGCGGCGCGGCGGCACCCGGGACGCGCGGCTCCCCCGGGCTGCTCGGAGGCAGTAGCACCACGGGGCGAGCCAAGGAGCCGAGCTGGCGAGGAGGAGCCGCCGCCTCATCCTGCGGCACCGGCCCGGCCAGCGCAGGTGGGTGGGCAGCGCCCGCTCCCCGCCGCGGCCGTAGCGGTGACCCCTGGCCCCGGCGGCGTCCCGGCGGAGCCACCGGAGCCTGTGTGCGGCCGGGGCGGGGGGCGGCTCTGGGGCCGTGGGTGCCAGGGGTCGGTGGGGCTGGGGGGTGGCTCGGAGGGGGGGCAGCGGGGCGGTGCCCGGAGCACCTGAGGGGCCGCAGCCCGGCTGGGATGGTGGCCGGGTCCCGGGGGTCTCCCGGGGCCGGAGGAGCCTCTCCCGTCCGGGAGTGGCCGGCGCTAGTGGGAAGGCGAGCGGGTTCACCTGGACGCGTGCTTCGGGACGTGGGCAGCCTCGCCGGCGCTTGGGAATTTTATTTCTTTATTATATCATCTTCGGGTAGGGTTTTTTTTTGATTTTTTTTTTTTCTTAGACCAACTTGTTCTTGGAAATCGCGTTTGATTTCGGTTTCTGTTCCCGTGTGAGGTTTCTGGTGGCGGCTGCGGGTGTCGCTGCCGGAGGGCAGCGCAGGGTGCGGGTGCCCGGAGCCTCCCGCGGTGCGGGCACACGAGTTTGTTTCTGCCCGCTCCTGACTCCGGAGCGTTTTTCCAGGGAGATGCGCAGTGGGAGCATTGGGGCGCCCGCTTCCAGGGAGGGTGAGCAATTCTTAACTGGAAGAAAGGGGAAGGCATGTGCGTGCAAAAGCCAGGTTTCCCCCCAGAGCTTGTACTCCGAAACTTCGCTATTCGGTGAAACCGGTGTTCTGAGCACCAGGAAGCTTTGGTTTTTCTAGGAAGGCATGCATTTTCTGGGTTTTTTTCACATTTTCAGGGACGGATTAGCGTGAGGTACTCCGGGTACTGTGTTTAGGTCTTATTTTGTTGTAAATGGTTCATTGGGCAGGTTCTGTGGCATGTTGCTCGAAGTGCAGTAAGCCTGGAATAAATCGAATGGTTTTCTTTTCATTAAAAAAAAAAAGTTCAGGATCACTGCTAATTCTATGAGATAATCTTTCAGATCCTAGCAATTTTTATTTGTATAGATTTCCTTAGAATCTATACAAGGTAACTAAGCTGAGCATGGATATTACGTTTCTGGAAAACTATGTTCATTTTACAGATGGAAGAACAAATCCAATTAGGGTTTTTTGTATTTACCAAGTGATTAGGTGCAGATGTTTTTGCATTGCCACTTCAGAAGTCACCTTGCTCTGTCAAGGTTATGATGGGTCCACCAAGCAACGAGCATAAAATGAAAATCTGCAAAGAGTCTGAGAGTTTTAAATGTCCTCTTGGTTTAAAATGAGTTGGGATTTCTTGGTGGTGATTTTTAAATTTTTTTTCCTCAAATATGTTAAAGAGAAAAATGTAAATAACTCGGTTTGAGTATCTAAATGCACCTTTTACAAAAGGGGATGCTTCAGGATGGTTGTCGAGAAAAACAAGTGAGCTGAAACATTGTGCTAATAGGATTTGCAGCATAAAATATGGCTAATTTCTCTTTTATGACTACAGGTGGCAGTGTAGAAGCCAAGAACAAAAATTGGCAGAAATTCGTGTTCTATGTACGAGAATATGAAGAGTGTACTCATGACTAAGCACAGGGACCTGGAAAACCACAGGTATGTGAAGTGATTCATACAGCTGCTTATGGTGCTCCTGGTATTTACTGTATTCTGATATTCCTGGCTCAATAAGTATTTTTGGACCAATTATCACTTAATGTGCTCGCAGTAAGAGCCTAATCAAAATGTCATGGAAAAATCTATATTTGACTACTAAAAGGAACAAAAGTACTTTGAAGGCAGTATGCAAGGAGAGGTAGGATTTTCCTACTTTTTATGGTTTAGTGTAACTATTGAGAATTGGAGCACTAAGTAGCCTGCAGATTTTTTTTTTATTTATTCCTGTAAATAAATAGATTTTATATTGCTAAACCTAGCAGCAGTTACAGGCCTGAATATCCTTGAAAAGGAGAAACTTTAGATGCAAGAGACAAGTTTGCATGTCTGGGTGTTTTGGATGTCTTATCAGTAATGTTTTTTAATGAGCACTGAGGGATTGAAAGCGTGAGGAAAATTGCAGAATTAAGAAGATGTAATTAAGAATTACTTGCCATTTCAAATAAGCGTCCAGTGGAGCTATGTATACCTTCTTAAGGGTTAAATCTTGTAAAATTTAAGAAAAAAAGACAACACTGTTTTCAGTTAAGGAATAAAAGTAAAAATAAGCAGTGTGTAATACGAGCTCAAGATTAGGTCTCCTATTTCAAAGCACAGGGAAATACTAGATTATTTTAATAATTATTTGATCATTAATTAGCAAAATTAGAGTAAGGCGAAGCTTTTCTCACATGTTTACCTTGGTGTGAACAGCCTATGGAGATTAGTCCAGGGGTCTGCATTCCAGGACTCCTGGGAAGCCATGGAGGATGAGACAAACTCAGAGCTGGGGCTTGAGGATTTTTTAGAACTGATGAGTGGGAAGTTATCCTGGTAAGAAGCGTCAAAGTGGAATTATCACTGTGATCATGGATATATTTATAGCCTCGCACTTCCTTTTCTGGTGTAGGAGAGCAGTTTGTCTGAACCTTTCCGTTGCTCCTTAGGGAATGTGGTTCTACTGCAAATGCCCACAGATGACCAAGTCCCCTTGTGTCAGCCCCTCTGCAGGAACTGGCCTTGGGCACAGTTTGAGTTATGCCCAGTTGCAGAGGAAGTTGCAGAGAGAATGCTTTATTTTGCTGTTAAAGTGGGCTAAAGGGCTGTGCACCCCACAGGAATAACCAACCATCTGTCACCTCTAAACTGTTAAACTATAGTGACGGGGCATCTTGAGATTATGGAATCCAAGTAGAAATTATTAATTATTTCCACCCAGTGCTTAAAGTACCGACCAGGAAACTGCAGTTCAGGTATGGCTTTGTGGGCACTCAAGCCCTGAAACTGTAAGGTTGCTGTAGGAAAGCTGCATCTCTGTTGGGGAATAGTAAAACCCTGATCTCTGGTTTTGGGTACACCATAATGCTTTCAAAATACTGTGTGCCTTGGATAGAATACCCTGCAAAGCTTTCAGAGTTCTTCAGTTGCAAGTGAGGAGGTGGCTAAATCTGGGTCTTCAGGCTGGTGTGCAGCAGAGAGCTCTTCTAAGCATCTGGCTGTCATGTTTTTCTTGTCACCTGTTACGTCTGAGTGAGCATCAGCACTAACTTCCATAGAGACCAGTAGTTCTTTTGATTATTATATGTTATTGAGCAACAGGGTTTAAATATCCATCGAAAACTTACGTTAATATCCCTGATAAAGTCAGTTGAACGGTTTATGTAGTACAGGTCAGCATATGCTTATGGCTTTGTTGAACATTGTTGAGCTCATTAGCTTGTGCTAACACATTTAGAAGAGAAAATGAAAATGTAATTTGTCATTGGCACAAAATTTTAATGGGGTCTTCCATTACATCAAGAGCTGAAAACATTAAAAAAAAAAAAATTGGTAACTAAGCAGTGTGATGCTCAAGAGTTCAATTTACAGACACTTCTCTGTGCTAATTATGAAGTATTGACATAAATGAATGAAACCACTTGTTAAAGCGCCTTTTTTAGTGTATGGCAGTTATGTGTTCACAAGATGATTCATAACATTCAGCAATTTGTGATGAATTTCCCTGCCATTACAGGAGATTACTAAGTATCTGATGTATTTGCACTACACTGGGTTACTTTAAATTAGATTTGATGGTGGAAAGGGAACTAGAACCATTTTCTGTCAGCTGAAAAATCAGGCCTATTTTGTGAATCAGTATTGAATTTCTCTGTACTGTATGGCACGATTTATCCCTTACAATAAAATGCAAATGTTTAAGCATCTTGCCTATAAATACAGCAGTGACGGTGCGTGTGTGTGGAAGCTCTCAAGCCCCTCTTTTGTGTCAAAAGCTGTGTACATCAGAGCCAATAAAATGCAGCAGACTTGGTGTAATTGAAAGTAGAATTCATAGTAAGAAATCTAAATTAGGAATCTAAATGGGTGAGGTCCCACTTTGAATCAGCAAGTCTTGGTTATGTAGAATATTCTTTGATTTGGTGATGGGTGTGTTTGTAAGTACAGCTCCCCTCAACAGTGCAGAAGAGGCTGCATCTTAAAAAAACAGTTCTGTGCTTCTGTTTTGAACTAAAAGTTGTGGCTGCTTATGTGTTCTGTTGTCTTAGGGAAATGGTGTTCAAGGGCTTGCACAATCAGTCCTTTCATGCTATCATAAAGTGGCCGTGATCTGTTAGATTATAAAGCATGATTGCCCAGCAGTTATGGGACGTGTCTGTTAATGATACCAGAGTGTTACACAAGAAAAATTAAACTTTCTTACTACTCCTCACTTTTGTAGGATTGTCTTAGAAATTGTTTGTGGGAACCTGAGGAATGGATTAATGACGCTGAATAGAAGGTCGAGAAGTTATTAACATTTCACAAAACAAATAAATACTTCAAACTTTCACAAGCACCGACCAGTCCAGTATTAAGGATGGATTTTTAAAAAACCACTAGAATGGTTTAAGACTTTTAGAAAACCACTAGAAAACCAGTGTCTTCCAGGAGGATGAGGAGAGTTTGAATCAATGTCTCTGGAGGGAGAGACACAAAGTGAAAATTTCAATGGAATACAATGCCTAAAACACAAGGAGTGTGTCTGAGGCCGTTTATCCTAGACCCTTTGGCTTTTCAGGCTAGAGGCTGATATCAGATCTCCACTTAGAAAAAAATAAAGAGCATATTTGCCCTCAACAGTATGAATGCAGCTGTTAAACCAAAGGGATAGTTATGACACTGCAAGATGCTTGTTGCAGATTAACGCAACTGAACTCTTGTGAAAGTCACAACACACAAAGTGTAAGGAACCTGCTCTCAATTAGCAAATGTGTAAAGCAAACCACTGGGCAGGTATTCCCACCTCTGTCTCCAGGGAGGCTGCCACTGGGATTCCATCAGGAGTTGTAATGCAGTGGGACATCAATCCTGCAAAGGAGAAATGACCCTGAAATTACAACAAAAAAAAAATCTCTTCCAGTAGATGAAACCTTGGCTGTCAGGTGATGTCTTTTGCTCAAAGAATTCCATTGCATGGTGTCGGTTCCAGGTGAGGGAGAGACATCTCCTGCTGTGGAGTAACCAGTGCTGGGAGGGAGTGTTTGGTAACCTTCCAACCACATGCCAGAGTGGCTTACAGCCACTCCAAAAGGAGTCTAGGCTGTCTTTTCCTGGTGGAGAAGTGCTGGTGACATAAAGGCTACCAAAAAGTGCTGGAAGCAACACATAAGTTGCTGAATTAACAGAAGTATTGGTGAGGAAAGCATGTTGAGAAGGACAGATTTATTTTTTTTTCTTGGGCCTGATAACTTCCCAAAGCAAAAAAAAGTTCAGTTTTCTTTGAAGAATGTACCAGTCTTTACTATACCTCATTTTAGTGCTGTGGTTTAGTTGATGTGATGATGATTGGCCAAAGGCTGGACTCAATGATCTTGGAGGTCTTTTTCCGCCTTTATCATTGTGTGATATGTGGAATTTAATGCCTATATGAGGGAGTTAAGATTCTTCTTGTTCTGAAGTATCAAGAGCTATGCAGCATCAGTCTGCAGTGTAATCCCAAAGTTCTGCATGAGGGCAAGCAGGAAAGGCGCACAGGTCAAGGTGACACTGTCTGTGGCTGAAGAACTTGGGACAAAAGTTGATGAAGGTCATCTAGAGAACAGTGAAGGACTTCTGGAAAAATTAGGTCCTATTTAGGCTGGAGCACAGAAGGACAGGCAGGCAGAACAAAATGGAAGTGTTTCTATGCAAATGTTGGAAGACTGGAATATAAAATGGAGGGATTGATGGCTTAGTTCTGCAGTGAGTTATTGACAATCCACATTTGCCATAGAGGAGGTATCAAGCAAGGACACTGATTAGGGTTCCTGTGGACAGCCTGGTAAGAGGGACTGTCGAGAGAATAAAATGCTTGCAGCTGTTGTGGAGATACTCAGGGAAAAAAAAAGGCATATTCCCTAAAAACTTCTCCTCTGAGTCTTTAAAAAAAGTTTTGAGGAATATTTAGCATGGCTGAGCAAGATGTAAGGAACAGAAAGATGCTCTGCGAGAACATGTCCAAAAATTTTAAAAAGGTGAAATTCACGCAAAATAAACATGAAATATACAGTAAAACAAGTTAAAGCCTGATATGTGATTTGTAAAAGGAGGAGAAAGTTGTCATAAGTTCTTTCAAAACGATCAGAAATGGGATGGCCAATGGTGCAATAGACAACTAAGCTCTAAAAGACCTCAGAGAATACTGCAGCTGTAGCTAAAGGCATGTGAGATCACAATGTTCACAGTAGCAGTGAAGCTGAGGGTGCCAAAGGTGATGGCAGTTTTTAAAAAAGCTTCCAGCAAGCCTGTGGGAAAGACCAGGATGAGTTTGACTGGCATTTATACCAGCCAGTTTTCTGGTAAATTCAATGGAGAAGAAAACTAAAGCATTCATGGACAATTTGATGTACCAGGAAAGAGTCAGAACAGTCTCACAGGTCCAGTGGAGTTCTTTGAAGGCACTGCTGAGGTGGTGAGTAAGTGTGATTTAGCTGATGCAGTACACTGGGCTTTCAGGGAGTCTTGTGAGAACGACTCACCAAAGGTGCTGAGCAAAATGGAACTGCTCTGACAGAAGAGGATTTTTTTTTGTCCTAGACTGTTGGCCAAAAGATGAATAAATGTTAATGAATAACACTGTTAACAGAAGGGATGGAGGTCACCAGAAGAGTTACTCATAGATCTTGTGCTAAGTTTAACACCAATATGTGTTGGTGATCTGGAAGGGAGAGTACAGAATGGTTCTAAGTTAATGAGAGTAGCATAAATGAAAGCCAATTATGAAGAACCCAAAATGGAGCTTGTGATGCTTAGTAACTGGGGTTGAAGCTTGCTGCTGGTGCTATAATGCATGTGGAGGAGAACAACCCGGCCATTATTGAGATTATTAGCATGGAAGGAAGCAATGTTGTAGACAATCTATCCTGCCAAGTCTTAGTGCTGATCAAGTGTTTGGGATTGGTCAAAAAAAATTAGGGAAAAATGGCTCACAGAAGTCTGCTGTGCCAGTTTGTAAACTCCTTGTGCTTTTGTCTTGACCTCTGGGTGCTGTTCTGATCCCTGGATTTAAAGGAAGAATGAGGGGGGAAAAAAGGGAGAGATAACAGAACTAGAAATGGGTGGCAGTGATGATAAAGAGTAATTAAATAGATTGAGAATCTTCAGCCTGGCAAAGAAACGGCTAAAGAGGAAAATGATAAAAATCTCTATAGGAGTGTAATGGAAAAAAATGAACAGGGAATGTTCATTAAGTGTCTCTTGTACTACAAGACCTAGAGGGGCTCAAATAAAATTATCAAGTGACAGATTCAGAACAAGTAGGAGGTGGTAATTTTTTTCATAGTGCATGGTTTAGCTGTGAACCACTGCACACACTGCAGGATTATCTGGGTGTGGACTGTTGGTGGTGCAAAAGCATCAGCTCTTGCTTACAAGAGCACAGAGCCAAGTCTCCAAAGCCTGCAGAGGGATCCCAAAGGGCATTCCTGCAAGCTTTTTGTGTCCTGGTGCTCTTCCCAGACCTGTGCTCTCAGCCTTTGCTGCAGACACCGTACGAGCATTGATGTATCTTTGGCCTGACTGAATGTGGTTATTAATATACAAAACCAAGAAAAATTGCAGTCCTGTACTGAAAGTGCTGACCAAATGCCACTCCAGATGCATAACAGAACTGTTGGTGAGGAAAACATGTTGAGAAGGACAGATTTTTTTTTTCCCTTGGGCCTGATTACTTCCCAAAGCCAAACAAGTTCAGTTTTCTTTGAAGAATGTACCAGTCTTTACTATACCTCATTTTAGTGCTGTGGTTTAGTTGATCATGGTGATGGTTGGCCAAAGGTTGGACTCAATGATCTTGCAGGTCTTTTTCAGGATTTATGGAGTTTAATGCCTATACAGGGGAGTTAAGATTCTTTGTTCTGAAGTATCAGTATTCAGTAAGTCCTTGTTTAAAGTAAGTTGGACACTCGTTATCCCTTACAGTTTATCTTCAGATGGACTGAATTAAAAACCCACATGGAAAAATAAACTGGAAAATTTTGGTTCAGGATAAAATGCTTATCAATATAATAAAATGAAAAAATACAGGTTTTGAACACAGAAGATGAAATCTCTTTTCCTATACATATGGTGAGGTTACAGCAAGGCTTGTTCCTTATTCAAATACAGAAGGACTAAAGCTGTGTTAGACTTGAACTGAATAAGAGCTTGGAGAGAACAGGTTGTTCAGAATAAACAACAACTTGAGCATTAGACATGAGGATGGCACTTTAATATTAAAAGTATTTAGAATTTATGAAACCAGGATTGTGTCTCCTTCCAACCCAGGAATAAATGAAATCAAAGAGGAGTCTCCCAGTGGTTGTGAACAGAACCAACCACGAGGCACAGAATCAGCACAAACACTGTGCTGCACCCTACAAGGAGACACAGGACTGGATGTTGCAGGGAACACAAAGGTTTATCTAACCCAGGAATATTTGTCTCCTTGGGTTCCTGGGCTTGGTACCATAAATCAGCCTCCCCAGTGGGTGACCCCAAGCTGGTTTCTGCTCTGAATTGGCCACTGGAGGAGGTTTTCTCTGTCCACACTGGCTACAGACTAACAAGGGAAACAAAGCAGAGTGGCCTCCCTGAGTCAAGGCTGGCCTTTCAATATACCCATTCTATATGTTACTGTCAGATCTGATTTTTACAGAGGTTTTAGTAGGTCACTTTTTTCCCCCCAGTGGTACTAAGATAAAAATACATGAAAAGACAATACCAGCTAAACCCATTTTTAAGAGTTTCATGGAGAAGTGTCTGTTTCCTACTAAAGTTCAGATTGTCCCACAAAGTTTGCCATAGTTGACTGTTAAGCTGAGAGCCATATGAAAAAATGTAAATAAAATATTCTTCTGTTTAAGGAACAAAAAAAAGTAAAATCAGAGATTTTTCTGATATAAAGAGAAGAATCGTGCAAAAAGATTATATGGAGTTTCTGTAAATTACAGAATTTAGGCAATAGAGCCTGTTTGAGAGAAGGGGTTAATTATTTGCCCCACCTAAGACACTCATCTCTCCCAAGAACAGGAGAAGAATCAGTCCTGTCATTAGCTCAGGTATTTTGATGATTCCCTTGAATGGTCTTTGGTTTTCCTATATGTTCAACAACAGCAAAATAGACTTCATACAGTAATTTCTTGATTTTAATTTCCTATAATGGAATGTTATACTAAAGGAAATAAAAACTATAGGAAAAATCTTGCTCTTCTCTTTATCTGGTAATTAATATAGTGAGGTATAGTGAAGCTGAACCACTGGCAGTCAGACACTAAAGGAGATTTGGGTCAGCACACATGACAGTAAAGTTTGATTTTTCTCTAAAAATAATTTGCTACCAGGCACTGTGGAACTGAACTTCACTAGTAACACAGAGGGTTGGACTTTCATGTCTATTTAAAATCATACTTCAAACTGTAGTGTGTGGTCTTAAGTAGTTAAGGGGATGCACCAGCCATAGCATATTTCCCATGTAATTATTTATTTCAATGTTATCTTAAGAAGTGGACACTTGTATGTCTTTGTTTTTCTTTTTAATTGAGTGGAATCTGTTATTTGAGAACTATTTCAGTTATATTTTTCTCATACAAGATCCCCTGAGAAAACAGGTTCTATATTTCAGTATTATAAAGCATGTGCATATGTACCTTTTTTTTTTATTTTCCTTTTTGTTATCGACTACACTTGTATTTTTCTTCTTTTGGGGGGGATGGTGTCAGGCACTGTAATTATTCTCTGATGCCTTACAAATAGTTGATTGTACTTGTTAGTTTCTCATCTGGATGGTTCTTGGTGTTCCTGATAATTGAGGTGGTTGTGCACCATATAATGAAAATAATAATAATTCCGAAGTCAAAATGAAAGTCACGTGCTGCCTTTGATTCAGATTCCGGTGGTATGAAGTCTGTGTTGCTCACAAAGAAAGTTGTAAACTCTTATGAAACCTTTGATAAAAATGGAAGCCAGGGCCCAAAGCAAACCAGAAATCTGCTTATCAGGTCCCTCTTGAGCCCAGTGGTGAGGCACAGACACACTTCTGACATCACCTCCTACAGCCTTGCATCCTCCTGAGAATGCGCAGAAATCCCAGGTCCTTTAATTTCAGACCCTGAAACTGTTGCTAATTTGCTTTTTCAACTTTTAGATATGCCTTCTTTTCTTGTTTTGTCTTTCTGTTTGTTTTTTTCTCTTTGCTTCACGCCAGTTTTATCTTTAATCATCAGATTTATAGGTGGAGCTTTTTTAAAATTTTGATCCATCTTGGTGCTTCCTGACACATGTAAACATTATCTCTGTGGTTGCTTTACCCTCTGCACAAATAATTTCTAATTGGAATGAATATTTCACAGCATATCAAACACACAGACATAACAGTGCTATCTCCATTGGCCCAGATTGGGTGATTTTTTGGAATTTAAAGAAGTTTTTTTATTTGTTCAGTCAGAGCGAGCTGGGCTACCCTAAGTGGTGGTGTGCTGTGTCAGCTTGCTGGTGGCAAATGCCTTGAGGGGGTTGTTTAATTTAATATATTTTACCTCACCAGATGATCTTTACAGAGGCCAACCAAGTACTGACAACTTCTTAAACTCTGTTTCCTCAAATGCTTTCCCATGAGGACATTTGCCAGTAAAATTTTTCAACCTGTAAAGGTGTAAGATTTTGTTGACTATGGTGAAGATGCCTTTGAGCAGAGGGGGTTCTCTTGGATGGTTTGTGGAATTTCAAGGAACTGCAGCATTCAGACACAGCAGCTGCTCTGGGGCAATGTTCCCTCCTCTTATGTTTCTTAATTTTAAGTCCCAAAGGAAAGGAAGGTCAGGGGAAACATAATGCTTTTTCCTGAAAGGAGGTTGTAGCCAGGTGGGGGTGGTCTCTTCTCCCAGGTAACAGTGGCAGGACAAGAGTAAATGGCCTCAAGTTGCACCAGGGGAGGTTTAGATTGGAAATTAGGAAAAAAATGTCATGGAGAGAGTGCTCAGACATGGGAACAGGGACGTGGTGGAGTCACTATCCCTGGAGATATTTAAGACATGTAGACATGGGGGCCGTATTTGAGTGGTCGGTTGGCAGTGCTGGGCTAATGGTTGTACTTGGTGACCTTAAAGGTTTTTCCAGCCTGAACAATTCTGTGAATTTCTTGCAAAAATATCTCGTGGATCTTTCATTTAACAAAGTCTGTGAGGAGAAACATTTCCCCCACACCCTGCTCCCCTGTAAACAGACCCAGAAATCTCAGCCTAGAAGAGAATTGCCTTGTATTTCTGAGGCTGGGGAATGGGGGAGAGTGGAAGTAGTGCTTGTAATGACTTTTGAAACCTTCAGAAGGTAACAGTCCTTCCAAGAAGTCTGCTGTAGCTGCTTTGATTCAGCAGAACTTAGAAAAGTCATAAGAATTTGAAGCCAGGTGGATTACTTAATTAAATAGATTGCTGATTTGTGACTGGTTCAGCAATTACTTTAGGTTTTATTCCATTTTAATGAATCAAGTTAGAAGGAAGTTTTGTCCCACAGAAATCTCCTTGTGTTTTACTTCTCATTAATTAATGTCTTAGAACATAGTGAGGAGCTGATCAAACCTACGGATAATAAAAAGCTGGGAAGATGGAAAATTCTTAGGTAGTTAGAATTAAATCAAACTTAGCTGTGAGGTTTTTGGGGAGTAGTATAGTGTAAAAAATGAAGTTTTAGAAGAATATGTACCTGTCCTAAAAAGCACAAACATTAAGTAACTTGGTGAGCAGTGGCACTCAGGCAAGAATTTTGTAATTAGCAGTAAGAGTTGAAATTGTTCAGTGGAAAAGAGGAATGTGTGCCTAGATTTCATGTCCTTCAGGCTCTTTACATTTAATGCAGTCAGAGGTAAGGACAAAAATTCATCAAAATGTTTACGGAGTAAAGAACCAAACAACCAGGCCGGGCAAAAGATGTAATGGCTGAATAACTAAATAGGTATTATTAAAAAGGTCCATTTAAAAATCATTTTGTCAAATGTCTTATTTCATTATTCCAGTTTTACATCTGAATTTTGACTGCTACCTGCTTGCTGAAGATTATTTTCCTATTATTCCTCATGTGTTCAAAATATGCCCATCTAGTTTTCCACATTTGAACTGGGGAATATTTTATTCTGAAAATGTTACGGATCTCCAACCCCTGAATTTGGTATTTTATGCAGAAGCGTATCTGAAGATTAAAAGTTTCGTCTCTTAGACCAAAAGTTTCTGAAATAGCACAGGACTTTCCTCGAGTGGCAGCTGTGTGTTTTCTTGCTTATATGGGGAAAGAAATACTTCTGCCTTCCTGTTAAAGTTCATAGATGGCTTTGTTGCCTGCTCTAATTGTCTCAAATGTTCTTCTACTTTTGCCATCTCCACGCTGCTTCAGTCTAAGGACTCTTATGAAGGAGCTCCTCTTATTTTACAAGCTTATTGCAGTTACCATTTAGTCACTTGTGTTTTCCACCAGCTCTGCTGATAAAGACATGTGGCCTGCTTGGCACCTTGAAGATCCAGCACATTTTTCTCTCCCAAGGCAGTCACTTTACTGTGATTTTTTTTTTTTAAACTTTTTTTCCCTTTTTTACACTGAATGTTAATCTCTCTCAAGCTGGTCTTACTGAAGTGTTCTTCATTATCACCCTTTTCCTCCCACTCTGATAAATCCATTTTATGCTCCTGCTCTGTCAGGAAAGACTTTCCCTCCCTCTGCCCCTCTTTTGGGCAGCATTATTTTCTGCTGGATTATTGGTTTAAGGGCATTAGCTTTGCCTTTGGTGGGACATTCACAAAGGCTGTCCTTAGTCTAGAGGGAGCACTGACTGCGTTTCCTCCCTGGCTAGTGGAAAATGTTTGGGGTTTCCAGGGCAATTCTGAGTTTCCAAATTGGGGTTTTTATTCTGAATTACCCTCCACAGAAGACCACTGACCCCTGCAGCTGCAGCAGGGCTGATCTGATGGTCACTGGTGAGGAGCTGGATTTCCCTGCCCAAGGTAGCTCAGTGTATGTGGAAAGGAAAAATAAGATGAATGATTGGGAATTACACCTTTTTGTTAGTTACAGGGTCTGGTTACCCTTGATACAGAGTGTACCCCTCAAGTGCTTCAGTGCTTGGATTGTGTTTCCACTGTTAGTGGCTGTTGGAAAGTGCAGAATCCAAACAGCTTAGCTGGAATTTTCTCAGGGGGCTTCTCATTTATTTGATCTGCAAGTAATTGGTGGCTGGTATCATTTGCTTCATAGTATAGTCATTAATTTTCATCACAGTTCTGTAGAACTTGTCCTGTTCTGCTCTGTAGAAAACTGTGCTTTGTATCTTGCCTGAATTGAAAAGCTTCTCGAAGCTGGTACATGGTTAAAATATTACCTGGTGCTTTTACAAAGTTGTCACTAATGAATTAATTGCAACTGAAGAATTTCAGTTCTTGTAGTATGTACCTATCTCTGTTCTTGTTCTGGAAAAAAAATGAGACTTCTGTGGAAACAAAGCTGGCTTTGAGACCTTGGAGGCCTTACTCCTCATCCTTTTGTGTGGTTCCAGACTGTATTAAATCAAAAGTTAATGTTTGCTTCTGAGGATATCCACGCTGCTTCACAATGCATGGATTTTGGGACCTTTAGAAGTAAATTTTGGGACCTTTAGAAGTAAAATACCTGGTCACAGGTAGCTCTTTGTAGAATAAGAAAGACACTAGACAACAGATGAAGCCTTTGCAGTGTATTCTTTTGCTTTCTCTTAATTAATTTTTTTCTTTCCCATCACATTCACTGTCTAATCTCATTCCGAGGGTTTGTCTCAAATGCGTAACTTGTGTATTTTAAAGCTGAATTCCAAACTCAGATTTGTAATATTTACTTGTTTGTACCTCATGTAATTCAAGTAGAAACCCATTGATGAAACCTGAGTGATTGATTAAGTTAATTACATTTCTCAGTTTTTAATGTGAGTGGGTTTAATATTTGCACTTCTTGACCTTGCACTTCCTTTGCATTTTTTTTTTTTTTGCTGCCACATTTCGACGTGTATTTTCATTTTCTTTTTTATGTTTTCGTTTTCTGCACCTACTGGGAAGGGATTGAGAGTGCCAAAAGGATGTGAAGATGTTCAAAGAGCCATGGCTTTGTGAGACATAGGATTAAATTTTTTATTTGGTATTAATAACTTGCTTGAGGCTATACCTAAAACCCACGTTTGGAAGAAGAATGTGGGGAATTCCTTTAAAAAGTGGAACAAAAGCAGGAAAGAAAGTTAGCAGACAGTGATTAATTGCTTTATTGCAAAAGGGGAGCTTTTTGCATCTCCTCTTGGTTTGAAATGAGTTGCCATATGTCGAGAAGGTGGAGACTGGCAGAAGACTTTCCTGTCTTACTAAGTTGTGACATCAGGAAATAACTAAATTTACCACGGGGAGTTTACCTAACTAACCACAGCCTTTTACTGATATGTTAACTTTGTCTTCACATACAAATTTTGAAATAAAAATGCCAGTACTTGGTGTGTCACTGATGGGAAGTAAAAGGCAATATTTTGGTCATAATTTGTGGGAGGCGAGACTGACATTCACATAAATTTTCCCCAATTAGAGAATGTGCAGAGAATATTTCATAGAAATCAAATTATTTCTTAAAATTTCTATCAAGCTGACTTGGCATTTGTAAATGCTTGTGCTTTCCCCACTCATAATGCTTAGTGTCTGAAAGTGGTTTTATTTAAATAAGAAACACATTATTTGTTTAAAGCATTAAATATTTTCTTTAGATTTCAGTCTTCAGCTTTAGCAGAGCACTCAGAATTTTGTTTTCAAGGCCAGAAAGATCCTCATGCTGTTTTTAAAAACATCCTGCGTGCCAAAGGACACAGAAATATATTCTGCAATGATTCTGCTGTGTTCAGTGTCGTGCAAAAACTTAAAGGGGATGACAGAGAATCCGTCACTTAGCCTGGTACTCTGTCAAACAAATTATCCCTGCTGATAATTTACACAGATTTAAATCCTTAACTCTCACTTGAAGACACTTAGGTTTTATCCCTTAAATCACCTGGGGTTCCTTCTATTTCTTCTCCACTTTTATTTAGCACCTCCTGCACACACTTCCAATGTCTGTGCGTTCTGGTATTGATCTCGCCGTGCAGAGGAAGAGCAAGATTGGTGAGCTTGTATCTGTTGGGTGTCTGAGGACTGCCCTAATCCTTCTTTTCCACAGCACTGCCTGCCAGGCACATGTTGAGTGATTTATTCAGGGATCCTACACCTCCACGAGAGCAGCATCAGTCCAGGCTGTGGTCCCAAGCTTCAGACTTGCACCAACTTTTGTGTACTCAGCAGAGCATGGCCTTGCTTAGCATTAGGGTCTGCCTTCACTGTGTCATTTGTGTCTGCAGATAGGATTTTGGGGAAATACCAGGCCTGGCTGGAGATAAATCTGCTCATGTAGGGTGTCTGAGTCTTGTAACACTACTGTAAGCCTGATTCTGCTGTGTGGGTCTTAAGACTAAGAAAGCAGTCCTAAATTGTGTCTTCTGTATCTTCCTTGCATTTTGTGATTATTTGAAAATGAGTCATGTACATATGTGCTGGCTTATCATTATGTTTTACAATTAAGTCAAACTGTACTTTCCTCTTGTGTAGGGAAAAACTAGAAAAATTTTGCTTTTTTTTTCTTCAACAAACTCTGACCTCTTGGGAACTCCCCTGTTCCCAGCTTGCCCTTCTGCAATCTGTTTCTGCCTTTCTGACAAGTTAGATTTTAATTTCTTGGCAGAGCTTCCTGAAACCTGTGTCTGGTAGTTTGTAGCTGAAGACAGGCAGACTAAACCAGGCTCTCCAAAGCTGCTCCTCTTTTATAAATAGTCTAGTGTGATCCTCTGACTCAGTGTCATGGGTGGTGGCAGTGGCAGGTAAATACGTCCTGGGGACTCAGCTGTGCAATGTCCTCCGAGTCATAGCAGAGCAGCCTGAGAAATCTGGGAGGGGAGAAGCAAGCAGCATTTCTTTCCTGGCAATGTGAAGTGAAATGTTGGCTTTTCCATGAATAAAATTGGAACTATTGGTCTGTTTTGGGCAACTCGCAAGTGAAGATGATCCCAGAGCTGTTGAGCTGCCTTCACACGAGCCCTTTTTCATCCATTTACTTGTTTTGGTGATGGTCAGCTTTCCCAGCCACCAAGAATTCCTGGTATGTGTTGGTTCTCTGTAACAAGGTGAGCTACCAGGAAAAGCCCTGTAGAGCTTCAGCCTGAAGGCTTTTTTCATACCAAAACATATTCTTTATTCCTGTCCAATATAAACTAGACTTGGGCTGCTCTGCTGCTGAAATCCATATGAGGTCTTACCCAAAGTCTTCTTCAGTGCAGACCCTGGATTTGGGGGGATCACCCTGCCAACTGCTGCAGTTTTCCCTGCTCCCCCTCTGTTGTAACTCTCTGTATTTCTCCTCTGGAAATGCTGTGGCTGCACATGGATTGTCACCAGCAGCATAATTCAGTTTGTGTGGGTCCCTTCCTTATCTGAGCATGAATTGTTGCTGGGGGATAACTGAGGCTCCTTATGAGTGGAGTGTATTATCCGGGCAGTAATTACTCATTCCTGGCCATTGACTTCCCACTCCAGAGGGCAGGTGAGGATTCAGACTGTGCTGTGTAACATAAGTTCAGAAAGTCTAAAGCTTTGAGAAAGCATCCAGGATTTGCCCTGGCTGTGTTGTGCTCGTGGGAATTTGTGCTGCTGGGATGTGCAGAGCCCTCAGTGCAAATGAAGGGTGTTGTACATCTCACAAGATGTACAGGAGGCTGAGAAGGGAGGTACAACCTTGTGGTGTTGGGGGATTTTTTGGGTGTGGAGTTTGATGAGCTGGAGTTTTTGCTCCTCAGCTGGTCCAGTTTGTGAGGTGGCCATGAATGCTGGTTCTTGGAAACTGGAGAATCCAGTAATAGTGAGAAAACTGACTCCCTTCTCTGTCCCCCTGTGACATCAAGTTGCCTACCCCAGCAAACCATTTTTTTGGATGGGTGGGGGAATTCAGAACCCCCATACTGGCTGCATTTTTGCTTTGCTTTCACCCTTTGGAGAAAGGCAGCAGAGTGGCAAAGCAAGAAATTGGTCTTGGGGAGGCACAAAGACAGAGCTGCTTTGTGCAGGGATGCTCAGGTGAGACAGCCCAGAGTGACACTGAGCAGGGCACAAGGTCACCTGCTCTGGCTGGGGACCACAGCAGTTCTGTCCTGCTGTGCTGGGTCTTCCTCTTACTGTAAGGTTTATCTGTGTGCCTGCAGAAGGGCAGGTCATGGGCAAAAGAAAAGGAGAAATTACCTTTCTCAGCTGCTGTGAAGGATGTGTGGGTTACCCAGCTGAAGGAAAATTGAATTTCTAGAGGAGAGGGCAATGGAAAAGGATGATAACACACGACATGAGCAACTCCTACAGTGTTAAATTGACTTTGAAATCAAAGATACACCCTTTGGGTTGAGTTACTTTATGTTTCTGGGAGTTAAGTGTACAGCATACTAGAACTCAAAACTAAAAATGGAGCGGGGGTTGAAAGGTCCAACATGGTTGTAACCAAGGTGAGGTCCATGAACAGACAATTAAGGCCTTTGAAAGCAGAAAACCAGCTGCAGAGAGTTGAATGGGTTGCTTCAGGTACTATTCACTAGAATACACTTAAAAATAATGAACATGTTGATTTATTTTTTTTTTTTGCAAAATGAAGAGCTTGTTTTTGGAGCTGTTTAAATTCATGGCGGGTGGGAGGGAATAATACTATTGTAAACGTCATGAAAACAGGGGAACAATGTAGATCTGAACTCTTATTCCCAATAGGTTTTTTCTTTTCTGTGTTCCCTGGTACATGCTAAAAATATTTTCAATATCATAACATCTGCATTGTTATGAAATATGGCACGTCTTTGTTTTGTTTTCAGCTGTGTCATTCTTCCATTACATTTTGTTCCATTTGCTCTCTTCAGTTGGGATGTGAAGTCATTTTCTTTTGTCAGTTTTAGGCCTAATTGCCTTGACTCCAGAACTTCACTGTGCACCACTTGGAAGAAGTTATTTCTTTTGTTCTGCCTCAAAACAAACCCCAGGCTGTATGTTGGGGAATATGGATTGTGAAAATGTCTTTTGATTGGCAGAGAGGGGCAGAAAATAGGGTAAAAAGAAGGCAATTAAGCCTCTTTAGAGGCAGAAAAACATGAGGCTGAAGAAGGACTGGGTATACCAATGTATTTTGGATACTTCTGTGTATTAGCACATCAAGTGCAGCCTCATGTCCCATTGATTTGACTCAGCTGGAGGATGCGATAGATGGATAAGGCAGACCAAATCTCCAAATCTCCAAAGCTCCAAGCAGCAGAGGAAGATGGTGAATGAAGGTGGGAAGCAGTTCTGATTCATGTGCAATAGAAGCTGCAAAACAGGCAAGGAACGGGGCCAGACATGCTGTGGACACAGGAAAGGGAAACATTAAATGGGATTAGTAATGAGGGCAAGATGGCAGCGAATGAGGGGCAACCACGGGGAGCTTGGATGCTGCTGCTTCCCAGAGCACTGCCTGAAACACGGGATTTCTGGGTTCTGCTTTCTCTGCTAGCCCGGGGCACTGCAAACTCTGATAGATCCTGGTTTCGGCTTCTTGGTTCACTCAAGCAACAGCACTGGGTGTTCATGCTCTTGCACGGTCTCTCAGGTGTGCAATTGTCAATGGGTTGACCCAAAAAGGAAAAAAAAAGGAATTTGCCTGGTTTGATTACTTTTTTGTTGCCCCTGAGTTTGAGGAAACTTTGCATGTGCACCGTGCACTTTTAAAGACTTGCTGAGGTGACGAAGCCAAGCCACCAGAACTGGGGAATGCTGAAATCAAGGTTTCATGTGTTACTTTAATTCTGTTTTCGTGGATGTGTGTGTGCTGTAGCAAAAATCAAAATAAATTACAAGTACTGGAGTTTTTGTTGGTTTTTGGGGTTTTTTTTTTTGTTTGTTTGTTTTCTAGGAGAAACACCTGTGATAACACTATGGTATTTATGGGATGAATCAGGAATAGGCAATTAATGACATGTTCACAGGTATTTCTGAGATGAATTTTTTTGCACAAAGCTGTGACAGACCTTTGCCCTTGGCAGTCTTCTCATCCCAGGGGTTCCTTCCACCTGCCTCTCTGTGCAACTCCCCTCTTACTCATGGCAGCAGCAGCAGCCTCTGGGACTTGCTGAAAACTCCCTGGAAGGGAAGTTTCCCTGCTTTGAACCCTTGTCCAGAGGAGGTGCTGGGCTCTGTGGGCAGCCTCCATTTCCAGTTTTGAAGTATCCAACATCCCACTAATGTCGTGCTCTGAGAACATCTCATCTCTGAGTCTCTCCTTGTCACAGGAGTGGGAAGGTGTGGCTGACAAGGCACAAGGACAGGGAAGGGTCTCCTGGCTGAGGCATCAGGTGGTGTGAGCGGGAGCCGGGCTCTGGCTCTGCTGCCTGTGCCACACAGCTCCTGCCCGAGGCTGTCATTTTGTGGCCAGCTGCTCAAACGCTGGTACGTGTCTTGTTTTCTGGATTTCCAAATCAACTCCAGGAGCCACGTGGTCATTCAAAGCCAGTTTTAGATGATTTGCTCTGAGGAATTCAATAGAAGGCACAACCACTATTAAGGAGTAATAGGGAGTGAGGCTTAACTATTGAATAGATTACGTGAGACTGGAAGAATCAGACAGCCTGAGGTCTGGAATGGTCTGGTGTTTGAATTTTCAATTCCAGGTCAAACATAACTTGCTGAGGTTCCCCTCCTCCCCCCTCGCCAAGTTTTTATGTTCCCCAGAGTGCAGTGCACTTAAACAGAAGTGATTGGAACAAAAAAGGCAATAGATGTGTCAGTTAATCTATAGCTCTTTTCTATATTAAGTTAGTTTTAAATAGCATTAAAGGCTCAGTTTAGTGAAGCACTTAGTAAGGCATCTAACTGCATATTTGAATGGAGGCCAGCATTGATAAACTTGGATACTGTGAGATAATATATTCTAGTAGGAGCACTGCATCCACGGTGGATAATGTGTATGTTCCAGACGTGGCTGTGTTCTTCCTTCTGCTCAGATTCAGCCTTGCAGTTTAAAGCCGGTTTATTTGTTGGTTTGGTTCACACTTTTCCAGTAAGAATGAGACAAAAATGAGTTTTATGTATTTTTTTAAGTGATGGATTTATATGCAAAGGATATCCTTTACCTTCCCAAAATACCTGCTGTCTGTCACAGACCTCATTCCTGCGTTGATTCCTTTAACACTTCTTTAGTTTTCTAGTGGATGTTGGATCATTTGATGCCCCTGTGCGAGATCCAGTTACAGAAAGTTTTCTTAAAGAGGGTTCTGAAATTCAGGAAATTGGAAGGGAAAAAAAACCAAACCTTCTTTGAGTAGACCAGCATTAAAACAATGCTCATTCTTAATTTATGGAGAAATATGTAAATTGTGTCTGGAGGGTCGCTGTAATGAGGCCTGTACAATTAAAAAAAAAAAAAGACTATTTGCTAGTTAAAAAAACCCAAACACAAAACCAAACAAAACCACAAAAACATTAAGGCTAAGACTTTCTCAGCTTCCAGAAGGTAGAGAAGATAGATCTTTGGACAGTTATTCTCTTAAAAGAAGGGATAAATATTAAAAGTCTTCAAAACACATGAAGTAAGAACAAGAGAAGTAAACTTCTTGCAAGGAATAAGGAGTGCAATCAAGGACCTGTCTACGTAAGAGGCACAAGATGTACCTAAAATATTAAGTGGATTTTTGAAGTCTTGTTAAAGTCGGGTCAACCTGAACCATTATAAACAGAAATTAAATTAAAAGACACATTCTTTTAACCTGACGATCCATTGAAAAAATATTGACTTTGTTTTGTATTTAATTCCTGAAAAAGTTTTCCAAGTTATTTCCTGTGACTTGGGGCAGGAGCACCTTGGCAAAATGTTATTTGAAATGTTGCAAATCCTTCATTAGTTTATAGGAAATAATAATAGATTTGTTTTTTAAGTACATTTTCATTAGCCTTGTGGATTGAGTTATAATTTCAAATTTAAAATAATTCTCAGTGATTCCATTTCCTTTAGGTCTCTCTGTAAACCAAATCAGGAGTCAGAAGATGCCACAGTTTTCTAAAGGAGGATGCTGCCTTCTAGAAAATATCTTTAGGATGAGCAGAAATTTAACCAAAGTGTTTACATCCAAAACAAAATAGCTGTTATGTGCAAGGAAGTGAATATTTGATTATTTTACAGTAAAATGTAATTGCATTTGTTGTTAAGAGACCAGTGAAGTGGATACATTGAGAAAACCTGTGATTGGAGAGAGTGGCATTTCCCATTGTACCCTCATAAAACTAAATGAAGCAAATAATGTTTGGCTTTCCTGATGCATTTGATCAACATGTTAAAATAACATTATTTGAATTAGAATTTAATAAGACTATTACCACCTTCATTTATAGCAAAAGAAAATGTTGTGTCTTTTTTTTGTTGTTTTTCTTATTTGTGATCATCAGTTGCAAGATTCTGTCTGGAAATTCTCCTACAAATTGAGCATAACAGCTGATAAAATACAAAGTACTGTTCTAGTCTACAGTCATAGGGCACTTTGCTAGTTTTAAGTCTTAATTTTGAAGTGCTCTGGTGACAAAATTACTCCTATTTTCTGTATTTATGCTAATCTTTCAGTGAACATAGCTAAATCATGGGAATCCTTGATTTCACATTTCTACCTTTCTCTTTAAAAAGAAAACCTTAATAAATTTTATGTAAGTTACTCAAGAATGTATGTCTCTGCTAGGCAAAATACCAGAATAGCAAAATACAACTTTTTGCCCTTCTCTTTAGATCTTATTGGAAAAGTTATGATATACCTTTGTTTCTTTTTTATTTCCACGTCCGGGCTCTTGTTCTCTTTCTGCATGCATAAAGGACTAACTCCATTTTACAAAAAGACAAAAAAAGAAAACCCAAAAACACCACAGGCCACAGTGGTGTAAAGATTTCTTTTTCATCAGGAATGTGTTTCTATATTCCTATTTTGGCCCATCTGGGTGGTGTACATTTCTCTAGTGTGTAGCCCCAGCTGGGTCATGGTTGTAGAGGAATTTTGTGTGTATGGGTATCTGGTGCATCCATAAACTAGAACATAAATGAGACTATGCTTTAACCCAACAACACTTAAACCAGTAATCTGTAGTCTTTCCACTCCCTCCTGGAATAATTATTCTATAACAACTTTTTTCACCATAGTTTTCTTTCTTTTTCTTTTCTGTACCATTTTAGACTCTAAAAAAACCCCAAACCAACCCAACTAGCTGATACTGTCTTAGTGAGTTTCTTTTTTTGTTTCTATTTTCTGTCAGCTCTCACAAATACATTAGGTCATTTGAATTTTTGTTTGATATGTATCCCTTCTGTTTTATTTGTGTGTACATATACATAAAAATATGGGAGGGGTTTGTATATATATTAAAAATTTGGGCTGTACATATATATAAATAAAAATAAGTGGATGTGTGCATGTATATATGTACACACACATTTATTTAATACCTATCCAACTTCCTTTGGTTGTTTCTATCATTGTGACTGAGACAAATGGGGTTTTTTTTTTCTTCAAAGGAAGATGATCACCTCTCTCGGTAGGGGACTTATAAATGAAGTTGTCCTGCATCTCTAGTTCCACTTCTGGAACTCCCCCTACAGAGAACATATGAAGGGAATATCCCTGGGTGATTCACAGGAGCAAATTACGAGTGGGGGTAAGATTTTGAGAGAGGGAAGTTAATGACAAAAGCCCTGTTGGCTCCAGTGGGATAAGAGGATTCACAGTAAAACACCAATGTTTTAAATTACTGCTCTTCCCAAATATAATTTGTGCTGCTTCACCACAGTTCACTGACTCGACCTTACTATGCAGTTTATGAAAACTAACTCAACTGGTAGCAAAATTCAGCTAAATCTCAAAATTTACTAGTGCTTTTGTTGTCCTTATTAGGCAGCAACTCAAAGGACTATTGAAGAGGTGTTAAACAAAATCGAGCTTGGTTATTTTTGAGTGGGGGATTTTTTAGCACTTTTTTCTCTCATGTGCTTTTACTTCTGTAGAGGAAAAAAAAATTATTTCCCTTCAGTTCAAATCCACAGCAGAGTGGAGATCAAGAAGAGTGGAGATCAGAGTGGAGATGAGACTTGAGAACTTTAATGGCATCACTTGATGAGTAGTGAAATAATATAAGGAATTTGTTAAACATTCATGCACATGGCTGAGATCTGCCCTCTTTCTGTGACTCCTGAGTGCTCAGATGTTGGATTCAGAGCATTTTTGTCTCAGGCCTCGCAGAGCTGCTGCTGCCTTTGTGAACCTGCAGCCCAGCTGCAGGGGTGTGGGTGGTAGACCTGGTGTTCTCCCGTGTGAGTTCAGTGAAAAATGGGGCAGGTTTGAAGCAGGAACCCAAAGTTTTGTTCTAAATTCAGTGAATTACTGTGAGATGTCACGACGCTGCCCGTTGCTTTTTGCCTGAGGAAGGATTGCTGCATTGCTCTGCAGAAAGCAATAAAACTAGAAGAACAGCATCTAGAATATGAAAACCTCACGTTTGTGGAGTTCAAAATGCCATGCAAAGAGTTACAATTCTAAATACTCCATTTACTCAGAACATAGACACCAATCTTGTTTTGAGAACGTAAAACTGCTTATTTGGTAGTTTAGAGATCCACCAGTTTTTGCCATGAGTTGCCAAGAAGAAGTTGACAGCCTGGACCAAGGACTGCTGTGGTTGCTATGTGCAAAAGCCTAGAACAAACCAGCGGGAAATAATACCAGGGTGGGAAAGTATTGCTATGGTTACAGAGTATTTTCTTTAAAGGAGAGGTGCAGAACGCAGCGAGAATCGCTGAAACTTAGGTAATAATGTATTAAACAAAAGGAAAATGACTGAAAGATAACTGTCTTCTGCTCTTAATGGCATTTTGTTAGTTTCCAGCAAAGAGGGATTTAATTAAAGCAAGAATAATTTGTGAAAGCTTTGTTAGAAAAGTATCCTTAGCTTTCATTTTTTAAAAGTGGAATGCCAGCACAATACCTTGCGTGTTTTGGCTCAGTCTCTTTGTTTTTTAAAACAAAAAAGATTGTGTTATTTTTAATCAAGAAGATTAAGAGTTCTTTTAAAAATAATAAAAGTGTAATTATACACAAATAATTCGGTTCATATAAACTTTTAAGACAGGCTTTCAGGACGTTAAAAACTATAAAAGAACTGAGTTTTGCAAAAGATATATGTAATTTTAAGTGACTACAAAATACAATAAAAATCACAATAAATTATAAAAGCCTGCTTTAAGCGGTGCTCTAAATCTGAGCTAAAAAATTCATCTGGGAAACATCCTGTTTCACTTGTAGATGTCCTGCAGGATTCAATTGTAATCACCTCTGTGGGTCTGAGCCTGAAAATCAGGAAGTAGAGGACCTGGCTGTGCAGCTCAGAGCTGTGTCTGGAGGTGTGGGCTGGGCAATGCCCACCTCCTGCCACCCACAAGTGCCCTGCTGGGAAAGGTGGGGCTGGGGATGAGGTGGGTTCACCTGGGCTGGATTCCAGGTGGCCACCAGAGCCATTCTGTCACTCCCCCAAAGCCACTCTGTCACTCCCCTCCTCAGCTGAGCAGGGGAGAGAGATTGTAATGAAAGGCTCACGAGTTAAGGACAGGGAGAAATCACTCACCAGTGACTTCATGGGCAGCCTGGTGGCAGGGACAGGACAGATCTGTGCTCTAGGACCAGGAAAAGAGAAAATGTAAAAAGTGGACTTTTTTGTTGTTGTTTTCTGTGGCTCCTGTGCTGTGCTTTTCCTTTACTCTGTCTCCGTGCCTTGAAATGCTGCCTCGGTCAGCTGCTCTTTGAGGCCACCACTGCAGCTCACTGGGGTGTGGCCGACGGAACCAGATGCAGCTCCTGAGCTGTGTAACTGTGCTGAAGGTCTGCACCTGGCCATGGCTGATGGTTCAGCTTCATTCCTTGTCCAGGGACACGGAGGAGAATTGATTATGCTGGGGAGTAAAGGATGGAAAGAGAATAAATGGACAATTTCTCCGTGCTCAAGAGCCTGCTCTCCTTCAGAGCATGACTCCACCACACCACATCAATTGTTCATCACATCTCTGCCTCGGGCACAATTTGTTGAAGTTGAGGAGGAGGAATTAAATTGTCAGCTGAAATATGTTCAGCTGCTTGTGACTGTTTTCTGTAGTTTTAGTGTCGTTTTGCCTGTACTGTGGATAGGGATTGGAGACTTGGAGGTGAGGAAACATCCTTTCACTTTGCTCTTGACAAGAATAATTAAACATGGAAATAACCTACTGTACATAGCAGTGCAGGACCTGGCTATTAAAACTGACATCAAAGACCTTCCTCAAGTTAATTTTGTAGCTTTTCCAGCAAATTCCTGGCTTTTATGCAGTGGACATATAAAATAGACTGTGGAGTACACAGTGGGGAAGGAATGGTCCTGACAGGGACTGATTATACCAGGGCTGGACTTCTTCTGTATAAAAACACTGAGACAAGGGTCCTGACAAGTCCAGAACAAAGATCTGAGATGGGGGAGAAGCAAGGGAAATGAGGTCAGCTGGGGAGATGAAGAATGGCCATTTTGTCAGGAAAATACGGAATTTAAGAAAGAAGTCCTAAGAGAGAAAGGAGAGCTAGATTAGAGGCAGGAACAAAATGAGGAGCTGGGGGCAGTGGGAAAGGAGGACAATGATGAGGGCCAGTGCTTGGAAGCTTAAGAGTGGATGAAGAACAAGTCCTGGAAGGAAAAAATGAGGATTATAGAAGCAGAAAATGTCAAGGCTGAGGAAAGGGATCAAAAGTTGTGTGCAAGTCAGGTCCACTGCTCCCTGCAGTGAAGAGCCAAAGATCCCTGGGCAGAGCCTCCTGCCTTTTCCTAGATATCTTGTGTAGCTGACCCTCTGTCAAAATGATGGCTTGCATGGATGAGAGCATCTCACTGCTGCAATTATTCCCTCCATTAGTACAAATGACAGAGACAAATATAGTGTGGATTCAGCTGTTCCACATTGGGCCATTTCCCTGGGAGCATTTTTGTTCTACATTTTTTCCCTGGGGTTTTAAAAAAATATGCTGAATAAAAACACATTGCTTAATAAGGTAGTAAAATAATAAAGTAGGTGCTAAAGATTACCCAAAATTGCAATTAATTTTTCCTATGCTGTCTTAGCTCACTGTAGTTCTGATTATATAGCCATGTTAGAGGATCTAATTACATGTTCACATGATATTTATTCCACAGGACTTCCTTCTTGCACCCACTAGCTCAGGTGAATTTGCATGGGGGTACATCAAAATTTGACAGCTATAGATTCTGAAAGATGTGCTGTGAAAGAGAGAAGTTTCCAAAGGAAGAACAACTCCCTTTAGGACAGCTGAGGGCTGCCCAGGGACTCACCTCCTGCCTCTCTCCCAGAGGCCTGTGAGACACTCTAGTCCCTCACCGCTGCTGGAAAACTGTTTTCCCTACTCCTTTATCCCATTTTCAGAGCATCTGACTGCTTGATTGTTGGCCTTGCTCAGCAGCCTCTTCTCCTCCAGTGAGGTCCAGCTGTGTTTTGAAGGTCTCTGGCTCCTGCTTGGGGACACCTTACTCATTCATGGTTGCCCCCAGCCAAGATCTGTGGCAGGGTCTTGCTGTGGGCATGGCTGGGGTGGTTTGGAAGCAGCTGAACCATTTCAGGACAGCTCAGCCTGTTGTGGTCACCTGGCACCATTTCTCATTTTCTCTGCTATAACTTAAGTTGGATGACCACAGTGATCCAAGCCTTGCCCTCTTTACACCTCAGTTCCACAGGTGTGAAATTGAAAGAGTTCTTCTCCCTTTTTTTCATAGGGAGCTGGTGCTTACCAATATTATGGAACTCATTTTCCCAGTATCCATACAGGGATGATAAACCCATGAAGAAATTTGCAGTCTCAAAGCTGGAGTTAAATAGGAGATGGCAGGAAGGACTGTGGCCATCTGCTGAATGCCAGAGTAAACTGGAATATCCCTTTGCTCACTGAGCAAACAGCCAATGATCTTGTGCCCTGACTGGGATGGGCCTGTTCAGGAAAAAAAAGAAAGAAAAGAAATATCCAGGTGTTGAATAATAATTAAGGATTTTTATCATGGTGTGTGAACACACAAAGCAAGATGGATTTACAGGTGCTCAAGGGTCCTTCAGTCTGGCCCCATCTGCCTTTTGAGTGCTCAGCTTCACACTGTTTAAGATCCCTTTTTGTACATCTTCAGAAGCACTAATGCTTTACAGACCTGTGTGCCTTTTTACCTCCTTAATGACTCTGTAAAAGCATTAAGGAGCTGGGAATACTAATTTAGCTGTAAAGTTTTCCGAAGATGAGTAGCTAAGAAGAGTTCTAAAAAGCTGGTGACTTGGAAAGCCCTCACATACCTCCATTTCTGGCTCACAACCTGAAAGACAGATTCAGAAAGTAATTGAGATAATTTCTTTCAAAATCATGGCTTTCAGTCCTATTGTTTAGGTGCAATGGATATTATATTTAAGAATTTGCATTAGCAAATTTAACATTACTTAGGATTTGAAAACTCCTTTCTCTCTGTCCTGTTCTTGATCTCTGCTCTTCCTTGAAATCTGACATTCATTGAGTTTTCTGAAGTCCTCTCCTTTCTTTTGTTTTCCCATGGTTCTCAAATTAAATAAGACCTGATTTAAATAATGATGTGCTATAGAAAGAAATTAAACTTCTAGCCATAAAAACTGTGAACAAGCTATTTGAATTTTAATTAATACCTCACATTTGTACAGGATACATTTTTGAAATAAGCTGTTGAAACTTTTTAAACTGGAACAAAATAATGACAGTCTCTCAAAGACTAGAAAACTTCAACTCTCATTTCTTCTCTATTTAAAATTTAAAAAAAACGTAACCAAAATGAATCTTTTTTGATATTATGTAGCATATTTAAATGTTTTGATATATCATCAATGAAATCCAGTGCAGTTCTTGTTGATGAATGTCACCACTTATTAATTGTAGCACTGATTGCTTATAAGACAGCTTGGTAGAACAAAACAGGGTGCTGATCATTGATCATCAGTCTTATTTATTCCGGTAAATTTTTGATGTCCTGAATAATCCCAGTGAGATAGAACTGGAAAAGAACAATAAATGGGAGGCCCTGAACTCTTCCTCCTTCCTTTCTGCTGGGAGTCACTGCAGGACTCTTCATTTTGAGTGTAATCGTTGCTCGAGATGATGTAACAAGACACAAGTGTGCTGAAAAATGCTGAGCAGGTGTTTCTATAGACACATGCAATAAATGTTCTTCCTGGTTTTGTATGTATGGGACAAAAAATTCAGGAACAGTGCAGGTCTGAGAGCTGTTACAGTTCTGTTTGTGTGCCTGCATCCAGCACGGTGAGATCATTCACAGCATGCCACATCGCAGCCATTGAGCCCCAAAAAGAAGCTTTAAGGGTGTCATTGACAGCAAAATCCCAAAATTAATATTGTGTATCAAACAGAAGATGTCAACACCAAAGCCTGAAACTGCAGCACCTGAAAATACTGCAGTAGAAATGAGAGTAATTATTGGTGCTGTGCTCCTTGATTGGCTTTTTTTGGCCTCTCTAAGGAAGCTGAATAAATGTCAATATACTTAAACTGGTGCTGGTCCCTGAGGAGACAGTTCAGAGCTACAATATCCCTGCACCTTTCTGAGCCAAGTGACTGAGATATTTTTCTGAGAAATGTTGGTCTGGAGAAGCTTTTAATTGTTTTGAGAAGCGTATTAATAGCAAAGAAGAAATATTTGAAGATAGCTTTCCTCTTTTCTTTTTTCCCCTTAATTAGAAAGATCCTGGGTCTGTAAATATTTCAGAGTATAAAACCAGATTTGAAAATATGGAGATAACTGGAAAAGATGTGAGGAAAATCCAAGCCGTGGCAATGTAATTTTTCTGTGGGACAGATTGTATGAAATTTCATTGGGAGTATGAGGCACAGGTTCAGGACTCTCTTCTGGTTTGGCTGATTTTTTTTTATGCTGGCAATGTCTGAGGGGGTCTTGGTGAACTTTGTGCTGTAAGAAAAATCGCTTTCTCTCCTGCTTTGGAGACAAATCAGTTTGTTTCCCTTTTTATGCTGTGGTAAGATGGCCTAGATTTGCCTCTGTGTCTTGTTGAATTATAAGTAGTTTCTAGTTTATGCCTGAGCATAATTGCTCTTTCTTTGGGACAGGCAACATATACATTTATGTGATAAAGAAATTTAGGGTCTTGGGCACACACCTTGCCCAAATAATTCAAATATGTGCATGAAGAGGAGTCACACTGTAATTTGGGGTGCTTAGAGTGGGTTTTGGTGCCTACACATCAATTCACAGTGCTCTTTGGGGTACTGCAGTGTGTCCCAGGCCTTTGCTTGGGGTGTGCAGCTCTGGGGCAGATCCTGAGCCCTCTGGAGTTTGGAGAACTGGCTGCAGGAGGTCAGGGGACCAGAAAACTGGACTGGAGGAACTGAATTGCACCTGTAAGATCTGAAGAGAATTTGTGGTTACTGTATTTGTGTCAGAGTAGCTGTTTGTTTGGTAGCTAGCTACCCCTTTGGCAGTAGATTGTCTGATAAGAGGACCCAAAAGAAAACATTTTCTGCTCCCCTTCCCATGACAGTTTGACATTTCAGAGACTGCAGTGGGACTCTACCAGTTCATCAAACTCAGAGCTTTTACTGCTTCACTTCTGTTGGAAAACACCATGAGAACATCCTACAAACAAATACCTGAATGACTTTACTACTTTTAATTATGGAAATGTTTTATGCATATTTCCTTTTCAAGTTCTCTGTTCTAAGCCCACTCTCTCAAAATGCTGGAAAACTGTGGAAGAGGCAGAAAATGTCAAGGTTACAGAAATGAACTGTCACTGAAACTTTACTTTTTCTACTTCAGGGAATAACTGGTATTTGAGAGAGAGAGGAAGAGAATTGTGAGGCTGAGGGATTCCTTGTCAGGGACGGAAGGAAAGCAAAACCTCTTCTAGGAAGTCCAGCCTATATCTGAAAGTAAGAAACGATGGTGTCAATGAAAGCAGTGTGCACCTTAATCCAAGGATGCAACTTTTCCTTTCTTCAAAGACCTGTATGCCTGGAGGACCTACAGAGGCAAGAGCAAATCCTGCCCCTGGGGAGGAGCAGTCCCGTGCACCATCCAGGGATGAGCAGCTGGAAAGCAGCACTCCAGAAAAAGCCCAGGGGTGATGGTGGGCACCAAGCTGAGCATGAGCCAACAATGTGCCCTTGCCTTGAAAAGGACTAATTGCACCCTGGGCTAAGTTAGGAGGAGTGCTGTTCAGCAGGGAAAGGAAAGGGGATCCCTAGGTGATCCTAAGGTGATCCTTCCTCTCTACTCAGCCCTGATGAGGCCATGTCTGGAGTGTTGGGTGCTGTTTTGGATTCCCCAATAAAAGAGAGGTGGAGCTGCTGGAGACTTCCCCTCAAGTGAAGGGACACAAAAATGATGGAGGGTCTGGAGCATCTCACCTGGGAGCAAAAGGCTGAGAGAGCTGGGACTGTTCTGCCTGGAGAAACAAACGTGTTCAAATGCCTGAAGGGGTTTTGCAGAGCAGACAGAGCCAGGCTCTTGTCAGTGTTGCACAGGGACAGGAGCAGGGAGAGTGGCCCCAAACTGAAGCACAGGAGGCTCCATCTGAACACTGAGAATCACTTTTTGATTGTGAGGGTGATGAAGCACTGGCACAGGTTGCCCAGAGTGGTTGTAGAGTCTGTTGGAGGTGTTCAAAAGCTCTCTGAAGTGGTCCTGGGCAATGGTCTGCAGGTGCCCCTGTCTGAGCACAGGGGTTGGACCAGATGACCTCCAGAGGTTTTGTCCAGCCTAAACTGTTTTGTGACCTTGTGGATGTGCTGACATGCCTCCTCTGAGGCACTTCTTTACAATAAAAAAAGGTGTAAATTACCTTCACTACTCTTGCATCTGCATCTGTTTATTTAGCCCCCAAAAATGTCTTCTAAAAGTTGTTTTTTGATTTATAAAATAATTTATGTTAATATCTAAAAACTGGATTTTTTATTTTAGAAGGTTTAGGCAGTAGTTCTGTTCCTCAGTAGCACTGAAAGTCTTCAAGTAGTTCAGTGGAGAGTCTACACAACTCTGGTGTTTGCTGATACAAGTAAACGCAGTGTGGCAAACACCACTGCTCTGTGGAGCATAAATTCACTCACTGGAGGTAAAACAAATATCAAAACTCTCTGAACGTATCTAAGCTCCTAGATATAAATTTGTGTACATTATCTGACCACACTTTTGGCATACTGAGATCAGATGGGTTATTCTTGGACAGCTGAACACATTTTTCACCTCTGATTTCTTATTATTTTATCTTTTGCACTTGATTGCCACTTGATCATTACACTGGTATATAAAATTCCATTCATTCTTGCTTGCAGCCATAACGTAGTTTTGAGACAGTTGTGAATACTGAACAATGTTCCAATCTGATTGTTGGTACTCTACAAGTCTCTCCTGTCTCTTTCCATCCCCTCTCTTTCTTGTCCAAGTACCAAAATGCTGATTAAGTTCCTTTTACTTGGAAATTTTGCTCTGATTACAGACATGATGACTTTTTGTTTTCTTTCATTTTCTTTCTTGTTTTTTTCTTTTTTTTCTACCTACTTCGAAGCAGAAGCAGTGGTGATCTTATTGTTTTCTCTGAAGTAACTTCTTTGATGCTATTTGTTCTCCGGAACACTTGTGTTTAGGTAGTGACTCAGGAGTCTGGATGCCCTGGTGGAGGTTGCTGCTTTGGTGGACACACTCATACTGGTTTATGTCAACACAGAATTTCTTCTGTAATATTGACTCAAGATAAATATTTTGAAGGGGATAAACTTGAAGTGTTCATAGCATTTCTTTCTTTAACTGTTTTTTTGGGGGGGGTTTTTTTTGGTCCAATTTAAACAAAAAAGAGAACTTCTTCCATCTTTGGAAGAGTTATCTTAAGTATTTCTTGGGTTTTCCTCTTTCTTCCTGCCACAGGTTGTCAAACCATTAATGGTCATTTGTACTGAAATAGTCCATCAGTTACGATAAACCTGCTTGCCGTGAGCTGGGCTGTATTAATTATTTCTAACAACAAATTATGGGGGTTTTTAATATTTGTTTTGCAGTTCAGTTCTACTCATAGTTCCTTGGGGACTGAAGACTAAAAATATGTTTAACTGTACAGATTGTTCTAGCTGTTAAAGAGCATTTCCTTATTCCTGTAAGGACTTGCTGTGGGAGCAGCTCTGAGTTGACTGAAGGGCAAAATTTTTTGGCAGAATGAAAGTCATCCATCTAATACCAGATCAAAAGAGCATCTCTCTCAAATAGATGCTACTGAAATTTTTTTAGAAGTGAAAGAAGCCGAGAAATTGGAAAGTCACAATCAAAAATGTGCTTACCAATGCTCTGCAAAGAAGCCAACTGGTTTAAAAATAAAAAGAACAGCACCACCAGTAAGTTGACCAGTGACAGTGTCTGGTCTTGCAAAGTTACACCTCATGTTTTCATTCCATCCACGATGCCCTGGGGGCATGTTTTTGCATCTCAGTATTAATGGGCTTTCTACCACATAATTGGTGAAGTTGTTGCAATGAGAGCCTTGGAATGAGAATTGTGTTTGAGTTCTTCCCAATAGTGTGAGAGGGCAGGACACCTAAAAAGTGACCCATGTAAATAAAGATATTTAGGATGGCTTTTGCTCAACGCTATGGAATGCTGTCCCATTGGCAGAATGTCTTAGAGATCCGGTTTCTTCAATTTTAAGAACTGGATGTTGGTTCAGTTAAATCTGAGAAGTTTATTAACGTTAGTGTACCAATTTTGAATGTCTTGAGAAATTTGAAAGTGTATGTTCGACATAAATCTCTTTCCAGGCACTGTATGTGTGTTTCCTGCAGCAGGTTAAAGAAACATGAGCAGATGCACTTTGCCACTCTGGGGCCAAATTCCTTTAAATATATTATTTAGAGCTTAATTTTGCACATAATTCTGGTGTAATGTGGGGTTAATGGTTTGGAGTGTTCCTCTATGCCCTCAGAAAATGCCTGTGTGCCGCTGTTCATTTTATTAGGTTAAAACCTGCAGGAGTGTTGAACTTTTTGATGCTCGTTAGCATAAATCAAGGAAGTTGCTCTTTTTGTTGGGCACAGGGCTGGTAACCAGGGCATGAAGCTCTATTCTTGCCTCAGTCTCCAAGCCTTCCTGTGTGACCTGGAGAGAATAATTTCATTTTCTTGAGGCCTTATGTTCTGCACCTATAAACAGGAAGAAAGTTCTGAAAGTCCTCAGAAATGGGGCTTTTTAATTCCTGAGCATTTTCATGACGCTTTGGGATCCTGAAAAAGAAGGTACCAAATAAAGGCAAAGAACTGATTGCCTTTATTTTTGCAAAGAATATTTGTCAATATTCTTCATTTTTGAGATTCAAAAGCACAATTTGGAAAAGCCCCTTCAAGTCTGAAGTCTCATTTCCTTAATATATCTGTCATCAGACGTAAACATTTTCTTCCCTCCCTCTCTCTGGCTCACTTTTTAGCTTTCATTTCTTACTCTTTGGGAAAGTCTCCTACAAGTGGTCTGTGTGTTTCTGCTGGTTACTACTTGATGCCATTTTAGAAAAATGAAGCATAATTAAGTAGTAAGAGGAACTGGGCAGTAAAAGGCGAAGCTTTTGGACAATTCGTGAAATAGTCGGTGCCTTTTAATGGTAGGGTACTTCCTCTGCTCATGAATTATTCATTTTAATGCTTTTGTTATAATGGCCACAGTGTTCGGTCTCTGAGGCAGTTCTGGACAGCCTTCCCCTGCTGAAATACTGCACAGCAGCAGCTACCATTTATTTTATAAACTAATGCATCTAAGTCAATAATGCAGTGAGTAAATGTATTTTCAAAATCGAGAAAATGAGAAAAGAGGACAGATAACAATACTGTAACTAAGGGGATCTGTTTTGCTGAAGGGTTCAGTTTGTTTACTTTTCTGGGAACTATTTGGGGATGTAATTTAAAATAAATATTTTTACAGATTATTGTGTTTAGTATTAGATTCAAATTATGTCTATAATGAAAACAGACATTAGTGTCTCTGCTTTATACAGCATTGTGCCATAAAAGGCAGTTTAAAAACACTCACTGTACATAAACACATCAAATTTTTTCTTAAAACTAATGTTTAAAGGTCTCTTTGAAACAGTTTTTTAAGATGAAACATAACACAACCACATAACCCACACAGAAAATGCATCTGAGTCATGTGCATACAGAAATAAAAGTTTCTTTGTGGTATCTAGTACCAGTCTTTCATTAAAGCGTGGACTTCCCTGAAGAGAAATTCCAGTGCAGGCTCTTGAGGGTTCTCCCCATCTTCCCCCACCCCGCCTCCCTACACTTCCCTGACTCTGGGCTGAGCCCCTTGGTCTTGGCAGGGTGTGTTAGAGACAGTCCCGTGAGGACCAGGGAATTTGGGGCTGGGAGCAGGGAATTGGGGGCTGGGAGCAGGGAATTTGGGGCTGGGGGCTCCGTGACCCTGTTCCCAGAGGACACAAACGCGTGCTCCTGGCAGCGCTGTCCCTCTCTGATGTGATTTTAGGAGCGGTGTTTCCTCCCAAGCCATGTCCTCGCTCCTAAAATGCCTTCGAGCAAGAGATAAGTGCGTGTGGGGGACGGAAGCAGTGAGCAGATAGATGAGTGATTAGGTCATTGGGATGAGGACGGAGAGGGTTTTTTTTGCTTTTTTTTTTTCTTTTACTCCGAGCTCCCTTCCCGTTTGTTGCTGATCAGATTCCCTGCGAACACGGAAGGCTGAAACTGCGTAAGTAGAGGAAACAAAACTCCATAGATGGATAAGGCTTTCGGAGCTGTAAGGAGCAGCGGAGAAGAGAGAAGTCTGAACTGAAAGTATATGTGGTTTCGGGGAATCTGAATCACGCAGTATTACTTTCACTTTTTCTAGGCTCGTGTTTCCTACGAACAAACCATTGGGGAGATAGAAGTTCTGATTTAGATAATATCTTGCAGCCTTTGGAATAACGCATTCTGCAGGAGGGGGAATCCATTCGGCAAAGGTCGCGCTCCGTGAGCGAGGAGCTTTTCCCGCTGCCCACGTCCACATTGTTTCTGCTGGGAATGTCAACTCCGGGCCTTTTCCTGCGGGTTTTTTTTTCATATATTTAGGTGACCACCCCGTGTAAAATGGAAGCACCAATAGGAACCCCTCCTTTCCTTTTTCCTGTAGCTCTGCTCAGACCATTCTCTGTTAGCATGGTAGTGGTACAAAGTGTGTGGTCTCCCAGCTCTGACTAATGCATTTTGTGCTGTGTGTGACTGAAAATGTCTCGTAGTCTGCCAGGGCTGACTGAGGGTTGTGGAATGTGGTGCCTTTTCTCTGTTTTTCTCTGATTTATTTTTTTTTCTNTTTTTTTTTTTTTTTTTTTTTTTTTTTTCCTTTTTTTTTTTTCTTTTTTTCCCCCAGTACAAATGTGTAGGCAGCTCGCCGAGAAACCTCGGGATGCAGGGGAAATGCTTGTGCGTTGTGGAATGCGGCTTCCCCTGGGAGACCCCAGCCAGGCGGGCAGTGAATGAGCAAAGTGGAAGAATGAGAAAGGGAGGAGGTCGGGAGGCAGGGACAGATAGGAAAGAGTGAGCGAGGAGGAAGGAAGGAGGTGGAAACGGAGGGGCCCATTTCCCTTTTTTTCTGAAGCAATGACAGTTGTTTCTGTCCTGCCTCACATGACAGAGTGCTGTGGAGAGGAGTATTAAAGCTGGAAGCCAGTGAGCAAGGGTGGTCAGCTGATTGTA
Source organism: Cyanoderma ruficeps (assembly GCA_008694505.1). Taxonomy (NCBI): domain Eukaryota; kingdom Metazoa; phylum Chordata; class Aves; order Passeriformes; family Timaliidae; genus Cyanoderma; species Cyanoderma ruficeps. Next base: position 45,644,099 of record VZDJ01007754.1, on the reverse strand, counting down.
TTTTAATTTCTTTCCAGGCTTTTAGTCAGGTGATCCCTGATGAGTAGCCAGCCCACCAAGAAGGGAGTTCAGCATACAGGTAAGAGAGAAGCTGAGTACTCTTACATGCAGCTGGGGGGTCTGGGCAAGAAGGTTAACAGCTCTAACATTGTTTGAATAGTTTAAAAAAAAAAAAAATCCTGACTTGCTTGGGTGTGTAACACTGTGATTGTCTCTTTCAATGCTGCTATTTCTGCTATTCAGTCTTGTTCTCGATTCTTTTTTTTTTTTGAATCTGTCTTTAATTAGAAGCTTTATTGCAAAAAAAAAAAAGAAAAACCCAATTGTGTGGTGTTAAATATAGACCTGGGTATTGCATGAATATTGCATTTTGTTACTTTTTGAATAAAATAACTTTCCATAATGCAAGTGTGTCAAACTCATATTTAGAGGGGAATTCCCAAATACTTGAACTATGAGTCATAAAAAGTTAAAGGACCATTACAACAGTTCAGGATAAAAACTCCGTTCAGCCTTGGGTGGCTGCTTTTGTACACGTTGGTAGTAAAATATGTCTTAAAAAAAACCCCAAACATTCACAAAGCTGAAGCTCTTTAAACTCTGCTGACCACAACCTAAAAGATAGGTGGCAGAGAGGAAACAGATGACTGGGGAGGAGGATTGTGCAAGTGCTCTTGGTTTCATGCATCTCTTCTTTCATTGTGTCTAACAACCTGGTGAATAAATCTTCGTATGTGCTGAGGGTGCTTCAAAGGGCTCCGACTCCTTAATTCCTGTTATATAATGTCTTAGCAAGAAAACAGACTGAAAACCAGTTATAAGTGCACTTACTGTAAGTGAAAGAATAAATAAAAATGTCTGGTGAGTGTGACAGATAAAAGTGGGATTTAACTGATTTTATTTCTGGATATTGTGCCGTACTATCTTCTTTTTAAACATTTTCACAAAATTTTCTTCCCTACTGTTGTTTTTCTTTACTAGAAGAGCTCAGATACTCTCTGAAGTTCTGAATTACTCCTGTTTAAAGATGTGTTCAGAGTTTTTTGAGATGAAAAAGGCAGGCAAGTGTTCCCAGCTCCCACCTGCAGCAATGATAAACTCCTCGCGGTCTAGGGTTGAAAACTTTATTTTGAAAACCTGTCACACAAATTTCCATGTTTTACTGGTAACATTGCTCCTGCTCACTAATTTGCAGTATTTAAATAAGAACCACTTGAACCATAGGTTTTTCTGAGAGGCTGGAGCTACACACAAGAGTAATAAAGATGCATGATTTTCCAGCTTTTTTGTTTAATTTCATGATGTTTCTCTTTTTCTCATTGTTAAAAAGTCTCTGCTTGTGACAAGCTGGCGGTGGGATGTTGGTATTGTCTTATAACAACAACTTGTTCTTAGATGCTCAGATATCCTGAGGTTTGGTCTGTGGGAAAACCTGGAATGGGGCTGTGGGATAGGTGGGGGAGCGTTTCTGTTGGATTTGGTGGACCTTTATCCTGTGCAAGCCTGAGGAAACACCCAGGATTGAGTGGAAATCTGGGAAAGGTAATTGCAAAAGCATGGGAAGCATCAGAGAGGTTGAGGATAACAGTGGAATTACAGCAAGGGATAAGAGCTGTTGGGTTTTGCACTAGATCGTGGAGCAGAGACCTCTCTTCGTTTTCAAATAATCCTTGGCAGCAATTCTCCACTGAAGGTTTTCAAGACTTGCTTTTCCCTTTTTGTGGGATGGCAGGAGGAGAGGTTTCATGAGGTGAGGAAAGCTTGGTGGAGTGAAACAATGTCAGGCAATAATGGTTCTGGATAGCAGGGATTGCTCTGAAGCGGCTCCTCTGCTTGCCATGAGAGGCACACGGTGTTCAGTGCCCCCTTTCCCAGTAAGAACTGGGAATTGCATGGGCTTGGGGCTCTGGAAAATTAGGCAATAGCCCTGAAAGTACCCCAAGTTCCTGCACGTTCCACAATGGCTTCATCTTAAGCAAAGCGATGTTTTATGAATGGATGCAAATCTCGTTAAGCTCCCTGCAGTTATCCTGAGGGGAATTCCTGGCAGGTGGGCTTGTCCGGGCTGCACGCTGCAGAAATGCTGCAGAAATGCTGCCAGGGCACACGCAGGATCCCCGCGGTCATGTCCTCACACAGGGCTGCTGCTGTGGAGTGAGAGAGGGTCAGATGTGTGGAACTGGAATGAGTAAAAACTTTCAGAGAGTATAAGAGTATTCGTTTATTTTCTTCTTTTATTTGGTCTTTTTTTCTGCTTGCTTGTTGTTGGTTTTTTCTGGGTTTTTTTTTTTTTTTGGTTGGTTGGTTGGTTGGGGTTTTTTTGTTGTTGCCATTTTGGTTTTTGGGTTTTGTTTAATTTATTTTATGGAGCTTAACTTATTGATTATCTGTGACCACTAGCATCTTTAATAATGTAGACTGTCTAGTTCAAATATACCTCAGAGACAGGAAATATTTTAGTTTCAGGTCTATTTCTGCCTTTTCACTTGCGTTCTTACTATGTTTTTGTCTGAAGGGAGGGATTTGTTTGAAATATTTCAGGTGCAGTTCCTAGATTTCCACTTATTGACATGAGAATATCTCTTTCACATAACTTTTGACTTGTGATCACTTTAGGTCGTGTTTGTTTAACCCTGGCAATGCCTAATGATCATGATTGCCTTGAAGATCAGTAGGAAAAAAAAAATAACTTGCCCTGCAAATGAGGAACTGATTCTGTGTATGTGGCATTATAAAGGATAACATCTGCAGTATTTAATTTTCCTTAGAGCAGTGGAAGAATTAAGAGTTTAACAACTGTACTTAATAAATTTGCAAGAACATGAGCTCTTAACACCTTTAAACACAGAGATGCTTACTTTCATAAATAAAATTGGTTTAAGAATGTAAAAAACTCTCAAGAGTTAAATCACAATATTTTAATGGAATATTTATTATAATGAACTGTTTTACTATACATTTTATCATAGATTGTTATTATTAATTTTGGAAAATGATTTTTTCATTTTGTTTTGCTTTTTATTACTAGATAGAGGGCAGACCCTGCTGTAACTCATTTAGTAAGATCTCTGTACATTTTAGGGCTTAACTTGACACCAGAACAGTCATTACTAAAGTGCTACATCCCACTTGTCTTGCAGTTGGACAGCGCTTCAGCTGCTTAAAACCAAAACCCTTCATTCCCCTCTTTCCTAGTTATGAGCACAAACATCTGAAATGGGATTTTCCACTCCTGCCGCACTAAGAAGCTTAGAGCTTTTTGGTATTATTCACACGAATCTCTCAAGGCTCCGCTCGCATACGAACGCTCCGACAGCCCCGCGAGGTTTCACCGCCCGTCACCTGGCGGAATCCTCCTGGTGCCTTTGGGGTGCTCGCAGAGGGGTTTTGGGATGTTTTTTGGTGCTGGTTTGGCTGTGAAGTGGTGCAGAGGTGTGGTAGTTTGGGAAGAAATCGGCGAAGGTGGAACCGCCACGGGATGGTTTGTGCTGCCATCCTGGGAATGGGCGGGGCGGTGCGGCTGTCGCCCTCCCGTGGCAGGACGCGGTACTGCACCGCCCACGCCGCCCCGCGGGCTCGGGGGAATCGCAGCTGGAGAAACCAATGGTGAACTCCATCCCTTCTCTGCCTTTTTTATTTTTTCGCCCTTGGAAAATGAAAAAAAGAGACTCTTAGAACTCCAGCAAGTTCAGCGTTTCTCAGTCTCTAGTTTCTCGCTTTTCCCTGATGTGATGGAGAGGGACTTTTTACAAGGGGGTGTAAAGACAGGACAACGGGAAATGGATTCAAACTGAAAGAGAGTTTGGATTAGATATTAGGAAGAAATTCTTTACTCTGAGAGTGGTGAGGCACTGGCACAGGCTGCCCAAGGAAGTTGTGGCTGCCCCGTCCCTGGAGGTGTTCAAGGCGTGATTGGGTGAGGCTCTGAGCAATCTGGTCTGGTGGAAGATGTCCCTGCTCATGGCAGGGTGTTGGAATTCTATGGTCTTTAACGTCCCTTCCAGCCCTGGCCATTCTATGATTCTGTGCTTTTATCCATTTTTCCTGTATTGGTGCACATTGTGTGATATAATACACTGTAAATGGTGATTAATAGTGTGCAGAGACATACTAAAAAAACACCTTGATGAAAACTGATAGTGTGCTGAAACAATAAAAAAAGAGAATCTTCAGAAGTCTCTGTTTACTGAAATGTGGCATTAAAGTTAACAAACCAGATTTAGCCTTACTGCAAAAGCAGAATGATTTTTAACATGTCTGGGTCACTCAGAAAGGCTGTTTGTGAACTTTGCATAATCTTTTGGACTGCAACGAAATGTTGGAAATACCCAAAGCTTTCTAAATCAAGTGTTTCATGTTAATATTTAATATCAATATATGTGAGCTACTTCCCGAATCAATTTTGCTTTCCCTCTTAGGAGCTGAGAAGAAAAAAAACCACACTGACTCACTGCTCTATGCACTGATAGTAGTAATAAGCCTCTAAAAGAGTCATGAGCTCTGACACTTAATCACTCTTTGTGATGAATGATTATTCAGAAGTGAAAGTCCTGCCACAACACACATTTCATTTGAGAGCTGTCACTGCACCATGTGCTCTAAACGTCAGTTCCACGAACTCAGTATCCGGTCAGATCACCGAGGAAAAGGCACAAGCAAGGAACTATCCTTGATCTGAAAATGTTTCTGTACTTTTGGAGCATCTTAAGAATTAAGGGGATGCTCGGAGACGTGGAAGGACCAGGCATGTGGAGCGGCTTGCATGGGATTTGTCCCTGGCAGCTTTTGCCATCTTTCCTCTCCCCTGCCACCACATGCACCACTTGGACCAGTGACAGCAGATTGCACTCTCTGGAAGCCGATGAGAAGGATTTTTGTGAGCCTGAACACAGAAGGTGCCATAACAAGCACCAGAAATGTCCCATATTATGAAAGTGACAAAAGACAAGGAAGTAGGAGAAGAGTTAGTCAGTGATGGTAATGATGTCCCAAGTTATTCAGCAAAATCAGGACTCAGGCTCGCTCACAGAAAGCAGAATATGACTGAAATGAAGAAGAAGAATAAAAAAGGCTTCAATTTAAATAAAGCAAATGGCATCTTAGTAAGTTTTGGGGGTTTTAGGGTTTTTTCCCCCATTCATTCAGGTCATAGCTGGCTCTACAGTGAATCACGTTTCTGAGGAATTTATTTGTGTGTGTGCATTTTTTTTAAATAGTGTCATGATTTCTCATTTGTAAGACAAGAATATGGGTAAACCCCAAAATAGTGACCTGCAACTGAGGCTGGCAATCATTTACGTCTTAACAAGAGGAATCAGAAAATCCACATTAGGGGTTCTTCCCAAGTGTTGCATTCCAAGCACTTCAGTAATACTGTGTATTCTGAAGCTCATATTTATTTTGTTATTCAGTTGAAAGTCATATCAACAGAAGCAACATATTATGACAAGTTAATGTAGTTTCTACTGCGCAGTGCCACTGCTCAAGGTGGTGTTTTCATTAGAAAATTTTTTCCCTTAAAAATAGACCTGTTTTGACAGCACATCTTGTCTGTCATAACAATAGAAGCTCAAGACCTGCTTTTCTAACTATTTTCTCCTCATTTATGTAATTATTAAATACCCAAGTGTGCACTACGTGATAGAAAATTTTAATCCTCTTATCTCTACATTTAATCTGTGATAAAAATTCATTGCTTTTTTTCCAAGACTGCCCACTGCTTCCTACTGGGTGGGAATTGCTGCTTTTTGGAGCAGGGTATAACATTCTCAGGAAGTTTGCTCCTGAGGAGTGGCCAGATCTGAAGAGCTGCAATAAATCTTGCAAATGGGCAACTATGGTTTTAATTGTATTTTAATCTCTGCATGCTCAAATTGTACCATTGGTTCTGAGCAATGGTTACGTGGGATCTCTTATTGACCACTCCATCTGAAGAATGTATAGGACAGTGTATTTTTCCAAAGAATATTGAAGGAAATAATTTCTGGGGTTCACTAAAATTAAAAGGTCTCACTGTTGTGAGATTAGAAATCTTGACTGTCGTAAGAATTCTGAAGATGTAGTGAGCCTTTCCCATAGCCCAGCATGTTCATCATCACAGCAAATTCCCCTGAAGAAAAACGAGCCGTAGGGTTAAAGCTTTTTCACTGAACATTTTGTTCTGTGGTCGCTTGTGCAGAGCGTTGTCTGATATGGGACATACATTATGTGCTAAAGCTGAATATTCTTCATAATTGAAGACAAAGCTCTTTTCAGAACTTCTCATCAGTCTCTGAAGAATGCTTTGTAGACACTGATGTAAATGTTTCCTGAGAACAGGGGAGGGAATCCCCCCCAAAAAAACCTCTCCGTCTGGAAGGAGAGTTCAGCCCAGCGAGTCAGAATGGGGATTTACTGGCTGGGGGCGGCGGTGGTGGCTGGCGTGTGCTTTTGGGGGTTATTTGGTTATTTTCTTGAACTGGAGGAGGTTTTAAAGCAAGCCCTGCCTGTGCACCAAACCCACGGGAAGGACGTCGAGTACCGAGCGCGGTCGCGCCGGGAGGGAGCGGAGGCGGCGGCGGGGGAAGCGCTGACCGGGACGGGACGGGACGGGACGGGACGGGATGGGATGGGACAGGACGGGATGGGATGGCATGGGACACGACGGGACGGGATGGGATGGCATGGGACAGGACGGGACGGGATGGGACAGGACGGGATGGGATGGGGGTGGCCCCTGGGCAGCCGCAGCCGCGCTCCCCCCGCGGCGCTGCGGGGATTGCGGGGTCCCGGCCGCGCTTCCTCCGACACCTTTTAAAGACCCAGCCCGGGACACCGCGTGTGGAGCCTCCGAGCTCCAGGAACAGGGATGGTTTGGGCAGCGCCTAAAGGTTCTGCCCATTAATTAACCCGGCATCGCCCGGCTCCCGTGCAGGAGTGCAGCATTTACTGGTTTCCAATTAACTTCATGCAAATTTACATTGTATTTTCTGCAAGCAAAGCCCTTGTAAGCAACATTGTAGGGCAAGGCTTGCTCCCTTTAATTTCAGTCAAGGTGCAGAAAGATGTATTTCTTCCACCTTTTGGTTTCCTGAGCCTGGCTTGCCGCAGCTCTGGATGTCTCCTCTGTTCAGTGTTCTTTTGAGCATTTGGCACAAAAGTGCTGAACAGCTTGTTGTTACTGGTGCCTGTTTCCCCCTGAAGCACACAGCACCTTTTTTAATTTAAAGGCATAGCAATAAGTTAACTAGTTAACCCCTAACTAATAGAAAATATTTGCCTATTTAAAGTTTTCTTTTCAGGTATGAAAGTGCAAAGTAATATTAATTGTGCAGTCTTTACTCTTCTTGTTCTGTGAGAAGCTTAGAAGCTGCTACAGATGAAATATTTCTCAATTTATTCAGTATTAGTAATGCTCGTGTTAGAGAAAATACAGGCATGGGATGGGTTACTCTGTGTACCCAGGTTATTTTCTTTTCCCTTTTAGTGAGATTTATTTTTTCAAGTAATAACATCCAGTTAGTCAACTACTGGGTGGACAGGCTGAATAGAGTCCAACTTTATAAATGTTAATGCATGTTATGAGTGGCCTTGAGTAATAATGGATGACAGAGCAGTATTCAATCAGAGAGGACACCTGAACCCATCCACAGCGACTCTGCTCCGTGCTTTGGGGAGGACATGTGTGCTTCTTGATAATGGGAGAGAATCTGGTAAATGCAAAAAGCTCCTGGGGAAATGCACCTTTGTTTTTCCAAAGAACGCAGCAGGCAAAGCCTTGGAATCACAGAATCATAGAAAGGGACCTTAAAGATCACCTGGTTCCAACATGCCCTGCTATGGACAGGGGCACCTTCCACCTACACCAGGTTGCTCAGAGCCCTGTCCAGCCTGGCTTTGAATACCTCCAGGGCATCCACAACTTTTCTGGGCAACCTGTGCCAGGGCCTCACCACTCTCACGGTCAGATTAGATTCCTAATATCAGATGTAACCCTCCTCTCTTTCAGTCTGAATCCATTCTGCCTTCTCCTGTCACTCCAGGCCCTTGTGAATTGTCCCACTCCATCTTTCTTGTAGCTCCCTTCAGGTACTGGAACGCCACAATTGGGTCACCTTAAAGTCCTGTCTTTTCCAGGCTGAACAATCCCAATTCTCTCTGCTTTTCCTCATAGGAGAGGTTCTCCATCCTCATAATCATCTTCGTGGCCTCCTCTGGACTTGCTGCAGCAGGTCCATGTTGCATGTTCCTGGAGATGACTTCTCCTCCTAATTAAATACCTTGACATGTGTGATGCCATACCTTCATTTATGGATTTTGTGGCTTTCTGCTTCTGGAAAATCCAAGCCTTACTCCACAAACAGTTTGTAGCCATGATTCAGAAATTGAGCTCTGCTATGAATCTTAAACTAGAAAAAGTGAAGCAGTTGTGGATTGATACTTAAAAAACTGAACGGGACAGCAGCAATCCTCTAATCTGGTAGCGTTGAGTTAGCGTGAATGATACTTGTCAGATGTCCCTGTAAGTATGAGCTGACACTTGTTTATTCCTTGCTAATTTAGGCACAAGCATTGTCTCATAAAGTTGTGCAATCCTTATTGGAAATATACGGAGACTTTTTCAACCAATGATGAGAATGAGAATTCATCTGCTCTTCATTTTTTTGGTGTAATTATTTAACATGTACATCTGACATTTGGAAACTTTAACTGAAATTAGTCTCCCTTAAATGTGTTTGTCACTAAGATTTAAATGGGTTCCAGTATATTTGTTTCATGTAGTGGAGGAGGAGGAGGGGAAGTAACATTTGAAAGTTATCACTGCTTGCCTAAAAGCACACAAATGCTACCATATGTCCGGAGGTTCTACATCATTTATTAAGATGAGAAAATAACCCAACCATTCATACTTTCAACAAGATAACTAAAAGTGAAGCAGCAATTTCCCTGAGAATGATATTGTGCAGTCTATGCAGTGTAGGAGAGGTAAGAGTGGTTGATTATCTCTAGACACAATGTTGCCAAAGAGCAATAAATCAGGTATTTTTAAGCTACCCTGTGAACTGGAATACTTTCATGTACCAGCACCACTTGCCTTTCAGACTTGACTGAGCAGGCATATTTTAAGATGTTTGTTACAGTGTATTTTTAATCTAACCTGCTTCCCAGAACATTTAATTGTGGAGGCGTCTAAGTGGTTAGCTGTCCTGGACTTAAGTGCAGGACACTCGGAGCCTGGAGGAAACCAAAAGATTCCCGGGCATGGGGTATAATAATCCTGCCAAACTTCCCTGCATCTGTGTCACGGGATGAGTGCTGCAGGGCAGGAAGGTGCAAGCAGAGCTCCAGGAATACCCAAATGTGCCACCTTCCCTCATGTGTGGATTCTACACGTGTAGCCAAGGTGCCCTGGGAGTGCTGATACTCCATGTGAGGGGACACTTTGGCTTTGGGATGGGCTTAACTGAAGGATTCTCCTTGTGAAATGGAGCAATTTGGGTGTTGGAGGCAAGGGACATTCAATAACAGAGCTGATGATGTCTGTGTCATGAAGGAAAGATGTGCTGATCATTTTGTGTCTGCTCTTGGAGGGTTTTGGTGGCTAGCTGTTCACTTGTGTTTTCCCAGCAGAGATCTGTGAATGGGATCTTTAGGCTGTTGGGGGAGCTTAAAGAGCTTTGACGAGGAGCTACCAAGGAGCCCCTTTTGGGACTGCTGGCCAGACAAAGGCTGGGAAGATTCTGCAGAGTTCCCAGTCTGCCCATTCAATTGTAGTAATGGCCTTGATCTAGCTCCCTTTACAAAGCAGGTGGGTGCATAAGAGAAAGGAAATGTTAGGGGTATGGAAGGAGGAAAATCATCCTTTTGAACCTGTTAACTACTCCTGGAGCTTTCTTTTTTTGGGTGGTTTGTTTTTGTTGGTTTGGGGTTTTGGTTTGTTTTGTTTTTTTCCCTTTAGCTGCTGCTCTGCTGCTGCTGGTCCCTCATACACACACACACACCCCCCCCCATCCCATGCTGGTCCTTCCTCTCCAGCTACAGGTTGACAGGATTTCCACAGGAGTGTTTCACAATTGTCCCTGAGTGTGTGGGGGTGATAATCAGACAAGGGATGTTATCACCCCGTGCCATATTTGCCAAGGTTCTCTCTCCCTGGGAAACCCTGTAAGCAAAGATCCAGCCAACACAGCCTCTCATACAGTGGTGATTTCAGGGTGGATAACATGAGGATAAAGCAATCTCTGCTCTTTCTCCAAGTCCTGCCTAGCTAGATCGCCAGAAGATTTTCCTTAGGACAAGATAAGTCAGCTTAGAGGAGAAGATTTAGAATTGCTGGAGAGCTTTTTTGTTTGGAAGAGAATGTTCCTGTTGATCTTCTCCATACGTGTGCTGAGGAGTTCTTCAAGTTTCTGCCCGAGCAGACTTGTCCACAGTCATGTCAGAGCAGCCAAGGTAGAAAATGGGGTGATGTACCCAGAGCTGGCCGTTCAGGGGATCAGCACTGTCCCTGCTTGAGCACCTGATTGCTGAGCAGGCCCAGGTCACCTGGCAGCCCTGGTTTTGAGTCTTGCAGAGGGGTCTGGGCTGCCTGTGGAAGCTCAGAACCTTGGGTTGGGAAGCGAAGTGTCCCAGCTCTGTGCAGGAGGAGCTGACTTGCTTTGTTCTGCATCTCAATTCTAGGTGAAGTCTCACTGGGAGCTATCCAAGGCTCCCCACGTTTTCTTGGGCAGCTCCTTGCAGAGTTGATTGTGTTGGCTCTTTTGATCACTTATGTCACACACAGGGGTTGGAAAGAGTGGTATTACAGACCAGACTCTGCTTTTAAAAGTATGTGTTGGAAGTTTTGCTCAACAGCTTTCAGGGACAGTCATGCACAGCTGTCCAGGCTGCCTCTGGTGCACCCTGTGGGGAAGAACCAGTTGGATCCTGGGCTTTCCATCTGTCTTTTATCTTTTAGCAAGAAGCCTTACCTCAACATCTTTTTTTTATTATTATTTTATTTTTTTTTGCAAGTATGGAGTACATTTCTTATCCATGCCCTGCACACAGAGGTACAGGTGTGTTGTCAAAGCTGTATGCAGATTATTCAGCACAGTGAAGTAACTACAAGATACTTTCACATGACTCCAGAAATGGAGGAATTCCATGCTGGCTGAGCAATACAGCATTTCTCAACCTTAATGGCAAGGGAATTTTGTAAGGTGTTTTTTATTTTTCCCTCAGTAATAGAGCTTGATTTGTTTGAACTTTAATAGTTGGGGTAGAAAAAGGCAACTGGCTACATCCCATTTTTCAGCTCAGAGAACTTAGACAGAATTACTGCTTGTAAATTTTAAGTGATGTTTAGATTGTTAAAGAACAAAGTGATTAAATTATATGATTTGGATCCTCTGAAGTCTTTCTAAAGATCTGAGTGTTGTTTGGTTTCGGTATGCTTGCTTTAGTGTTTGGTTAGGGCTCTTCATAAACAAAATACAAACATTATCTTTATTACTCACAGTGCTGCTGCATACTTGCGGTTTAGGTTTTGCCAACTATTTGCATTGTATAGCCACAGACTCTGTCTGGGTATAAACAAAAACAAAGCCTTTCTGTTCCTATCAAGACTTGTTTTTTCAATTAGGAGCATTAGTGTATCGTTAGGTGGAGAGGTAAGATTATGTCTCTGTGTGTGACTCTCCTCGAGTCTGAAGTGGCAAAAAACCACATCAGAATAGATTTACGTGTGTCTTATTAGCCATGAGCACCCACAGCATGATTAATGCTCTGCAAGAGAGACAGACAAGGCTGTCTCTGCCCCTGGAAGCTCACAGTCTAGCACTGATAAGACTTGCTTTGCAATTTAGGAGGTGTGAAATTAATTTTGCGTTTATTAGTACTGTGACCCTCCTCTGGATGCAGGTCTGGGGTGCAGAAGCCGTGGTAGGCGCATGAATCAGCCTGCACTGGCTTCACTAATCCATGCAAATCAAATGCCTCCTGTTAGCTCTGTAAAAGGTGCCAGGTCAGAATTGTCTGTGCTAAGGCTTCTCTCTCCTGGAGCATGCCTTGAAACAAATTTCAAATAATGGGTTTCAGGGATCGCAGGGTAATTTAAAAAGCTCACGTGTGCATCCATTGGGAACTCACCAAAACTCATAATCCTGGACTGCCTTTTAAATTTAACAGGGCAGAAATTAAAAAAAAAAAACAAAACACTCTGGAGGGCAAGCAATAGTTTGTACCCATGGCCACACTGTGCCTATGAGTTTTAAAAGAAAAAAGTTCTATATTTTATTATGAGTGGTGTGTGATGTTCCTGACTACCACTGTCATTTCCTCACATCCCCACACACTCCCCTTCCTATAGCTTTTCTTCATAGGACTGGAGAAACAAAAATGTGTAATTGTGCAGAAGTATTTGTGCTTTGTTCTTGATCATGTTCCCATCCCATGCTTCAAATTGTATTTGCAAGAGTTGGCATTTTCAAATGGAATTTCCCATCATCTTTTCTTGAACTGTTCCAGCAATTCTGAAAATGTGAAGAATGTGTGACTTTTATGAAAGCAAAACAGAATTTCTGTTTTCAAAGGCTACTTTCAGAAATATTTCTTAAGCCATTAAAGTAAATAAATTGTAGTAATATGTGTACTAATTTAAAGCCATTGCATTTACAAGAGGTTTTCTACAAAAAATCTGTGGTGTTTGGATAAATCCCTAATGATTTTGCTAAGTGCATAAGTATATCATTTTCTGTACTTGGATAAAAATTACTCTCTACCCTTAATATGGTTTTGTAGCCAAGTGCCTAGATAGAAGGCTCTCTTTTAAATTTGTCACTGAGACAGTTGAGAAGAGCTGGTAGAAAAGAGATGTTCTAGCAGCTACTTAAAAACCTCATAGCTAAAATATCCAAAATTATATTGCATATAATAATAATAATATTTTAAACATGATTAATACCTGAGACTGAGGTGTAAAAGCTTTTCTGTTTAGTGGCTGAGAATGTTACTGCTCTGATCAATATTGGTACACAGTGATTTTTTGCCAAAGAAAAATGTTCTTTTCCTTTCTGTACCTTTCTAACACCTGCAAGAAATGGCAGCTATTTGCCATGGAAAGATGGGAATTAACTTTACCAAGTGATACATATCACTTCTAGGACAGTTAAAAGTCCCTACTGAGCTCTGCCATTGTTTGCCAAAATAAAGAGGATGGACATTTGAGAATGTTTGGTTTCTACACAGTAGTTGAGAAATAATTTAACCAGAAATGCAAAGAAGCCCAACAACCCACGGCCTGCGGTAATCTGTTGTGTAATAAATAAAGATAACCACAGCTATGGTAAAAATGCTGGTTTATCCTTCAGGAAGAGATATTAAGCATCTTCTCTGGTTAACTTCTGGCAACTTGCATTTTATTTCTACTTGGAGCTTATTCTTCATTGCAAGTAAAATTAGGGAACATCAGCGATTTTTGTCTTGAGGAAAGTGAGGGGGAATTGACCTTCTTTGAGGTTGCGAATATAAAGAAAAAAATTATACATCCTTATTGTGCCACCAGACCATCTCAAAATACTGGTTGCCACAGTGACACTGATCTCTTTTCAGGAGAATTTCTTTTGCTGTGTTTGAGGGATTTTTAAGGTTTGTTGGAGAGTTTCAGTCGCTGTGTTTTGGAGAGTGATTCCACTGGGTGCTGTTGTCTAGTAATCCTTCAGTCCTGGATGGTTATTTCAAAGACGTCTTCCGAGTCATTTTGTTCCCCCTCACACGTCCTGCCTGTGAGGTGAGGCTGTGAGATGCTGTAAGGCTGGGATAATCCACATGGGATGTATTGAATCTGCCTCTCCCCAAGCACTGCAAAGTTGTCTGCACTTTTGTCCTGCCTGGCTTGGGCTTGGGTGAACCTGGGCACAGAGTGATGCTGATAAAAAAGGAGGAGCAGCTTCCACGAGGTAGCAAGGAGGTTGTTGGGTCAGCAATTTCGTGTTTGAGATGATCAGAGGGGCTCTTCTAGAAGGGCTGAGGGAATTGTCTTCCGTTTCCTTCCTTCCCCCACCACTGGAAAGTCACAGCAGCTGCAGTGGGCTCGGCAGAAGTTTTCTCTCTGTCTGGGAATCGCGTCCTTGAGGCTGGTGGTTCAGCTGGATTCCGGGACATGCTGTATACCCGTCCTTTATCCAGAGAGTTTTACTGGGCACGTGCAAGAGAATTACTATGGGAAAGATCTGGACTTGTTTAGGGGGAGGAATTGATTCCAAATGATGCCTTGCTGTAGCTTTATTGTGTTTTTTCTGACAGGGAATTAAATAGCATTTTCTCTGTACTACAAGCTTGGAGGCAAAGGCTCACTAACATTTTAGTTATCAAAATCAGGGGTTCCTTACTAGTACAAAAATACATATATCCTTAGCTATCTATCTAACTAGTAATTAATAAGGCATGGGTTTGTTCCCAAGTATTTATGTTGGCCTCTTTAAAAGAGGTTTTGTGGTCTAAACCCCTTACACTTTTTCCCAGTATCACATAGTTAAGTGGCTATTCCAAAGTGTAAAAACCCCAGTGTTCAACAGTCATTTTTCCATGACCTTATCTCACTCTTACAGGAAAAGACAAAGGGATATTGAGTGTTTTTCTGTTTGACTTACTCACTAAATAAGTTGTCTTTATTAGAATGCCTAATAAAGCATCTGTGCTAATGTGGCAAATCGTGTATTCCCTAGGCTTGCATCCTTGAGCTAGTCCTGACTGAAGAGACTACACGTGGTCAAATATCTAATTTTCATTATTAGCAGCAGTCTTTTTACCGCTGGAGCAAAAGGGCATCTAACAGATGAAGAAAGATTTTGTTCAAAGATGCTCATCTTTCCCTTGTTATATTATGAAAAAAAATTAAATGGAAGGGGAAAGTAATTGAAAGGTTTTAATTCCTGTGAATTTTTTAAATGGATTATATCGATTAACAAAATTGCTGCATCTTACAGCAGAAACTTTTTACAAGAAGGCAGTAATTGTAATTAATTTTTAGTCTGTGCCACATATTTGATGATAGCTCTGATTCATGCTATTATATTCTCTCTTCCTTCACCCACAGCAAAACAAATTTAATTTGATTCATACCCTTACNAAAAAAAAAAAAAAAAAAAAAAAAAAGCAGCAAAATTACTCACATGGTTATGATTCAGCTCTTGGCATAAAACCCTGTCCTCCTCCATCCTCCCCTTCTCCCACCCAAACCTCCCCCACCCTCACCCACTGTATATTTATGTCACCATAGTCTGAAAAAGCTGATTTAGAAACGGAGCAAATGAAATCCTTCTTCAAGCTGCCGTTTTACTTATGTTAATATTAGTCTAACAGGACTTCCTTTTCTCAAGTGCCACAGAGGCAGCAGCAGTACTCTGATTTTCTTGTTACTTTAGCAGACAACAGCACTGCACTGGCCTTGAGTCGTGCTTACTTTCAGCAGTTCAGCAGAGCTGCAGCAAACAATGCTAAAATATTGGTCAGGTTCTTGTATTTGTGAGTTTATCTTTGAAAAAAAAAGTCTTTGAGAAAACCATATATAGGGTTTTTTTGGTTGAAGTGGAACACCAGAAGACCTTGCTTTAATATTGTTCTTTAATTAGTCTTAATTTTGCATCCTCAACAAGCTTTTTCCCAAGAAGAGATAAAAGCTGCAGGGCTTTCCTTACACTAATGTGTGGCAGTGTGTCGTGTTTCCTACGAGCTTGTGCCAGATTCCGCTGTGGATGGGAGGTGGAAAGCTCCTGTCTTCACCCACCGCTGGAAACACAAATGTTACAGCTCTGCCCATCATTGTATCTGACGAGCCGTGTTCCCTAAGAGCTGAATGCTCAGCGCAGCTCAGGTTCTGTGATCAGACACTGCAAGCAGTCAAAGGAGATGTTTTATACATGAAAAAGGGATGTTTACAGAGAGCTGGTATGTAGAGGTGGTGCAGTCCAACAATCCCAGTGGAAATTAGGAGCAGCTCGGAGCCTGTGAACACTGACGTGTGTTATACACATAACACTGAGCATGGAGGGACTTCCTGCACACAGATGCTGTGAATCACTCACAGCAGGTACCATAACTTGCATAAGCTGGTGGGGAAAAAGTGCATTTTCAGCCAAGCATGCTAAAAAAGCCCTTCTACTTTCACTAAAAGAGACAAATAGGGGATACGTTAAGGGTAAATATCAAAGAGGATTGGATTTTAGGGGTTATTTTTTTGTTTCTTTGTTTGTAAGTTTTGTTTGGTTTTTTTTAATAAAGGGGTTCTCAGAGCCTAGATCACTTGTTTACCCAAAGGAAAAATAAGCAAACATGGACTTGCTCACTTTCTAGTTAAATAATGCAGGTTTCTTTATATCTGTGCTTACATCAATAATATCGACAGGGAATGGGGATCTGTAGGGGAGAAAAGAGAAAATTAATTTCTTCCTCCTCTCCCTAACATCCTCTGCTTCTGCATGGTGGTATAAGGAAATGACATGAACATTCACACAGGTCTGTGGTCTGTGACTTTGCCTGGTTCACACGTCCCGGCGGTGCTGGGAGCTTCCCCGTGGGCTGGGCTCTTCCCCTCGGGCAGAGGAGGGCCTTCAGTGCAATTAGCATCGAGGGTGGTGTCAGTTTACTGGGGAGCTCACTCCCTTCCTCAGGGAAACACCAGAGTCGGAGCATCTGCTTTTTTCCCCAGTCCTGAGATGACTTCCACATCTTCAGTCCAGGTCACAAAGTACTGTTGTAAATAAACCTAGAGTGACAAGTGGTCTTGCACATATGGTTTCTGTGTTCCCTCTCCTGCCTCGTGGCTTGATGCAAGATGGGAACAGTCTAGTTTGGGCTGTCTAACAGCCCTGGGGAACAGGAGTCCCTAAGGTGTGGTGGGTGGTGGCCTTTGGCAGCACTGTGGAGTGCTGGAATCTGAGTGGGATCAGTCCCTCTTGCCTTGTTGTCAGCTGGATGGTCCCTGTGTCCAAAAACAATGACCAGTGTCCAGTACCGGTGTGGTCCCTGTGTCCAAAAGCAATGACCAATATCCAGTACCGGTGTGGTCCTGTCCCTGTGTCCAGTGCAAATGACCAGTGTCCGGTACCAATGACCAGTGTCCAGTACCAGTGTGGTCCTGTCCCTGTGTCCAACACCAATGACGAGTGTCTCAAAAGCAATCAGGCAATTTATCTGTCCTGTTTGGACCAAGACACAAAGGTGAGAAAATCAGAAGAGAAAAACGTTTGGGAGAGGAAAATTGCTGACTGCAATAGGAAACGGTCAGTGCTCAAACAATAAAGAGAAACAGGTCTCCTGAGGAAATGGTCAGCAGAGGGAGAATAGGTGGGAGATTTTGTCTGTGAGGGTGCACAGAGCAGGGTGAAGAAAACGCTGTCTTCCCTCTCACATTCCTCATTCTCTGCCTTCCTGCTTTAGTTGGGTTTCTGTGTTAAAGGACCCAGAGAACACAACAGAGGGAATCCAGATGAACTTCAGTCACGTCTGAATGGCCAAGCTGCTGAAATTAGACCATCACTGCCAGCAATTCAGTGATGCACCTTTCTGCATTCTCATTCTGCAGTAGGACAAAAATCTTACCCTCTGACCCTCAAAAAAACCCCCAAAAATGCTACCACCAACAACTATACTGACTTTACCAAAGACAGTATTTCTCAACAATGAGGAAAACGATGAAAGCACTTCTTATCCCATTAGAGACCAGCTGCAATAATTTTTCAGTGTTCTGTTTTTGCCACATAGAAGGTGATTGTAGATGATCCAGCTGAGCACTAGGTTGGAATGAGATGCACAGTGTGCTCCAGGAGATGTGGCATGGGATAGAGAGCCAAGAGCTCCTTAGGTGCAGCTGACTTCCTGATGGAAACTCCTGTGATGTTGGTCAAGACATTTTAAGTATTCCTGGCCTCTCATTTTCTAAAGGAGACTAAAGACTACCATTTCGCAGGGATATTATGAGGATTTACCTTAAAATGTACTTCTGAAGTATTTATAATGGTTAATCAGCTTTTCCATTATGGAGTACTTATGTTATTTGGCTGGCTTCAGCTACACGAATTCACACAAACGCTATACATAGAATACTTTGGTGGAATATTCTGTGTTTGGCTCATCTGAGTCACGGTTTCCATTCAAAAAGAACTGATTGTTTCAATCTAAATTATTTTCACGAAGAACCTCGTAATAAATGCTTTGGGAAGAACGCAGAGATGGAGCGTGATAAAATTGTTAGCATAAAATATCTCATCAGAGTCGAAGGCAGATATGACTGCTGCCTACCAGCGAGATGCAGAATGGAAGAATGGGGGCATTTGTGGTATAGCACACAGGAAAAGGAAAAGCACTGTTCTAGCAAAGAGAGGACAATGCAGATCACTTCATGTTGTGCCAGCAGCTGGCCCTGAATAAGTTTAAGATGGAAATTTTGAGGGAAAAAAAAAAAAAAAGGAAGGTCCAAACCATCAGAAATGACTTCTGGAACAACCTTTCAATTGCAGGAGTTGTGAGGAAGCTGGAACTTTTTTCAAGATGGGGATACAGTCACATTTATAAAGTCCTCAGGGAGGTGTTGGCTGGTTTGCTTTCCAGTTCCCAATTTCTGCAGCTCCACCTGTTATCTTAGGTCTCATATTCAATTCTGGAATCTATCATTAAAGTTTCAATGAAGGTGGACAGTTTATCTCCCATTTTTTTTACGTTAATAGAAAACCCCTGGCTATTTTAAGAGAGATTTATTCACTGTCTGCTAAGAAGATGGAACATGTTATTCTCCATAAACTAACCTATCTGTTATTTAAAATCACTTACTGGCATAATGTTTATAGACAAGCTTTATAAAGTATCTTTATCTCATTATTTTAATCAATTAACTTTAAATGAAGGATAAAAATATCCCCAAAAGTTTAAAACGTGTGATCTTTTTCTTTATAAAAATTACAGTAGATGAAAAAATGAGTTTTGTATGTACACAGTGTGAAATTTTTATTAAGCCATCTGCCTTTAATTAAACATAACTTTTTTTGTTATCCTCATGCTATTCTAGGATAGGATGTTTTTTGTCATTTTATGGTTTTGTTGGTCTATGGAACAGTCCAAAAAATTTGAAAATGTGGTTAGATTAGTTTTCCCTTGGGTTTGACCTCAGTAAACTTATCTTGTGGTCCCACTAGATTTCTCTTTACTGTATTTGTCACCTCAAGACAGTTGTTGTGTGTTTTAATTAATACAATGTGAAAAAGAGGACGGGGTGGGGAGGGAACCGGGTGTTTTCTGTTCTGTGGGGGTTTTTCCCCTACCCCTGAGAGCAACTTTTGAGTCATTGCTCTAAGAGATCCTACTCCCCGCTGCTAAAGAGGGCTGTTGTTCTGCGGAACAGGAGGGTGGGGGAGAGGCGACTTGAGTCATCTCGGCTGGTTTGTCCTGGCATACGTTTCCTGCCCATAAATTGGGATTGGCAGGGCTTGTCAGTGGCAGGCAGCCTGGCCCCTTGTTCCGGCTGTGCCTTGGACAGCGTTCGCTGCGCCCGTGTGATGTTCGCGGCCACACGTGTTTCTTCAGGGCAGGAAAACGAGGATGCAGCGTGGCTCGGCGGCATCCCAAGCAGGCGCCCGGAGGTGTTGGCCTGTGTTCCCTACAGGTGTGCGGGCAGGTGAGGTTTTCAGCATTGCTTTTCAGCGACCCTGTTTTTATACGCTGCTCGTCTCCTCTCGCAGCAGTTCCTCACCATTAAAACGTGAAGCATTAATTAGCACGGGCGCGTTTTTTTCTTGCGGGAGCCTTTTCTGGCACGGGGGGGGCTGTTAATTGCTAATGGCTCAATAATGCCTTTCAATAATTCCGTTTCTCTATGGACTCGTGTCATCCGCCGCGCGAAGAAGTTTTTCAGAGCAGCGCCGGCACGTCGCTCACCATCAGCCTTTGCTTTGCGAGCCGCTTCCAGCTTCTACTTGAAAATATATCTGTATACGTGTATATATATAGGTAACAGACAGGGCTTCTTTGGCGGCGAGCGGGAGGTGCCGCTTTGCCCTCGGCGGGGGGAAGCCGGCGAGGCGATGGCCGCGGTGGCTGTGTAAACCCCAGCTCGGGGGCGAGGATTAGCGTAATGTGCGCCAGACATTCCTCCCGCGGAGATGCTGGCCGGTGCTGAATGCGGCCGTGTCTGTGTGAGGCGAGGGAGTTTCCTGCTTTAAATCACCGAGCAGGCTCCGGCTGGGCGTTCCCGCTCCCGCTCGCTGCCCTTTTTTTTTTTNTTTTTTTTTTTTCTTTTTTTTTTTTCCTTCCCCCTCAATGAGTGTCCTTTGTGTAACCCCGCTAATTCAGAAAATTCTCCGCCGTAATTGGAACTGCCCCGTCACGTGGCCGCCGCCCGCCGATTGGCCGTCCTTAATTGGCGGGTCGCTATAAGAGCGCAGCGCGGCGGGCGGCGGGCGCTGCTCCGCGCCGCTCCCGCGGCCTCACCGCGCTGCCGGGACCCCGAGCGCTGCCGGGGCCCTCAGCACTGTCGGGGCCCTCAGCATTACCGGGGCCGCCCCACGGGTCTGCCGGGAGCCGCCTGTCAGCGGGAAGCGCCGCCGGGCTGGGGTGAGTGCGGAGCGCAGCCCGCGGCAGCGCCCGGCCCGCGGAGCCGCGCTGGGCTGGGGAAGGCTGGGGCGCACCTGCGGGGGGAGCGCCGGGGGTGCTGCCGGCTCCGCACCGCTCTGCTCGCCCAGGGGGAGGTTTCTCGGAACCTTCTCTCCCCTCAGCACGTGTGTCCGCGACTTCCTTGTGGCGGGGAAACTCCTTTCTCCTTCCCCCGGGGGTGGGAGCGGGACGGCGGCGTTCAGGTGCTGGGCGAAGGGAAGGTCCCCGGTGTGCGGGGAAGGGGGAGGTTGGGACTGCGGGCGCTGCGAGTTTGCCTTGCCATTGTTTTCTTTTCGCGTGTGGAAACGCGAAAAGTGACTTTAAATCACGAGCTGAGCGTGATCGCTGTGCGCGTCCTGCGTGTTAAAACTAGATATAACTTCCCACGTGCCTGTTACTTAATATCCTCTCAGTGTTTAGGGGGGGAAAAAAAAGTAATGTGCTTCCGAGACACAATTCTCTTCAAAGCAGAAATATAGTGATATATAAATATATATAAGTATTCAGAACGTCGGTTTTTACAAGACTTCCGAATGTAGTGTGATCCTAGAAACCATGTTACCATGTGGGTCCTTATGAAAACCTTTCTTTTAATTATATTTAAATACGGTACATTAATTGCTACATTGAAAACTGCCCCCAAGTCAGATGGGAAGCAGTAGTGCCTGTAATACGTTATAGACCTTGCATTTGGTCAATCAGTAAAGAATGGATATATTTTCTGGAAGTTGTAACCTATGTTTCAAATCTGCTGTTAAACTTCGTAAGCTTTATTTTTACTTTCTTTTTGAGCTGTAACTTATTCAACATGCCCTTGGAAAGGTGTTTGGTTAGAGGTTAAAAGGTGTCATGCAGAGTATGGTCTTCTCTGTTGGTTCTGATGCATAAAACGCTGTTTCTTATTTTTAAATTGCTTGCGTTCATCTGTCTCAGATTCCCATGTGAAGATTTTTTCAAAAAGGGAAAAAAGAAACCAGCTCGTGTTGAGATTACATTTCTGTTATGAAGTTTGTCTTAATTGTTCAAAGACCTTTCTCTCTTTCCTAATACAATTTTCGGAAGCTCTTTGAACAATGCTGTATATAAAAATAGAACTCAAGGTTGTTGTGTAGCTAAGTTTATTGCAAAAACGAGTAGGAAATGTCTAATAAGAGAAGCAATAAAAAGAATAGATGGTGAGATAAGCGTGTCTTCCAGAGGCACTCTGGCTTCACAATTCAGGAAGAGTGCAATCCAACCTCTGCTGTCCGAGTCTCCTCCTTTAGCTCAGGTGTGGCTGGGCACCATCTGAGGGCAATGTTCTGTTTTCAGGCTTGAGCACTGGGCTGCGAGATTCTGTGATTGTGGTGGGGCTGGGGAGCAGCTCCCTGCAGCTGGGTACGTTTTTACTTATAGATTTACCAATTAAAATTCCAGAGGAAGAATTCATAAGGTTAGCATTCTTCCCAGAGGTCCCCCTGCTCCCTTCCCCCCACTCTCCCAAAAATAAAAAGCACATACTACTCTGTTTAAGTAGTCAGTGCTTGAAAAAAAATTAACTGTAGTCGATTTGTTGTCCATTATTAAAATGATCAGTCCCCTCCCACTGGGTTTTGCTCACCTGTTTTGAAATACTTGTATGAGGTGAGAGCTGACTGATTTAAGCATAAGCTGAAATTTTGAGAATTAGATAAACATGTTTCAATCAAATTCTGTTTAGATCATGTCTGTTACTTGTACTTTGGTTTGTGTCATGCTGTTGACTGTTCCAGTTTATTCATAAAAAAAAACCCTTACGTTTTGTAGTATATGATCTCATGCAAAACCACATTTTACTCTCATTCTGTTAGTAAGTTTTTGCTGTCTGATTTCTGTGAGCATATGTAATGAAAATATTTGGTTTAAAAAAAAAAGAAAATGCCTGGAATTACAAAATGCTTTGGGGGAATCTGAAACTTTTAACTGCCACAAGTAAATTTTGTTATGTGTCATAATAACAGTTTTTACTGATTATTGCTAGTGCTGTTGCCCGACTGATGTAGAGAAGGGCAAACATGAGAAACATGAGGAATACATAAAAGTAACTTTTGGGGAGGAGTTTGTTGTAGTTCTGTGTCAGCTTAGATGCTAAAAGTGTTAAGTGGCTGGTTCACCTCTGTGATTTATTCAGTTGTTTGGTGGCACTTCAGCAGTGTGGATTCTGTGCAATATTTTGATTGTGTGGACAGCAGGACAGCGTGGAGATACCTGTGCATGTGTGACAGAGTACTGCACGGTGACACCCAGAATTGTCAGATAGCAGCAAGTTCTAGACTCTAATTTGGATGTTCTTAGACCATGTGCTGGTGCATGTCGTATTCCTCTCCTCTTTCACGCATAACACACACCAAACCTGCTGGATATTGATAATTTTTTGTGACTAAATGGGGGGGGGGTTTCTGAGTGAGAGAGCAGAAATTGCCATAATAGCTACAGCGAGCTGTGGGAACTTCAAATGTGTGGTGTGTACCACCCTCACCCTGTAGCATCTTGAACTGGTTGGATTCCATAGGTCATTTCAGTGTCTGAATGACACAGGTGCTCACTCCCAAGTGTGGCAGGGAGGGATTGCTTTTGGCAGTACCATGGTTCTCCATCTCTTAGACATTACTCTTTCCCCTGCCCAGGAATTAGGAGCTGTTGCCCTTCTAGTTAGCCTTAACTTTGGGAAAGATTTTAATAGGCAAGGATGCTTGTTTCTACTCCCTGAAGATGTGTGACATTTATTACGTGGCAAAGGCAGAAGGAGTTGCCCTTTAGATTACTTTCCTTCACTGCTGTTCTTTGAGCAAAATTTTCCCCTTTATATTCTAGTTGTATCAAGGTTTGGAAACTGGTTTCTTTACATGGAATCTGTTTTCTACATGCACAGAAACACTTTGTTCCTGCATCTGTAATTTTAGTACTGCAGATAGTTCTTCTGCCCCTATATTTGTTAGAAATGCAGCATAACATGGTTGCAGTAATTTTCTTTGGGGGGGTTATCATGTTTGATTTGTTCTTACAAGTTACTTGACACAGCTGAAAAGTTGAGCTTGTGTTACTTGTTTGCTTGGGATTTGTGAGAAAGATGAAACATCTTTCTAAAGACGTGTAAGAGATGTAGCAATTTTATAGGCTCGTGATAGGCGGTTAATATTTCTTTAAATATCTTGTTGAAAATCCTCAGCACCAAAAAAAAAAAAGTTAAACCTAAGCTGCTGCATAGACAGACTGAGGTGGAGTGCATATCTAAATCCTCCTGTCTCCTACGTATGATAAATATGATTTATCATTGGTTTCAGTTCATAATGCCAGAACATCATCATCAACTCATTTCTGTGAAGATCTTGTATTGCTCATAAAGGCTGATGAGCAGTAGAGATTTAAATAAGTGATTTACTGGTACAAATAGCAGTATCTTAAAAGTTCAACAGTCCCAGGACAGAAAAATCTGCTTTTATGGTTCAGATGGATGATGTAAAGTTCAAGAATGAATTGACTCAAGCAACCTTACAGAATTGCTGGATGACTTTGAAGTTGATGATGGAGTGATGACCTACAAATTGTTCTTTCACTTTCACACCTTCTGTCTGGCACATAGGAGATTCTGTGGACCATCATCCTGCCCAAATGGTTTGGCTGGCAGTTTTTAAGCAGGTGGCTTTGTTTCTGACCTGTTCTCAGAGATAACTGACACGGGCCTGTTGTGCAACTCCCAGCAGAAAAGCTTGCCTTGTCTAGGCTTGCCTAACAATACAGATGCTGCTGAGTCTGACTATTCCTGGTGATAAATTTGAACTGAAACTATTTGTCCAAGAAGAACATTTTAAACCCCCTTTTCAAGTTTGTGTACTATTATATCCCCACAGTGTCCCAAAAGTCAGATCATCGTGTTGCCTAAACAGATTTGGAAAGGTGGGACTGGGTGTGGCTCACAGGAGAACATGCTCTGTAATCTCCTAGGAATTATTCCTTTTTTTGAGTCTGATTTCTTTATAAAGGTGGAAACTTTTGTCTTTGACTACAATATACAACAGCCAGATTATGCTGTTGTAAGCATCCAGGTTTTGGGAAGAAGCTGTAGCTGTTCTTTTAAAAAAATACTCTGTATTGGCACAGCTCAGACTATGTATTATAAGATGAAGCATTGAAGCAGGGAAACGAATGATATGACAGAATTATTGCCTAGAAACACTCAGCAAGCAACATGCTTCTCAAATGGAAATACTCGCCGACTTTTTGTATAGCACTGTTCAGATTCTTCCCTACTTCTAAAATGTGCTTTATTTCTCTCTGAAAGCACAAGTGAACTCTAGAACATCTCAACCATCAAGAAGTAAGTCTTCTGGGCCGAGCTCTTACTAGTGGTTGCATCCATGTTGAAAATTTCTGGCTGTCTCCAAAGATTTTTTGCAGATGAGGGAGAACAAAACCCCCTTCATTTTGAATATGTGAGCTCGTACTCCTGTTACAACAGCACATGCTTGCTTTTAGTACTAGGCAGTAATGCAACCCTCCCAGTGAATCTGCAGACTGGAGTTATTCCCTACGCAATGAGAAATCAAAGTCCACATCCTGAAAAGTATTACGTTGGCCTTCTAATGGTCACTCTACACTCCATCTTTACAATAATGCTGCCTGAGCTTTGAGTTCCTTTTTGCACATCAGTTTGTGCTCTTGGAAAGTTATGCTCTGTAGTTATGTGATGAGATTTGTCTGTTTCATAATCATCTTGAACCAGATGTTTCACTTTTCTTCACCATCAGAGATATCTCCTATAAACAGATGCATAGTGCTGTACAGTTTTGTGGCTGTCTTGGTCATGGTGAAACTGCCTGTTTATAAATCAGTGCTCATTTTAAGAGCAACATCTGGTCTAAATTTTGTTAGCCAGCTGTTCACACCTTAAGGAAAACATCACAGGTCTGGATGGCTTGTGAATAATTAAATATTTGTATTTTACTAATCTTTTGGTGCCCTTATCTAACAAGTGTGAGGTTGGGCAATACATGTGAAATGATTTCTATTGGCAGTGATTTCTATTCTCTACCTTCATTGCAAATACTTGGAGTAGTTTTTCATTTGAGAAGCCCGTTTTGCTTTGTCCTTTTAGTTTATATGGTGGGGGGGGAATTAAAAACCTGAATAACAGCATTTAAAAGAACAGACTTTTATAATGCTTGTACCCAATCCTGCTTTAGATTTCAGGCTTAGTTAAAAATTATGATGTTGTGATAAGGGAGGTTTCGTATTTGGAGGTGTGCTTTACTGAATGGGATTTGAACGCTCTGAATGGGAGATGGTCACGTGAATGTGATCATGTGATGTCATTCTTGGTTTTGTATAAAAACTGAAAGTGTTTGCCAGTACCTACCTGCAGATCCGAAAGAGAAGCTTGTGTGCTAGCAAGTTAGGAAAAAAAGGGTGAAATTTTTGGGAATGTGAGGAGACAAGAGAGTTGACCGTTCTGATTGTTTCAGGAGGCGTCTGTGGAAATTAAAAGAATTGAAAATTTGATGGGTTTTGAACTATTTCCTTGATTCATTTAACAGGTGGGAAGAGTCAACATTCGGACAAATCTTGTAAGTTGTATCCAAATTCACTAATTAACAAGATGACAGCCTTTGAACGTAGGAGATCCTCATGTAGCATCGGCAAATATTTAACTCCTCAGACCTATGGCTTTGGTTGAGCTTCTGGATGAATTAATGAATATATAAATATTCATCATTAATGACTATGTTTGTGGCATCACTAATCACTTGTCAGTGCACAATGTTTTTAAATCAGTGCAGCATGTCTCTTGTAAAGCTTGAGCGTGTTTAGGTGCCTGATAAAGCACTGACTTCTCAATAAGTAAATGAGGGTAAAAGTGTTCTGTGGGGTATGTTTTTCGTGTGCTAGTAGTAATCAGTTTGCACTGTGCTTACAAATAGGCTTCTTTTTGGGGAGCCTGCTCTTCACACGGTCCCTAGTGAGTGAAAAAAAATTAGATTATCATCAGTAATTAGTGCTTCCAATTTACCTCCGTCAACAAAACCGGCCTCGAGGGTGCCAGCTCCCTAAGCAGGCAGGCATTTTGCCCTGTGCAGTGGCACAGGGATGGAGTGCCAGGCTTTGGTGGGCAGCAGCTGAACCGGCCACTCTGACAGCGGCTGAGCTGCAGCCCCGGCCGGGAGAGCTCCGCGCCTCCTCCGAAATTCCTCAGGAGAGGAAGGAGTGGACGGGAGGCCTCCCTCCCTCCCTCCCTCCCCACAAGCAGCTGTGGAATGAAGATGAAATCCAATGTTTATTCTTTCTCCCGGAAACTATAGGAAATGTAGCACTCACGTACGTTGCATAATGGTGTTTGCAGTTGCGATAGGGGAAGCCTGAGTAGGGAGCAAGGGGAGTGAGGTGTCAGAAACTCTGTTCTCAGGAACAACCACTCTGTGGACTGTAAAGGTATTAAGCTGCTTTATCAGGGAGCTGATCCTTGCTTAAGAGATTCTGAGCATCCTTAGAAGGATTTTTTGACCTTCCTTTAGTAGGTGCCAGCTGAACCGAGCTGCAGTGCAGTGTCTGGGAGCATCTGTTGGTGCAAGCAGACAGGAGGAGGATGTGTCTTGTGGCTGGGGAGAGGAACTGGAAGTTGAGTGGCTGCATTGTTTCCACTCTGCTGCCTAGCCCAGGCTTTTTTTTTTTTTTTTT
>VZDJ01007754.1:45387062-45616792 GCA_008694505.1 Cyanoderma ruficeps | reverse complement strand
TTTTTGGTGGAAGCTGTCTGTGATTTATGTGTCTTGTAAAGGAGTTGCTCATTTGAGTGCTGTAGTGGTCCAGTCTCCTCCACTGCTGTCAGCTGCAGGAGTCTGGCTCTGCTCAGTGATGCTCAGATGGCTGAGAGGTTGAAATAACTGATGATCCCCAATCTTCACACACAGAACATTAAAATGCTGCCCTTTATCAGGCAGGTGTAGTGTGAGCTGGTCTCTAACTAGTGACACCATTTTACCTGGGAGATCACCTGCCTGTCTGGAGCTGCCCAGAAACTGCTTGTTGAGCAATATCAAGCAGGTCTCACTAAAGCTTTGTTTAGTACAGCAGCTGGAGAAGGCAAAAATCTCCTGTCACATTCAGCAAATCAAAGTGCTTTCTTCCCAGCTGGCTTAGGGCTGTAGGAAGAATGAAGCTCTGAAATCCACACACAAACTTAGTGAAAGTGTGCTGGTGTCAGGGTGATGCTGCAGGTTGCAATTGCCTCGCTGGTTTTGTTCGGCTGTTTTCAGTAGGCTGAGTGATGGGGAGGAGTGGCTCTTTCCTGAGTGTGGAAGGTGATGTCTTCCACCAGGTGTGTCAGTAATAGCAGCAAGGTGGGAGAAACCTTTATGTGAGAAGAAACTGAAACGTACCATTTGTTTCTTAACCACAAAAGAAAGCCCTTAGGACTGTTATCCTGTCTGTCTGTCTCTTTCTTGGCAATGATGTGTTTTAGTACCATTATTATGTAACCAAAAATTCCCCTAAAAACATATGTGGATCATCCTCTAGAAAATGAGTACAGAAGGTGGCAATATATTTGAATTGGAAATCTCTAATTGCATCTTAAGTATGAAGTACCATGGTGTGTCTTGATCTCCTGTTAGGATTCATCTGCTTGCTTACCTGACGTGGTAGGGAGAGGGAGGACAAAAGCTGCATTGGCAAGATGAGTGCTGTATTTTCCCCAGGATTTTCGTGCCTAAACGGTTGCGTGTTGTAGCAAGAATGCCCCTCAATAATTTGTAACTTCAGGGATTGACTTGTTTAGTTTGAGCACTTCCAATAAGCTTTTGCTGCCTGATAAATTTGACTACTGGAACTTTCTTGTTTCTTGGCTGAGGTTAAAAGCAATGCTGTGGTGGAGGAGCAGTGTGCAATTCAATACCACAGAAGCACACATCAATTAAAAGGTGCCTAGATATGGGCAAGGAAGCTTAGTCAAATATTCATTATGGGGAGGGGGGGAAACCCCAAACAAAAAGCTTGTGTGTTGTAGATAAAATTGCTTCTTTGTTGATAGCCTGGAGAGCCAAACCCAGGGGGGAGACTATTCCTGGGATGTCAGGTAAATCTGCTTTTAAAGGGTTGCATTCAGTAGCCCAATTAGATAGGAGCAGTGAAGGTTCTGATGGATATCCTGAGCAGCATAGTTCTGTACTTAGACCAAAGGTGTTTTCTTCCTGGAATCCCACCTTCACCCTTTACCTTCCCTGATTTATTTGGTGTAGAGTTGCTTCCTTGGCATCTTATGCTTGTAAGTGCAATTTCTATGGAATTTCAGAGATGGGTCTTAGCTTCTGGGATGTGCTGATAATCAAAAGTTGTTAAAAGAACTTGCTTAGCAGACACCTTGATTTAAAAACAACACACCCACTTCATTGTGATGCTATTCAGGGAAATGATTCAGTGCAGTTTCAGTGGGTTTAAACAATGGCCTAGTGGCACACCTATTTTGTAGAAAGCAGAGTTTTAAATGGGATGCCTGTTTTCTGCAAGTCTATACATAGCTAACAGCTGCAAGGTGATACTTGGTAGTATATATGTCCTGTACAGAGCCTCCCTCACTGCATTCTAATTTCCAATGCACTGAAGAACTGCCAAGTGAGTTGGAAATATTGGAATGATTTGTTGGATCCTTCAAGTTTCGCTTTCAGAACTGTTTTATCTTGCAGTAAAACATAGCTGGGGCTGAGTTGATTCACACACAGTATATGGAGCCAAGTCCATTTTAAAAGATACACTTGGTTTAGGTTGGGTTTTTTTTTCCCTACTGTACCTACAGGCTGTAATAACATAACAGCTTATTTATCCTTATCTCTTTGTTCATGGCCAGTTTGAGTTGCAAATAGTAAAATACTGCGGACAGCTCACGGTCTGGAGCTCAGCTTGCAGTCTTCAGTTCTGTGCATAAATTTGTGTTCAGAAGCAGGAGCAGTGGAGCTGAGGCTGACAGTGAGTGGCAGGCTGCAGTGATAAAGATGTGTGTGAGCACACCTTCATGCTGGGCACTGGTGTGTCGAGGCAGAATCCCAGACCGGGGTCTCTCAAGCCCGGTGTGAACTTTGCCTGCTTTCTCCCTGCCCACGTGCACCTCGGGCACGTCTGAGTGTGACTTCAGTGCATGGGTACTGTACAAATGAGTCAGTTCCTGTTCCTTTGGCTGAAGCTTCGTTAGGAGTTCTCAAAAAAGTATTTCAGAATGTGGATGTGGTCAGCACAGTCATTTTCCAGGCATCTTAAAGGAAACCCACATCAACTGTGAAAGTGACCTTTGAACTCCTCTGTCCTGCCACTGTCAGAGCTCAGGCAGTGCTGGATGGGAGGGCTGATTTGCTTCCATCTACATCTTCCCTCACAATTTGCTCTTCTGGCCATTTAGATTAAGTGCCTGGTTATTCTTCAGGAGAATTTCCAATAGCATATCTGTGTATGACTGATCACTGGTGGTATGACAGCTGCACACGTAGTTAGAAATGGCTTCTGACAAACTTTGGGTCATATTTAGTTCTTCACCACATTTTAGTATTGAAAGCAGTTAAAGCCATTAGAACCTGTAGTGTTATTTCCTACTTCTTAAGGCAGAGTGTGGTGAAAAACACTTGTACTGCATCTCCTGGGGTTTAATATATAGCTTCAGCTAAGTAAGTTCTCTTGAAGACATCAATTATTAAGAGCCTCTTTTTTGAGATGTCAGAGGGATCGCTTTCACTGAAAATGTCTGCCTTGTACTATGAATCTCTGTCTATTTAGAATGACTTCTTTTTAAACAACTTTACTAGAGTCTTCCTGCCTTATACCATGAAAATTTTTTTTTGTACCTAGAATGTCCGTGCTCATGTGCACCAGGATCTAGGCTCCGAATGGCATTATCTCCAAAATTACTCTTTTAATGTACTTCCTTTACTTCACTGATACACGCAGCTCTTCCATCTAATTGTGAGCTTGTGCTGATGTTTGTGTTCTTGCAGTGCGCTGGATTTCCCAGCTATCCAGTGATGCTGTGTGAGGCATTCTGCCAAGAAAAGGGAGATGCTTCCCCTGGGAGCCTTTGGAAGGCTGCTACAGGGGGATGGCAAAGCAAGTCTCCAAATGGGAACATACACTTCATTTAGGAGAAAATGCTGCTACCAGATGATGGGGAAAATGCTTTGAACCTGTGCTGGAACATAGAATTCTCAGGTCTCTTATCTGGAAATCTGTGCATTGTTTACAGTGCTGACTGTGCTGTATAGGTGCAAAACAATTAGAGTGGAAAAGCTGTGTTATCCATAACTCTAAAGCTTGTAAATGAGTGACTCTGTTTTATTAGTAAAGCATCGAGCCTTCCTTACAACGTTTGACAGGAAAAAGGAGTTTTGTTGCATTACTTTGTGTTCACATCTGTAGTTGCGAATCTCTTATGAGCAGGGAGATAAAAGAAGACTTACTCTGAAGCTGATCATGCCATTAGCAGACACAGAAGGGAGAGTCAAGTGCCTGTCATCCTTGCTGCCTATCAGAACTGTTCATGCATGTGCTTTTGTTTGGGTTTCCCCATCCTCTTTAGAAAGGAGTGAGGATGAATGAGACTGGCTTTTTGATAGTAGTTCTTGTGTTATTGCTGTGCATTACAAGCTATCAGGCTTAATCAGACTTTACCAAGTGATTCATCAGTATAAATCTACCTGGTGTTTTTAAATGTTTTGATAATATTTA
This sequence comes from Cyanoderma ruficeps, assembly GCA_008694505.1. Lineage (NCBI taxonomy): Eukaryota > Metazoa > Chordata > Aves > Passeriformes > Timaliidae > Cyanoderma > Cyanoderma ruficeps. The sequence continues at coordinate 45,612,825 of VZDJ01007754.1, read as the reverse complement.
GAATTTTTAACAGCTGTTATGCTACAAAGGCAATATATTTCCTTCATCTGATATTAAGAATAAAAGTATGCAGTGTGAGATCTGAATTTAATATGGCCATATTTCCTTTCTGTTAAATTTGAGCTCTCTGTGTCATCTTGACCTGTAATAGGAATTTAGTTGTAAAGGCTTTGCTTCAAAGATTAAATTCAATTGCAGCAACGCATCAGACACATTCCTGACTGTTGTACAGTATTTTGCAGTGAATGTTACTTTCCTTGTCCAGGTAACCTTGCATTTAGACAAGCTACTGTGCATGAATATAGAACTCTCTGCCACTTCTGTGCTTATTGCAGAGATTGCTGCTGATATTCTCTTCTTAGACCAACAAAACATGTAGTGACAACACTCATGTCAGTGTGTCTTGCAGCTGCAGAGGGATGGAGACCACTTCACTTGTGAAACAAATCTTTTCTGCAGTGCAGTCTTCGTTCACAAGACTGATGCAAACCCCTGAAATGGTTGGTCTGGATTCTCTGCTTGCTGATTCATACTGAAGCTGGTTTTGAGTTTTGCCCTTTTGAAATGCTTCTAGTGTTCTGATGTACTCTTAAGTTTTTGGGTTGCTTGATTATCCTCACTCTCCTGGTGTTTAAAACCCTACCTTTAAGAGAATACTCTGCTGTCATCTTTTCCTGCTACATCTCTGATCATGAAAGAGCCCTTTTGGGCAGAAAGTTGTTGAGTTGGAGGAGGCTCAAACTGATTCGAAAATGCTCTCTTGTTTATTCTAGTGTACTGTGGCTAATTCAATACTTGAACACCTTAAAATTACTTGAAATAAAAAAAAAGCAAGCAATCCCACAGAACCCTTAAAACTTCTCAGAGGAATAACCAGGACTCACTCCTGCTCTGCAATTGTGTTTCTAGGACTAAAAATAGCTTGCATTTAGAATAGATGTCCTGTTAAGTAGCTGAATTTAACACTGACTAATGAGTGGACATTGCAGTAAATCAAACAGGGTGAAATAGGGCAGGTATAGCCTGGGTTTCTATAATGCAGTCTGCTTTGAGCTGGTGTTTTAAGTATGTGTTGGGAACCAGGAATCATGGTTTTTCAGTGGAGTTCTCCACGTGGAACCTGCAGGCACACACTCCTGAAGCAGTGCTTATTCAGGCCACACCAGGAATGTCATGAGCGGCTCCGGTTAAATCTGCTGTTGTAACACAGTGTTCATAACTCTCCAAGAGACCTTCTCAAATTGCAGAATGAGTTTAATCACTGTCCACCACTACACGCTGTAGTAATGGGGTGTTAATCTCAAAGCTTTGGTGGCAGATACTGTTTAATACACAGCTCACAACTGAGACCACCTTATGATTGTTGTGGTCTGCTGTTTTGTCATACCCTGAACCTGAATATTAGTAATCCATACAAGATTAAATATTACTGATATTCCACACTATCCAGGGTTTCCCTTCAAGGGGCCTTGTTCAAACCCACTGGTATGCTTGTCCTTATTCTTTTTCTCAGTATTGTGAATTCCTGTCACCATAGTCACTGCCTGCCCTGAATAAATTTGCCTTTTTCATTTTAAGATCACCTTGGTGAAGGGCAACATTTCTTCCTGTTTGTCCTGGATATATTTTTGAGTTTTTGAGTATTCCTGAGATTCTTGAGGCATCCCAATTAATTGGATACTTGAGCGAGTTTTCTGTTCTTTCCAGTCACATCTTACACAACAGTCCTGGGCTAATTTTTCCCTTTTTCTTGGAGATGGTCTAAAAACAGTTCATGTTATGGAAAAACTAAAAGATAATCTTGGCAAGATTCTAGTGGGTAAAACAGCCTGGAGATTGTATCTTCCATGAGAGAAGATGCTTCTCCAGCTGGTGCCTCTTCTGTTCTGCTTTGTGGGAGTTATATCTCTCGCACGAAATATTTCTATAAGTTCAGTCTTGTCTTCCAGTTTCTGTATTTTCCTTTTTAAAAAAGGGATAAAGTCAAAGTTAAATTTTAATATCATAATGTCTTCACATGAATTTTTTGACCTATGAAGGTTGTGGGTTTATGGTTTTTCTTCAGGATCCCATTTAAGACTTACCCCAGATTTTTGTGCCTTTTTAGCACAGTTGCTGTGACACTTTCTAGAAGTTTATTGATTAGCACTCACTGTGTACAAACTGCTTTTGCACTGATGGATGCAGCCCTGTGTTTTGCCTCCCTCTTAATTATCTGTATGATGTCAAGCATGAGAGGGCAGCCTGGCTTTGACTTACACGTGTCACTCAAGGGTTAATGGCCTTATTGGACAACACAGCTGGTGGCCCATGTAATACAGTCCCAGATCCAAACTTTTGCTGAAATGCTCAAAAAAGGTAAAGAGGGTAAAGCAGTACTGACAGCCATCTATCTCTCCTGCCCAGACACTTGTTTTGTCCTTGTTTACCTGATCACTCCAGTGAAATGTGTGTGTATTTATGTGGAAGGAGCGGGGGATCTTCATTTAAATGCTTGTTTTAGTAAAACACAATCTTGTTTCCCTAGAGACCCTCAGTTCTCTGTGTACTTTAAAACTCCTCTGCTGGTCAAGTTGTAAATGTAGAATTCTGTGACTTCTTCCACAGTGCTCCTGGGAGTACCAATTTGGAACAAGAATCTTCAAAAGCATTGATGCCCTTGTCCCTTACACATCACTATTCCTGCTTTCTCCTAAGTTAAATATAGAATATTGCCTCTCTAGAGCTGCATGAATTGGTGTTTGTAACCTGCGTGTGACTTGCTGGTGACTATTGCTTTATGCAGATTTAATAGCAGTAAATATTACCCTGGGTTCTGTAGAGAGTAGATGTCTATTTTAGGAAGCTTCTTAGCCCATTGTACCTGTTGCTCTTCTGCTAAATGTATTTCTCTTCACCATTTATGGTCTAAAGGAAGCAAAGTCATGTGAGCTGTGGGATAAACACGCACATTTAGGTCTCTGTGGTACAGTAGCATGCTGTTGTCATGTGATAATCTTCTGGCCAGATAAAATGTGCCCTTGGCTTTATGTCTCTTGAAAAGGTTTCTTAACACTCGAAGGATTGCAAACCTTATTTTTGGTGGCTGAAAGGTGCTTCATCTTCTAAGTGATTTGCAGAACACTTATCTAAAACACCAATTCTGGTTTAATTTCAAAATTTCTCAAGACCTTAACTGCATCTGCACTGTAGTCTGGCCATAATGTTCAGATTTCTGGGCTTCTGAGGGCTTTAATGCCACCTGATGATTTTTTTATGTCCGCCTTAAGACTATATGTGTGTTTGTATTGACGTAGATTCTGCACTTTCTTTTACAGGCTTGCAACTTGCTCCCTTGTGTTTCTAGGGTAAAGATTGCTGCTGTATAAGACAAGAACTGTGATACCTTGGGTGGACTTGCTCTGTTTTTTGGGATGGTTCTAGCATCTACCAGCAGAGATAGGTGGCTGTCATCTAAACTGCATAACTTGGAGGGATAAACTGAATACCTCTCATTCATAAGGCACAACAATGTCCAAATCATGCTATCAGTTCAGATTTCTAATCCTAGAGGTTTACAATTAATGGGTTTAAAACACCTTTCTAGATAGTTTTTCTTTCCCCATTTACCCAGGTCTGCTTGGTGGCCGGAGTTACTTTCCCTATAGCACAGGGAGGTGATCAGAAACATTTTAAATTCTCAGCATAGATGTTTTAGATTTCAGATTGCATTTGGCTGATGGGTCGGGGGGAGGATGTGTTTACCTCCCCCAGCTGAATTCACAGGAAGGCAAGTAGGGGATGGTGGGCAACAGGACAGTGAATGAATTTATATTCACCACCCTCCTGTTGCATATTAGGCCGTGATACAGGACCGGGTAGCTTTGTAACATCACCTCCATAATTGACTAATCAAGTGCCTTATTTTGTGAAGCTCAAGTAACACAAATGCTGTTCTCCTCTGAAGTAAGTGCTAACTGCACTTAGAGGAGTAATTATCTTTAAAGTAGGTTCTTGAGAAGGATACTGAAGGATCACACTTGTTGGTGCTGTGAGTTAGTCTTAGAAATTGCTGGCACTTGGCTTGTTACCCAACTTCTGGATCAAACTGGTCTCATCCTTGGCATGCTTTCACTTGTTTACTAGGTGCTTGCCATTTCATGCTGGCATTTTCTTTTGCTGTTATTTTCTGCACGTTAAGTATCCAGCATGAATAAATAACAGTGTTACTAAAGATGAGGGCGCCTGTTTTTCACACGGACTGGGTACTATGGAGGGTGGAACCGAGTGGTAGCTTGAATTGAAATGCATGGTAAGGACATAGCAGGACTTTCAGAGCCCAGCCATCAAAGATTACGTGCTGTAGGGATATTGAGAGAGGCTTGTCTGAGTAGCAGATGATTCTTCTCTCAATAGATGAAGATAATTTCACCTAGCATCAGAATTTATTAGTATTTAGTCTTTATTTCAGCTGAATCATATCTGCACTAAAATACAGTCTTTTGTGATTACCCATTTAGTTTTTTTCTCATGTTTCAGCTGCACTGCTAGTCAAATTGTTGATATTTGGCATGCTGGGGGTGTGCTGTTGCGAGGTGCATGCATGCTGTTTAGAAAAAGAGAATTAAGCTAGCTGAGAAACTGATAAAATAATTCTTTGATGGCTGTTGAATCCTTAACATCTCTACTACAACAATATTGATATGCTGTGAGCACCAGCTATTTGCTTCTTGAATGGCTGGGTGGGTCTGTTCTGCACGTGTTCTACACCCTGATGTGTGCCTGAAATGCTCCTGTGCAGCGAGTCTGGCAAACCTATTGCAGTCGCACAGGGGTTGTGACTGCTGAGAGGAGCCCAGGATACACAGGTTTTTTCACTCTTTTTTTTTCACTTTTCTGTGCTTTGGCAGCTTCCTGCACTGTAACCCTGCCTAGTGCTTAGAAATGTTTGGTTTGTGTCCCTGCAAGCAGGTCTGGCTGTGGGTGTTTCTCCAATACCTTTTGTGTGCACAGCTCTACCTTCCATATGTCTTGTAAAAAAAACCAAGCTGGAATCCTCTGGCAAGGTGTTTGTTTAACACTGTGTGCCTAAACAGAAACTTCACTGGCGCTGTTTGCTGCCTTTGTATAAAATTCTACCTTGCTGCTCATAAAATCGTGATTTGATGAATAAGTTAATTCAGTTTCTCACGTTCTGTTACCATCCAGAGGACAGTTACAGTACACTGGGGCATGAGCGTGCACTAACAATAGTTGACAACTGAATGTTACTCACTTGCAGGACAGTGTGCTGCTGATGCAGGCCTTATAGAAATTTAGTTCATTACTTCCTAGCATACAGAAGGACCTATTTGAGGGACCTTAACTCATGCTTACACCCTTCCATGGAAGTTTTGTGCCAACTCTTCAAAGCTGCAGGCTTCATTATTCCGTCAATTTCATGAACAGTTTGCTTAACTCCTTATGAGACCTCTTTTATTATGGCTGTAAAAGCTGTGTTGAATTGGTCTACGGCTTGGCTTGGTCATCTTTTGCATGCTCAAGTAAGTAATTATTTACAGCATCTTTTATGGATTTTTGCAGCTAAGCCAGTTTCTTATCTGTATCAAATCCTTCAAAGACCAAGTCTGTGAGGTCAATGCAAAAATAGGTCCTGGTTAAAGGTACCTGTGTTTGCGTTTATCAGCAATCAAATTTTAAAAGCAAGTTAGTTGGCCTTTGAGAGTGGGTTTGCCTTTAGGAAGTTGTTTTAGTAGGCTCTGCCAACTCTGTACCTCCCTAGGCTTGCTCATACTAGTGCTCTCTGGCAAAGCAATTTCAGCAATGTCTTAGGCAGGATTTTCATAAATCTATTCAGCCCAATCAGAAGCCTCACTTAATAGAGCAATGTATAAATAGTGCTGAGAGTCAAGTGACCATCAGCTGGTCTGAATGGGTTTGACCACTACAGTCACAGGGTCTGAGGTATGCAGGAGCTGGGATCACTGAAAACATGCTTTGCTGCAGAGATATCCTGGCTCTGGCGTAATTATGTAACTGCAGAGGAATTCATGTGTGTGAGAATGAGTTTTAATTGGACACCTGTATTTAATGTTGGTTTCACCTTGTGTGTCATTACTGTGGGCTTTTAAAAAAAGCAAAGTTACTGCCTTAACTTTCCCGTTTGGTTAAGTGGTGTGTATTGCAGTGCAGAGCTGAACTCTGCAATTGTGCATTTCCTTTAGAAACTCAGTGCCTACTCGCTGGAAACAATGCACTGATCTGTTTTACTGAATTCAGAACTTAAGACAGAATGGCTCTTTGCCTAAGTTCGTATTAGGTAATTAGAAGTTCTTGGCATGCTCGGTAAATGCTGAAATTCCATTGTGTTGTGCATTAAGCATGGGGAAATATTTCTTCAACTGCAGTGCCAATGCACTAAATTATGTGTTTTGGCTGTCCTTGGTGATGGCTTTATTAAATTCTCAGTGAGGCTGTCAGCTCTGGACTTGCAGGGATGCTGGCTTGCTTTTGTTTGGGAAGTTACTGAAGCTGGCATCCAGGTAATAATTTTTTTTTTAATATTTTTGTTAAAAGCATCCAGCTTCCCCACTTGTAAATATCACAGTATGGATTCTAAACAAACCAGTAAAATGGCACTGATTTCTTTGTGTTCGGTTCACTTGACACCTGTGGCTGTGCTGTCCAGGACAAAAACATTTTACCAAATTCAGTAACTTCATGGGAAGAGCTATCGTCCAAAAACAAGTAATTGGTATTTCCCTTCTTCTTTTCCCCACCCACCAAAATACTTGTACTGAATAGCTTCTCCCCCCTTTCATTACAGATTCTAATGCCTGTTAGTGGCATCCCTATGATAGAATGTATTAGCCCATGATGCGAGTCTCACAGCAGAGCTGTGTGATGAGAACCTGATTATTCCTTTTCCCATCAATTCCACATCTAGAGCTTTGATTTTAAAAGTTGTTTAATCCAAACCAGAAAAAGAATGGTGGCCTGTGCTTCTGTTGTGTTTCTTGCTGTGATTGATGCACTTGAAGATCATTCAATCATATTAAGCATACCTTGATTCAGCAAGTAAAGGTGTGAGTGTCAGGAGGTGATTTACAAGTTTTCTAGTCACCTGCCTTTGTATTTAATGTACAACATACATCCACTAGTGTTTTTTTCTAATTTTAGCATGATATTGTGATGCGCCCACATTGCATCTTGCTTTTTTTTTTTTTTATAAACCTTTATATTAGAACAGTTCACCAGTGTCAAAAGCTTTGCCTGTTGGATTTAGATGATGACAGATGGTGGGTTTTTTTTCAGTAACTTGGTATTTCTTGCTTTCATGAAGCAGTGAGACTCCTGTCTGCACAAATACCAAACCCAGACGCTGGCTCAGGATCATGGTACAGCTCGAGGCTTCAGGTTACATATGTGCAAAGAGCTCCTGCATCTCTGAGGTGTTCACAAACCTCCTCCCCTTGCCTTCCTGCAGGAGCTCTGAATTTGAAGTGACCCAGCCCTTTGTCATCTATGGGGTTGGACTGATTCCTGCTGGCCTGGTTAGGGCTGGGATAAATTTGAGTGCAATGCATACTCTTAGAAGTCTGGGGGGTTCCTTATAAAACTACTCAACAACTGTCCCTCAGCATCCCCTGCCCTCAAACAGAGGGTGATATCTGGGTTTGAGGCTCTGCTCATCCCCTCACCTCTCTTCTCCTCTTGAAGTTGCTGGGGCTCTGGCTAAAACTCACAAATGGCACAATAGTTGATAATGTAACAGATCAAAAGCTTTTTCATTAAAATAAAAATTTCTAATTTAAAAATGACATTTGCACCACCAAAAGTCTTGTGAAGCTGCTGTCTGGGCCTCTTGGCCTCTCCTTGAAGACACAGTGACCGTGCTTGCTCTGGCTTGTTCCAGAACCTGTGTGACCAAGGATGAGAGGGGAGATATTTCCCCTGAGTAACCCCAAGCCCAAAGTGCCTGTGGTGGAAAAGCTCTGTCTCCCTTTGTTTCAGGAGGGGTGATCCTTTGCCTCCTGAATGCTGCTAGGCCCTGGCTGCGAGGGCAGCTGGAAGTGGTGTGCTCTGAGGGGGGCAATGGCTTTCGCTCTAAGCTGCAGCATGGTGGCAATGGGTTGTGTCGGCTTGCCTTGAGGAGGATTGAAGCCAGGGAAGGCTGAAATTATTGCCCACAGAAGGAGGGAGAGGTGGACAGGTTGCAGTGAATGAGTTGTGCAAATCACTGAGTGCTCCAGCACAGATGTGCCCGTGTTCAATTCCCAGCTTCAGTGCCGCTGCTCTCGTGCCTCTGGTACCTGTTCCTGGGAAACCTCCCTGTTCTGCAAGCTCCAGAGGCTGGCATGGGGACTGTACAGGGGCTAAATAATGTTTGTTCATCATTAATAAATGCTATTTGTGAAACCCTATTGTGGAAAAAAGTTCAGCAGTGCATGCGTGTTTCTATTACAATGGGGCACAGTGACTACCACTCTTTTCCAGAAGTATCTGACAGCAAGCTGTTCTCTTATTTCCTTTGCAATTGACCAGTCTTGAATCACTGCTGGTATTGCTATAATCTAATCAAACATTAGTGGTAAAAGTGCTTCAAAAAAGAAATTATTTAAAATACATAAAAATTCTTACAGTCAGTTATGGTTCTGTGTTTAAAAAGAAGAAAATAAAAAAGCTTGGCAGGCTGATGGCTATTAAAATACTCTGTCATTGAAGTTGAAAGTCTTCCCAGTTCCCAGATAAATGTTTTATTTTAACAAATACTTGAAATATTTTATGAGCGGTTCTAACTTGATGGGCATTTTTTGTTTTTACCAATAATGACATTTCTTGCAATGAAAATCTTAACACATACAAGACTTCAAGAAGTTACCTGGAATATGTTTCAGCCACCACTGGAAGGCCAAGCTGGGCACGCATCCACTGGGATTTTTCTCAGATGTGCTGGGGCAGTTCCTGAGCTGGTAGAGGAGAGCCAGGATTTTTTCGTTTAACAACAGAAATAGAAGAATTTCAAGCCACCATGAATGGGAATTTTTTATGCAAAGACTTGATGTGCTGGACTGATCTCTAATAGAAACTGACTCTGTGTGTCTTTCCTCATCTCTGCTAAATTACACAGGAGTTGTGCTTTTTTCCCCACTGCAATGTGGGATATGTTTTCCCATTGCAAGATTGCCTCTATGCCTATAAATTTATTTACTGAATGTCCTTTCTAGCAGACTGAGAACAGCCTGATTTTGCATAATTCCTGGGGTTTTTTGTGTCATTTTGTACAGTATTGCTGGGGGATTAAGGAAAAACTTAACATGACTTTGGTTCTGCTATTATTCTACTTCACATTTGTGAGCTGTTCTTATTATTTGCTTTTTGGGGGCAGGTCTTAAGCTTTTTTTGTTTCGTCCCATGAATTACTAATTTCAGAATAAAGATTTAGGAACACTCTTGAGTACTATTTAACTCTAAAAGCCACTCAACACACTTTTGTTTTGCTGTTTACAAGAAATCTGTGTGCTACCAGTGGTGGAAAATTTGTTTACAAAGGCTCATCTACAGAACTCTTTCACATACTGATTTTAATATTTTTTTTTCCTGATTGTTTCTGCAGGTCGTTTTGGATTAATGCTGTGCATCAATCAACCCAGAACCTGTAGTTGCCCATCAGTCGCTCAGTAGTCAGTGTAGATTCTGTCTTTACAATCAGCAGCTACATCTGGCTACTGGGTCTCTGATGACATCTCCTACCTCCTGTCTAGACTTTTTGTTGGACTTGTGTCTTCTCTCCTGGGTGCAGAACAAGTTCACAGTGAGAACAAGTTAACGCCTAAGGTGTGGCCCCAAGTAAAGGATTGGATATCTGTTGGATCTGCTTCACAGTGGGAATCAGATTAAACACCTGGATGTTGTGGATTGGAAAGCAACAGCTTTTTCTGTAGCCTAGTCCTGGGGTTTGCAGTAGTCAAAACCCACGAGAATATTTGCAAATTTGAACTAAGATGATAGCTGGACTTCACTTTTTTCAGTGAAGGATTTTTTAACCTCTCCTGCAAAGGGAAGGTATTGAAACACCTTTGCTGATTGCATACCTACAGTGTGTTAAGGCAGGAAGCCATACTGTGGGCTGGGTGTGCATAGCTGGTTTTTTATCAGTTCTGTGTGAAGACTGTCCAGGTTTGGGGCATGAACCTGGCATACAATGTAGATTTCTGTGTTTGTTAAGCAACAGCTACATTGTCTGCTGGGTTTCCAGCTGCCTGGAAATACAAAGTGGAGGGTTATCTACACTTTTTTATTTTATTTTTTGGTCAAGTCACCTCCCTTATGTCTCTGAGGAGGACAGTGCAATTCATGTCCAGTTGCTGCCTCTCCCTCTCTTCTCACACAAGGGATCCAGCTGATGTCAACTTGGAGCTTGGAGACAGGGTAGACCTGAAGTTAGTTAAGAGGATAAAACTTCAAACAACTGAAGTGTGGAGACACCTGAGCATGAGTAGATGTCAGGCAGAAGCTAATGCCTGCTGTTTGAGTATCCCTTAGTTTCCCTTGGTAATGGTGGTTCACTTTTTTTTTCTTAATCTTCATATGGAAGGCTATATATGTGTGTGCTGTACACTTAGGGAATTTTTCGGAGAAGGGAGTAGTGGGGAACTATTTATAGGCCTGACTTGTTTTTTTGAAAAAAGTATGCCATGCATAGCGTGACTTATAGACAGAAAGTGCCTAGAAAAAACTGGAGAGGAATAAGATAACGTCTCGAGTGCTGATTCGAGCTGGATTTCTTGTCGTTTGGTGGCACCAAACCTAATATGCTTCACTTGTGCATCAGATCCAGCCATGCAGTGAGAAAAAGGACAGTTTCAGTTTGAAAACATTGGACCTGGAATAGCAGGGAGCTGTTGTCCTTCCAGACCAGGTCTGCAGTGACAGCAGTAAATGGGGAAGCTTGTACATCACATGTCTGCACTGTTAACCCTTCACTGGTGAGCTCTGTGCCATTTCCCCATGGAAATCGGGAGAGTTGTGATGGCTGCTGGGCGTGAAGGAGTGGATGGTTTGGCTGAGCTTGTCTGGACTTTCCAAAGGTGATTTTAGATCAGCAGGCATCCAGAACTTTTCCTCTGGAAGGGCAATGCTCAGGAGGCTGGAGTGCTCCTGTTAAAAACTGTATTTTGTTAAAACAAATAAAATTTCTCATGCAAAGAACTGTGTCTTTTCTTGTTTTTTTACATCAAACCTAGGTTTTCACCAGGTTGTTAGGACCTATAAAGGGACTATAAAGCTGTTCATTACAATGTCTAATGTCGACAGCCCCTCAATACTTGTCAACCTGACTATTGTCAAAAAATACACATTGACTTATGTGTTTGTACCTTAAATAAAAATGTACAGATGAATACCAACAGCCAGTATTTGGCACAATTAATCACTCCCTTTTGAAATAACTGAACTGTCTAGACAGCTTTGAAAAGTGCCTGTTAAGGCTGAACAAGTATTTATCCTTCGCTTTATGTTTCTTTCCTCAGTGCCAGTCTGTTGGTATCTGCATCTCTGTCATTGCAGAATTTGGTAGGGCCTTTGATATAGCTGAGTCTTTTTCTTCAACTAACTGGCACATTCTCAGAGGTGTTACTGATGTTTCATTCCATGTAACCTCCTAAGTCCTGACCAGCATATGCACAACGTTCCTAAAAGTGGTAATAAGTTACTCTTTGTAGTGTTCTTGTGGGTCATTTAGCTTCACCAGTATTAAGATTTCAGCAGCTTTTATAGCATTGCTTTGCTCCTGTGTTTGTGGTTGTTCACCTCGACCCTTAAGGGCTCGTGTCAGAGTAAGGTACCTCTGCCCCAACTGTGTGTATGACAAACAGCACAAAGAATTGAAAAGCAGAGCAACCTAATGTTTAGCATCAAACCCCTCTCCTATTCAGTTTCACTTCCCCGCTGTGTTTCAGTTAAACTTTACCATGTTGAAATCCCCTTTGTGGGCAGGTACTTCTGGTTCCTCTTATTTTTCTGTCATGCTACTTGGTTTTGTATATGGACACCTTTAAAATAAAATAAATGTTTAAAAAAAGGAAAAAACTCCACACATTTTCCTCTGTCACCTTTCTCTGAGGTTCTTACTTTGTTTTCAGTGTCTAGCATAGCTAATGGAAGCATGTAAAAGTGGTTACTCTTCCTACTGTGGTATTTATTTTTTTTTCTTTTTTTAGTTTTTTGTTCCTTCTGTTTGGATTTCAGTGAAACTGGCATAAGTGCATGACTCTTCCTTCCTCTCTCCTGCTGAGGGTGCCTTTACTACTCCTGGTTAAACTGCTGTGAACTGCAGCCACAAGTCCTCCTTCAGCTTCAGTGAAAGAAACTGGATCCTGTGACAACATAACGTTTTCCACCTGTTCAAGCTTAGTGAGGCTCTCAGTTTGTCTTTGTGCTTTCACTCCCAACAACACCCCTGGCTGTATTTTCAGGGTGTTTCTCTGCTGTGATGCTCATGAGCATTCACCTGACTAAGGTGAATGCTGTTCCTTGGACAGGAAAGTGATACCAAGGCTCTTCCCTGGCCAGAGCTGTCCCTCTCTTCAGAGCACCCTCTGTTTGCTGTGAGGGTGCTGAGGCCCTGGCACAGAGAAGTTTTTGGGTGCCCCATCCCTGGAAGTGTTCAAAACCAGGCTGGATAAAGCTCTGAGCAACCTGGGATAGTAGAAAGTGTCCCTGCCCCCGTGGCAGGGGCTGGAATAGGATGATATTTAAATGGTAAGAACATAGCTGCTAAAAATCTTGGTTATATCCCTTCAAAATGCAGAGCTTGGACTTTGGCAGTCAGACAGGATTTCCCACAAATGCCCCCTCTTTTCTGCCCCAGCAAATAATGGGAACTAAGATAATAGTGGCAGTTGGGTCTGTTTGACTTGTAGATTGAAGAGGATCACAGTACTTTCCTAATTTTCTATTTTCAGTTGCATCTCAGTTTATGTAATATCTTCCCACACTGATATTTCTTCCCATCCTCTGACTTGCTTTTAGAATTGACTTGAATATCTATTTAAATCTTAATAGCAGGAAGAACAATATTTTTACTTTCTGGCTCCAGATAACTGCTAGGAAAGCCTTGCTGCCTACTATTTCTCTATTCTGTGACAAATACTTCTGTAGACTCTTAGCTTTGTTTTCTTGGCTATGTTTATTCTTTCTATGCAAATCAAGATTGAGGGGATACTTTTAGCCCAACCTTGGTGTACTTGCAGCATATCCTTCCATATCAGTACATGGTAGCAAAAATACATTCTGGAAGTTTCCTAAAAAAGAAAAAATCCAAACAACCCCGCAGTCATTGAGTTTCTGAAATGGCATTAACCAACATAAAACCTGAGGCAGGGACACCAAAACCCAAAACTATGATTTCTGTAGAACAGAATAATGGGTTGCTTTAATTGTCCAAAAGTGTGAACAGCCATTCCTAATGGGAGAGCTCTATCCATTGGATAGGCGGCTTGTAATTAAACGATGGAAAGCTGTAATTTGGACTTCTGCTGCTGTCCTGGGTAACTGAGCAGATTCTGTGTCTTGTGCACAGCTGCTTTTGGTGACCGTGTGGCTGTGGCTGTTTTCCCAGCTCCACTCAGCATAAAGGAATTCCCTGAAGAGTTACCTGTGGAAGGTCAGGGCAGAAGGAAGGTGTTGAGGGTTTCAGAGCAGTCTTTTGGAGGCCTTCCAGCGGGTGCATTTTCTTTCCCTCGGCATGAACGAGCATTTTTCCAAAGGCATAAACACACCTGAGACTCCTCACCAGAAGTACCCTCTTCACAACGTGCTTTGCTGTCTGACTTGAATGATGTCGGTGTGCTCATGCATTTTTACTCTGTGAATCTCCCACTGGTCTCCTGAAGTGGTGTTTTCAGGCAAGATGAACAGCCCTGGCTCTTTTATCAGATGTCCCTGGGCCTCTCACAGAGGGTCGTAGCACAAATCCTGTAGCACAGAACTGCTGGTGTGCAGTGCCACGGAGCCCGTGGGGTTGTTTGTACTGTGGTGTTGTTGTACAATAAACTGAAAAACGAGACCTTGGTTGTGGGTGTTTGCAAAACAAAGCTCTGCTAAAGAGGTGTTTAGCTCAAGTGGTCCTTGGCATTGGAGAGCCCTGCGATTTCTGAATCTGTCCTGTGCCTGGCTAGCCAGGTCCTTGTAAAAGCATTTAACCAAAACTCTGGAAAGCCTAGGGAATCCAGTTTAATACTGCCATTTTTCTCCTGCTCTGTGGCTTTACAGTTCCTGGTTGTGGCTCAGAGAAAATGCTGAGTTGTTTTAGGAGCCTGCTCTGAGGCAGTGGTGTGGCTCTGGCTGGCTCTCTGTACAGCAGGGAGTTATAGTTTGAAGGCTTTGAAGAGCAGTGGCTGCTCCTACACCTTAGCAAACTTTATCCTTTCAAGTTGGTAATTTTTCTATCTACTCTGAAAGTCTCGTTCTGTAGGTTGCTAAGTAACACCCGCATGTATTTAATTTTCCATGTGCTCTGAATGCCTGTCTTCCATGCAAAACACCTTTCCAAAATTAGTGTCTGTCAAGCTCCTGAAAGGTAGTGGTGCTGTGATGCAAGTCAATCATGCTGCCTGCTGTAGGTGTTAATTCTCCCATCTAAGGACACTTGCAGAATCACTAACATGGTGAATCTCCAGTTCCTTTTAGCTACAGGAAAACAGTATCTTCTGAAATACTTGCACACTAATTCCAAAAAGAGAAGTAAATTGCAGGGGGCACACTTATAATATCAATCAGTTCATTATGGTGATAACATGTCTTTTAAAGCTTAGTTTTCTTTAGAGTGCAGAGTTCTGAAGGGACCTGGACTGAGTCATTAGGTAGGTAATTTTCCTGTGCTCCAAGGCTGGTTGACCACTGACTGGGTAGGTGCTGAGGATTTTAGAGGGAGCAGGCATCATGAAGATGTGACGGAAGGGTTGATGAAGAGTGTAGGAAACTTTCCCTTTTTTTTAGCCTGTTTTATCTTGTAGAAGGAATGATTGGATCTGCACCTTCCCTTCCCCCACCTATAGAAATTCAGCGTACTGTTCCACTGGACATATGTGTTATACCAGAACACTTCAAGTATTTTTCTTCCTGTTTGCCTGTGAGTGTTCCCTGGTTGCTTGTATAGTCTAGGCAGGTGGGCTAAGCCAGTTTTGAGAAGAATATCAACACCTGAATGGGGCACTGTGCATGCTGTGACCAGGAGCTGCTGCTATTTCCTTGAGTACACCTTCTCTTTTCATGGCCTTCACACAGCAGAGTGTCTCACACTTCCTTGGAGCAATGAGGTAACTCTGGATAACTGCACTTACATACAAAACATCCACATAAAAGACATTACAATCACAGCAGCACGCCCAAAACTACCAGAACTTTGTAGCTGCAGCAACGAATAAGCCAAAAATGAATGAATGTGAAAGTAAACAAACCTGCCACTGCCTTTTGTAACCTCTGTGAGCCCAGGTGACTGCTGCAAAGCACCGTGGCATTGTTTGTCATGGTTACTACAGAACTGACTCACGAGGTGTAAGATTAGGAATTGCAAAAACCCTTCCTAATGTCTCCCTCTGTTTACTTACAGACAGATTAGCTGGCTGAAGATGTGAGAGTGAGCCCTACCTGTTGTTGGATGGCCAAAATGCAGTGCCCTGCAGAAGGTTCTTGATCCTTTCTGCCACCCAGTTCCTCCTGGCTGTGACAGCCACCCCCGGGTGTGACTTGGCTGCTGATGGATGTTTTAACTGCTCTGAGTTATTGTTATGTTGGCCTCACTATCAGTCCCCTGAAACTTTTATGCCATTCTCAGAGGCTGGTGGTATTCCGTTTTTTCCTTCACCTATGGTGAATAATGCTAAAAAAAGGAATTGAGGTACTAGGAGGTATTTCAGAAGTCAAATTTTCATGGAGGATTTTGACCTCAAGTGAACTTTCTGGTAATTTAGAAAGACATGGATTTACATGGTGGAACAGGCTGCCAAGCTCCTGGGTTTCTTTGTGTTTAGCAGTGTTACGAAAAACAAAACCATTCCAGTGGCCAAACTCCCTTCAGTTCTCCCCTAACAACAAGGACAGTGTGATTTAATGTGTTCTCTTGGATTCAAACTTCTGCTGTGTTGTGGGACCACAAAAGAAAGTTGCTGTCCAGAATACATGTTGTAAGTGTGTCAGATCAAAATCTGCCCTGTGACATCCCTGTTTTGCAGATGCAGAGTTGGGGCATAGTGGAATTAAAGCCAGCCTTTCTCCCCGCTTCTCCATGTGAAAATCAGATTTGAATGGAAATCTAAAATGCTGCATCTCCTGAGTAGCTTCTCAGCCCTGAGGGAAAAACCTGCAGAGAACTGAAAGTCATTGCTGTCTTTATTTAAGAGAAGCTGGAAGGCAGAGGAGAGGATCTGAGTTTTGGAAGGCTTGGAATGCTGATCAGAAGAGAGAGAGTTCTTGTCTTTACTGGCACAGCCTATATAAACATGAATATAACCCAAGGAAGTGGGAGACCCAAATTTATTACCTTTGGATTGTCCTGACCCCTAAGTTTTAGACTGATGGGCAGCAGGGGGATGCATTCCCCTAATAAAGTAACATTGTTCTGCTTCAAAGAAGTGGAAGTTCATACGCCCAAAGAGCAGAAACACAGTTGTGATTTGGTGGTCAAGGCAGACAGGACTGAAATAAAGGATGACTTGAGGTGGGAAACCTGCTCCTTAAATGTTGATTAAAGAGTTGCTGGATGCAGCAGCACTCGGAGCAGGAATGTTACAATAATGTTTTACTTCTCAAGGACCTCCTCCTAACAGTGCATTTTGTTTTCACTGCTGTTAAAAGACAAGATGAACTTGGTCCCAGTGTTTGTAATGAGAGAGGGCGCAGGACTGGAATCTTTCCTTTTGCTTTCTCGTGGTTCTCTGAACTTTACTACTTCTTTACTACTTACTCCATGCCCCAGAGCAACCAAAGTGGGAGTAGGACTGTTCCCCCCCTCCAAATGTGGGAGGTGCAAGAGATTAAACCTGAAAATTCATCAGATTTTTAGTCAGTTAAAAAACCAAAGTGAACAACAGTATTAATTTGTCCGGCTCTTACACACCACACAATCTCAAGAAAATGGAATATAAAGTTCAGACCTCAGCAGATAATGCTGCAGGATGTTCTCAGACACAGTTGGTGCTTTGGCTGTCCATTACTGGGATCCAGGAACTCTTACTGGAGTTTATTAGGGTCTGGTGTACTAAGGCAAGCACCTCTATGGGTGTTCATTATGTGTAATACTCTCAGAACAGGAATATAAACTCTCAGAAAGGGATTTAACCACAGTTAGAGACTTCCTTGAGTGCTGTGTTGACATTCATTGTTTATCTGTTCAGACTAGTCATATTTGGAAACACTGTTCTATTCTGACATATGACTTTTCCCAGGAGCAGCAAGACTCACAACGAAGATTTCACAATAAAGAAAATTCTGTTCCTCTTTGTGGGAATGTTATAGTAAAGCCATGACAACTCACTTGGCACAAGATTGTTTTGTGTTCAGCAAGGATTCTCCCTCCCCCTAACCCTACGCATTTTTGATGTGTTTCCATGTGTTGGGGTTTTGTTTTAGATATTTAATGTTCCTGGGTTGGTTTGTTGTTTTTTTTTTTTTCAGGAGGGTGGGGGTGGATCATTTTACATTTAGCCTTCCAGCCATCCACTGAGAAACCAAACCCTGCAATAGGTATGAAGAACCCGAGTCTGGGCTTGTGTGTTTCAGTGTCACCACCAGCAGTGGAGTTGCTCCTAATTTATCACCACATGAACAAGCTCAGCATCAGTCCTTTGGGATCTGCTCAGCTGGTGCAGCTCTGGAATTACACATCGTGCTCCAGGCAAAGGGGAGTCACAGGTGTGAAATATTGAGAGGTGGCACAAATGCACAGGCAGCAGCTTAAATACCAGGTAGCAATTCCAAACCTGCACGACTGGAAAGGCTGAGGAATCTGCAGTAACCTGTGAGGCCAGTAAAGATCAGACACCAGTATTGCTCCCTGGCTAGGTGTTAATGCCATATAACCCCGGGGTATATTTGGAAGTCGCTGGTACTTCTGGAGGTTGTAGTTCTGATCTCTGATCTTCTTGGACTTTTAACCACAGTGCCCAGCATTGAAGTGGAAATTATTTTTATGATGTTACACCAGATCTTTTTCCAAAGTACAAGGCTAATTAACCAGGTTTCAGTGAATTACACTGGGGATGACAGTCTAGCAGCTGAAAAGTCATTAGGCTTTTTTTTGCAACCTTCCCTGGAGATAAAGTGGTTATTTTGGGCAGAATACACATATGGTGAAATCTGGTCCTCAGTGTAGTTCTTGGAAATCTTCCTCATGATCACAGTTTGCACCCACCTAAGATTCCGGAGTTATAAAGAGGGCAGCATTTCCCTGCCTCACTCAGTGTTTACTGCCCCATCCAAAAACTCTCACTATGGATTTAGGAGATGGAAGAACCACAAGGTTACCAAGAAGAAAAGAGAAAGACAAAGAAAGGAGGAAGACGGGAGGAGGTATTCAAAGATGTGAATTTGTGAGGATAGCAAATAAAAACCCAGTGGCATTGCCAACACTTCTGAAGCATTTCTGAAAAAGCTGGTAGGCCGGCCTTAGCCTGGATGTGTGTGCTGCATGCTGCTGAAACCATAGTTCAGGTTATGTTGCTGTTACTATTCTAAACCCTAGGAAGTGGGTGTTTATAAGTGCAGTCAACATTCCCTCTGAGCAAAAAGCTGGCCTTAAAAGGGAGTTGTCCCAACAGCAAGAAGGATTATTTAAAGAAAAGAAAATGCTAAATTTTTGCTGTTCAGANAAAAAAAAAAAAAAAAAAAAAGAAGAGGAAGCAAACCCAAGGATGGAATATTACAGCATTGCCCACACACTTTTTTTTTTTCTTTTCTTTAGTGGCTTTTATCCAAAGCCATTCAGTACAGGTGGTGATCATTTGTGATGGGAAATGAGTAAAATGCCTTTTTTCACACATTTAATTAACTTGTTTTGTTTAATTAGGAAAAAGTACAGTAGCAAATGCAGAGAAATGCATTGTCACTGGTAGCATTATCATATTCTATGGCTCACAGTCACTTAAGTCAAGGACATCACAGTCACTAAAGTCAAGGACAGGCTCCCGGTGCTCCACTTGCACCTCTGTTTTCTTCAGGAGCTCCCAAACATTTTGCTAGAGCACTGGGGAGAGATGGCAATGAATCTGCCCAAGGGAGAGAGGGATGCTGGCTTGAGATGAGATGGAAGGAGGAAGGAGGTAGGAATGGACACTGCTGAGACTGCAGGAGCCTGATGAGATAGCTGCCTCCAAGCAAGGTGTCCAAAGTCACAGTTTAACAAAGACATGGACTGTGGCACCATCCATAACAGGGACTGAGTCCACTCACCCCTGCTCCAGACCCGGCTTTATTTAACAGCTTTATTTAACACTATTAATAAATTATATGATTTCCAGACATCTCCAGTTTCCATGAGATCTACTTTTCTACCTTCAGGTCTGATGCCTTCTGTCCCTTTTAGTCTATCTCTTGTGCCTCCCCTGCACAGGGATATTCTTAAGGCACCAGCTCCTTGTCGACAGAAAGCGAAGCTGCTGTTGGGATTTCTCATTCGTGACCAGAGTTTCTTTTTCCTTCCTCAGCTGCTGTTTGTGGCAAGATGCTGGCACTTTCTGTCAGCTTGTTCTGGGTTTCTTGACAAATTGGGTGCCTTCAGAAAAATCAAGTGCAGTGCTCCAGTTGGTGTGGGTGTGCACGTATTTATTCATCCAGGTATCACTAATGCACTTGTGCTGTGTGACAGGGAAACTGAGGAGCATCTGCACAGAATAACCAGCATTTGAGTACTGTACAGTACATGCATTAAAATCCTGGCACCTGTAGTCCTCTTAACACAAAATCTCTCAAGTGAAACTTTTGAAGAAAATCACATTTTGAGCCCTTGGGATTGTAAAGCAGGAGCAAGCCTGCCTNTTTTTTGCCTCTCGAGACACGAAATGAAAAAAACTCCCTTCAAACTATAACAATTTATCTTAAAATGTATTGAGAGACATAGGGAGGCAAAGAAATGAGGCAAGATTTCTACAGAGAGGGCTGCAGTCAGGCCATTTGTACTGCACAGTATGAAATGTATAGAGGGCTCCTTGTGTCTGCAGGTTGCAAATCAGTCCCTGATCCCCTGCCTCCTGCCACTCCAAACTGAATTAGCATCCAAATTGTTTAGGTTGTGTTCACCAGTGAATTTTCTTTTTCCAGAAAAAGAGGAACAGCAGTCTGTGCTCACCAAGGAGGGCAGAGGGTTCTGCACTCCAGCTCTGGCACTGCCAAACCCAGAACAGGCTCTCATGTCTGAGCCTTACTGTGGTCTCCTTGTGCTTTGGCTGCAGCTCACTGAACATGATGGTTCTAGCAGACAGGACAAAAACAAGGTGAAATGTGGCCAGGGTTATGCAGCTGACCTTGGTAAACTGCTGCAATTAAAGCTAATTTGTTGTCTCACTCCTCTGTGCCATCTTTGTATCTTGGTGCCACACTTGGCTGCAGAATGATGCTGTTGGAGTTCTTGGGTCAGGTTGAAGGAGCATGAAAGAACATTTGTGTCTGTGCCTTGAGGTTTCTGTCTACATTGGTTTAAGTTTTATAAACTTTTTTATTTTCTTTTTTTTTTTTTTTTGGTGCTAGCCTGCCCATCACAGCACATCACCATGTTTGTTATTCCTCCAAAAATGTGAGAATAAGGACTGGTAAGCCGAAGAACGCCACTGAACAGAGAAAAAGTCACAGGCAAGAAACGCCTAGAAATGTAGAGCTCTCAAAATATTTTCTCCTTGAATATTCAAAGTGAGGACATTAAGGTGGAGAATTTGGGGGAGGACTGCAAATTTCCTGTAGTAACTCACAAGGGGCAAGGTTGGAACTGCTACATGGTTCTACTCTTTTATGATCAATTGTGATGTAAATGCTGATGGCTGCCTAACAGGCAAAACAAAGTAGGGAAATGATGAGTCATTTGTACTCGTAGTTTGTCTGAACAAGTAATGTGCAAGTCAAGTTTCATTTAAGTGCAGCAGAACTTTCCCCCAAGGATAATCCTCGCGAGACAGGGCAGTGGAAGACCAAGGAAGGCTTTGGATCTCCAGCCATGGACCCCTCAAACAAACAGTTTCCATCATGCCAAGACTGCCCAGCTTCAGTGCCCACTATTCTACAGTGTGGCAACAGCCTTCACTGGAGTATGGTGTGTTATGTGAGTGGAATTTTTTCTGTTGCTCCTCAAGGGCATGACCATATTTCTCCTGATGTGGGAGAATACATCCTCCCTGTGGAGAGAAAGCACCTATACCTCTCCAGCAGCTGGGAAGAACTGGCTGGCTGCCCTTGCCATCCAAGAGGTTCAAAGAAGACTCTGTCACTACCCTCACACCTCATCCTGCTCCCAGCTTCAGCTCAGATGGCAAAAGCACCTTTAATATTTGCCTTGTAAAGCAGCATCTAAATTACCTCTTAACTGATTATCTTATGTCCTGTTGCAATTTTTTTTTTTTTAGTTTTTCTTTTTGCATAAACAAAGATCCTTTAGTAAAAGGATTTTCTTCAGCAGCAGAATACTTTCCTTCTCCTCAGAAGGAGGAATGTCTATACTGGTAATCCAAGGTACACCACTCATTGGGAAGTTGGTAGCACCACTCCCAGTGACTTCAGCAAACCCAGGAAGGAAACCCAAAGCTCGTGGAAATCTCCAAATCTATGGTGCTGTAGCATGAACCTAACTGTGACATCCATGCTAAGTGTACCCATCTGTAGGTCAGAAATATTGTCTTTTTCCTGGCAGCTGTTCCGAAGACTGATGTGAAGCCCTGTCCAAGCTGCCTGCTGTCATCTGCTGGGATGTTATTGAAATAGATGCATGGGAAACAAGGCATGGCTGTTCCAACCAGCCAGAAATTGGGGGAAGCCAATTTGAGAAGCCAGGGTGCTGTGTGTGTATATATATATATAGCAAAGGTACAATCCTTTGAAACTGTGCAGTGAATAGGATACAGTTGGAAACGTGCTGCAAAGGGAACAAGAACACAGTCTTGCAGTTTTGAAAACTACTGTTTGAATAAGTAATCCAGTTCCCAATTCAGAACTAAAATAGCCTTCCTGTTAGTGCAGTGCTGCAGTCTGTCACAGTTGGCAGCAAGAGTTTTCTCTTTTGGTTGAGTTTAGGTTTAAGTAAAAATAAGAATATGCCTGAAGTGCAATTTCTCTTCACAAAAGGCCTTTTTTTTGCACATTATTTATTAAAGGGTGGCCCCCATCATTTCAGTGTTGTACAGTTACATGTTTTGGTAAATTTCCACCTATAATATGAGGTGCCATTTGAAACACAAGTGTGTTTTCTACCTAAGTTTTGGTAAATGTATCTTGGACATCTGCTCTTACTCCCAGGAGGTAATTTTGTACTTAATCACCTGGCTAATAAAGATTAAAGGTCTGATTCAGGTCTTTGTTACAACTGGTGGCATAAATCAGTAGGAGCATTACTGACTTCAGGCTTTTTAGAATTCTGATTAAATTACTAAGGAAAAATTTAATACTACTTAATGAAAGCAGATGCCAGGTAAAGCAGTGGGAAATGTCCTATTTTTCACTTAACAGGACTTCAGTGAGTCAGTGAAAGGCTCCTGGAACAATTTAGAAAAAGTTGACGGAGGAACTCCAGGAGGTTTGGATGGTCCCACTATCGCTGAGCAAGCACGTACAGTCAACCAGCATCAGCCAGCAAAGCACCAGGGCACGTGAGTGGCAGAGAGCAGCTCTAAACCACATCTGGGGATTTCTCTGAACAGGCATTTCGTGAGACAGAACTGCAGTGTTGGCTGTGGGGCAAGAGATGGGTTTTGGAAGCAGCAGGAATAATCAGGAGTGTAGCCGATCCCAAGGTGAGCCAGGAGCAGTACAGAAGGGAATCTCAGCCATCGGTGTTCACAAGTCTGAAATAGAAAAGTTCACAGGAAAAACTGCAGAGATCAATGTCCAAGCAATCCTGTGCATGATGTATCAGTTACTTGTGAAGGAACCCACTTCTTTTGCTGAATTCAGCCAGACATGTGAAACAATCCATCCTATTTCGAATGAGCGGTCGGATGGATTAAACACAAATGTAATTAGCTTTTTGTCTTGTGCTTGATGCTTGTCATTTAAAATGATGAGGAAGCAGGAGAGAGCTCTGCTAAAAGCCCACTGTGTTACACTTGTGAAAAATGCCTGGCTGTTCTGTTTATAGCCTACTCCATAGCTGTAATCTTCAGCAGCCAATAAGGAACTTCACCATCAGCAAAGCTAAATAAGAACAATCTAATCATTGTGTCTTAGCATTTTGCTTATTGCTATAAAAACACAAAGGGCTCATATTTACTCATGAAGGATCTAGAGTGCACTATGGGCTCCTGTGACTAAAGGAGCTATCCTTCAGTGTAATTTAAACTTCCTTGCTCATTCATAACCACAACCACAAGGTTAAACTGACCTTCTCTGTACTTCTGAGTTTCATCCCTGAAAAATGCACTGAATACCCACCCCTGCCAAAACTATGGATGTTCCCTTCACATGAATTTTAAGTCTAATATGGAACCCTGTCCCAGGTGTGTGACTAATTCTTAGTCATGTTAACAGAAGATTTTCATCTTGAATAAGGCAGTGTGTGTCCTTCCCTCTCCCACCATATGACAGATTTCTCTCTTGCAAACTATGTCCTAGTGATATGAAAATGAACATAACCTCAATCCTTCTTGATGACAGTGCAAACACCCAAACCAAAAGAATGAAAAGCCTGAAGGAGACACACTGTCCTCAGACCACTGCAACAGAGGAGCAAAGCATTGCACGAGACGTCAGAGCAAACCTCGTGAAGGGAGTCAAGAGCTCCAAAGAGAAGGTTTTGTTCTCTCTGCCCCTGCAGTGTCTGGGATCTTCCAGCATGCTTTACCCTGGGAAATGCCATTTCAGGAGCATCTGACACAGTGCAGAATTTTTGACTGTGAGAGGCAGTAAAGTGTTTAGAGAAGCCCAGAAAATGAGATTTTAATTTTGGGACTTGTCAAACACTGCTCCGATTTCTTGCTCTTGAAGCACTGTGCTGTGGGATGAGCATCAGAGGTTCACTTACAACAAATCAATCCAGTGGCATCTATTCCCAAATAACACAATTTGAATTGTAACAGAAAGTCCTGGGCTGATAGAGACTAAGTCCTGAATAGAAGCTAAATAAATGTGCAGACACATGGATACATAACCTTAGAGAGGAAGCTCCTGTTCTGGCTGTACTGACATGGCTCATTAATGGCAGTCAAATAGAAAGGGGAAACAAACCCATGACAAACAGGCTCATATTGGTTATTTTCAGGCCCCGTGATGTAATACCTTTTTCAGGCACTATCGCACAAAGTTTCTCTTTCTTGAGTTTCTTTTTCCTCTAGAAGGAATAGAAACTTAGCAAGTGCTGCAGAGCACAGTCAGTCAATGTCTGGATTGTGTCCAACTCAATGAAGCACATGAAAATGCATGGGAGAAATGGGTTGATTATTAGAAAGTCAAGCCTTATAGAAAGTAAAGGGAAATATCAGCAGCTATTTTAGACATCTGTGCTTACTCTAGGTCCTTTAACCTGATTGGTGTAAGGCATGTTAAACTAAGTGTGAAATGCACTTGTCAGTTACATTGCACTGCCAGTTTAGTGTCAATAGGAAATTCATTGTATCAGAGACAAACTCTTCGTGTTTTTGGTGTTCTTTAGTAATCTGGAGTAAAAGCATAATCCATCATCTTCCAGAGAGGTGAAAAATTTTTTTAAAAAAAATTGAGAAGGAAACTTGAAATGCCAAATACCTGTGGTTCATGAGCTTTGCTCTGTGACTTACAATTAAAACATTTGAATGTAAATGATAATGAAATTGTCTTGGAATACCTCTAAGCAACTCTGTGTCCTTTTTTTTTTTTCGCTCTTCTTCTTTCTGGTGCCAATTTCATAGTTAAAGCAATTAAGGCTACACCAGGTGGGACTGGAGGAACCATTTGAAAAATAGAGTCCAGCTCTGGGTACGCAATAGGTGCATTCATCAGCTTCAGCCTTGGTAAGTGGACAGATAAAGCAGAAGCCAAATCATGGTCCTGGCACCTTTGCTTCTTTGCTGTGAGCTCACGGAATAATTTTTTGTCTACATTTAGAGAGCCCAGCTCCTCTTGGCAGCTTTTTGTCCTTGCTCCATGCAGCACCTTTCCTGCTGAGGTGTTCCTGGGATGTGCATTAGCTTGGCCACGTAGCTCGAGCTCCCTGCCCAGAGCTGCAAGGACACCAAGATGAGGCACACAGGCTACAGCACAAGCTGTCACCAGAGCAGAATGATGAGAACTTGCATTCTGATGGTGAACAGTGTGTTAAAAGCTCGTGCTGGTACATCTTCATTGCTGCCTTCAGTGCTGGCTGGCACAGACATGCTGTGCCTTCACTTTACTATGTAGATAGATTCATTCCACATCTCCCTTCCTCCCACTGGCCCTTCCATATCACAGTAGGATTCTGTCACACTCTAACATATTTTTCTCCCCATCCTCACGTTTTTCTTTGAAAACACTCATCGCAGGGAGTGGTGGTGCTGAATCTTAGTGTGGCACCATCTGTTTAGTAATCCCAGCCTGGTTTCCAATAGCCCACCTGAAATGCATGGTTACTTCCAGCCTTTCCTTTTGCTGGAGTGCTGGCTGAGCAAGGCACCTTACTTCTTGATGGTGTCAGCAACCACAGCCTCTCTGAGCACATCAGGGTATGGGGAGAAAGTCTTGTTTCACAGCCAACACTTGGAGAGTTTTTGTCAGCTTCCCCAGAGCCCAGACTTTGCCCAGGATATCCCTGCTTCCCCCACAAAGTGTTGCATAAGCGCTCATGTAATCCCTTGGTAGGTGGTAGGACTGGCCTTCCATGGCCACACCAGCTTTCTCCAGGTACGAACCAGTTCTCAAGCACTGCAGGGATGCACCCAAGTCTTGAGTAGCCTGGTTGTGGAAAGCTGACCCTGGCTGGGTGCCACACACCCACCAAAGCCACTTTGTCACCCCCCTCTGCAGCTGGACAGGGGCGAGAAAATATAATGAAGGTTGACGACTTGAGATTGGGAGAGATCACTCACCAAATACCATCATGGACAAAGCAGACTCAAATTGGAGATATTGAGTGAATTTATTGCTATCAAAATCAGAGCAGGATAATGAAATGTAAAATAAGACCTAAAAAATACCTTGCCCCTACACCTCCCTCCTTCCCAGCTCTACCTTCTCCCCTCCAGTGGTACAGGGACGTGGAATGGGGTTTTCAGTCAGTTTATCACACATTGTTCCTGCCACTGCTCCAGCATGGGATCCTTCCCAGGGGAGACCATTCTCCATGAACTTCTCCAATATGTGTTGATCCCATGGGAAAGAGTTCTCCACAAGCTGTGGCAATGTGGGTCACTCTTCCAGGGGCTCAGTCCTTCAGGCACAGCCTGCTCCAGTGTGGGTCCCCCACAGGGTCACAAGTCCTGCCAGGAAACCTGCTCCTCTCTCCACAGGCCTGCAGGTCCCTGCCAGGACCCTGCTCCAGCACAGGCCTCCCAGGGGTTCACAGCCTCCTCTCAGCATCCCTGTGCTCCATTTTGGGTCTCCCCCACGGGCTGCAGGTGGATCTCTACCCCTCTGTGCCCTCCCTGGGCTGCAGGGGCACAGCCATCCCACCACAGGCTGACCATGGGCTGCAGGGGAATCTCAGCTCCAGCCCTGGAGCAGCTCCTGCCCCTCCCTCTGCACTGACCTTGGTGCCTGCAGGGCTGCTCCTCTCACAGATTCTCACCCTGCTCCTCTCTGCCTTACATCTGCAATTACATCTGCACAACAACTTTTTATCTTTCTTGAATTTGTTATCCCAGAGGTGTTACCAGCCCTGCCCAGCAGTGAGTCTGTCCTGGAGCTGCCAGGGATTGGCTCTGCTGGACATGGAGGAAGCTTCCAGAAGCTTCTCACAGAAACCACCCCTGTAGCCCCCTGCTACCAAAACCTGGCCACACAAACCAAGTATAGTGGTCCAGGGCAGCAACAGGAGAGCAAATTTTGCAGATCAGATCTGGATGTGGCCCTCCTGGAGAGGGACAGGAGGAGGGGAAGATGAGGGCTAAGCAGTGCCCACAGCAGTCCATGCCCCAGGAACCATGCAGGGTGTACAGCAGCGGTGCCTGGCAGCAGGAGCTCCTTTTATTCAGCCCACTCTGCATAAAATAAACCCTAAGGAGATATAATACGGCCTTTGCCAGGAAAGGAATGCATGACATCAAGAACAGCCCCTCCCATATGCTGAGCATCTTCTACAGAATCGCCCATAACCTGGCAAAGTGTGCTGCCAAACTGACCCATTGGCCACACACAGACCAGTCTCCAGGTGCTGGGCACCAATTCGTTCTGAAAAGTGACTGCTCCTGATTTAGGACCAAATATCCTTCTTAATGCTGTGCTGTTGGCTCCATCCTTTGCTATCACGCTCCATGAAAATCAACCAGGAAAAAATAAATGTCAAGGAGAAGTTAAAAACATGATATGCTAATTAGCAAGTGTTCTCAGAGTGTTAGCCCCACATAATAACTACTGACCTGTTTGGGTGTATTTTCAAATGCTCTTTCTTTTTTCAAGTTGGCTTCTTCTGCAGCTTCGGATTAAGCAGTTGCGTAAAAAGCCTTCATTGTAAAGCATGCATTGCACTCATCCATCTGGCAACTTTATGTTGTATAATACAAGGGAGTGCACAGTATGTGGCATAAATTACAGACAAGAAGAATGAACGGCACAGCATGTAGGGTAAATTAAAGCAGGCATTCTTCATGGCCCATAGCAGAGAAGGACAGAACAATTTTGCATCATAAATACAGGAAAAACATGTGTTTTCAAATGTGAATTTTAAAAAAAAAATAAATAAATAAGATATGCCCTCAGAGGCAGGCAGCTTGTTTCTAGAGGCAGCAGCAACCATGGAAAACCACATAAAGAAGTAAAGAAAGGCATAATGGTAGATAACAAGATGTAACAGATTGCAGTAGGAGGACAAAGAAGGAAACCAAATGCTGAGATGGAGCAAGCCCCAGTGGACTTTTAAAAACAAGAGTGCAAATTGAAAATGAAAGGAGCAGAAAGCACACACGGATCTGAGGATGAAAACCATTCCTGTTGGTTTTTTGTGGCATGGGCATATGTAATGCACACTGCTTGTTAGTGACATATCACTTAACATCAAAGGGGTCATAAATAGGATCTCCTGACCATGACCTGGTGAACTCAGCACAGCCCCAGGAGCCTTCTGCTCTGAAGATCCAGAAGTGCTGACCATCCTATGCTGCTCCTCACCCTCTGCACCATGCTGTGGGCCTGTGTGTGTGTGTGTGTGCAAAAATGCCCACATAGGAGAGAAGTGGGAAAAATTGGACAAAGTGGAAAAGTTGAGCAAACTCCACTTGCTAGCAAAGGACAGCGCTTTTACTCTGTGCCTGACCTCTCCAATCCTGGGTATCCTACTTCTTTTTGTGAGATTCCACAGCAGCTTATGCCAAGCTAGGGCATGGATTTTGCACTTCCACTGTCCTGCCATGGCCCTTCCCTCGTGCCAGCACTGGTGCCTGTGGTGCAGCACTGGGAAAAACTTCAGGGAGATAACTGCTAAACTGACCTTACCAAAGAAAAAAGGCACTAGTTTCAGATCAGTGTTGCCCTTCTCCTTACTCGAGGGGAGTTACTCAAATCATGAGCCAGTTTAAGCCACTGAATGGGCAATTGGAGTTCTGGATTGGAGGTGCAGGACCGTGGCAGCTTCAGTTTAGATGAGGTTAAGCTGCCATGGAACGGTGCTCTGGCTGTTTTCCTTTCCCACCCTGAGCTGTTTTTGTCAATTTAGAATATGTTTTTCTCAAGGCAGGGAGTGTTTCCCATTATATGTTTGTGCATTGCCTAGCAAGTTGCAACCCTGATCTGAGGTGGAAACTTGAGGCCCCACCGTAGTACAAATAATAAATGTAACACAGTGAAGAACAGATGCATTCACATATGGTGCTTTATAATTCAGACAAATAAAAATTCTTATGTTGTATGTTAAAATAATTCTATATGTGCCACAGTTAGCATGAAAACTGAAAATAAAAACAAAGCCATGAAGAGTCCAGGCATTTAGGAGTACAAACCCAACTTCTGCATCCACAAACAGACTCATCTGTGGCCAGTTCTCGTTGCCTCATCATGCAGCAGTGCCCTGTAACTTTAGTGTTGTCCAGGTTGTACTCTCTTTTCTTTTGGTGTTAATTTCAGAATTCCTTTCCAGCCTATGCAGCCATCTTCCTAGCCAGTCACCCCCTCCACTGCACATATGGGGCTGTATATAAAATATCCACAACTTTTTCATTTTGCATAGCTCCCAAAGAGCACACCATTTTTGTCTTCTTGAAAATGTGGTCCCTAATGGCAGCATCCTCCTGGGGCAGTTTAGATTTCCACTGGGCTCTGAATAGGGATCATTGTGACAGAGGGTATTTTTTCCTGTGCTCTGCTGACATTGGCAATAATAGTAGCAACATCTATTTGTAAAGAGGAAGGTTATTTGTGGCAATCTCTGGCATATAGTATTATTTAACTCTTTTGGAAGAGGCACCTTCCAATAAAAGAAAGAATGACTTTTGAAAGAGTTACAGAAATAAGGTAGTTCTGAGTGAATTATGAGCCAGGTTCTCACAGGTTGATAGAGGTGGAAAAAAGTTCTTAAAGTGTGTCTTTATTATTTTTTTTAAAATCACATTAATTCAAACTTTGCTACGCCAGTTTTCAGAAGATTTATTTTGTACACAACAAGTGCTGCAGATTTTGGAGGGTTGTTTTACATTCTTCAAAAATAATTAAATGGTTTAATTCCTTTTTAAAGCACAAAAATCACATCAGGCTCTAAAGTCATGAGCTTTGCCTCTGTAATTAACATTCATAAATACAGACTTAGCAAGGCTGGCTTTCAAAAGGATGATGCATTTCAGGAATACAAATTTGCATGTACAAACTGGATACACCAAATGTAGCATTTCTGACTTCTCAATATCAATTTACTTCTTTGACCAATTTGCATCCTTGCTAATCAATGAAACACTAAGGAAAGAAAGCATTTTGGACAATTGCCAAAAGGATATCACAAGGGAGCATAAATCAAGGCACTAGTCTTCTATGCTGAGCATTCATTAGTAACTAACATTAAATTGAAGTGAACCTTTTTACAAGCAAGGAAAACAGGCAATCCTGGAAATTGTTTTACTAGCAGCTCTTTATCCCACTTTTCCTTTCCCGGTCAACTGGAGGAAACACAGTCTAAGCAAAACATTTGGCATTAAAGATCTTACATAGTTTCCACTGTATTAATAGATCTGGAAAATGTGCAGAAAATAATATCCATAGAAAATGTACATAGGGCCAAGCCACTGCCCAGAAACAGGACATTTATTTAATAGATGTAGACACAAAAATTAACATTTCTACATCAGTCTCATCTATCAGCTTGAGAATCCATTCTAATAGATGTCAAGCACTGACCATACAGAGGATCACAAGCAGTGTTTGGACTTCAGCAACTTGACAATAAGAGAGACCTGAAAACCATCAAGTATTTTCTTCATTCAAACCTAATGAAGAAATTTGGTTTTACAGTGGGGTAAAATCCTTGCCATACTGTGGGATTAAATAGTTGCAGAATAGGGCCAGACTCTCTCCAGCCAGTTTATGAACTCAGAAGTTTATGAGGTTGCTGGACCAGTGCCAGGTTATGACTGCTAATGAGCTGATCCCCACAATCTTTTTCCTTTTAAACCAGTCAGAATTAACCAAGATAAACCCTTCAGCCCTATGCTACTGGTTCCCTCAGGAAATGTTTTGAAAGGAATCTTGCCTAAAATGTAAATATCTCAGAAACTAACTTCTGGGCATATATGTGGTGTATTACTGGAATTGGTGAACATCCTATAGAATATGAGCATGTCCTGCATCCTATGTGACGTAGCCAGTAGCCAGTAATTTTCTGCTACTTTTGGTACAGCTGCTCACTTCTCCAGAAAAGCAGTTGGCACACACTATTAGAAGTAAAATCATGCTCTACTAGAGTTACTTTTCCTTAGTTCTAGTGTGTAAAACCTGGCAATTTTGCCTTGGCAAAGGGCTAAGAGTTCAGCAAAGCTTGCAGTCTGAGCTTTAGCTCTGCCTAAGGCAGGGAACACCCTGGTCAGCAGCTTGGGCCTTTGTGGTGTCCAGCAGCTCTGAGTCAGTACAAGTGACTGAGAGCAGCTCAAGGAAGGCTGAGCAGAAATCAGCCTCCTTGCTCCAGAGGCATTCCTTAGGGAGAGCAGACTCAACAGGACGTGCCCAACATTGTCTTTTACCTCTGTCTTCTCACAGGGAATAATTGGCTGGATTACTGAGAGGCCAGGATAAGAAAAAAAGCAGGTCATACTCTAGCAGTGAAGACTATCACCACCCACTTGTCACTCCCGTCTCTGATTTTTCTCACAACCATCATCTACAGTGAGAAGAATATGGTGTCTTTTGGGCTCCCACTCCTATCCAGCTGGCTTATCCTTTTTAAATTCTATTTCTCTAATGATTTTAGCTTTCCCTCCCTCTAATCCTGGAGCCCTTTTTTTTGACTCAGCACTGATCACCATGAAAAAATGCAACAACAGAACTTCCTTCCTTTCTTTTCTCCCATTTACACAGGGCTGGCAGAGTTTCTCAGTGCTCAGGATCTGGTTCATTTGGTGACCTCCCAGTGAGTCACCAGAAGCACAGTCACAATCACAGCCCTCTGAAGGCACGTGGTGACCTGCTCCAGCCCTGCGGAGCTGCTGGGCAATCACAGGACTGCAGTGGATGAGTCCACAGCCAAGGAGTCAGCAGCACCCTAATAGCCAGGAGGAGCTCTGGGCTGGCAGGAGCTTCTTCCCTGAGTCTCCTTGGGTGGCAGCAGCTGGCTGGGCATGGAGAAGCCCTGCTGGCCCTGGAAAACTTTGTTTTACACCTATGAGTGTGCAAGGGCAGTCAGTCTGTCCTTGAGCAGGAGAGCAAAGGGCCAGAACATGTGCATGCGGACAGGGCAGAAGAAAAGGGGGTGAATAGGGGGAGGAGTTGTTTGGAAAGAGAGCTCATAACCATGGTTCTGTGCTCTTGCCCAAGTGGGTCTGTAGGAGAAAAGAGAGATCAGCTTGTGGACTGGAAGTGATGGGGAAGTTTTGCAGTTTTGATTTTGACAGTTTTTCTGAAGATAGTTCACAGTTTCTTGCACCATTCACAGAGGAGCTGCATTATTGCTTTTCCAGGCTTGCACTTTGAGAAAAGCCTTCCTGTGAATTTTTATGGTATTTTTCTACTCACTGTGGTATTCACAGATATGAAGGGAGGTGGGAGCAGAGCGAACTGGTCCCCATAATCACTGTGTGCAGTTACATTCATGAATGTCACCATTGATAAGTAGAGTGTGCTGTACAACCAACACCAACAGAGAGCACTTTTATGACCCATCAGAGGTATAAGAGAGATTTTGATTTTGGGAATATGTCCTCCACTCCCCACTCCAGCCTGACTTCTCCAACTCCAAAACTTCTTCTGGCCACCACTGCTGCCTTCAGGTTCTCTGGTTTGCAGCCACAGAAACAAGACCTGGAACTGCTCTGTTGCTTTTTCCCCTGTTCAAAATGCCCCTTTAACCCTGGTGTTGTTCTCCTGTCCGTGGAAGCTTTGCACCCTCCTGTAAACCATGTCTTCCCTTTCCTGGGAATGGGACCTTGGTCTTGTGTTGCAGCCTATCCAACTTGGACAATTCTTTTTGCATGTGTTTGTTGTGTGACAGAAGACATCTGAAGAATCTTGCAAACATGAGCAATCGGCCTCTTCCACTGCAGTCAAGGGGAGGTTTGCCAACAGCTGTACGAAATTTGGGCTCAAATTCTCATCTGAAAGACAGATGAATAAAAAAAATGCAAGAGACATTGCTGCTGAAAATAGATAATTTCTAATTCCCACAGCTCTCTTTGTGGTTTAAAATAAGCCTTTCTGCATTAAGACTAGAGTTTTCAAACTAACGAAATTTTTAAAAAAACAAAATGTTCTTTCTGAGTGTTGTTTCAATTACACTGCCATGAGTGTACATACTTTTGATGTGTGAATTTCCCCATTAGATTCAGACTGCTTTGGTTTGGACTCCATCGATGAGGCATACCCTGTACGGTGGCAGTGGGATGAGACCTCTCATTTTTACATCCGAGGGACCAAAGGAAATGAGTCAGCAAATTGGCAAGGTCCTATCTGATTGCAAAACTGCTGAGCATGATCAGTCCTTTGGATTCAATGCCTATCCCCTTGCCTTGCAGCTCCACACCAGTCTGCTACGGGATCATGGCTTGAGGGTCAAGAATGTGCAGGTACTTTTGTTCTGTGTGCTACCCTAGTCCCTAATACATGCATTTGAAGGAACTGACTGTTAGTTGTTATTAAGAATGTTTTTTTTACTCCTGTGATTGAATCAGCTGCTGCCTGGAAGAGTTATATTTAAGTAATGGATTATTGTTACTAGTGGGTTTTGAGTTAAAACAGATGCCATAAAGATTGTTCTGGCTACAAAAAAGCATGTGGAGGAAATCAGAAAAAGATAACTTAGAGGAGTAAGGCATGGGGTAGCCTTTCAAGAAGCAACAAGTTGACTTCTTTTCCGGTAGAATTTGACCCATTTATGAAAAGTATTCTATGTTTGTGCTACCTGTGACTGAATTTGATGGTGCAGGAGTTTTCTTGCACTTCCACATCCCCTGATTTCCACCTTAGGTGTGCTCTAAGCCTGCTTGGTGCAACAGGGAACCCCAAACAGGCTCAGATGCATTAAACATTTATTTTGTGTCTTTTCTTCATGCCTCTTTCTAATGTATTTCATCTGCTATGAACAGCAAGTGTGAACCACATTGAAATAATGAAATGTCAATACACAAACAATACCATTTCTCAGGGACAATGCAAAGGGCAGGAATATAAACTTAAGTCTCAAAGGCAATAAATGCTCCTAAATTAGCCTTGAAAAAATGCATTTCATCTGCATAAAATGCATGAAAGTTTACATATTTTGGTATTATTTACTCTTCTTCCCTATTAGGTACATAGTGCTTTGCTCATTATGGAATATGGCTAGGGAAAGAAGGTAAGTTTGTTCTAAGGAAAGCACAGTAATTGTCCCTGTATTTCCATTCAACCACTCTCCAGTTTTTAATGTCCAGTCCCTCCTATTAAATTATGTCTAAATGAGGTTGAAAATCTATTCCTTTGGGATTTTGCTAGTGATTTGGTTTGGGACAGGATTTTATCCCAGGAATGCCCAGAACCTGGCAACTAATAATGACAGTGCATCTTGGGCTTTCACCTGCAGTGGTTCGGGGGGAGTTAAAATTTTGTATGCAAAGCAAAAAGAGCTGTGAAAATTTTGATTTCCAGTGCAAGTCATTGTTTACCATATGGTCAGGTGTTTACCCCAACTCTGTGTTGCTCAGCAATCAGAGGTTTGCAGGGGATGGGGGTTGTTGTTTTGATTTCAAAGTCCTGTGCATCAAAGTGTCTCTAAATTGCTGTCACCACAACGCCTGTGAACCAGTCTGGTTTGTGAGTCTGACTGGAACAAGCCCTAAAAAGCACTGTCCTTTATCCTCCCCCTTCTCCACGCTCTTGCTGCGTGTCCTTCAGGGCTGGGATGGACTCTGGGATCTTTCATGCACTGCCCCACCTTACCTGACCTGCAAGGAGACAAGACCTGTCAAACCAAGCACAGCAAAGATAATCAAAGAGCTAATACTGGCAGTTTCAACTTTGCTCCTACTTTCAGTGGTGAAAAGCAAGTTTGCCTCTCAATCCTTAGGCTACTTAAGTTACCAGAAAGGCAAATAGCCAACAAACACCCACTAGCCACCTCTACAGGGCTTTAAGTTGTTGTTTGTCATTTATTTCTGCGGCTGGTACTAATTTTCAGTTTGTCATCCTTTGACTCATAGAAATTCTTCCCCTTCAAAAAGGATGCATCTCCCTGCCGACCACGGAAAAAAATGTGGCATGCAATTCAATCCTTTCCTGATAGCACCGGAGACGAGGAAAGGGCAAGTTAGAACACCATGATGAGGAAGTTCTGTCATTTCCAGAAGGAAGCATGATTCACTGTGCAGAGCATTTTTGGGAGCCTGAATCAGAGCTGTCGAGGAAGTCAGTTCTTGGACAGTTTAATGTTTAGTTTAACTATGACTTTACTGGTGAAACGCGTGCCTCTCCCCACAGCCAGTGGGTACGGAGAGATCAGGTAACATGTCACCGAGGAGCAGGCAAAAAGATTGCCAAGGAAAGCGCTTCCAAATGTTCCGGATAAAATGAGAAATGCCCCAGAAAAATCTGTCCTTAAATGTCATTACGAGGCAGCGCTCTCCTGAAAGCAGATTTGAGGGAGAAATATTTTCTCACACTTTTCCCGAGCACAGCGCAGGCAGTGGGAGGGACCTGCAGGCTGGCCATAAGGAGCCTGCGAGGAGGGGAGAGCCGTGCAGTGAGCTGCAGCCGGGCTCCTTCCCAAAAGGTCTGGAATTAGCGGAGGGATGGCTTCATTAGTCATGGCACAGACCTGCTAAGTAAAGCTATCCGCAGAAAGAATGAGTTGTGTGTTAGCTGCCAACAGACTGCAGGTGAAATTCAAGTTGTTGTTTTTAATTGCCTGTTGTACCCTAAAAGAATCACGATTTGATTAATGTAGTGTTCCCCCTCCGCCCACTGCACACCCCCTCACACAAATACACCATAATGCAGGAAACAAGATTAGATTGGAGTGTCTTTCCCTGATCTTTTGCCTCCTCATCTTCCCTTCTTCCCCACAGGAAAGGCAAAAGATTTACTGGCAAAGTGCACATCTGGGAAGGGTCCTCAGCTCAGGAACTGGGTATATTCCTGGGCTGCCACAACTGGTTTGAATCAGGCGGCCAACTATGCCTTTTCTCCCCAAATGTAGTTTAATAAAGTGAGGAGAGAGAAGAAGAATCTATGTTATTACTTGTGAAGATTAGCAGACTGTTGATGTGTTTGTGCCTCCAGGGATGTGTGTGTGTCACTGAGGTCGAGCAGAGGGAACTGTCAAGATATTTACTGTATGGAAATACATGCAGGAACCCAAAACATAGTGTAGGAGGGCGGTGTTTATAGCCTGTACATTTAAATAAATAGAAACCATCCTTCAAACTCTCTCTTTGCACTCTGTTGCATAGGGATTTACATTTCTGGCCTCGCGGATAAGGAAAGACTGAGTATTAGGGAGAGGCAGTGTTCTTATAGGATGTGAAAGGAAATAATGGGATATACTGAGCATGCCTACGCATCCCTCGAAGACGTCACTCTATCTGGGAGCCAAAAG
Source organism: Cyanoderma ruficeps (assembly GCA_008694505.1). Taxonomy (NCBI): domain Eukaryota; kingdom Metazoa; phylum Chordata; class Aves; order Passeriformes; family Timaliidae; genus Cyanoderma; species Cyanoderma ruficeps. The sequence continues at coordinate 45,576,293 of VZDJ01007754.1, read as the reverse complement.
GTAAGGGAGTGGGTTTGCTGACTATGACACATGGTGGGAGGAGATCTGAGACACAAAGGAGTCATGGGTGTGAACCAGGAAACAAGACCGTGCCCACCCAGCTTTTTTGTTTGCTTGAGGAGGATGTAAAATATGCTTACCCTAGTTGTGCTCCAGCTCCAGCGCTAATTGTTAACAATAAAAGGTCACCAGAAAACAATTGCTGGGAACCAGCATTACACAAGGGGCCCGGGTAATGCGATCGCTCCTTCGCCGGGGAATGCCATCCCGCCAGGGAGCGGGTGCTGGGAGATCCTTGGGAGGGACTCCCAGGTCAGCCGAGGAAGGGAGGTGCACACCCGCGTCACTCAGAACTCCCCGCCAGCTCCCTGCTCCCACACGGACATGCACGCAGCAGGCAGTTTTGAGCTTATTTAGCACTTATTTTAGGGAGTTTAAATGCCAGGTGAAGGGCTGTTCTTTTTTTCTATTATCCTGGGAGGAGAACACTGGCTTTGACATCCCTTCCTATGGCAGCGTTGGGGCTTTGAGGGGGCAGGTTTGCACAGCAGGAACAAGGACTGCCATCCGAGGGAGGGCCGGAGTGAGCTGGAAGCAGCAAATCCCAAAGGAAAAAGAGGGAGGTACCGCTCGAGCGTCTTATTCCCTCCCAAAATACGTCTCTACTTCATGGGTGTGAGTACTGTTCGGGGAGAAATTTCTAAGCTAGCATTAAATTCATCTGTGTGCACACCAGCAACAGCTGAAAAGTCCTGCCAGCATGTTGGATATGTATTTTGACAACCCATCCTGTCTCAGGTCTGTGCTCTTGGGGCTCTCTGGTCTGCTTGCACACATCTGCTTGTGTGGTCAGCACACCATGAGCTTCACTCTGAGTGTCCTGGTTATTTAACCTCCAGGACTGAACAAAATTAAGGGATGTCTGAACCACTGAGAGATGCTTTTAGGCCATATCCATGCTGAGGAACAGCCTGAATGTCAGAGAGGGGCTGAGTTCAGGCCATTTGACAGTCAGTGGTTGGTACAGCCCCAAAAATGCCAACCCCATGTGGATTTAGAGGCATTCTGGAACATCCCGTGTCTGAGCAGGCTCAGATCCTGTCTGCCCCGCCTTCATTCCACGTTCACACAAGTTCAACTATTACTATATGGTCCAAAGACTTTTATTTACCTTTTCTTATACCTTGCCCTCTGAGAAGTTGTATGAGTGCCTAGACCACCCTAACCTGAAGTCCTGAACCCTGAACTTTCTGTAGCTGCATCCATCCAGAGCAGCACAACTTTGTTGTCCCCCTTCCATCAGCCACAGCCAGCTCTCTCCCAGCCCTTCAAATCAGTTCCTACAGCCAAACTTTACAGCCAGACAGAGAGAGAGAACAGACACATGTAAAAACCAGTCATTCGGGGACAGTGCACAACTGTTTTCCCTTCTTCCAGTGATTACACGTGTCTGATAGTGCCCATGCAGTTTTGAAGCTGTTCTGTTTTGTGATGGGGCTCAAGTCTGTTAAAAGAAGCCACTGCCAAAAATCATTTTCTCAAAAATTCTGTCAAGTCTAGAGACAGAGGCAAAGATTCCACAGATGACCAAGTAGCTAATCCCTAGGTGTTCTGTACAGAAAGTTTCTCAAGAAAGCTGCAGAAATAGCATGAAATAAGGCAGGACGGTGATAATAACTTCTTGAGCAGCTGAAGGACACTGTGAGAAATGTTAGATGATTTATGTGAGGAGAACTTGCTGAATTCTCAAACCTTCCCACATGCTGTTCCCTCGTGTGAAGAATTTTGTGTTCTGCAGACAGGGAGAGCTCAAGAAGTGACAAAGGCGCATCCTTGTGAGGTCTGGGAGTGAAAGGGGGAACAAAGATTATTTCAGGGTCTGGTTCTCACTGAAAACACCATCATTATAAAAAGTAGAGGCAAGAGGCCTTTAGTTCTCTTTGAAGGGATGCCAGGTATGTGCTAGAAGCTGTTGGAGCATGTCTGGGATCATGCAGATGCCATATGAAGGTCACAGAATCTGGGGACCGGGGTGTGCCAGTGCTAGAAAAGACACTCAGGAGGCACAGGACTCTGGGTGCTGCAGGTGTTTTGTCGGTCTAAGAATCCAGCCCCATTTAGTTCAGTTTGGTCACAGCACATAAGAAAGATGCCAATAATCTGATGAGCATCCAGAGCATTGTTGCAATCCCCACAGGTACAACAAAAATTACCTGTGGGAGAAGGACTTGGCAAACTGCATTTGCTCACTGTAAAGAAGAAGAGATAGGAGCGAATGAGAATGCTGAGAATGTTTTTAAATATCCAAAGGGTTACTATAAATGGCAGAACACAGATCCTGTGGTGAGATAGACAGGTAAAGAGAGGTTTCAGCTGGAATTAGGAAGATTCTTATTAGACACCAAGGAAAAAAAAAATCCAGTCTTTGTGATAGTAAAATTATGAAGCCCTGCAATGGGTTGACTGGAGAAATTCTGGGTCTCCAGCTGGATGCTTTTAAGAGTAGAAAAACAGTAGCCAGGAAGGACAAGGATGTAGCTGATGCTACCATGGATAACCTCCTGAGTTCCTTCCAGGTACTACGCAAGGACTACAGGGAAGAAGAGGAAAAAGCTATTTTCCAGGTTGTCCTTCATTCTTTCCTGTTTCTGCCTATATCCCTTTTCATTCCAGCTGCGTTTAAAATGAACAAAATTATTCCTCTGTTAACATATGACTGTGTAGTAAAACCCAGGAGTTAGGAATGAGCAGGTCTTGAGAAAACAGAGGGTATGAAATACTTGTACTTTTATTATGGTGACCAAATTCTCCTTTTCATAGAGCAGGTCTGATTTTGTTCATTTGCTCTCAGCAAGCAGAGTTAATGCTTACCGTTTTCTGTAAAATAGAACTTCCATTACTGAAGAAAAAATCATTTTACAGCACTCAGTCTTCAGCCAATAAAGTTTAAAAGCTGCATGAGGAGTTTTAAATTTTGAAACATTTACTTTTAAGTGAACTATAAAGACGAGTCTTAATGCCCAGATTTCTGAATCAATAAAAATGTTCAAATGTCTTTGTCAACAGCATAGTGAAACTGAAGCCAAAATTCCACTAAACAAAAGATAAAATCTTGGATGAAATACCCTGGCCTTTACTGTCATTTGTGAGAAGTACTGTCTCTTCATATAGAGATATGAGCAAAAAGTGAGTCCCACAGTCCACTGTGACCAATGTCTCCTTATGAAGTGGGCCCAAAATAGACCAGTTAAAATAGTGCAGCGTTTGCTGTGTGCACTGGGATTTTTAGCTCATGCTTTTGATGAGAAGATCTTTATGACAGTAAATGTAGATACTCATTGTTATGCTTAAGGTTCAATTCCAGCTTTTGTCCTAAATCCTTCCTCCTTCTCCTCTCTGCTGTATTTTTAGCTGCTCAAAACTTTTAGAAGCAATTCCTTTTGTGATTACAATTGTCACGTTTGCTTTTATCACTTCCTGGTAAAAGAATCCATGTTAGATTGAATAATCTCTTTTTTTTTTTCCTACTTGTTTGGATATCCCTAAGCTGTAATTGGAAACGCAGCCCTAACCTAGCTCAAAACTAACAAACTACACACCCCAGAGGTATGTGAGAGAGACCTGTGAAACAAAATCAAACCTCAGGCAAAAACTAAATCTATAAGGGTTCACTACCCACATCACCTTTTATGGACTCATGGTCCACAGTTGCAACAGAGATTTCAATGAGTAATCTAAAACTGGAAGGAAAAAAACTCCTGGATGTTAAAAGCATTAACGTCCTGGAAAGTGCTAATGTGACTGTGAATTTGAAACCTCACACTTTCTTGTCCCAGGAGGGACATGTACATGTGTGCTCTCTACTGACCCTTAGGTTTGGTCCAAGGAAATGATGCCCCATTCTGATGGTGCTCATAGATCCTGCAGTCTCAGAAACCTTCATGCCACTGGTATGAAATTAGGGGATGAATTAGTTGAAGTATGATGATTGATCATGAGTTGAAATTACCGTGTACACCTGTGTGCAGGTTTGGCTTTTCATCAAAAACAGGTACTACAGTGTGTGCTCACCAAAAGGAGCCCCTGGCTTCAAGAAAAGCCTTTTCAGTACGTGCAGAGCCAGATCTTCAGCAAAAGGCAGGGGTGTTCCCCACTGCAGGGATGTCAGTGAGAGCATCACAGATTTGCTTAACCAAAACCCCATTTAGGAAAAAAAAAAGCATTCCTAGCATACAAAGTTTTCTGTTATACAGAGGCTGAGGTACGGTCCTAGCTTTCCATGGGATGGGGATTTCAGGAGCCTGAAGGAAAATAAAGTCACAGCTTTGTAGAAGCCATGGTCTACAGTGTAAACAGCTATTTAAAAACTGGTGTCTTTCCTAGCATGGTGTGGGGAGATTGGGACTGCAATATTTATCTAACATATAAATGTGTGTAGGCATTCATATCTCAGTGCAACCTGTAAGAGGAAAGCAGCCCAGCCTAATTCCCTTCCTCAGCCTGGAGTGTGCTGCCTGTCCCATCACAAAATCTTCATGGACAAACAAGAACTTTTCTCTGGCTGGAGAACAGTAACTTGCAATGCAAGGCATGCCAACCTATGTCAGCAGTATTGCTCCCCTGGCACTGCTCCTCCCCGTTAATTGTAGAGTAGAAAACATTCTTCTTCAGGCTTTTCCTCTAACTACCCCAGTGTGAAAGCCAGGAACTGTGGACATTTGTGAGGAGGGAATTTGGCAGCTGAAATGCGTGGAAGCCTGGCTCTGGCATGAGCCTTTCCAAGACCAGCATCTGGACTCCTGGTTAACTTCCTGACTGATCTCCTGCCTCAAACAGGATGCCAACCTCGATAAGTGCACCAAACATAAGGGGGGGGCTGGGCAGAGGCTTGGACATTCTCTTCTGGTTTAAAAATAGTGAAGCAAATCCAAAGCACATTGGTAGAAAGGCTGTAACTTCACAGCTCAACTGCTTCCTCCTGATGTTTGTCTTGCAGATTACTGCCTGGGTTGAGTTTCTGCCTGTCCCCACAGCAAAGCTGCAGCTGCAACCTCACTTACACAAATAGGTGAATTTGAAGCTCAAACACAAGGCCATTTCTGGTGCACAGTGAACAGCTTGGCTCAATTTATGGGGGCATCTGTGTCAAAACTGTTGCGATGTTTGCAAAGTCCATCAGCATTTTGCTTGTCTGGGTAATGATGGTAGTTCTGTCTGTGCTGTTTTCCTTGTTTATGCCACTAGGAGAAACCTTATACTGGCTTCCCAAAATAAAAGGGAAAAAAGGTGCTGTTTAGGTTACATCTCAGCTGTGTATATGTATGCATATATATGGTATAGGGGGAGTGTGCCCATGTGTATATGAGACCCTTTCCTTCTCTGAGTGCTCACTCAGAGATTAGAGGTGACTGCAAAGTTATTTGGTTTTTCTTTCACCCAGACAAATCACATGTTGGACTTGGATTCTCCCTCAGTGTTTGAGACATGCACATTAGCCCCTTACCTTCTGGAATTCCACAAGTGTGGAGACTAAGAAGTCGAAACACTAAAGAAAAGGGCCTAAAGCAGGTGGCAGTGTGTTATTCCAGTACCCCACTGCTGCACAGGGCTTGGACATCCCAACCCGTGCCTGGCTTTCACCACCATGGTGTTTTCAAATGTGGAAATGTGACAAGGCTTCTGTAACTTCTCTGGGATCAATCACCTTTCCTGCCCACCAACACTTCGTACATACACAGATGAAAACATGCAAGTGCTTGCAAACTGTATAAGCATCATCCAGCACACTCTTTATACAAAAATCATCCACTTTGTTGAGTCACCATTTCTCTCTTTTCACCGTGGGGAAGACTAACACTTTCTGAATAACAGAGACAAAGTATTTTGCAAGTGGGAAACAAGTGGCATCGGATGAAAACTCTCGAACAATTGATTTCTCTTGTCCTTCTGCAGTTCTTTCTTTCCATTAACATTGTTACCCTGTCATTCTTTTCTAAAGGTGAGGAGGAGAACAAAGAACAGCTAAACCCAAAGGCAGTTATCCACGATGTACACTGCATCCTGAAACTCCTCAGGCAAGTACAAACGATGTTGATTTCCTGCCATGACAAGGTAGCAGGGAGGAGGAGAATGATCTTTTTACAAAGAGAACCTTGTCCGAGACAACTTTATTACCAGACATAAACTCAAGAGAGTTAAAAAGCTGATTTTAAAAAATGATCAGGTGCAGGGCAGAAGGATTAGGTCAGGACTTAAAAGCTTTCCTCCAAAATGTGGCAAATAGATTCTGAATTCTGATCGTGTCTGCAGTGTCAGCAGGTGACAGATTCATCTGCAGCATTGGGGAGAAGACTTTTAACATTCTCCATACAAGGGATATTCCACTGCTCACAGGACACCCTGGCCTACTTCAGTCACTTGGCAATTCTCATCAGGCCATGAAGGCAAGTTAGTCATGCTCCTGTTCACAAAGTTTCTGACACTTATGCTTTGCAGTAAGCCACGAAGCCTTAGAGAGGCTTTCTGCCTTATGGGTGTCGTGCAACGAGTGAGACTGTAATATCTTAAATTTTTTTCCAGGTTTGTCTGATAAGTGGGTGGCAACAGTTAGAGGCCAATTTGTGCTTTTCCATCACTCTGTCTAGACATATTTGCAGGCACTGCTTTACCTAAAAGAGGAAAGGGTATATCATATATTACACAATAATGGGTTATTTTTACTTGTAATGCATTAAGAGGCTGTTTTCAATCAGAAATCGTTTGATATGAGGGTATGTTCTGGACGATAAATGGAAAAAGTGGAGCATATCCTTTTTTTTTTCCTTTTTTTCACATAGCAGACAATACCCATACTTTCCATATAGACAGGAAATGGCTTAGGTTTATATATAGAAATACAGTCTACTTTATATGCATACATAATGTATTGATTTATTTAAAAACTGTCACCGTAATTGGTTGAAGCTGCAAAATTGATACACACCTATGTAAATACTTCAGTGCAGCCCAGAAAGCACAAATCTGGAAACTTTAAGTGGGATTCCCTGCCGTCAGACTCTGAAGGCATGACAAGCATGGTGTGAGGGTCATGTGCCGTTCACCAGTCGCTCAGACGCACCAGATCTGCTCTCTTCAGCATCTGTGTCTTATAACTTATAGTCCTACTTGATTCCTACAGTATCTTCTCACAATTGTATCTTCTCACCATCCCTTCCTCCCAAGCTCCTAATGGGGCAGCAGCTTTTTGTTCTCACTGGCACCCGCAACCAATGGGGCTGAGTCCCCTTCTGGCTCAAGGCTCTGGAGTTCTCCAGTCTCATATTCCCTGGCTACCTGCCAGCTCTTTTGGCTGGAGCTGTCCACTGTCCTCTTCTGTCTCTGGATTGGCAGAAGGTGCTCTGCATTCCCCAGGAGTGGACTGTGCCCATAGCAGAGCACTTTTCTGCACAGCCAGGTACTGTCTGTAGCCACTCCTTCCCCAGGGGAGCAACACACAAAAAAACCTTTCCTGAGAGGAGCACAGTTCCCAAGCAGCAGCTCAGTTTGGATTTTGGAGTTTCTTTCCACATCTTTGTGCTTCTGCCCCTGAAGGCATGAACATTGGGAAGGTGATGAGATGCTCCCAGGTTTCTGGAATCCAAGCTGCTTAAGCAGTCAAGGAATCCTTACTTTATCAGTGCAGTTCTGCAGTTCAACACAGCTAAGTCACTTTTTGACTCTTAAACTCTTGCAGAAAATATTTGGATTGTTTTAAGATGATCTTCCACTAAGTTGAGAATCCAGGGGTTAGGAAGGTTAGGAGGTACATGTTTAAAACTGTGTTCAGTTCAAATTGGATGAATTCCTGCTCAGTAGACAATGATCCACAGTCAGGCATTATGGTCAGATTATTTAATACATTAGCAAAAGTGAATTTGATGGACACAGCTACCAGCTGGACTGTTATCTGATAAGGCAGTCACAGAGAAACATAGTAATAGGCCAGGAAAAAAAATTGTTTCTTTCAGGCACTGTAAACAGATCTGTGTTTACTTTATTGCAAAGGGCTTTTTTTTCTGTGTTACCAACATGTAAGCTTTCACTTGACTTAATATGTGTTTGATATTTTTTGTTTGTTTCCTTTTACATATGCTACATCCCTTAATGGGATTCTTCAGCCTTGTATATCATTTCATATAGATAACAAACTTCTCCAGTGCCTTCCTTTAGATTTCTCAAGCTCCACATGGCTGCACTGCTATTTTCAATACATTTTTTCCCCAGCTGTTTTTTAATAAGGCAAGAAGTACAGTGAGAGCACTTGGCTACTTCCTACTGCAACCTTTAATGGCCATGGTAGGCAAAGACTTACAAACCCTGCTACAGATAAGAAAATAAATCTCTCTCTACCATGAAGCTGTGGTGTAAGGGTTGAAACACTCTCTAAGCCGTAAAAGTTGAACTTGGAGTGAGGAGAACTCCAGCCGTCACCTTGCATATTTCATTTGTTACAGGCCATCTGTGTGCATCATCAGGGATCTCAGGAAAATATTACTCAGCTGTCTTTTATCTCTGTCTAGCCTAGCTGGAGCGTGGGTAGCAGAACACAAAGAAACAGGTTCCTACCCTCAGCCTGATGATAAAAGATGCTGGTAACCTAATAGAAGCAAATGTTCTGTATTGATTAATAATACAGGGCTATAACCCTCTGAATCTGCTGCGCATGGAGCAGAGTTTAGAAAACAAATAATGAGTTTCTTCCTCCCTAATAAGCTCTTTATTAGTTGTTGAAGTGGAATGTGAGAGTAGAAAGTAAAGCTCAGGTATCAAAAGAAGTGGTGATGACGGGTTGAGGGGGGTCACTTGTGAAAACAGTGGAAATCAAATCAATTAGGTCTGTCAGCTGGAAAACATCATGGGGAATTAACACTTGTTTGTCTGGATTCCTGCAGCCTGAACAAAAGTGCACGAAAAGAAAAGTGTATTCAGGTGACAAAGAAAGTGTTGTATTAAAACTGTGGTTTCAGTAAAGGAAGAAAAAAGATATTGTGTTATGCAAGACTTACATCCACTGACAGATGAAATAAGTTAATAAGATACAACTTTAAAACCAGCAATGAGCTTTTACCCTTCAGAAATAAATACATCTGCACAGCAGCAATAGAAGGAGGTGAAGGTACAACCTCTGTGAACTTTAGGGCTCGTAAAGAGTAGAACCTGGCAGGGCCCCGCTGAAAATGTTGAGATTTTGCCCAGTTACTGTGAAACTAAAATTACAGCTGGTGGCATAAATTGAAAAGGCATGCAAAAAATCCAGGGAATATTTGGGTCATGGGGCTACAAAGGAGGGAACCTTGGGGGCAGAGGCCTTCAGGAGTCTTTGGATCTCAACTTCATTTCTGGTTTATTTTGCTTTCTCTCACCTCAAGTCTGAAATATACTGAAAGACCCTTCCCTCTACTGAAGAAGAGTTGTTTTTGTTTTGTTTTGTTTTTCATATCACGCTCCAGGAGAGCAAAGATGGTGCCAGGGCAGTTACAACCACATCTTCTACTGGATCAGCGCCTGACTGAGGAAAGCAGGAATTCAGGTCTATGGTCTCCAAGGCCTCTGACTAAACTCATTAAAACTTGGACACAAAAAATTAAGCGGTGAGATGCATTGGGCCTGATCCCTTCTCCTCCCCTACCTCTGGCAGACACCAGGGAGTTCCCCCCAGCCCCTCCCCCTGGCCCTGCCAGAGGGGTGACCACCCTGGGCACAAGGCAGGGATGCCCTCCTGCATCAGCCTGGACTATGCAGAGACCAGACCTGGTTACCAAAGCAAGGGGCTCGAGGTTACCTGCATGTAAAATCAAGCTTCAGCCTGCCAGATGGACTGATCTCATGGGTGCTTTTTATCACTGGTTAATTCATGTAGGTTCTACTGAGAACTCCAAATTGCCAAGAAATACTGCAGGAATAAGCAATAGGATCAAAAAGTTTCAACAACTTGCACTTATGTTAAAATAGAAGGGGCTTGTGAATATCTTTCTTTATATCTTTTAAACTTGTGTTACCATTAGTGATTTTCATTGGTGGTTTTTTTGAAGTAAAGTAGTTGAGGTAGCTTTCAAAGTCTGACTGGATTCCAGAGTAAAAAATGCAATTGTTCATTCCCTGTTTTCGTGTTTTGTGCACTGACTACACATACACATTCTTGGCACACACTACAGCCTTTAAAGTGCACAATTTTTAATGCAATTAGAAAAAGAAACAATTCCAAATGACAGGAATAAATTAAAGGAATGGCTTGAAGGTGCAATCACAAATGGCTTAGTATTTTTCATTCAGAGGGAATTGCTTCATGAAAAACATTTCCTCTGACTGTCTGAAGCGGGTTTTGAATCACCTTGTCCAGTGTTTCAAGAGTCATGGCCATCCCTAGCTGTAGTCTGAATTACTTTATTTGTAAAAATGAGTATAAACATTTTTTTCTATACTTGGGTGAAATAACAGAAGAGAGAAGTGTTGTTTAACCTTTGTTACCCCAGTTATTGAAAAGCCCTGGTGGTTCCTGCTTTCACATATTTTATCTCACAATGAAGTTGGGATATTAAGTCAACCAACTTACACATTTCAATGCAAATAAAATATAACAAAGCAAAAGCTACTTATTGCCCTTTACAGATCAGTGGTAGGGAAGGTGTGGAAAGCTATTTGGACCTCCCCTGCTCACCCCTGTTAACACATGCACACTTCCTTAAAGGAGTGATTACACCTTGCTGTTGGCAGTGCAAAGCTTAGTAGATCTTTACATTTTCACTATGAAAGAAGGGAATTTCCTCTTCCTTCTGTGGGCAGCCAGCCAGTGAAAGGTGATGGGAAATACATGACATCCTGTTCTGCCTACCTTTCATCTTTCCTGTTCACAGATGCATTTGGAGCCTGACATGCAGGTGTAATTAAAAACAGGTTGATGCCATGCACAGCTCAGCAGATGCACACGAAATTAGTACCTGCTGTGAACCCAAGTACTTTAGCTTTTATGAAGCAGCCAGGCATTTGCAAATTGTCTCTTGTAACTGCAGTATTATGAACATAAGAATAAAGTGGATCGTGTGGCTTGCACTAACACAGAAAAATGGCAAACACTTTCCTCAGTAGTACTCAAAGCAACATAATCCTAACTATCCATGCCGATGTTTTTCAAATAAGTTAACACGTGCAATGGTGCATTTCACACTTTAAAAAAAAACGAACCTTCTTTTCCAACATTTCCTGCTCATGTAGGATGCAATGCAGCACCCATATTCTCCAGCTGGCCACTGCTGTGCTGAGGCTGGAAAGGGCTGGTGCTCTGGTCACCCCCCTTGCCATGCTCTTTAAAAGGTACTTCTAAAGAGAATTCAGTTCAGCCTGTTCACTGGGAGCACTGTGCTTCATGCCTAAATGTGTCTGCCATACTCCTCTGTAGTCAAATCAGGAGAGGGAGATGCAGGCAGGAGGTGCTTGCTCTGCAACTGCCTGCTCCTGCCCTACTGCAAACGACGAGAGACTCTTGCCAGGAGGGGATTCCAGGTGAGGACACACACCATAGTGACAGGGTGCAGAGGATGGGGCCATAAAATTTGATGGCAGTGGAGCTTTCAACTGCAGCACTTCACAAAGATGCCACGCTGGCTCCTCCCTGGCAACTGGCAGCAAGAAAAACACAGCTAAAGGAAGATCCATCTCTTGCCTGCCTCACCAGCAGCTCAGGCAGGTTTTGTTGCTTTCAACACTGGGGCAAAGTTGGCTTCTAAAATTCTCCCTGCCTCAGTTTAGTGATCCCAGGCCATGAGTAGGAGCAGTCCTTCACCTCCAACGAGTGCAGCACCATAAATCTGTTCAGCTGCACATTTCAGCTCTGTGGTGTCAGACAGGCGTAATGAGAGCTCCAGAGTCCAAGTGCCACCACTCCAGTCTTACAGCAGTGCCACTGCCCACGCTCCATGTGAGTCAGCTGGTGGGAGGGGAGAATTAGGCCCAACATGTCTGGGCTGAGGCAATGATTTAATCAAACTGCTCCTTCCACCTCTGACAAGTGCCTTTTTATGCTTCGTGGTATTTAGTTTGAAGTTGCCAGTTGGAATTTTTCACACCTGTGGTTTATTTAAGTCCATATTCTGCTATAGCTCTACACATTTGAGACAATAAATGTGTCCTGTAGAGCTGTGAAGTATTAGGTGAGGGAAACATTTATGTGCAGGTGATGGGAATAAATGAATGCTACAGGCATTGCTACATTTTCTATTACTTTCCAAATACAGACAACTGCTACCCATGACCTCCCAGCTCAGAAAACCACTTTCAAATGCTGTGAGGAACTCCTGGCTGAGTCCTCAAAGTATTCAGTGTGTGTTCTGGCTATTCATGCAAGAAAATTTTTCATACCACATATAAATATTCCCAAGAATGATCACATGGGCTGATTGTATTCATTAGGAACACTTAAAAAGAGAAAAGGAATGACTTCAATTTAAAGTAATCACACCTGAGATCAAAATCTACTTAACAGAGAGGAAATTAGAAAATATTTACGGAACGAAAATTCCAAAAACAAATAGGAAACCCTCACTGGGGAAAAAAAAAAAAAAAAAAGGCAGGCAATACTAGCATACCAGCAGATCAGACTGTAGGACGACATTGCCATACTTAAGAAGTGGAGTTACAAAGTAACCCAGAATTATTTCAGACAGTACAGTGGGTTTATCAAGACTTTAATCAACAGGTAAGCAGGTGATGATTTTTTTTTCAATCGTTAGACATTATTGTAATAGTTTGTTAATCATTCATTTTCAAAAATCCTGGCTTCCTCCACCAGTTTAAAGTTAACCAAAGAATAAGCAATTGTATCTATTTGAATTACCTTGCTTCAGACACAGCAGAGTTTCCATTGTCAGGGCAGCAATAGCCAAACATTTCCAAATTCTGTTCTCAGCTGTAACAATTCAAACTGTTTAGTCAAAAAAAAAATTAAAAAGAAAATAAAAAGAAAGCAACACATTATATATTTTCTTGTTATAACATCTTCTTTTAAGACATTTTATTCAGAACAGCTGTGTCCCTACTTTCCATCACTGTCCTATTCATCTCACTTGCACTATCAAGATAAATGATTTTTAGATGTACATGGCTGGACCTTGCATTTAAACAGGCTCTAATCCCCATGGCCAGAGATACCATGAATAACTGAAATACCAGAGAATGAATAGTTTCACTAACCATGCTTTGCCTTAAATAATCAGAACACCTGGTAGGTCCACACACATTCAATTAATTTGCTGTTTGCTCCTTTGCATAATTAACCATTTAATTTCATTGCCCTCTGGTTTTGCCCACTAATTAATTATTTCTTGCTATTTCATCAATGAGCTACTTGTACATCTCTTGCTTTTCCAGCTACCATGTTTACCATCTTCTTCATTATATCAGCCCTCCTCCCTTTTTCGTTCCTGCCCCATTTCCATTCCTCTTTCTTTCCTTTCTCAGCTGTTGCTCACTCTTCTGTTTCAGCAGTGGAGCAGCCCAGGCCTCCCTGGGGCACAGCCACTGCCCCCAGACAGAGGGGACTCAGCCGGGCAGCAAGTTCAGGTGTTGGAGAGGGTGGGGACCTCCCTCACCTCACCTAAACGTGAACACAGAGCAAAACCTGTTTGAAGTGTGATGATCCCAGGACACAGCATGGTCCTGGCTGCAAATGATTCATTTCCAGTTGTTAAAGCAAACATAGCTGGACTGGGGAGACAGGATTTAGGATAAATGCTGCTTGCAGTTGTTTCAAATGGGAAGGGTTTCAAGACTTTGAGATTTTCTGTCCCTAAGACAGGAACTGCTCACTAGCTGATGTCTTAAACCTACTGTTAATGCTTCATGGTATCCTGCAGGGTACTAAAAAGAATGCTGTATGAACAATATAACAAAAAAAAATTATCTTAGGGAATTAGCTCATGTGGGTACACACAAATCTTTACTAATGCTTAGAATACAGATCTGTTTCCCCTCTCCTCTCTGAACCGGTGTGCTCATTGTCTAATCTGGGTTCATGCAATTCTCCCAGAAGTCTTTAAAGCTATTTCTACTAAACATTTTGGATTTTTTTTTTCTCACAAACTGCTTTAGTGAACTTGCACTCTCTGCTGCAACCCGTTCAGTCAACAAGTTTTAGGAATGCGATGGTGACTTTGAATTCAATCTCCTAATGCTGGGCTCTCATTATCTAAGTGAAGCCGATGCGTTTTATTTCTGTGAAAGCTTGTTTGGATTTCTGTCTGCCCCACTCTGCTCTGGTTTAGATTTCTTGTCTGAATGTTGTCCAGAATCCAGTGCTTACGCTACCATTCACCATATCACTTTTTGCTAATTGCTCCCATATTCGAAGAAGTCACGTGTGCCAAATTGCTGAATTGTGACTGCACTCTGGGCGGCTTCTAGCACCTCCCCAAAGAGGCAATTAAAACTCCAAACAGTGCAGGGACAGGAAAATTGCCTGTCAGAGGCTCTGGGGGTCATCCGACATTCCTTCAAAAATGTCTTTTTTGTGCCTTTGACCTTTCTAAAAGAGGAAATATCTTTACTGCTAAATTTTCCTCTTTCTTCCAGCAGACTGAAAGCCTTTTTTGGATGATCATTGCTCGAGAGGATCAGGGAATGTTGGCTCTGATGGATAGGATGATCGTGGCAGTTCTGCCCCGGTGGTGGTTCAGTGAAGGACTGCAGTCTGCTCTTTGTTTTGTGGACATGAGGAACGCCGCTGATTTCAGCAGGACTGCATGCACCTCTTGATCCTATCACTGGCAAACTGGTCCCAGAGACAAAGAAATAGCTAAACTTGAGCTGAATCTGCAGAAGACATCAGTATGTAACTTTGTGTCTCGATGAATTAAGCAATTTTCCTTGTGATTGCTCCTGCAATCTCTTGGAAAAGGGCAATGTCGAGGCTCTGGAACACAGAGCAGAGTAAGGCCTAGTTACTGCTCAGATCTAGTCCTAATTAGGAGCTTTTTGTTCCTTTTACTGAATAAAAAGAAGAAAATTCCTTAATTCAGTATTCTACGTGACAACAGGTGAATGTAGCAGGATGAAGGCAGATGACATTTCTGGAAGCACAAAGAACCTCCTGTGACTGAAGGAGCATCATTAAAAGCAGTAAGAATGGTAGTTTTAAAATCAGTTGAGAATATTGGATCACACAGGAATTCATTTGGCTTAGGTGTAACAGAGGAACTAGTGGGAAAAAAGACGTAAAATCTCTTTCTGCCCTGTGCTGATGAGACTCAGTGAACAGCTCCACATCCAGTCCTGCATGTCCTTGGTCTTCTGGGAAAGGCATTATTAATGCTGGGTGAGTTCTGAGCCCTAGAGCACCCAGGATAGGTCATGTTTCCCTTCACCTTCCAAAGGAGCCTCCTCTGGCTGCAGAGGGACACCAAAAGTCCTTAAATGTCCAGTGAAAGCTTCTCCATATGAAGCTTCAGTCACGTTACACCTGAACACATGTTTTTGGACATCTGTCTTCCATTTGAAAAACAGAAGGCTGAAAAATGTTTCTTGGTCTTTGGAGGGGGGAAGGGGAGGGAAGGGACAGAGGATGCAGCTTTTCCAGCATCAGGATCCTTGAACCAGTTCTCCAGCAGGGTCAAGTGTCTCATTCTTTCTCAAGAACTCATTTTTATGCTGCTTTATATTTACCCAGGCCCCTTCCTACACATAGGGAGCTGCTCAGGCTTGGCAACAGACACATGTAAGACAAATTGTTCTGTTCTGGGTAAAGAGCTCCATAAAACCCCAACAGCTCTGGGTGCTCTAGTTTGCACCTTGGCAAAATATATGTATCCATTCACCATGAAAGTAGGACTGGCAATAGAAAATCTTTCCACAAGAGGAAGAAAACCCTTTTCCCTTCAGAAACCTTTTCCCTTCAGGGAAAGGGAGAAGAGCTGCTTTTCAGCTAAAGTATTCCACTTCTCAGTTTTTTAAACTGATAAAAGGGTGGACAGCATGGGCACTCAGCGACTGATGGGAAAGATGAGGCCCTTTAGAGGTCATCTCGTCCCATGGCAGCAGAAATGGCCCTGTTTGCCAGCTGCCAGCCAGCAGGTGCAAGCTGTCCTAAGGCATTCTCCCTCAGAGGGAGATTCTCCCACAGCCAGAATCCCCAAAGAGGACTGCTCCGAGGGGTCAGCTACACCTGAGGTCCACACATCACCCTCAGATGTCTAGAAATAACATGTTTTTCAGATTCAACCGAACTTTGCTCGATCTATTTCTTTGTCTCTGAGACCAGTTTTCCAGTGACAGAAGCAAGAGGAGCGGGTGTGTCCATGTGTCCCGGCCCTGGAACAGGCTCCACATGGGATCCCTGTGGCCCGACCCTAAAACAGGCTCCACACGGGATCGGTGTGGCCCAGCCCTGGAACAGGCTCCACACCTGTGACCTGGCCCTGGAACAGGCTCCACACGGGATCCCTGTGGCCCAGCCCTGGAACAGGCTCCACACGGGATCCCTGTGGCCCAGCCCTGGAATAGGCTCCACACGGAGCTGCCACAGCCGATCCCTTTGGCCTCTACCCCACCAGCCCTGCAGAGGAAATGTCCGGGAGCAAGGAACAAGAGCAGATTTGTCTGGGTTCAGTGGCTTTGAGACAGCACCTGGCAACACAGTGCCCAGACAGACACCAGCCTCCACAAAATGTTGTCTCACAGCAAGGCCCACAGCAAGCCCTACCAGGCAGAGGGTGCAGGCAGTGGGTAGCTTTCTGAAGGGATGTTTCTGGCATAAGGGGAATGAGGATGGAAGCAGTTCTGGTTTAAATTGCTTAAAGTAATATTTGCTGGGGAAAATAAGAGAGGGTTGTCTGAAGCCCTGTTGGGGTCACTTAGGCAGAGCAGGATGCTGTGTATGGTTCCTCCCATAGTCTGTGGCAGATTCTCCCCTCTCTCTTTGCCCTGGCTCCTCCCTGTCACCTGGTCATCAGTCCCAGGTCTGGTTTGCTTTTTCTTCCCTCCCCCTGCCAATTCCTTTCTCTCCTGCTATTTTGTACCAGCAAATCAAGGCAGGTGAATTTCTGAATTTTTCAGGAGAAAATGGCCCCTGGCACCACACCAGGGACCTCCCTCACCTCTGGCTGCACTCAGTGCGTGTCAGGTCTCTGGTGAGGGTGGGAGGGGGTTGGGGGGAGCAGCCAAGTGAAGTGCTTCAAGCTGTGAGACATTTTCTGTTTATGTTGCAGGCCAAACCTCTTGGATTTGAACCAGAATGGCCACTTTTTTTTTTTTTTTTGGAGGCAGATATATCTGTGGAGAGCAGGAAAGAGTAGCACGTATCCTGGTCGTGGTGTTCTCCCAGGGAAAAAAATAATGTGAGGCAACACTCTCTCTGCTGGAGGCTGCACATTGAGGGGAACAATGGCTGGGACAGCTGGCATTGCACCCTAAATAAGGAGCAGCTCTCCAGTGCAAAGTCACCTCTGCATCACCAAAAGTCACCATTGCCACGCTGCTTCAGATTTTCCTTTGGAGAAGCAGATTGCTCAGAAGGAAGTAGCAAGGCAAGCCCAGTGTCATGTGGAATAGCTGAAATTCCTCAAGTTCCTTTTTGCCAGGATTTCAAGCTGTGAAAGACACATGATCTCCGCTGCTTGAGACTTTAACTGAGGATTTTCCCCAACAGAGATGGATAGGTAGCTGTACAATTTTATTTTATTTTTTTCTTGCATCTGAGTTAAATCATTGTTAGGGCCTGCATTTGGAAACAGTAACCTCAGATGGGGTTTATCAAAAGGAATATATGACTCCTTACCCTCAGGAACTGATCTGCCCTATGATCACTTTTAGAAGAAAATATAATTAATTCAAATCTTTTCTCCTTTTCTGCCGTTCACATTTTTCACAGCACCCAGTTCACAGTGAAACTAGGGGTTGAGATCTAGTGCCCTCAAACCCCTCATTGCTGTATTTGGTCTCAGTCAGGGGCCAGTAACAAGCTGTAGCTATAAATCTCTCTTGTATGCCTGTAGCAGGAACTGCTGTCCATTTTCACATTGATCGGGAATGAAGTTTAAAAACTGAACAGCTTCATGCTGATATTCACTGATTCATCCGAAGTAGATGAGGTGAGGAAAAGAGAAGTTTTATTCCTTGCCAGGTCAGTGGTTTGTTAATTGCCCAGCCCAGCCCATCAGGGGGTACCTGGTTAACTGAAGAGGCATTTCCATTTGAGGGGAGAAGAGGGCTGTCCATAATTTGTGGACAGAAGTGTTGAAACTGCCTATTAAGTTAAAGTTTCACTTAAAGATGAAGTTAGAGATCAGCCACCTTTGGGGAGGGGGCAAGAAGATTTGGATTTGAAAAAAACAACTGTAGGAGGCACCAAAGGAACATGCAGGTATAAATGCAGGTTAGCATGATTTAGCAAGAAGATCCTGTGACTTTGAGCTCCTTGGAAGAAAATGAGGTGTGATTTACTTAAATTTCATTATCACTCATGTCTTTTAGAACCTTTGCAATTCTTGTTATCTGTTCCGGATTTTTTTTTCAGATAAGTATTTTAATGAACTTAAGATCACAGTTAATTTCCAGATAATTTCTAGATAATTAGCTAACAAAGGAATTACACATAGAATTCCTTCTCCCAGTGTGTCTGCAGCACCCAGGCTAAGAGGCAACACCTCTGTGGCTTTCTCTGCAGTGTCCAAGGTTTCAATTTTCCCTGCCTTTGCTTCCCAGGGCAGCTTGAGAGCTGATAGTGCAGGGACAAGAGGCAGCCAGGGCAATAAGGAACATCCCTTCACCTACAGAAAGTTTGCCACAGATTTCACTTGGCACCAGAATTTTACTCAGGGTCTGTCAAGCTCCTGTCTGGCCCATGGATTTGGGTATTTTTGGAGCACATTTACCTAGCATGGATGGCCGAGTCAGCAACATGCAGCTGCCAGCTCAGCCATGGTGGCTGCCTGGGAATGCAGGACGAGCTCCTTGCTGGGTAAAAATAGGGCAGGTAAAAGCACAAGGTACCACGATGCTGTCACAGCTTATTTCAGTTTTACCCATAGCTTTGAATGCAGCCAATTACTGCTGGTGGAAAGCAACTCTATCACCTCCATTTGAATTTTTTTTTCTTCTAATGCCGATATCCACAGCTTTGTATCATTGCCTTAATTTGGGAAAGGAGAAAGGAGAAAAGAGGAGGAATGACACTTGTCCCTGATGATACAGGCATTGTCAGACACATGAGGGAGGCTCTGAAATGCCTCCTCTTAGTCTTGTTCTCATTCCTCTGGGTTATAAAGATGTGACAGATACAGTACATGTTCTGTTCTTACACTCTGCTTAGCAAAATCAGATGATTAGGAAGACTCCTTGAACATGAAAACTGAAGACTGACTGATTCAGAAATGTGTTTTCTGCTGTTTTCTTTATTTTTTAAATTAAAAAAGTGTTTCTTTAAACTCTGAAATAAATTGTCTATTTGCTATCAGGTTAAATCTTATTTTATTTCCTCAGTTCTTCTCTCTAAGGGCTTTTTTTCTCAGCTTGCATGACATTGGATGACGTTTAGAATTAATATCACATAATGTTAGTCTAAAAATACATGTACCATTATTATTATCAAATAGAGATAAGTGTGCGTTGCCAAGTAGAAAAGAAAGCTGTGAAACATAATGCCATGTACAAGTATTTTTTTCCATGATCTTCCAGAACATGAAGGATAGACATGGGCTGCCAGATACTCATTTCTGATGGATAAATGCAACTGTGGTTTCCATAGCTATGCAAGGTTTTGTATAGCACCCATCACCATGGTATCTAAGACTCTCTTGCTGATGCTGCACGCTTGAGTCCATGGTGCACTGAAGGGAATTAAACAAATGAAGAGAAGGTCCTTGAGCCTGGCCATCCATAGTGTGGAGTGACTTGAGCCGGGTTCACTTGTAAAACTGGTTGTTTGTTAATCTGTCTTTTCACAACTCTCCAAGTGCTCAGTTTCTTGTTCTGGGAGCACCTTGGAGGAAAGGCATCTGTCTCAGCCTGTGCCTCTCCCACAGTCCCAGGACATGGCTGGTCAGGACAGGGCCACCAACATGCTCAGCTCTGCACCAAGTCAGGCTGCTCCAGGCAGTCTCACTGCCTTCTTAAGGACCTGTGGATCCCAAGATCCTTCCCACTTGAAATCATAAAACTGTATCTAGCAGTGAGGTTGGAAAATGCCTTTAAGGTCATGGAGTCCGACTACTTACCCAGCAGTGGCAAGTCCACCACTAATCCACATCCCTAAAAGCCACGTCTCCAGGTCTTTTAGATACCCCCAGGAATGGTGACTCCAACTAACCTGGGCAGCTTGTTCTAGTGCCTGACAACCCTCTCAGTGAAGAAATTTTTCCTAATAGCCAATCTACATCTCCCCTGGTGTGACTTCAAGCCATCTCCTCTTGTCTTATTGCTTGTTACCTGGGAGAAGAGACCAAACCCACCTGGCTACAACCTCCTGTCAAGGAGCTGTAGAGAGCACAAAGGTCACCCCTGAGCCTGCTTTCCTCCAGGCTAAACACCCCCAGCTCTCTCAGCTGCTCCTCACCAGGCTTGTGCTCCAGACTCTTCCCCAGCTCTGCTGTCTTCTCTGAACATGCCCCAGCACCACAACATTCTTCTTGTTGTGATGAGTCCAGAACTGGACACAGTATTTGATGTGAGAATTTTGTGTCTGGGATCACTTTTGGACATTTTCTTCCCTGGCCTTCCTAGCTGAAGACCTCTTATTCAATTGTTAGGCTTCCATCCTCTCTGCACTACAGGAAGTGTAAAGTCTTGAGAATTTGGCTTTCCCTGTGCAGCTGAGATCCCTCTTTGGCAGGATCCCTCTTTGAAGATTTATTAATATTTTTCTTTTCTCCAGGAGATTTCCTTTATCTTTAATCAGGGAGGTTTACATCTTCCTTTTACCAGACCATTGGTTGTTCTCTCCCTTTTAACAGCACAAATATTTCTTTGGGATGGTCTGATGCAGTTTTTATTGGCTCAAATATTAAATAATTCCTGTGCTATCTCATCCTTGGCTACACTTTTTGATGATGCAGATGCTCCCCATACTTGGAAGGCAGCATCTGAACTGAAAAAAATCTTCCTCTAATGCAATCCTCACGTTGTATAAGGACTTGCGCATTGACAATGTTGTAGATAAACTATGCGTATTAATTTGTGCTAAAGGAATAAAGGAATTACAGGCAGGAAGGGAGACATTGTCAAAAGTCACAGGACGGAGAGACAGAGCTGAGGGGGAGAGATTTGAAGTTATCAGCACTTGAATGAGAGAGACTCGACTGAACCAACATGTTTGATGGTCGGATCATCTGCCCAGTGACGGATTTGACTCTCCAATGAACATTCCTTCTGCTTGCCTGAAAAACCCCACTCAGAACCTGAATATGATCTACAGCCAACACTCAGACACCATTATGTTCCTTCTTAAAGTCCACTCGGGAAGAAAATAAGAATCCCAAAAGGGGCCTGTCTTGGTTTAGAAAGACAGGTATCTGCCAGGGAAACTGGGGTTCCCCTTAGAATAGAGATGTAAACCCCTCACCCCCCGCCAAATTATAATTTTGCAATTAAGGGCTCTCAGGCAAAGATTTGGGAATAGGAATAACAGTTCTTTACTAGGAATATCAATAATACAAATGTGGTAGAAAGAAAAACAAAACCACCCTACCAAACCAGCAAACAAACAAATAACAATTTTGGAAAGCCCTGACAAAGTCAGAGCTACAACCTGATGCCCTGTTGGTCAGGGTGTCAGAAGCAGTCCAAAAGTGAGTCCTCCTGGAGTGGCAGATGTAGTTCTGTTGAGGTAGAGATGATCCTGTAGCCAAAAGGGTCCAGAGGTGGTGAGAAGGGTTCAGCCTTCCTCCGGTAATCGGATGAAGCAAGAGGATGTCCTGGTCCCAAGTCCCAGTTTTATCCAGGTAGGAATGGTTGGCTCCTCCCACTGGGTGGAGCATCTCTCAATAGGATGATGGAATGTGGGTATGTGTTGGGAAGGGGAAACAGCTTGTGGAGAAGAACAGCCTGGGGAGTCGTAATGGCCCATCATGAAGAAAGATAAGAACAATGCCCTACCTGGTACTAACCGTTGGGCCATTGTCAAAAGGCACCCGCCCCCTCCCTCCAGAGTAAACAAGGAATAACCCCCCAACTATTTTCAGCCGATGAAAATGGAATATACTCTATAACCCAGGACAGGGCCCATGAACACCAACACCCGAACACAACAAAGGAGGACCCTGCCCCGGGGAAAATAAAAAGTATTAAAACTGGACCCTGGTATTGGAACTTTGGGGCCAACGAAGGGGAGACACGGTGCGGACCGGTCCCACGTTCCACCCCCAATTCGATCGCATTGTTCTTTATTGTGGCTTTGGTTTTTATCTATTTCCGTACTCGCTGTAATGCAAAAAATAAATTTTACGTTTTATTATTACAATTTGGCTCACCGTATTTATAACAACAACACAATTTTATGCATTTGTAGCAAGAGAATCAGGGGTGTAAGCTTTTAACTCAGCTGTGCCTGAAACCAGGTACAAGAGTCACTAAGAATTTTGAGGCATTGACAGGGCCTGAAGGTTTTTCTCTGGGGGAGATTTAATACACCTCTGTATGAAGATGCCAGGATCAGGTCTTGGAAGGTGAACAACAGTCTCTGTACATCACAGTCCTTAATCACAGGTTCTTAGAATGGTTGGGATTGGAAAGGACATTTGAAGGTCATCTAGCCCAAGCGCCTGCAATGAGCAGGGACAGCTTCAACAGGATCAGGTTGCTCAGAGCCCCGTCCAACCAAGAGGTCACAGATCCTTTCAGACTACACAGACAAGCACTACCATTAATGAAGCAGTACCATCAGCCCTCAGCACCTCTTCCTTCACCCACACCCTCTTTTTGCTTGAGCAGGCACAAACCTTGGCACCAAAATGGTTTGGAAACGTGGAAAAAGTCAAAACTAACTAATACAGACATTTCCTTTTAAACCTGTCCAATGCCCTGCTCCAGTTCATGGCACAACATGTGCTTGAGAGAGGAGATGGCATTAGGCAAAAAACTCACAACTGGGGCTGGAAAGCATCACTTCTCCTGACAGGAGCCCTGGCTAATTCCTGGTTTAAGGGAGTTGTGAAATTGTGCCATTAAGGAGGGCTTAACTGGCTTTTGAGTGCTGAAACGACCCCACTAATTGCTGAACCAGGCCAAGTGTTCCCTCATTAAATTCTGTTGTGTGACTCCATCTTACCCTGGATGTGTCACATTACCAGTCTGGAGTCCCAACCCCAGTCTCCTCATCCATGACTTGCAAATTAGCTGCAGGACTTCGGGGAGAGGATGATTCCTTATCCAGCCCTTTCAGAAGGACATCCATTTTAGTGGGGGGAAATTACACCAGGCATTTGTAGTAGCAGATTTTTTAGCTGACCTATTTCCTCTGGTTTTCTCAGCACATTGTCATTGGTTAAATAAAGCCTCATTAGGAGAGCTGGCTCCTCTGTCTGATTGCAACGTTCAATTTTGTATTCATGGGTTCCTTTACTGTTTTCTGCTGTTCCTAAAAAGTCTGGCTGAATGTGGGGCAGGAAAGGGAAATCTGCAATGCTCTCTTTTAGACAGCAGTAGCAAATACTGTAAAAATCAGATTCTAGAACTTCCTATAAAATCAGATGTTTTTGAGAAAAGCTTGGAGCCTCTTGCTCACAGTCAGAGTGGGTGGATGTCCTGCAAGAGCAGCAATTACTGTACAATAAACTAGTCAACATATCTTGTGTAACTCGCATGGATGTTGATTATTGGAATATCACCCGTGCTGACAGCTGAGGCCAGGAAAACCACCCTTCTCCACGCACGCATGAGCAGACACGAGGGCTATGAGGATGCACCACAAGATCACCCCCAGCTCCAGCTGAAATCATGCTCCTTTTCTTTCACTCAGCACCCACCACCAGCCTGGAGGTGGCTGATTTTGTGGGACAAATGGAAAGGGGACCCAAAACCCCAAATTCTCTTCTCAACTCTCTGCCAGCATCCCCCAGGGCAAAGACAGAATGGGAGGTGACCGAGCTCTCCCTGTGCTGCTTCAGCACTTGCACAAGGAGCTGTCGATGCAGCAATGTCCTTTCCGTGCACTGCATTGTACTCACATCCCCTGGTTTGCTCATGGGAGGGGGCAGAATCCCTGTTTGCCACTTGAAATCTCACTTGAAACTTGAAGAGATGAGTGGGAGAGAGAGAAAGAGAGAGAGACAGTAAAACAAGTTGGCATTTAAATTTGTCAATTAAATCTGCAAAGATTCACTACCTTGGATTTTTGCTGCATCACTCCCTAGTTATCCTTTTTCACTATCTGTTCTCTTTCCTTCTGCAGGTTTGGCAACAGCCTCCTGTGCACATGCTGCCTTACAGAGCAGCACAGATAATTTTCTGGTTTTTATTAGCTTTCCAAAAACACATGTAGCTCCTTCACTTCAGCCCCCTTAACGTTTAATAGGGTGTCTATTGTAAAGCTAACTTCTTCATTCGTTTGCTCATACGGGGAATATTTCCTTTGAACAGCAGGCATGTGCTGCTAGAAAAGTCCCTCTGGGAAAATATGAAGCTTTGAGAAATGTTCTGTCCTCCCTCAAAGAGGTCCCATCTGAACACAGACAACTTCTACTGCAATTTAACTATCAATAACCACCCCCTGCTGTAGCAGGATCTGCTGAAGCACCGAGCTCTGCAGCCATCCATAACTTCCAGTGAAATGTAAGCATTTAACCTGATTTTAATGTTATGCAGGTATGTTACCGACAGTCATCTGTAATCCTTTAACATTCTTCTCAGTGTAAATCACCTGAGAGGCAGGGCAGCCCCTTTCCTAAGGAATTTCAAGAAATACTGAGTTAATAGCCAAGGAGCAGAGAAATAACTTTCAAAAGGAAAATATACCTCAAGATTTTTCACTAAAAAACCCAAACAAAGCAAACAAACCACAAAAAACCCAAAACAAAAGCCTTCATTTTAAATTAATTCAAAATGTAAAAAGGCTTGGTAATACGCAGCCCAAGAGAATGATTCCAAAGAAAACTTTGTGTGATTTTTTTTTTTAAGGTAACTAAGTTTCATATAATTAATTGCTCACGATTAACCAAACGTTTCTGCAGATTTGGAGTCTGAAACACATTTCTACGTTTGAACCCAAATATTTCAGTTGCTCAGAGACCATGTAGGTGCATGGGATCCAAGTAGCTGCTGGATGAGGGAAGGACAAAATCTTTTCTTTCATTTACTTTCCAAATCCAAAATTCAGGCTTCTACATTTAGGATCTAAACCCCAAAAAGCATTTTCCTACATGCTTGGCCTCTCCCACACGATGCCACCAGTGCACAAGAGTGCACCAGCAGCACATGAATTCCCACTGCATGCACTCTCCCACTGAAACCATCCCAGAGAGCTGCTCTTGCAAAGGGAAGGGATCAGGCCCAGCTCTATTTTCAGTGTCACCCTGGCAACCGCTTTCCCCTCCATCTGGATGTCACATCAAAGAGATCCTGCCGCCTCTCAGGTTTAATACAAGCCTTAAAACTTCTGGGGAGGTCTCCCAGCCCCAGAGACTGGAGAGCATCTTCCTGCACACCTCCCTTCTGAGGCTTTGGAGTATGTAGCTTTCACACAAAGAAAACCAAGAAAATATGGCCGAATTAAACTTTAAAATTTGGAAATCAACAGGATTAATTTAGGGTGTTTTGTGATTCTAAGTTTGTCTCTGGGTAGTGGAATGCCTGAGATTGGTAGTACTGCCCCAGTTTAGCCCAGAAATTTGAATTTGTATTTATGCAGCTAATAAGAGAAATGGATTTATTGTATGTTTTATTGGATTGCCTCTAAGAGAACTATATTGTCAAGCCAGTACGAATATCCAGGTTTGTGGGGGGAGAGTTTAGCCTTTCTGGCTGGACAAGTCCCCCAGAGAGGTGTCTTCTCATTCCCTTTGCCCAGCCAGCCTCGGTCACTCCTGCTCCTGCAGCCCACCCACACCAGACCCCAGTGCTGACCACCCTCAGCCCTCACTTCTCCTGCCCCAGTGGCAGCAACACCTCTCCAGGAAGGTGAGAAAAGAGGGATTTCCCCAAGCATTTTATTCTCCATTTATTTCTTGCTCTATTGTTGTGTTGCTGATGCTTCAGGAGTCCCAGTCCTTCAGAGCATCCCTTGCTTGGAGAGTCACACAAGCTGGAACGCCTCGTGAGGCCATTCAAGATACAAGGACTGATCCTGAGCCAATCAAAATCAGAAAAAAAAGATCTTCACTTGTAATTATTTTCCATGGCCAGAGCTGCACAGCGCAGAGAGGACAACATATGGCCTCTTTCTGAGGCAAATGTTGCAGCTGTCCATTGCACAGCCTTCAAGTGCTTTCCACCCAAGCTGCTCATGGTGTTTTGGCCTTTGTTAAGTAGTATGATGCCCATTTTAAAAACAGGCAACCTGTGGCTCATGGGGCTTCCTACAGCCATACAAATTCTCTAAGATACACTTCAAACTGCAGGAAAATACCATATGCCTTCAGTTCTGTCTTTTCCTCCTATTGGCTGTTCTTTAGTACATATCTGAAAGAAAAAATAGAAAAAAATTTACAAAACCCACCATAACTTAGGGAAAGCAATTATTCTCCCACGATATCAATGAAACACTCCCACAGTCCATCACTGGGTCCACAGCCTCCCATCTGCCACTACTGGCAGAGGAAATCAGTAATTACTAGAAACTCTAAAGAACTAATGCAATACCAGAGGTGAGAAAGCTTCTTGCTGCCTGTTAAGGATGGGGACAGGAGAAAAAAGTTCTTTGTTTTTAATCCACTGTGATCTCTGGCCAAACTGCCAGTGCCTGGGAAAGAAAAACTGACATTCAAATCCCACAAAAATAACCACGGTCACTCCAGGTCTCTGGAGCTGCTTTTGCCCATCCTCAGAGATGCAGAGAAGTGGGACAAGAGCAGGGTGGGTGGGAGAAGGATGTCTCAGACACCTGAGTGTGACTGGGAGGTGCCCAACTGGCACTGACTGGTGCTGACAGCAGGTGAGGGAGCCTGTGCTGTGAAGTTCTACTTCTGTGTCGCTTGTCAGGGCCAATTTTGGGCCAATGCAGCAAATAAACCTTATTATAGGTGGATCTAGAAGCCTGGTCTATGTCCAAGCTTTCCACGACCATGGAGGAGTCTCATCTCCCATTCAGTCCTGGTGTTTGAATGTGGGTAGCCACTGGATCAGCTACAAGTGCTGTTCTAGACCAAAACACTACCTCGGTCTTACACCCTGGAAAAAAAAAAAAGGAGAAGAAAAAAGACAAAATTGCCTTTTAGAGAATTAATTTACAGACAGATTATTACTAATAAAAGCCAATAGAATCTGAGTGGAATAGGAAATCAAAAAAAACCCAAATTGTCCTGGAAGTATTGAAAAAATACCCTAAATATACAAAGAAATTTCCATTTTTGATGACATTTGAGATGCACGGCAAGAAAGAAAACAAACCAAATCAACCTTCCCTGTAAGATCATCAATAGAGTTGCTCCAGATTAATGCTGATAGAACTGAAATCTGCCTTCCACCCATGTAAGAAATCTGTGATTAGCAGGTGGGAGATCACACACAGTTCTGCAGAAAATTCATATATTAAAAAAAAAAGAAAAAAAACCAGCAACGGAATGGAGCTAGCTGGTTTCCCATTCTGGGTTTGTTCCCAGTAGCATTTATGCAAAGTTGTGGGTTTTCTCCTCTTTCAGGCAGATTTTGGTTGTGTGAAGCAGCACGACTTGCCCTGGAGTGCGCTGCAGAGCAGCAGCAGCCGCCTGCCACGAGCTGCTGTTCTGCAGGTCCCTGCTCCCCCTGAGCATGACTACAGCCAGGGCAGAGTGAGCAGCAATCAGAGGGAGATGTGCCACCCCTTTTCATGGCTCCAGTGCTGGAGGTGGAGAACATGTGGAGGAACATTTTCTTTCTAGCAGAGGCAGATGGAAGCAGGCACGGAACGGAGAGAACGTTTCTGATGTGCTGTGGTCCCACCAAACCCACTGAGTGTCTCGATGCCAGGGTTGCACTGAATTTAGAGCAGAGGAAAATCAGTGCAAAAGCAGAACGACTGAAGGGTCTATCAGATCTGACACTCCAAAAATACGGGAGACAAGTGGGAGAAATGTAAACCACACTTCACTCCATGTCTGTAAGCAATGAGTGCTGGTGAAAAAGGACACAGATCTTGCTCCTGACAGTAACTGGGTCTGATACCTTTGATGTATTCAAGTTTCCAGTTTCTCAAGCAGAGCAGGATAGTAGAAATTTAACAATCTCATACTCCCAATGCAATGAAACATGTAAGACATTTCTAACAGGTTTATAACATGAAGGTAGAAAAATGGAGGAGTAAAGGTTACTGATCTAATGATTAATCTTGTCACATGGGATGTCACATGGGATGGAGGGGAATTGTGATTTAAACATGAGGAAAAAACCCAACTTTGGGGATGGCTGGGAGAGCCAAAATCACCTTCAGGAGAGGGACTGCAGATGGAAGAGGACAGTGCTTTGCTGACAGCTGTCTGCTAAAGGAGCCACACCACCAGCATGGCTCTGTGGCTCAGAGGTGATCACCCAGGTGATCCCCAGTGCAGCACAGGTCCTGTGACACCTTTCACAGNTTTTAGATAGAGAATGAAAATGAATGGTTTGGAATTTTTCCCGTGAGGGCCTTGATTTCAGAGACAGGGAGCCTGAATGAGGTTGCAAAATGAATGAGTCAAGTATTCACAGGCTTCTTGCATCTCTCATTCTCTCTCTGGGCTCTGCTCCCCCTTCCTCTCCTGGTGGGATGTACCTTGCTGTTTGGGAAACATTGCCATAGAACAGAAACTGGAAGGTAGGTGAGGAGCTGGAGGCTGTTACAGGGAGTGTTTTGTTTGACAGAGAAGGAAAAAAAATGGAGCAATCTGCAGTAATGGCAAGGGAAACTTTTGTTATGTTTTGGTTTGTTTGTTTTGTTTTGTTAGTTTTGCATTTTACTCTGTGCAACTCTTTTGCTATTTCATTGAATCCCCAACCTCTCCCTCTCTGGTATTGCTCCATCCCTCCTCGGCCATCCCTTCAAGCCTCCCACTCACACGTTCGTTAAGGATTAATTATTTCCTTTGCACTTATCCTTGCCAGCCTTGGCCTTCGTCACATGTTCAGAGCTTTACCAAGCTCCCTCACCTCTGCACAACCCAGCTTCTGTTCACTTAGAAATCCCCTGTTTGAGAGACAACAAACCTCTATCCAAATATCCAGAACCATTTCCTCCCCCCAGTGCAAAGCAGCACTCCAGCCTCAGAGCCAACCCTTCCCTTGACCTTGACACTGAGCACATAGTGCCACATCACCCAGAGAGCCTCACATCCCTGCCATCTGTTCCACCTGGGCTCAGGAGCGCCTTTATTCTTGTTCTGGCCCTGGAAAACTGAAGAAAGCAGCAGGAGGTCCTACAAGTGGCTTTTATCAGATCAGTCTGGTCTAGGCAGAAGCTGATGCACTCTGCTCTTGGGCAGCCCAAGGGCTCACATGGATGCTCATCCTGAGGGAATGCAGCCAAGCTGTTCCAAGGCACTGTGGCCACCCTGGCTGTCATGCAGGTAGTCACCAGCATTGACCACTGCATATTGCAGGATGAACACACCCCTTGCTCCCAAAAACCCAACCCAGCCCACCCCAACAGCCTGAGTTTGAATAGCTGCAGTTCTGGCTTAGTTGCTGGGGCTCAGTCCATCACCTGTATGACCAAAGTACAATGCAGCTACATAAAATACAGCTTGTGTCTAGTGGAAGGCTGGAGGCAGGAGAAGGGAAGACACAAATCACCCAGGCACAGAGAGGAAGAGATAATGAGAAAAGCAGGTATTTATAATTTTTTTTTTCCTCTGCAAGGACACCTACACCTTACCCACAACTGGAATGTGTCAAACACTCAGATCAGTTAGAACTGGGGGGTTGGGAGGTGGAATTTTTGCCTGGCTCTTTCCCTTGGAACAAAAGCGTGACTGTCTCACTAGCTGAAACCCCAAGGAACCTCCTGAGAAAGAGGTAGCCTCTCCACTGCCATTCAGGATGAACACATTCATTTAAAGACAAAACAAATGTGTTTGTCCTTGAAACAACTGTGACGCTGCTGGCTGGAAGAGCTGTTTGCATTTAAAATGGTATGAGAGTGTGAATTGTGAAAGTGTTATACACATAGACTAGATGATCAGCCTTCCCTCCTTATTAGGAGGATTTTGTTCCTTTTTTTTTTCCATTTGGATCCGCTCATCACCAGGATTGCAGGCACTGATCGTGCTCTTCCTTTGCGTCCCAAAACGCAGGAGGGTGTTTGCCTAAACATGCAAGCACAGAGGCAAGATTTGTGTATTTTATATAGGAAGCTGCTTTTGTTTGCTGCCAGTAGGATACACAATGTGCTCTCTACAGGGGATCAAGATGTAGGGTTGTACAAACACCAAGCAGCAATACCTTACATAACCGTCCCTGGGGGAGAGCTATGTGTCATGAGGAGAAACAGTTTTGCCAGGAAAGGTAAAACACACGAGGTGATGCAGAATTCATGGAAGAAAACAAGAGGCTGGTGGAAAACACAAACCCAAAGAAAACAAACTCTCTGTGCAGATTATCAGCAGGCAGACGGCTCAGTTGGGGCAGGCTCACAGTCAATTCCTTGCTTATTGCAGCGGCTGCATCCCTAACTCTTCCCTCCTGGGATTTGCCTTGTCTGCCAGCAGCAGGCAGGTGGGCACCAGCCTCTCCCACATGGAATTGAAGGTTAGGGATGCTGCAGTGGTGCTGGAGATGGGACCAGCTCTGGAGTGGGAGTAAAGGTCCACTGGCTGCATGGTTTGGGGAAAGGGGTTACTCTGAGGCTGGTGGGGAACCCAAGGAAGGACAGAGTCACAGAGTAAAGTGCCGGGCTTGGAAAGATCAGGGATCTTGGGGACCTGTTAATGCACCTTTGCTCCCCACCAGGGGAATGGCTGGATGTGGGATGAGAACAAAGCACATTGGGCTCCCCATAAGAGGGCTGTTCAGAAACTCTGTTCCCATAAAAAGCACTGTGGACCTACACGATCAAAATAACCCCGTAATGGCACGACACAGTGCAAGTTTTGTTCATGAATGGCTAGATAGGTTCCCCCATGGGTGAATTGGAAAGAAAGACTGTCTGGGAAGAGAGAGAGACTGGATGAAAGACTGAAATGGGCCTGTAATTTATTGACACCCTGAAACTTTGCATGCAGGGAGGTCACTCCCTGCTGGGCCTGGCCAGCTGTGACCAGCAGCAGTTTTTCTAAACCTGAATCAAGAGAGCACAGTGAGAATATCACTGATCTTCTCAGGGAATACCCTGAAACTGCAGATGCTCCCTGATGCACCAACAACAGCTTCTTGCATTTTAAGCCACCCCATTAACACTTCACTGCCTTCAAGGATGATCTCTGTCCATACAGATGTCTTGGAAATGCGGGACACTGTAAGGAGCTGAATGTCTTAACCAAGACATCAGTAAACATCCAAGCCAAGCTCAGCATTCTCTCTGATAATGTACATTATTCCTGATATTCACTGAGGGTCCTTCACCTGGCAGCAAGCAATGATCACTGCAGAATTCCAAAGAAAAGACGGAAAACCTAATGTAAGCTGGAAGCAGCAGTGAGCTGCTGCACTGTGTCTGGTGCTAAGCAGGGAAATGGGTTTGATTTTTATAGATGTCTTTTGCACTTCAGAACAGTACTGTAATTGCAGATACCAAACTGAGTAAGAAATAGCAGTTCTGCTGCCAGAGCAGACGAAACACTCCCCAAAGCCTGTTATTAATAGAAAGGCAGGGGCATAGCCGGCAAGATAAAAAGGTCAGGGAGAACTTTTAGCCATTTTCCAATTAAAAAGGGAAAAAAAAAAGGAAAGGAAAGACATTCTAGACATATTCTGAGGTGAAGCAGAAGTCAGACTTACAGTAACTTGCAGGCTGTGAATACAAACGTCCTGAACAGCAGATCCTGCCGGAGCAGGGACACCCTGGCTGCTCCCATCCGCTCCCATCCCCAGCCCTGCAGCTGGGAACAGGGAGTGCCACTGCCCTGAGCAGCAGCTCTGTGCCCTGGGCTGAAAGAGCAGGGGAATTTTGGTGGTGCTGCTGTTGAAAGCAACAGAGCTTTCCTGAGGGCTCAAGAAAAAGTTAGGAGATTCTCCAGATCTGCTCCTACGCCTTCTCTGTCTGTGAAAAATGTTCACAAGACTCAAAGCATGGGAATTGGCAGTTTTGGGGGTTTTTTTTGTAAAAATGTCAACGGTTGCATCCCAAAGTTCTCAACCCAAAAATCTGAAGGAGGTCTGGGGAATAAAAGAATCTCCTCTCTCAAAAGGTGCATAACAAATTGTATTTAAAATATCAAAACCACAGAAAAAGACCCTATAACAAGCTCTGTGGAGAACAGATGCCTAAACAGAATTTCAAGAAGAATTTCTGTAAGAGGATGGTTTTGTAAGAAGTGATTTTGCTACTCCTTTGCAGTATTTTTTTCTTACATATAGGCTTCCTAAAAAATGAAAATATGGAACCAACATACCCTCCACCTCTTTCCTAAAACTGCTTTTTTTTTTTTAATGGGACTAACTGAACCAAATATCAACCTGAAACCCTGTTTTTAATGAACTCTATGGAACCTGAATTCAATTTGCAATCACAGAAATATTTGATCCTGGATTTGGCAACTTCAATTTATGCTTGCAGGTCAGACACAACTATTAAATCTTTTCCAGAAGTATTTCAAGCCCCGAGTCTGAAATTATTTGTGGTATTGGTTTAAGTGTTTGCAGAAAAGGATCTTAATATACTTCTGAAAAAGGATTAATTGTTAATCTGTTAGGAAAAGGTATTCGAAATACAATTGCAGATTGATTTTCAAGCATGTAACACTTTCTTCTGGCCAACAAGAGAAAATCCTGAAAGCTTGAAAGATTTTTTTAGAATTTTACCTCAAACCCTTGACACTTTGATATTTTGTCAGGACCTTAATGAAAGAGAAGTTCATGATTTTAAATATTTTTGAAAGAAACCTCAAGAAATTATAACTTCAGCTATATTCCTTGATTCCTCAGTAGCTTGTAAAACACAAATTGAACCCATGAAAACTGACAATGAAATAGTGACTGAGAAAAGTGCAAAACATAAAATACGTTTTAATCTCCCAATAAAAACCAATAATTATTCTTCCATTTTTTAAAGCACTGCAAATGGATTAATAACTTTTCAGAATTACAGCCTTACTTCTATCTCCATCAAGGCAGTAGAGTATGACTGTTAGGGGAAAAAAGTGTTTCCTACATTGACAGGAAAACTTTGCTTTTAACATAAAAAATGTGGTAAGATGGAAAGACAAGTTATGTAGTTCTATGATTTAGTTAAATAATTTATCTCTTCTGATATATAGGATATTTTAAGAGGCTTTATTCCAGTCTAAACAATTTTTGATAACAGATTACACGAGATGCCAACATATCATTAAGGGTCAGTTTTCCTTTTGATATAAATCACTACAATTCAATCATGGACACTATTCAGAATGAGAAGTTAAAAGTATTTGTATAGGTCTTTGAAAAAGAAGTGTTTAATATGTTTTAATCTCTCACAATTGAGAAAGTATAAACACAATCTTTTCAAAAAGAATTAAAATGTCAGATGTTCGGTAAATGCTTTTTAATTTACAATAATGTACTTCATCCATATGCATTGTATAACAAATATTTCATCGTGGAATAATTTTCTCAGAATATATTTTATATTCAAATTCAAAGCAACTGAATAAAGTGAAATTTAAAATCTTACTTTTGGGGGGAAGAAACCAAATTCTGTAACACTAAACGTGGATTTTTTTCATACTTTTTCTTTTCAAAATTAACACTATTTGTGGGAGTTTTTTGTGTTTCTCTCCTCCATGCTCAGTAACATCCCCTTCTTAATTCACAGAATCACAGATCATCAGATGAAAAACAGCTAACATAAAGACAGGCAAATTGCCAACAATCTTAGGTGGTTTTCACTGTTAAAAATCCTGAATTGAGAACACTTTTAATACCCATAAATTACTGGTTTGGGAAGTGTTCCATGTAGGCTGTAAAGAAGAGGCATGGAAGGGAAATGTAAGGCTTTTTTTCCCTACAGTGAATGGATGTCCATTTTCAGATCTGTGCCTTACATTCTTTGATCTGCTCTTTCCTTTATACCTTATATAGAAAAAAAAAAAGTCCAAATGTGATCTGAAATTGGTTGAAATCCAAACAGGTCACCTGTGCAAAGCTGCTTGTACCTTGACAAGGTCCTCCCCCTGTCTCAGCTATGTGGGAGCAGTTCCCAGCCTCTCATGCAAGTCAGGACAATTCTGCATTCCCTGAGCTAAACAAATATTGCACGAGGTACAGCTTGATGGGGACTTGGGGATGTTTCAAAAACTTCAGGAAATCACATCCTACCACTACACCAGGCTAAGCAGAGCATTATCTGCCTACGTGCATGGTGCTGGTGTGTGAGATCTGGGGACAGGGTGCTCTGTTAGCTTTGTGTTCACACTCAGGAAGGAGAGATTAGTGGAAAGGATTTCCTATGCACATATGAGGCACAAAAAAAAAAATAATTAAAAAAAGTCTTCAGCTATTAATCTGATTTTGGATAATATAATTAAAGAAAAAATTACACAGGGCACAGGGAATGAACAGGCTCCATATCTTCATATCAGTCCCAACATTAATTTTGGGTGCCGTGTCTGTGCTGTAACAAAGGGCAAAAGCTGCAGCTCAGGTAACCAAACACCTCCATGGATTGCAGGAAAGTCTGTTTCTATTAGCTGAGGAGCATGGAGAAGTTCCTCATAGCTCTTGTGCTCCCTGAGGCAGTATTAATTCATACTAATGATTATTATGAAATGACTATAATAAAAAATGACTAATCATTCATTAATGATTATATTAAGTGTTTTATTTTGCATGGGTGACAGCCTTGTTCCAGGCAGTGGGAAATATCTGCTTCCTCTAGTGTTGCCTACTTGTCAGTGTATCAATCTTTATCATGCTTGAGGAAGTGGCCAACACGAACAATTTACTACAGCAGATAATACCAGCAGCTATTCCTTTATTTCAAGTGAAAAGTGCTCATCTCTTGCCCTGAAGGTATTGATTTAAAATCCCACTAATCCTGGCTGGGAAATACTATATAATGCACCGACACTTTCCACATAGATTTTGTTAGAATGTCCAGTTAAAATGCAGAAAAAGAAGCCCCCAACTTCCACATAATATTAAAAGATTTTAAGCAAATTATCTTAACATAGGTATTTCTGTCTTCTTTGACTTCTTGGTTTTAAATTTCAGCCAATTATCAACAACAGAGAAAGGTACAAAAAAAGTCCTTTTGTCTCCACACAGAAATCAAATCTCTTTTTTTGACTGTATAAAAATTTCCAAGAAGCAAATGTCTTTCTGCAGTAGCACTGCCAGAATATCATAGATTTTTCTGGTCCCCTCACGTCTGCACTACTCCTCTCCAGCATCAGTGCTTGCAAGCCACGCTTGCTCAGATTCAGCAGGTAGCTGGTGAGATAATTGTATTGATTTCCTTCACCCCTCCATGTTCTTGGCTCACCTTCTCCCTCCACAAACAGCTTGCTTCAATTACTTCAGCAAGGCTTTGCTGTCCAGCTCTGACCGTGTTATCCAGACAAGACCTCAGCAGAAGGATCAGTTCCTCCCTCCCACTCCTGTGCCTGATCCCAGCACTTGTGCAATTCCCTCCGCTGATCCTTGCAAACTGGGAATGCTGCCAAAGTCTGAAACCATCAGCTCTTCCTCCCCTGACCCACCTGCCCGGCGTGGTCTTCACCTGGGGCTGGGCTTCCCCTGTTCAGACTCTGCTGGGTCTCATCCATCCTCCTATTTCTGCCTCCAAGTGTTCCTCCTTATGGATTACACACATTGTGCCTGGCAGACAGACTGTCACCAAAAGGAAGGGCCAAATTAGGAAGCTGAATGCTCAGGAATGGCCACTCACAGAGCAGCAACAAGGGCTGCCTAAAAATACATATCAGCCTGGAGACCTCCAGCTTTCTTACTTCAGTTTGTCTTTTTCCTGGCATTCTTTGCCACGAAAGAGNTTTTTTTTTTTTTGGCATCTGGTGCTACTGTTCAGAAAGCCTCAGCAGCATGGAAATCAGGCAGTTTCTCCCAAAGTTACATCTCTCATGGACCTTTATTCCAAAAGGATCCCTTATTTATGCAGAAGAAGGATGGTCCTGTAGTTAGGGCTGCAGTCCTGGCCTTCAGAGATATGCTCTGGGCTTCTCATGTGGCTGGGGGATTGTGGGATCACCATGCCCTACCCCTATGTGTACAGAACATTTTCATATTTTACCCTGGTTCTGGAGTACAAAATACCTGGGAGATGCTCTGCTGTCACCTCGAGTGCTGTGGAGAGACAGAACTGCCACCTCGTGACAGGGACTCGCTGGAAAGCTTCCCAATTTCTAGCTGGGCTCATCTAACAGTGGTTTCCTAGCGTTGCACATGAGCATTAAATGACCTAGAGAACAAATATTTGACAAAAAAAGTTCCTTTTGAATAATTCTGTAGTGTGGGTACCATGCTTTATATCCCCACACTATTCCTTTTCTGTGGAGGACAGAAGGAATCCCACGGTCCTTGGTCTCCAACTCAAAGATTACATGAATATAATACCAATTCCAAACTCCCCATCTGGGGTCATTAAGTCAGAGTCTAAATGATTTGTAGACATGAATTGAAAACCTGCATTCCTGTCATACATACTTATGTTTATACAAATGTACCTATATATGTGCCCATATATATGTACACACCTTTATGTATTGAGTTATGGAAATATATTTTAATCATCTTCCTATAAGACTTGACAGTCAGCAGCTGCCTGGGTGCAAGAATCTTTTTTTAAAGCTTCAGACAGAGGAAACAATTCAAACACACCTCTGTTTATGGGAAATAAATATAATTTTGATTGTGTACTTCAACATACCAAAAAGCTTGACAAAGCTGCAGTCTTGTGTCTCCCAAACTCCAAATGCAAGTGAGTCTTTCAAAAGTTTGCTAAAGGAATGCCTGACCACTGCTTTACCTCTCAACCCCCTGTTTTCTACTCCTTTCAGATAATAGACTGACTTTTCCTGTTTAGGTTAGAAACTGTAAAGCTGGTCTTTCAACATCACCAGCCTGTATGCTGAATCCTAAGCTTGTATTTACTGACCTGGAAAAAAAAAATCCCCGTTACCTTCTGAATCAGCAGTCATTTCAATGCTGTGCAGAACTCACAGAAGTAGACATACCAAATTTAACACCAGCCCAAAGCACATGAGGAGCAATCAGAGCGATGGAGGGCTGGAACAAACAGTTTGATGAACCTGAAATCTTCTTTGGAAGGATACTGATAGTCCATTTGCAAGCGAGAAAACTGCTTGAAACTTCAGAGATTGTTTTGGAGGGGGGGAGCTTTGTGTGGAGGCTTTTGTTTGTTTTGGACTTTGCTGCAGAAAAACAACGTGTTGGTTTATGTATTTTGGAGTCAGTTGTGCAAGAATAAGGAATCTAAAACAGTAAATGAGAAGCAGTAAATGCAGCTTCCCATTAGAGTGTAAGTGCTTTGAGGGTAAATGCTTTGAGACAGTAAATATGGGAAGAAAACTGGCAAACTCTAAACATCTCATCTTTTGAGCCAAAGCACTGTGCAGTGCCCAACATGTGCTCTAGAAGTACCTATATCCCTCATTAGAGGGAGAAGCCCATTCCCATACAGAATTTTTTGAAACGAGGTGATCTCTGGGATATAAATGTGTCTGTGTATAGAAGCTGCTCTCAGTAAGATCCAAACCTGTGATTTGGACATCGAGGGTTTACAAACCAATAATGTGAAAAGCCAGTGCAGACTTAACATTCAAAATCTGAACTTTGTAAACCTTGTAGACCCTGATTAGAATATCCTGTCTCTGAAGTTTTGCTGAGGTTGTGTTGGAGAGTGAAGGTTGTGTTTGCTGAGGTTGTGTTTGAGAATCTAACTTTCTATTTTGTGGACATGCTCAGGGAAAAAGAGTGGACAGCTGAGAACCGTGGAAGTCAGTAAGGTACCACATTAAAACACGGCAGGTCAGAAAGTGGTAATTTTGTGCTAGGCTGCTACAGCATGTAGTCATCCTTGAAATGTCTCATTTCTGTCAGGAACAAGTCTACTGTATGATTGAGTAAAAGTAGGAAGGAACACATCATTCTGAGAATTCAATGTGGTTGATGAGGCGCCATAAAAACCCCTCGTGTTTAGTATAAAAAAACCAGATAGGACATTATGCCAACAGAAGGATGAGGAAATGCTCCATCAGGAGAAAAGGACATGGAAAGTCCACCTGAAAGAAACAGATTAAAGAAATAGAAACACCAAGAAATGGGGAACAGAGGCAGGTGGACCCAAATGTTCTGTTAGAGGGCTGGTAAGGGGCAGTCTGACCCTGGGAATTTACTCTGGCAGTTCTGTCACCCAGATAATGTCCTCACTGAATCAAAACTGGATGGAATTGATTCCAGTTTTGCATCCCATGAAAAATGGACCTCCAGTTTGCTTCTGAAAGCAGCTGCTAGTGAGGTGGGTATGAGCCTCTTCTCCTGACTAACAAGGGATTGTACGAGAGGAAACTCTCTCAAGTTGTACCAGGAGCGTTTAGCTTGGATATTAGGGAAAATTTAGTCACTAGAAGGTTTGTCAAGGATTAGAAGAGGCTGCCCTGTGGGAACAGGGAAGTGGTGAAATTGCCATCCCTGAAGGCATTTAAAAGACTTGCAAGATGTGGTGCTTGGGGACTTGGTTTAGTGGTGAACTTGGCATTGCTGGGTTAATGGTTGGACTCGATGATCTCCAATCTAAAAGATTAAATGATTCTATAAGCAAAAATGCATATGGGGTAATTCAGTGGGGGACCAAGTCCACCCTGGCTGCCTTTTCTTTTACGTCCTCCCTATGTCCTCCTCTTTGCCTTCTTGTATGAATATCTTTGGACCACCCATCGAGAGATTGTGTAACAGGTGAATTTGAGCATAGGGATAAAAGCAACATATGCTTTGAGAACAGCAACACAGGCATGCTATGAAAATCAGATTTTTTCCTCCAAAATGAGAGCCTAGGGAGACACTGTGCCTCCTTGTGAGGAGGTCAGAAGCCTGTTTGGTGGCTGACAGGGGTGGGTGGCAGATGTGGGGTGACCCTGGTTCCAGCCCTCCCTCCCTGCCACACTACCCTGGCCTTATGCACACTTGAGGCTGCTGTCCTGGTGTTCCCTTCCTGCTGCTGTGGCAGGAGTGGGATCACACAGGGCCAGTGAGTCAGCCCTCAGAGCCAGGGGAGCTCCATCTCCTGCCAGCCCCACGTGGGCATTCACTGAAGTGGGTCATCCCAGGCCTGCCTTCTTCCCAGGGTGGCTTCTTGGCTTCTGGAGGATGATTCCCTCCTCCGTGCTGCAACGCTCCAACTGTTAGAAGCATCTGTCCTTTGCTGGCACTCAGCACCAGGGCCTTGGGGATGTGAACTCATTTTTGAGAGTTAACATATTCTGGCCTCTTCCCCTCCACAGCTCCCCATTTTTCCCTTCAGCCCACCTCCCAAAAAACCCCCGCCCCAAACCACAATGCTCAAACCTCCCATCTCTGAAAGAATTGCTATTCCTGAGCTGTGAGAAGGAGGGGAAGGGGAAAAAAAAAAAAAAGAAATGGTTTCCATGGCAAATTTGCAGGATTTAATCTCAGCACAAAAAGAATTTTAACATTCTTTCCCTGTTTTAGAACAGGCTGGATAGCAAATGAAATTGTCTGTTGTGTGTTGGCTTTCAAGGGTATCGCACTGATTTATGTCCACAGAGACTTTGTCCCAGTATTTTCTTATTTTGTTCTTGTAATCAGAAAGTTGCTTATCCCTGCCCTGTGAAGAAGATTAACATAATTTAAACCAAGAGCTTTGTCCAAAAGCTAGTCAGAAGCCTGCAGAGCTTGCTAGGAAATTACCAGGTTTCTAGAAGTTTCTCCCTTCTGAAATCCCCTGTTGCAAGCACTGATGACAATGATATTATTTCCTATTTAGTTCTTCCATCCAGTTCTGTGGTACTGGATGCCTTAGTGGAAAACACCCTTTCTTAAAATGCTCCAAAAGTCTTTTCTAAACTGGCTGCAAATATTTGATTTTTTGGCCTTGTGACCCATACACATTAAGTGTATGGATATAGAGGAGACTTCAGCTCCTCCTGGAACATCAGCGGTATCACACTGATTTTTGGCTTCAAACACTTATTTTTCCCCTCATGTGAATTCAATCAAATTGATCTAGGAGGAGAGTGACTTTCTGATTGGCATTGTCTGCACACTCTTCAGTTTTGCAAGATACAAACACATCCAAACAAAGCCTGCAAATGATCAAAGATGATTAAATTAATGGATCTTTTGTCTTTTGTTTCTTTCACCGTGGTAACCGTTCTCAAATGTTCCTGAATAAATAGCTTCTCTCCCACCCCTCAGCTCCACTTTCTTCTACAAATCACACAAGTTCAGAGCAGATATCAGGAAGTAAATCTTCTAGATATGCTTCCAAAAAGGCAGCATGCATACTGTTGGTAAAACCACCTCTGTACTTTGCTGCCACATTTCCTAGTTTGGCAGCCTTTTTATTGAGAAACGATAAAAAAGGGAAATAGCGGGTAAAAAATCAATCGGTGTTTAGTTCATATGAGTGAAACAAGATTTTTGACTTCTGGTTTTCAGTTGGGTTGCTCCTGTTACCTGAAGGGATTTTAATGTAAAAGCAAAATCAGTACATGTTTATTTGTAGACAACCCACTGGACAAAACCCTATACATTGAAAAATGTTAAAATGTACAGGTAAAATTGAGTTACGTGAGACCAGATTTGCTCTCCAACTGTAAGTTCCTCTTCCTTGTCCTTTCCTCGTATAAGAATATACATGTTTCTGTATTATGCTGATAACAAATGTTTTCCTTGAGACCTCTACCGTGTTGAGCTAATTGTTAGGTTTCAGTACATAGGTATGTCTAAATATCAGCTCTAGGGATTTTTGAGGATCCTAGTCCTGCTTGTTGCCACAGAATAACTACTACTGCAGTCATGAAAGAAATTAATTACGACCTTCATAAAAATGCAACGTGATTGCTGAGGTTGGGAATGTCCTAATTTCAGGGACAGAAAGATGAGGCCACTAGCAGCAGTTCAAGGGAACAACTCTTTATTCAAAAATCTGACTCCATTTATATACATTTGTATAAAGGTCAAGAGATTGGCTACACAGGTCGCCACCTCTTTAACCTGGATGGTGGACATCACCATCAATCATTTCTTCTCTCAGAGGAGAACTATGTAAACATTCTAAAAATACACATTATTTACATGAAGCTGTGTGAGAATCTGCAGCACGAAGACAGAAGGCAGAAAATTCAGGGTGACAATGCAAAGAGATTTGGATTTTTTTTTTCTCTCCATCAAAATTTCTACATAATGTTCCAAGGAGTAGACCCCACATTCAAACACAGACCAAAGTTTTCGAACCACCTTGTATTTATTAAAAAAAATGGATTTGTTTGGGCTGTCCTAAGTCACATTGTGCAAGAAGTAAAAGAATCCGTCAATCTTTATTCTGAGATCAGTGTCTGCACTTCAGGGCTGTTTATTATTTGTGCAGCTCCTATAGCTTTTGGTGGAGGTCTGGGTTCTTTCCACCTGCGGAAATTCTGCGTCATTATAGACTTTTAAAGACCTAAACATAAGAATCCTCTTGGCACCACTAGAACATAAATAATGACAGAAATGGCAGTTCTTGCTCTAAAGTGCTCACAGTTAAAATTTGGGGGGTTTTACCATTTTTATTTTTCAAAAAGAAACAATACAACAATCCTAGATATCTAGGTATTACCCTGTTTTACAGATAAAGGTAGAATTTGCTGCTTTTTATGAATAGTGAATATAAATAAGTATAGCATAAGCACATGCTTGTTTTATTGTATAGACTTCTAAAATGCTATTGAAATTATATATACATATGTTTTTTAATTGCTCTGTTGTATTTTTTCAAAAGTTTCAATAAAAGGCTTAATCAATAGGACATAAGCATTCAATAGTGTTAAAACATCAGATGCAGGTAGAGTTCATGTTAAGATAAAATTTTTCAATGAATATTAATGACAGAGGCACCTCAATTCTGTGGGGTTGCGTCAAGAGCTGCTCAGCCTTTTGAAGAGCTTGTTCCAAATCTAACAAGTTAAACCTAAGCAGAACAGATTCTGAGAAAGATCTTGGGCTAAGAAAGGAAAGTGTTTACAACCCATCTTAATGGGAATATAGTGAAAAAGGAATCCATCTGTAAATCATTTGTCATTACATTTCCACCTCTAAACTTTTTTTCCCTCACTAGCGACTGGTGAAAAGAAAGAGAAAATAATTTCATATCAACAAAACGTTGTTACAACAGTTTGTTGGGGGTTTTTTCAATGCATTCCCAACATAGAGAAGCTTTTCTTTGGCTCTGCTGGTTGCAAGTCACAGACGGTGGAATGGAAGATGTAAAACTCCATCAGACACAGTTCTCTGAGGATCCCACACTTTAAGCTGGCACATCGGCTAATTATTTTTGCAGATTAATCAAATCTGCATTTGTCCTGAGCTCAGTGCAAAGCTAAGTCCTGCTTACAGCGATCCTGATGATTTCATTTCTTTCAGCACACCCAAATTCACACGGTGGCTCTAGAAGGAATTTTTAATTGATGGTAATTGCATATGAGCCTCCTAATGAGTCAGATGAGCTCTTGCTTTCCTACTGCATTCCAATGAATTCATCTGGGTGTGGGAGCTGGGGAAAGCTTGTTAAATATAGAGCCCTGGCACTGAGAGACAAATGCAATGCTGCAGGACTGCTGCTATTTCTTAAGAGTTGGGGCTTGCTGAGGGCTGTCATCGTTAGCACTTCGTAGTCTTTCATAACATTTTTTTCTAAATCAAATAGCAGAAGTAAGGAGTGTTAAATATACACTAACACGATTTACTTGCTGCCTTCATTGTCATCTTTAGAAATACAAACACCTGTGTATTTGTCTCTTTCTCAGACAGATGTCACTACTTGTTTTCTAGGCACGTCCATTAAAGGTTAATCTCATTTAAAAGTCTATGGAGTATAAAAATTACAGGAAAAACTGGGAAAAAGCCCTGCCAAACAATTACTGAAGTGGCTTTGCTGAATTTTTTTGCAACACAGTGCTTCAGAGCAATTGCAACGCTTTTTCTTGGTGCATTAAATACAGCCAATATTAATTGAGTAAACAAAAATCAGACCTTGAAAGTCTTCTCAGGAAGCATCATCATCTGTCATCTTTGCCAAAAGTCCGGCTGCACAGCATGTATGGATCTTTACTTTACATGTACTGCTCATCTACAAACACTGCTCAGTGCACATACTTCTGGAGGTGATGTACATCGATTAAATTAATGAGTCTAAGGTTTTCTGACCAATCTCTGTTCACACACACACACAGGGTACACTCCACACCTCAGTGTAGTGGTGCTTAATTCATCATAAAAATGCAAGTAGGGCAGATTTAAAAAAAGCAGAATATTTTCACCTCTGTATGAAAGCTCTGTAGGAGCTCTCTGGGCAACCTGGGACCAAGTCATTGGACTTCCAGTCTGACACCCAGCTGGAAGGCTCCTTTTGCAAGTGCCATTTGC
The DNA here is from genome assembly GCA_008694505.1 of Cyanoderma ruficeps. Taxonomy (NCBI): domain Eukaryota; kingdom Metazoa; phylum Chordata; class Aves; order Passeriformes; family Timaliidae; genus Cyanoderma; species Cyanoderma ruficeps. Next base: position 45,532,418 of record VZDJ01007754.1, on the reverse strand, counting down.
TGACAACACCTTCTATTATGTAGCAGTGAATTAAGTCTAGAGATTGGTTTTTGGGGTTTTTTTGGTGGGTTTTTTTTGGTTTTTTTTTTTGGTAGGAAGAAGTTTCAAGGAGCAGAGAGCACTGCAACAAAGGAACAGCCACTCAGGAGTGAGGTCCACGTTCTATACTTCAGAAATGTCTTTGTGATAAGAAATCTATCAATTTGATGTGAAAAATACGTCAAAGTCATGTTCTGTACTCCAGCAGTAAGGCCTGGCTGCAGAATACAGTCAGTCATACTATGATGAAGAACATTTCTAATTCTTTTTAAAACAATATGCTCTGGGCAAATTATCAGCATATGGATAAAACTTACCCCACCATTAATACATGCTGTACAGCTTGGTAACATTTCAGACCACTCCGAACCAGTACTAAATAGCAAATCCTATAGATTACCTTGCAAAAATTAAAAAGGGGTCACAGAAATTTAATTATGGCCAACATCAGATTATTACTGGTTAAACAGGCTAGATTCCTGGGCTTAATTTTATCACTTGCTCAGAAAACACTGCAGAAACTAGTACAGGATGTAAATGGAGAGAGCAAGCAGGTATTTGAAAGGAAAAAGAGTTCAGAATATTTCCTGAGTTTTCTGCTGTAATCCTTTCTTTTCCATGGAGCAGCTGCAGTGGCAGGTAATCTGCAATGGCTGCTCAGAGGCTGTATTGGTATTTGCTGACAGCAGAGGAGGAGGATGATGTGAGCATCCTGGGCTACAGGCAGCACCTTTTTTCCCTTCTCCTCAAGTTTGGGTTTATCTTCACCAACTTGTCCCTCTCTCCTCTCCTTGTTCTTGTCACTTTCTTGCCACACTCATTGATGCTGATTGATCAGTCAGTCCTAGCCTACAATTTAGGATTTCCAGACCCAGTCTCCTCATTCAGCCCATTCTTTCTCTCTTTTTTCTCCTTCTTCTATCCCTGCTCTCATGCACAACTCACTCAAACACACACTTCACACCCATGCTCCATCTCTCTGGTTCCCCATCTGACCTGCTTCTTTCCTTCCCCCAGCATATCTTGACTTCTTCTCTTTTCATCTGGTCAGGCAAGATGCGATCTGTCCATCTCCAGTGGGCTGTTCTCTCCTCTGACAGGAAATGGAATTTGGGATTCCTGCCCCACAAAACAGTTGTATAAACTACATCTCTTACGACAGCATTTCTTGGGATCAGACAGTGCAGTAGTAGTAGAAGTCCTTGAACCTTGCTCATGATTATCCACTTTTCTTCCCCCATCTCTTGAAATAATGTGCCTTTCAACTCCATGTAGCTTTACATTCTCCTGAATGCTTATTATTCAGCTGTATTTTAAGTGCTCTTCCAGTTTTGCCTCTGCATGTGACCACCCACCTCTCCACCTACAGTCTCTATAATGTGATTTCTATCTGCTGTAGCTTATAACAGTTTAAATTATGCTAATTGTATTCAGAGATTAAAGTAAAAATCAGTTTGACTATTATTCTGCCCGTATACTGTACCAGTGCTGGTAGTTATTCACTTCAGAAATGAACATGGCTAATAAGATAAGAAAATTACACTTGCATACAGTTAGTGAGTTTCATATTTAATTAGCAAGAAAAAAATTATTTCAATGTCTTCTTCTTGAAGCAAAATTAACCCTTTTGCCTCTGACTATGCTCACTATTGAAACTCCAATTCATACCATGCTAAGCGCCCTCTTTAACACCTTGAGATTTGATTTCCTAAATCTCTCAGGCCAGTTCAGTAAATATTTTTTCTTGAAATACCATGGGCAAACACATCCACATGCATCACTGTGGGCCATGGGGGTCATGCCTTGGCAGCACACACAGCAGGGACCACACTCCCAACAACCTCACTCCTTATAAAAGCATGAGAGTTCTTTCAGCAAAACATTTCCTGGTCTAATTTTGTTAACATGTCGTGAACAGACTGGTCTCCAAATCACTCATAAATTTGAGATTAAACTTCTTAAGCATTTACCGTGGCAACAACAACAACAAAAAAAAAGTGCTTTCAGGATTTAAGATGGCCATGATATGCTGTCAGAAGGGGCCAACACACTCCCACACTTGCTATAAATAACGAACCCGAACACAAGTACAGGCTGGATTTAACTGAATTTCTTCAATCGCTGCAAAGTACACTTTGCTGCATGGTGAGGAGATAATGTGTCACAACACATTTTGCGTAAAGTGAAGAATCTATCCATGAGAAACACTTCTGTTTTGGATTTCCCTCCAGCCAGCACCATGGCAGGGTCTCTCTCACTAAAAGTTGTCTGAATCTCCATCTGAAGCAAGTGGACACTACCTTAAAGAGGGAAATAGAGGCTCAACATCCTTATGCAGGTGGGGTTTGCCATGGGGAGCTTCACTCCTGTTGCAGGCAGACAGGCAGAGCTCATCTCATTTCTCTGACACAAGTTCATAATATGTTTTAAACTTCCTGGTTTGCTTTTGATAAAACCATAGGGGAGGGCAGAGAACCAATTCTGCTGAAAGGGGATTAATTTGGTGTGTGCATCACCTTTCAGACTATTGTGCCCAGGTTTTCAAAAAGCACTTGTCAGCAATGGTGAAAGCCCTGCTGCCAAACCAGCACCCTGTCCTGAAAGGCAGTTCAGGTGCAGACTGTAAGTAAGGGCACTTCAGAACATCATGTGTTCTAGGGCTAAGATACTTTTGGAATATTGGTAATAGAAGACAATTTGCTCATGTTGATTCACTAAAATTTGAACACTCTTGGTTGCAAATCACAAATTTATCCCTCTGTGACTGCAGAGCTTAAACCACCATGGGCAGCTCAAACGTTCGGCCAAGTCAGGGCAAACCAGCTATTCCATTTAGTGTTGTAACAGCATTTTATAGCCACACCTAATTGCTACCAATTGGGATGCGGGGCAATGGAAAAACAGTCATAACTAGTGCAGATGCTCTGCCTTTCCTCTTATTGGACTTTTCCTGTTTTGTTTTTGTTGTGACTCTGTTTCTGATCCTGCAAAATTTATTTCTTGATCCAATACTTCATGTGTCAATATGGTCCCTATACTTTGAGGAGCCACAGCTACAAGTCCATAATCATATTAAACACTACAGTTTAAGTTACTTAAAGATTAGGTACATTTTTATTGCAATTTAGTATATTTGTCTGAAAAAAAATCTGGGGAAGTCATGTACATTTATGCTCCTTTTCCTAGCAGATTTTAATTTTTAAAAATTTTAAGCACACACATACACACACACAGGTAGATTGTTATCCTCCCTGTCGACAGAAAGACTTATGGGTGAAATTTACATTTTATCACCATTGGAAAACCAACAGTGCCCTTGCCTAGAAAATCAAGAACATCTAATCCCTTAGCACATGCAGGAGAACCATTTTTCGCAACAGCAAAACCTGGCTCTCTGCCTGGGAGGTTGAATTTCTTTCAAGCTAGCATGGTTGTGGAAATTTAAACACCTGATTTAGAGTTTTTATGATTCTTCTTCGTGCATTGAAAGTGTTTCTGAGCACGTGACTGACAAACCAGCAAGAATTTGAATGGCATGTGTTTAAGTGATGCCGATGTGATACAGATTAATATTTGTTTTATAATAGCTGCAATGTATTATTCTGGACCATTGCAATTATTGGGAAAATTTTGGGGAAGAATGTGTAGCTATGTTTATGTAGCACACTCAAGGATGCACAGCTAGGGAAGTACCTTGGTATGGAATTACTCAGGTGAGGAGAAATCTGCTGCAACTTCTTCATCTGCTTAAAGTGAGTGTTTGTCCCGCCCTTTCTCCCTTGGATTTTCCCACTTCTGCGACTTCCTGTACTTCCAGGACTGCTCAGCACCACCTTGCCTGTCACACTGTACCACATCTGCCTTCCCACAGGGGTTCTTTTTTCTACCCCCTCTTCCACCTGCTCTGGAAGGTGTCCTTGCCCATGGCAGGGAGTTGGAACTGGGTGGTCTTTAGGGTCCCTTCCAACCCAAATCATCCTATGACTCTATGAATGGCAGTAAAGCAACCACATTTAAAAACAGTTATCTCACAGCAGGGACCTTACATCTCCTTTCTGACATGACCTGTTCAATGTTGCTCTTCAGGAAAGAAGTTCTGCTTTCTCCTGGCTCATCAATTAGCAGCTTTGTAAAAATCATTCCCATTAATGATTATATCTTCCTGATTCAGAGACTTTAAAATGAAGCATATGACAATTTTTCTGTGGCATAGCAGTAGCACCAATGGGAGCCTAAATGAGTGTCAGCCAAGCACTATTCAGTAAAAAAGTGGGTGGGAATATACAGAAGTTGTAGGGTCCCAATCCAGTTTGGTCCCACCGTCACTGTGGCAGTGGCCATGTTCTAACTTGGCTTTACCTACTAGGAATCAGCCAGTCTCTTTAAGTCCTGGGCCTCATTTTTAATTTTATTCATTTAAGTTTCCTTGGATCTCTGACACTCAATAAACCATCTGCACTGCCTTTGAAGAAAAGCATTAAACCCTTCACTCTGGAGGGAAAGTCAAACCCTGCATCAAAATTAGCAATGATCAGCTGTGGTCCAGACACAAATAACACTCAGCTTTACAAGAAATCAAGACTGGGGCTTTGAAAATGAAAAAAAACCTTTTTGTTGCTCTGCAAAACTAAACACCTCAGTAGATCTCAAACGTTGCAGTGGAATGGACTGTCCCTGCTCTCCACCCCATCACAAAATACTCAGCTGGGCACTGGGATCTCTGCTCTCCTGACACCTTCATTCTGGTCTCTTCCACAGTGCTGCCACAGACCCTCCACATGCACAGAAAGAAAGAGAAGGCTCAGGCTTGGCAGAAGACGGAGCTGGACAGGTTTTTTTTCTGCCGATGAAGCAACAAAATGATTTGTTTTTGCCTGAAGTAATGATTGCAGTGTCACAGAAAAGCAACTGGTGCCAGAAAGTTAATCATCAGACCCTTTGCACACTTGCTTCCCACACCCTGAATATTCAGCTCTGTGTGCTAGTGCAAGCTCCTCATATTGCCATTGCAACCATGAAACCAATTAACCTGATGTGACCATTCTGGATTTTACCATCATTTTTTCTGGGATATATCTTAACTGCAGTCAGTGTACTGCCAGGAAAATGAAATCCACGTTGCTGGATCACCACTGAACTGCTCAAATGAAAATATACTTCAATATTTTATTTTGTTATCACACCAAAGTATTAATTACCAAGTTCATCTACAGATGCTCAAATGGAAATCAACACAGCCACCTATCACATAGACATAAAAAAATTACTTGTAAGGATTATATAGTTAAATGGTACAGAAATCCTGACTACCATTTAGGAAAGGTGTATCTAGAAAGGACTGGAAATACAGGAAAACCTACAAATCTTGTATGTTGAAAACTCAAATCCTAATTATTCTTAGTTAATGATATCTCATAGCATGACTCCATGCAGCTGAGGAAATAAATCCCTTACCTCCTCATGAGTTCAAGAATAGCTCTTCCTGCATAGAGCAATTGATGAGAGCCTTGCCCAGATTAACAGGAGTGCTTTCTAGAGCACTCTGCTTGGAGGATCTCATCTTTCCAGTATTTGTTATGCTTATCTGAACTTTTTTTAACTCCTTTGCTGTTCTTCATTCTCCTCTGAAATATTGATTTTGATCAGAGGCCAGAAAGAGGGTGGGGTTTTCCAAGACTTGAGCTGTGCCAGCTGGGACTGCAAGGATTAAAGACATCAAGGAAGAGGGTGTCCACTTCTCTAGGATCAGCACTTCACTGCCACAGCTGGGAGATTTCATAAATATTCACAGCCATTAGCTAATTACAGACGCTTGAATCAGCTCCCATTTTGCTCCTCTTTCGAAAGGTCTTTCTTCACTCATTTCCCGTGTCACAGTTTGGATTTCTTGTTAGAAGACATCAATAGTAAGGAAGTTAAGGAAGAGGTCACATGCCACATCGATCCCTATCGCTTTGTCTTTTGAGACAATTTGGAGAGCCCTGTGTGGGCTGTGCAGCCAGAGCCCATGGGGCTGAGAAGAACACTCACGGGGTTAAGGTTCAAGCATAGCCTCCACCCCTCCTACCCCTCCCAGGCTTCAGGCTTATTTCACAGTGTGTCTACACCAAATAAAACAAATTTGGGAAAAAAATACAAGATACGTTCCTCCTACACAGCTTTAGATGATATTTGCAGCAAGGCAAATACAAATTAACAATGAAAACGTATCTCATGTCCCCTGAGACCACAGGCTGAGTTTCCCTTAGCAAAACTACAGTTCTCTCTTTTGGAGATTGAGAAGAGCTGGATTCAGCTTCGAGGGGGTATTTCACATCCAGTAGTGGATGCTGAGTTCATCCTGAATGCTGGTCCCACAAAATTACTCTCCTTCCTCCCACAGGACTTCCCAGCAGGAGATCTGCCATGCAGCAGGACCAGAAGCTCTCCCTTATATGCCCTGGAAGACATCCACATTCTTATCACATCTTCTTTCCTGACAAAGTCAAATCCTTTTTGGGTTACTTTTTGGGAGAGATAATTTTAATTTGGAGCTGCAGCCAGGCACGCAAAGGCTGCTGGAAAAGGGAGTGCAAGGTGTTAAGCTCAGCTCTCTGGCAGGCTGGACCCAGAACATAACTTCAAACAGGTTGGAAAGCTCCTCTGGGATTGTCTCAGGACATTTGGATAGGAACAGCTTGTACTTCCCGTGGCAGGCAAAAGTGGGTCAACTAGTATCACCAGAAAAATAAACATTTGGGTGTAGCAATCTTCTTCAGGTGTAGGGAATCACTTTCAGTGACATGACTGGGCAAAATTTGGAGATTTAGCAGTTCTTCCAGCCTAGGATACATGTGGCATCAGTCATGGTTAATCATCTTAACTGCTGTACAAACTTCTCCCTTGCTTGAGGCTAAGATGGGTCTGGAAATCCAGAAATGCAATGCAATTTCTGGGTAAGATTTGCCACTCTATTGTGTTTTCTTCACCTGAGATACACAAAGCATACATTAAACACGGAACAAGTTGATCTTGACAAGGTCTTTTTGAAATAGCTGAATACACTCATGATTTTATGCTGGAAGCTGGGGTATGGATAAGGTGTAGAGAGTGGATATTGTCTTATATTAGTACAGTCAGGACATATGACTGTTTCCTAATAGTTGTTTAACAGCAAGTTTTGAAGTTTTTCTTTACAATTTTACTCATAGGCTTATCTGGTTTCCATGAGACGTTCCCATGGTTCTCATTGACTTAGCTTTAAAATAAATAACTTAGCAGCAAGATAGCTCTGTTGAGTTTGCATCTGGGTTTCCGCCCTTTCCCAAATATCACAGAATCACAGAATGGCCTGGGTTGGAAAGGGCCTTAAATATCATCTACTTCCAAGCCTCCTGCCTTGTGAAAATCCAACACTGAGATGATGGGTTTTCCTCTGGCTGCTCATTTTTCAGTTTCCCAGGTATCTTATTTAAAGTCTCAATGTGAGTTGCAGAGTACATATCTCAGAGCTTCCCATTTACCCAAAGCACCTCCAATAGAGACGCAGATCTTCTTTTGCTGGAATGAATTATATTTTGTATTCATCCCAGTAAACACAAAAGTAATGAGAAACTTGCCCTCCACAAGCCAACCTCAGCTCAGAGGTGAAACCACACAGAAGGTGACTCCCTGGTGGTCCTTCATGGCATCTAAATTTCACAGCTGTGATTCTCCATTTCCAACAGCGACAAAGAAGACACAGGTGAGAGCCTTTACCACTTCATCTTCCTTAGTTATGGTTTTACCCAGGATTTTCAGATCCAGATCGTTGTAAAAACAAAGGAATGTCAAGACTGTGTGAGCTCACTATGCCACTCCTTTTTACTCACAACTTCTGTGGAATTAATTTTCCTCCTGCAGACTTTACAGTTAGGCCACCCATGGATCTTCTCAAGTATTCCTTTTTGTCTCTTTCCCCTCTGTGAGCATGGTGTCACCAAAACTGGTGAAGCAACAGTAATCAGGGGCAAGCAGTCCATGTTGTTAGCAAGGAAAACCCACCAGGCTAATGCTGACCAGGTATGTGCCCATGTTTCAGAAAGCCCATGGCCTGCTCCCCATCTATGCAGTTATCTGCTGAGACCCTAAGGGAGTGTCTTAGTTGGTGGATGAAGCTGTCCAAGAGGGCAACCAGCCAGTGCTATGGGATTTTGACAGATCAAAAGGAGAACAGCACTGACCTGAGGCAAATGGATCTGACTGTGGAGCAAAAGCCAGGCTGAAGCTGCATCAAACACAGGTAACCTGCACCTTGCCAGAGCACCTGGGACAACATCTATCCCTGGGACTCTGCACTGGAGCACACCAGCCCTCTCTTCCTGCATGCCTCACTGCAGGGGGATAATGCATCAGGGTAGGTATGTCACTGCCAGCACCCACCGGGAATCCAAAGCCCAAAAACCCCCCAGAAATATTTTATATCCCCACCTACGGCAATACTGCAGGCCATAAGTTTTGTATGTGGTCACTGTGCTCTCCCAGAGCATGTAGGCAGGTGTCAGCTTCCTAATCCTGGATTTATTGGCAGCAATGAGAGGAGAGAGAAGGCTCATTTCAGGGACCAAGAGGACAAACCTACTCTCGGCACCTTGGAGGGCTTTCCTGCTGCTGGTCAGATGCACTGGAGTCCCCACGGGCCCCCATGAATGTCACCCTTCCCAAACCTGAAGACAATCCACCTCTGCAAGCAACCCCCTCATATTTCCATTACAGCCAGCCTGTAATCCCTCTTCCTTTCTCATTCCCACATTGTGGATGACAATTCAGCACCAGCACCTTCACAGCTATGATGAAGAGCTCAGACAGAGAAGATGGCTCAAACTCTTGTCTCCTTGCAGGGAGACAATTCCCAGGGCAGCACCTGACCTCTGAAACAGAAAAGGAAGACCTTGGAAGAAATGTCAGTGATGGGCTATGGCTGTGCCATGCTGCTCAAAGGTTGGCTATAATTCCAGGATCTCCAAATTAGAGCTCCTAGTGCCAGGCTTGGATTTGTTACCAGGTTAACATGACTTTACTCACTATCATGCATAGATTTTAGCATTTCTTTCAGAAACAAGAGGATTGCTTCTCTGTTCTTACTCATGAAGAGTGCCTTTATCTGGAATGCTCTTCTATGAAAACCAGGCAAGAAAAGATTCCAGAAGAAACTGAAAAGCAAGGAAACCCAGCAATTTCTTTACATCATTCACATGGACTCTGCTACCTACAAAACGTCAAGCACAATTTGTGTCTCACATTGTGCAAATGTGAGCATCTGGCAGGAGTGCACAACTTACCCATGGCTGGTGTGAGCAAGTGGAACTCTTGCATCCAGCACAGAGCAACAAGTATTATGCCATATAAATAAGTGACAGCTTTGGAAATGAATTAATTTTAAAAGAGTCTGTCAACCTGAAACCTGTCCTTTTCAAAAAACCCATCTCAAAATATTTTCAGGTTGATATCTTCCCTGAATTTTCCCCATCACTCTTACTATCTGATTTTTGTATCATTTAAACTCACTCCCTCTTGCTCTGCTGTGAAGAATATGCACACACAGACACAAATCTAGAGGAAAACCAATCATGCAGATTTACACGATAAGAAAAAAACAGGAATGTGTCACAACAGAGGAAAAACTATCAAGAGAAATCAACTCAAACCAGAGAGAGAAGGCAGGAGTGAATGTTGGATGACTTTAATCTTGTAAAACAACTTTCTAGCATACCTGTAATAAAATTGAGCCTTATCTGTTTACCAGGACAAGCAACTCCAATTCTTCAAGCTCTGCACAGACCTCTAAACCAATGTAGAGTTGCACTATTTTAATTTAATTTTGCCTTGTTTATTACTGGCTAAGAGCACAGCTCAGACCCACCTTCAACATATCATGCCTTGATGCAGGGAATTGTGTTTTCACAGCAGCACTGGTTTGCAGCAGCACTGATTCCAGGCAAAAGGGTCTCATCAGGCTTTTTTGCATTTCCCACTTTGGCTTCACCCACAGCTGAAAAACGAGCCTGTTTAAGCATAACTCACAGTTATCTCTTTCAGCTCGTCTGTAAAATGTTAATGCAGTGTGTTCCCATTTACAGATCCCTTTGCACTGCAAGAGGCACATGAAGCAGCCTCTATAGACAGGAATGCACCCGGATTAATCTGCCGTGGAAGCAGGAGGGATGAAGGACCTTTCCAAAAAGGCACGGTGGGATCCACCCGGTGCCAGGGAGCCCACCGGCTGTGTGGGCAGGCGGCACCATGAGGATGGGCGACTCTGTCCGTGGTGTCAGGGAGCGCCTCGGCTCGATCCTACAAAACCAGGCAAGATTGTGACTCACGCAGTTTGCTTGCAAAGAAGGAGGACCATCTGCTAGTCATGAGCAGATGACAAATTCACTGCATTGCGTCTTGTCGCTACTTCCAAATTTGTAAGTAAACACATTTTGTAACCTCTCTCGGAATATTTGAGAGCTTCGATAATGGGAGGAAAAAAAAGGGAAAAAAAAGAAAAAAAAAGAGAGAGAAAAGGAGGGAAAAAAAGTTTAAATTTATGTAAGGCACGGAAGGGGGGAAGTGTTTTATTGTGAATGGGGCTCGCAAGCCCCGCTGCAGCTCGGAGCGGCTCCTGCGGAGCCCCGCGGGCGGAGCGCGGTGCGGGCCCGGCGGTGCCTGCGCTCCCCCGGGCGGCCGCGGCTCCGCGCTGCAGCCGCCGCTTCCCCTTCCCGGAGCGCAACCCGGAGCCCGCTGCTTGGAATAGGAACTCTGCCATCCCTCCCCGGCCCGCCCGGTGAGCCCCACGCCTGCTCGCAGTGCCTGCGTGGAACCAGCAGCGCACCCGAGTGGTGTGTCACTGCCGCATCCATCCGCCACCAGATCCTGAGGCAGTTCAGGGCACGAGTTTGCCTTCTGGGCAAAGGAATGGGGCAGCAAGAGCTTTCAGCAGCAGTGCCTGCGCTGACAACCTCTGCGCCTCAAAGACAGCAGCCCAAAACTCAAGCAGGTATCTGTGCGCTGAATTTAAGCGAGCATCTCCAAAGGAAGTCATAGGAATTGCACCAGGGGATGGTTAGATTGGATATCAGGGAACATTTCTTCACTGAAAGGGTGATTGGAGCAGGCTGTCCAGGGAAGTGGTGGAATCACCGTCCCTGGAAATGTTCAGAAGTCATCAGGACATGGCAGGTGGGGCTATGGTTTTGTGGTGGACGTGGAGGTGGTGGGTTGGACTCAATGAGCTCACAGGTCTTTTCCAACCTTAATGATTCTAGAAATTTAAGCATCCCAATCTTTCTGTCCCTCAATAAACACTGAGAGAATTAATGGAAAGAGCAACCAGGAAACACTTACTTGACCAGACAAAGTATTCCCACGATTTCTGAAGGACAAGAGCCTATGATAAAATTTTGTATTATATTTAATACAAATATAAATAAAGTAAAATATAATAAAATTTACAAAAATTTGTATCATTCAGAGTTATGGAAGCTATACAAAAAATGTAGAATGATAAAAGTCACAGAATCACCTTCACTTTACACCAATCCAGCCCTTACTGCTCTTTGACATAGTGTAGTCTTCACTGAATGCAACTTTACTGATTTTAGAGGGAATCTGTCCTTTTCCAATCTCCCTTGGTGAATAACTGCTTTGCTCTGAGTCTCTGCCATCTGGACCAGACTGACAGGATGATGAAGGACTAAAACCATGCTGTCTCTGAAAACTGAAGTCGGGGGAGTAGGGTGATGATGAACCTTGTAGCTGTGCAACTCAAGTGTTTGCTAGCCCAGGGAAAGCCTCTTGCTGTTCTGCCCCTTCTTTCCCAGCTCTCTGTACTCCTCAGTGCACCTGCCTGACTGATTCCCTGACTCTGACAGCTTTCAACACCTCTTCTTCTGGGTTTCAGAAATGCTGATCTTTCAAGTGCTGGAAGATAATGCAGGGTGTCCCAGCCTGTCCTTGGTGTTTGTTCAAACCTGAACAAGGAGAGCAGAGCAGCTGAAGATAGAGGAAGAAAGTTAGAGACCAGCAAGAGACCTCTGCAGACCAGCCTGTGAAACCACAAGGAGCCCCGAGGACACCACTTGACTCTTACTGGCCAGGCACCCATGGAGCCACCGTCCTCTCTTGGTGATCCACTGGCTTCTCTTCCTCGCTCCAGCCTCCTTCTGCAGATGCTCCTCTTCGCTGCTTCACTCTCCAGGGGCTTCTGCATCTGCTTCTCTCTTCTGCTCCTCCCTGTGTCTTCATGTTGTCTCTGTGCAGCCTCACCTACAGGCCCAAACTGAAATTCCCTTTCCCAGTGCCTTGTGATTTACAGATCTGCTTCCCTGCTCCGTCTCTCCCAGCTGAGGCCTCTCCCTCTAACACCACCCAAGAGACAGCTTCCCCCAGCTGCAGCCCAGTGTGTTGGGAGCAGACCTGCTCAGCTGACAGCTCTGGGAGGATGGCCCCAGGAGCGTGCTGCCTGTCCCACAGGCATCCTCCCAGACATCTTTGGCTCAGACTTCTCACATCCTCGGTGATTTTTAATTTTTTTTTCCTCAATACCATCTCTATTCTGTGGCCTTTCGTCTCCTTTCAGCTAAAATTCCTGTGCAGGCTTCTGGCATTTTGAATCTCAGCTACTCCCACCTCTTTTTCTTTCTGGCCTTGAAAAGCACTGTCTCATCCAACTTATACCAGCTCAAACACTGCTATGAGCATGCTTTTCTCAGGGGAGGCTTTTGCTCTGCTGCTGCTGCTGCCTCTGGCCCCTTCCTTTGCCCTGCTATGCTCAGGAGAAGCTCCTTCCCTCTGCTTTCAAGGCTGAAGTGCATCATTCACTAACCAGATAAAATTTCTGCCCTCATCTAGCCCTTAATATAAGCTTTATTTGCCCACTTGATAGATTTTCAGGCAGGCACCTTTGCCCATCACTCCCACCACTCAGGTGTGAGACGGGCCCACCACAAACACCCACACAGCCACTCTTGTCTTCTGTCAAAATCACTGCTACAAGCTCTCAAAAAATCTTTACTGTGAACTGCCTCTGTGCTGGGCTCATTTCTGGTGCTGCTGTTCCATCATTTTGTTCTGCTTTCCCTCCTCTTTGCCTACTTTGTCATTCCCCTTGGCCTCTGCCACAGTGCTAAGTTGTCTAGCACAGGGCCCATCTTTTTTCCTTAACCATTCAATACTCAATCTGGTGATGTCCTGGTCCTTGATTAAGATTCCTATGGTGATATGAATCATTAGGATTGATGCCCTGGTGCTATACTGTCACTTGGTGCATTTGCTACAGCTCTTGGTAGCAATTTGTATTTAACTTTGCTTCAGCACCTCAGTTCTGAAGGTAGGAAATGTGTGATATTAATTACCTCTAATCACAGCTGACATTAAAAGTGCTGGTAGAAAACCCATAGAAATAAGTATCATAATTCCTTGTCTCAGAATGGAGATACAAGTTTCTCTAGCATTACATTTTTTAACCCATTTTGCTGAAATTTAATGTAGTTATTAAACTTTCATTTTCTTCCAGCTGCTAACCCCTCACCTAGTTCAAATGATTCATCCCTGCTGCATTCACTGCCCAGGAATGTTGGCTTTCAACAAACTACAGCAAATAATGTAAAATAAACACGAGTGTGCTTTCATCTCACAACAATCTGGGTTAAGTACATATTTCACACACTGCACCACAGGATATGTTAAATTAAAATCAGAACCACTAGATTTAAAAATCCAATGCCAATTCAAACCATTGATGAGTTATTTCTGTATTCACTTATATCCAACAGTGGGCATGAGCAACAGCCAGTGCTTTGTTAACCCTGAAATGTGCCACTTGACAACTTTTTGCTGCACCAGTTGAGGAAAACCAAGAATTTTGATTTGAAACTACACTTAGTGGAAATTACTCTTTTACACTCGAGTTTCCTGATCTCCTTGAACATGTTTGAGAGCATACCAATAGTTGTGTCTCCATCTTCCTCTTATTTTAGTGTTCTCCATTTCCTAAACTGCTTTCAATCACTCTGAAAAAGCAACCTGGAATGGCTACCTTGAAATGATAAATCTGTTTTTAAATATCTGTTCCCTCATGCTTTTGGAATCATGCAGTCTGGTGTCTTGCATGTATTCATTTCCTAGTCAGAACATCTAGGGGAGCTACACTTGGAATAAACAGCACAGAAAAGAGGTTGCAGAGATGGGAATCTGACAGAAAAGTGACAGTGCACTGGGCAAGACTCAGATTTAATGCACTCTTAACTCTAGATTTCCACAGTGTAACATTTTGTAAATCTAGCTTCTCATTCCATCAACACTAGGATAGAAATTGTGCTTAGTTGTTGATTTACTTTGAAGGTATGCAGAATTGGCATAATATTTCCTTTAGACTTTAAATACAAGACTAGAGATTCCCTAAAATTTAGGAAGCTGCCTGTTCGGTGCCATGTTGCTATGTTTAGACTCTAAAAGTCAAAAATTCAGTGCTGGGGCTAGCAAGAGGAAAAGAGAATTAGTTTACTTCATTTATTTCCTTGACATTATGGCTTGATGAGGCTGTGGCTTTCTCTCTGCAGTGTCTGCTTGAAGAGATGAGCAGGGACCTTTTGGGGAGCTTTGCTTCTGCACTCGCCTCCCTCCAAGCTGCTTGGAAGGATCTGAGCTTGTGGGAATGCCTGAAGTGTCCTGGGGACAGAAAAAGAAACAGTTTCATTTTAATAGGTTAATGGTTCTTGGACACTGAAGGATCCACCACTTGCCAAAACTACTTCTTGCTTTTCTCCTTTCAGCTTTCATGCTGCTGTAAATCTAGACATCATCTTTCCCTGACCAAGGAAAAACATTGACCTTTTCTGGTGTTGACAAAAACAGCAAAAGACAAATCCAGATACAAATATTTTCATCCATTGCCACAGAAACTCCTTGAGAGCCCTATAGCCCTGTCTGGTCAGCTGAAATGTGAACTTGAAATGTGTCTCCCTTGGTTGAGAATGGAAAACCTTTCTCAAACAAAGCAGTGCTATGTATTCTTCCACCCACCTTGGGAGGAGAAACATCTCTGTACCCACTGCTTTGGTTCTTTTAGGTCAGGTTCTGTATAAGGAAAGTGATGAAACTTACCTCTAGGACTAGAGGCTGAAAGTGGTGATAAGAAGAGTAGAGCAGTTGGCTTTAAAAGATAAGTGCTTTTTAAAAGACACTTTATTCTAGCTGAGACTTTTGAGAGACAATGGAATGTTTGTATTCCCAGAATTAGAATGGCTTTTTTTGCAGTGCTGCTACAGTAATTAAGGTTTAGAGCTCAGTTCAAAACCTAATACTACCACAGCTGGCAAAGAAGAGAGCATAAATAATCTAGCAGTTCTTCCTCCTTCAAAATTAANAAAAAAAGAAAAAAAGAGAAAACATATAAATGTCAGGATTTTCAGAATTATGGAAAAATTCATTATAGGCGATTTTCTCAGCTGGCTTCAATGATCTTTGGATCCAGTCCTTGGAGACAATACTGCTAGGAAAAAATGGAGTATCAAAGGAGAAGACCACTGAATCTCAGCCACTGTAGAGCAGAATTAGATCTTCCCATGTTTCTGTGAAGATCTATATACTTGATTGAAGAAGCTTTCTAGCTCCTTTCAGTGTCTGAGGCCCTTTTTCTCTAATCTCCAGTTAGGCCTCTATTGTAGGTTAAGGGAGGGGTTGGTTAGTGTAAGGGTACAGGGAAGAGAAGCAGGTACATCAATGGAGAGGAGAAGCTGAGGAGACCCTGGGTCAAGTTTTGTTCCTAATGTTTCTCTTCTCTACCACTGATTGATAAAATCATTCACAGTATCTCCACGGGCCAGCTCACTACAGAGCAGCATGGAAATCTTCTATGGTAACACCTTTCCCACCAGAAAAAAAACAAAAAAAACCCCCAAAAACACAAAACAAAGCTAAAAATGCAGATTTGTTAAAAATAAGAGGTTTTCTCTAAAAGTAAAAGAAAAATTTTAAAAAAACTAATTCGGAAAAAAAATATCTTAGAGAAAGCCTTCAAAGGTCTTGCCTGAACTTTCTGAAAGCAAATGTTTTAGTTTTTCAGCTTGAAAAGATGGGTTACCAAGGTTGGACTTTCACTTTATAGTACATGAAAAAAAAATATTTTTCAAGGTGGAGTAAGAATGAGATGAGTTTTATCAAAATGAAACTTTGAGAGCAGTTCAAAAAGGGCAGTTTTAAGAGTGTTTTGTGGGGGGGATTTGGTTTGGTCTCATAGGAAATTTAAGGAAAAAAATCAGTGCTTTTTTTTTCATTCTGAGAAAGGATAATTTTTCAAACCCACTGCATTCCCTGTGGACCAAAAAAATACGTCTCTCACCTATCCTTAATACTCAGGAGCCTTCCTCTTTTGCAACGGCAGGGCTGGAGCCATGCTGTGGGTGCTTGGTGGGAGCACAGCCAAAGAAAACCACTGTGCTGTCAGGGGCATAGAAACTGCAGCTTGTGGGCAGGAGTGGGTGAGCCTGAGAATTACCCAGGCTGGCCTGAAAATTGGCAGCCTGGTTGGAAAGCATCCAGGATCTCCAAGTGCCCAGAGTTTACAGGCCAGCCCAGGAAAGAGCCTGATTTAACAACCCTGGGACACCCGGGAGGCCTTTTTTGGTGAAGTGCAAACCTTTAGTCACACGAACACGCCCCACCTCCAGCAGCAAACCCAGTCATTCTCAAAGAATGCCTTGAAAATAATTAAATGGCTTTACATCATGTTCCAGGAGATTAAATTTTTCTGCCTTGCATTTCTTAAAGCTACCAGCTTATAAGGTAGCATGTCAAAGCAACGCAAGGTCATACGTGGCACTACTTGCTGCTTCCAACAAGGAGCAGCCTGGTACATTGCAACCCCTTGGCTTTGCTGAGGAGAGAAAAGAGTCGTGAAATGTTCACAGGAAATAGGTACTGTGTTTGAGAAGAGCTGGTGCACACTTTTCCTGCAAAATTCGTTGTTTTGTACACACAAAACTGCTAAAACGTATTTAACCTCCTTAATACAAGTGCAGAGTGATGCTTTTGGGATTGCTTTACCTCCTGTAATGTTGTGGATGTCTTCCAAACAGGAAGAATAAGATGGAAATTGTGTATTGAACATGAAAAGTATGTCTCCTCAGGTGGAATTTGGATAGTCCCTTTATTTGTCCAGTATTTGCAAAAACAAACAAACAAACAAACCCTGATTAACAATTAGGAAAAACTCTAAATAATACCAGTGTGGTATCACCTGCTGAGCTTGGAGGGCTGTTTTGCTTTCCTTCTCTCTCTTTTTTTCACTTTCATGAGACTTAAATAGCCATACTTTAAGACTATCCATGGTGAAGAAAAAACGGTTTGTTGTCAGCAACAGGCAGAAGCAGCCCTTGGAACGACGCACTGCAAACACCTTGACCTCAGCAAAACCTTTCTGTTACACCACCTTTGCAGTCTCCTTTTTCACGAGGGTTTTCAAATCAACTTAATTGTGATTCTTAGGGGCATCTCAGCTTCCTCTCCATTATCAGGGTAAGGGAAAATTTTGGAGCTACTTTTGACCACTACTCCACATCACAATCCCATGTTCTTGTTCCAGTTCCTGGCACTCCAAAGCACAGTACAGATGTGGCTCTAATAACTTCTCCTGGATGAGCTGCTGGCTTCCTCACACGGAGAAAGGGCATAGAGAAGACTAGAAAGCTCAGGAAAAAACTTCCCAAAATTTTTCACTCTTCTCAAGTTTGACGAAAACATCGTGGAGGAGGAAATAGGAAAAAGCAAAAATGATAGTCTACGGTCTATGTATCACACAGAATATGAAAGATGGGAAAGGAAAAAGAGACAAAAGAAAGGGAAGAAATAATATAAAATTAACGAAAGAGAGGAAATGATCATGGTATGGAAAGAAAGTGAGAGACAAAGGGGCTGAGAAAAGAGGGAGATGAAAATTTAAAGGAAACATGAGGGAGGCAGCAAAATAGTAGCTGTACATGTCACTAGTGGAAAATAATTATGGGGCACATATAAGCAAATATGACATTAAAAATTACACAATGGCAGATAAGTAAAGGCTGTGGGTAGGTCTGGATAGTTCTCCTCCAAATAAGGCAGCTGAAAGTCAGCATTCCCTTATTGCAGCTATTGTGAAGCTAAAGTTCACTCGTACTGAAATGTTTCCTTACTTTGTATCACAGCCTGATAAGTGATTTGTTCCACTGGGAGAAAATGTTTTATCACCACGGCCCATGTGTGTTTTGTTGGCACAGTATCTGAAGTGCAATTATTCAATATAATTTTTCAGCTGGTGGGTTATTTGTTTTAATTTTTAACAAAGGCGGGGTAAAACAAGTGTTTTCCAAAAATTCCTGTTTGCACTTTCTCGTCTCTTCGTTTTGCTACTTTTCCTCTCTGCCTACAGCCAGACCCACTCCCTAAAGACCTGAGGCACTGCAGCCCTTAAATCAAAGACCCTTTGGGTGTTTTTAACACGCTGCTCACCCACAGGCACTCACACCACTCCTTCCAGTGGCTGCTCCCACTGTCCCTGTGCTGATGGGCTCGAGGAGGCCAAGCACTGTCACTTCTGATTTCATCCAGGGGCCCTGCAGGGACTGCACATGCTGCAAACCAAGTGCCAAAGCTGCACGAGGCCCACTGGTTCTCCCAGCACAACCACTGCTCGGTGACAGCTTTTACAACACTCTCACACTTGTTAAATTCTTCCTCTCCTCGGCTGCATTTGCTGAACTGTAGCCAAGACATAATCTGTGATCTTTATACCTCCCAAGAATCTTCAAGCCATACTGTTTAACAATCAGGTGCCCTCTTACAATTAAAATCACCTGTAAATGAGAAAGAACTTTTCCTAAATGTGCCATGTAAACATCATATTTCTTTCAAGATTTTTTTTTCCTCTAAGCTCTATTTACATGATAACCTTTTTTTTGCTGGACTTCTTTCTCTTCAATTCTTGAATTATACAGGCTTTACATTAAAATAAAAGTTATCCCTTTCCTTTGCCTGTGCAGACATGTCAACCTCTGTCTAAACTGAAGGAGATCACAATTTTCTAGCATAAAGCATATGATGTTTTATGGTAATGGTACCTTTGACCATTTTAACCAATAATCTTTGAAATGTACATAGAAATTAGGCAAGGTTGGGCAATATGTAAGCATTATCTGCCAAGAGAGTCTGTTATACTGTACAACTGCTATAAATCACAGACTTTGTAAAGGCTGGTGCTGGGTGAAGTATCCTACATTCAATAATGAAACAGTTTTCCTTCTTTGATGATGGGTGACCATCCCCAAGCCACTGACCACATGAGATGTGTCCCAAGGGATTTTCTTGGAGATAAGTTACAGATCAAGATATTGGAGTGTTGCTTGATTGCAGGTCTATTAAAAATCAGCCAGAGAGTGAAAATAAGGAGAAAGCAATCATACAACAAAAAAAAAGTGTGGCCCTGGGTAGAAACCAGAACCCAACACTTCTTTTGGTTAGACAGTTTACTGACAAACCCAAGCCATCATTTCCCAACAAGGAAATGAACTTGTTGATTGTTCCCACAAGTCCAGGAAGAAAGACAAAGCAGGATAAATAAACAGGGTTGCCCCAAATAAATATTTGTCTCTAAATATCAGTGTCAAAACAGCATCCTCCTGGAAACGAACTGGCACGATCCTAGATGTTGCCTCTTTTACTAGGATGAGGGAAAAGCTGCATGCAGCCACTGGACAGCTCATGGACTTGTGGACACAGAACTGTGGAACTAGGACTTTGCAGGGAACACTTGTCTCTCCTTCATCTGCAAAAATCCTCAGGTCTAAGGAAGGAAGTACCAGTAAGTGAGAGAAGTAACAAAGTCAGTCTCACTTCTCAAGGTGACCTGTCTTCCCCTTGCTCTGAGCCACTGCTGTTGCCTTATTGAGCTGGCTGAAAACCAAAGGGAATTATGCCACTTGAAAATGTTCACATTTAAAAAAAAGACTTTCAGAATTCCTACAAGGCAGAAATTTAATAATAATCTGGCAACTGTGAAAAATAGTGCAGTATTCTGAGACTTCACTTCAAATGTTCTATCTTAATGCATGGGGTTTCATCTGTGGATTCGTTAAAGGCCTGGCAGCAGGAGTACTGGGCATGACCATGGACCACTGACAATTCTCTGAAACACTGTCCCTTACTGCCCAAACTGTTCTGTGACATTTCAGTGGCAGCATGTTACAACAATCTCTGGGCAGTGAGGATCAAAGTGATCACAGAGTCAGTGAGGTTGGAAAAGGCCTCTGAGATCACCCAGTTCAACCTATGACCAATCACCACTGTGTCACCCAGACTATGGCCCTGAGTGCCACCTCCAGTTTTACTTAAACACCTCCAGGGATGGTGACTCCATCAGCTCCCTAGGCAGCCCATTCCAACATCTAATCACCCTTTTTGTGAAAAAATTCCTCCTAATGTCCAACCTAAACCTCCCCTGGCACAGCTTAAGACCATGTCCTCTCATTCTGACCCTTTTTACGTGCGAGAAGAGACCAAACCCCACCTGACCACAACTTCCTTTCAGGGAGCTGTGGAGAGTGACACAGTCTCTCCTGAGTCTCTTTTTCTCCAGCCTAAACACCACCAGCTCCTCCAGGACTTGTGCTCCAGACCCTTCACCAGCTTCACTGCCCTTCTCTGGACTCACTCCAGCTCCAAAATATCCTTCTTGAAGTGAGGGGCACAGAGCTGGACACAGGACTCAAAGTCCTCATTGTTTTGGGGCAACCAGCAGGTACCACAGGGTGGTGGCACTGCCCCATTCGTGGGTCCAGCCTTTTGAGCTCCTTGCAGCTGAGAGAACTGTGAAATCAGCGCTGCTCAATGTACCAGCTGTAACTCCAGTTTGCACAGACATGGAACAGACATAAGAACACAGATTAGCTCCAATCCTTGTAAAAGCTTGGGTTTTGGCATGTCTTTCTATCAGCTCGCTGCCCCCTTGCATAACACTCCTCTTTATTTAATTATTGCATTTTAGAGGTACAGAATGGGAAAAGACCTCTTGAACCACCATTCCCCCTCCTCAGGTGACTCCACAGGTGACTGCATCCCAGAATTATCTTCAAAAACCTGCTCAAACTCCACCTTAAAAATATTCTGAGGGTTTTTTTTAACATCACAGCTTAACGCAAATACTGAAACTTGAGATCCTGATAACACTCTGACTGCAAGCTTTGAACTAACCTTTGAAAG
This sequence comes from Cyanoderma ruficeps, assembly GCA_008694505.1. NCBI lineage: Eukaryota > Metazoa > Chordata > Aves > Passeriformes > Timaliidae > Cyanoderma > Cyanoderma ruficeps. Next base: position 45,511,145 of record VZDJ01007754.1, on the reverse strand, counting down.
CCCTACAAGCAGGTTATTCTGTGCAGTCAGATGACTTGTTATTCTGCAATGACATTTGCCTTTCCTCTGAGCATGGCACGCTGTGATTAAGAGGTGAGTTGTTTATCTCCTGCTCACAATCACTCGTAAGGATCTCGAATACCCTTTACACATCACCAGCCACCCCTCCCGTGCTCTGTTACTTCATCATTCAGCTTTATGACCAGTTTAAGGTTCTTAAGCCAGATCTGGATGCGTGGGACAGCACAGTGTTTGTTCCAGGCACAACAGGGAGAATGCTGAGGTAGGATTTTATACACATCTCTGAAATCCCAGAGTGGTGCACTCTGTTATGGTCTCTCCACCCAGAAGTTTTATGGAACAGTCAGGCTTCAAGGCCAGGAGTTACCATCACCATCATCTGCAGTTTTTCACCCGCTCAATCCCTTAATACCCCTAAGGGGATTGCTGTTCCCTCTTAAGTGAATGAACTCTCCTGAGCCAAGTAACTTCTGTTTAAAGCAATATCTGTTCCTCAAGGAAAAAAAAAATAAAAAGCCCAGCCTTGCTTACATCACCTTTCACTATCAAATACCTTCTCTTAGCATAAGAGCTAATAAACTATGAGCACGAGCCATCTGCTGACTTCATCAGTAAGTTAAACACACAGAGCTTCAACTCCGTCTTTGTAAAGCAAATTTTTCCACATATCCAAGGCTTTTTGAACTCTCTCTGCTTGGTCACATTCATTTTGAAGAGCAGACACAGCACTGCAGAAGAGGTCTTGGAGTCTGGCTTAGTCTAGATATCCAAAATAGGGGTGTCTATTCCTGAGGCTCTGCCATGGACCCACACCTCTTCTCTGGAGCACAATTTCCCTGTGCTGCCCACAAGAAGCTGCTTTTTAGGGCCTGGGAAATGGAAACCATTTCTTTGCACCTCCATGAGGAATCCAGGTAAAAGCTGCAGGTCACTGATTCTCTCTGGGGATGGGAACAAGGGAGAGAGCCTGCTTTTGAGGACATTTCTTTCTCACCAGTCCTCATGCAGTTACCTGTTTAGGAGACAGGTTTTTATATCTACACTGTCACAGCATTAAAGAGATGCAGAGTCAGGGTCAGAGCCCCACTGTGCTGGACATTTCAGATCCAAGACCTAAAGCTGCTCCCTGCTCTGGGAACAACAATATCTTTTTTTTTTTTCCCCCTGCAGATTTTGATTGCTCACAGGGCTTTTGTTTACTGTTTGTCTCACTATGGTTTAAAGTAAAAAATATAGTAATGATCAGCCTGGTTCTTCTCTATTTTTTCAATCTGTGCCTTATTTTCTTTCTTCCAACTCTCCAGCAGTGTTTCCAGTGGCTCAAAGGGCTTGAAAGCTAGGACATCATAACACAGGTTGTCAAGTCCAGCAGACTAATATGTAGTACAAAATAATAGTAGTCTTCTCTTTTCTTTTGTTTTTTAATGTTTTAATTCCTGACCTGTAACAAAAGAAGTATAAAATTATTGACATTTTAAAGGAAACAGGGAGGATCATGAGATTTCTATAGGCATTAAAAATAGTGATTTATCACTTCATTAGTTTTTACTTTCCTGTCTAATCCTCAGTGACAACTCTGCTTGCTGTACCTGGCTAGTAAAGGTGTTCAGTAAAGAAACTGGGGCTAAACTCAGTAGGAAGCATTTGTGGAACACTTTTACCACAGAGAAGCCTTATGAAAGCAGAGATTGTGTTCATTGCTTTCACTTGAAAAACAGTGCTGGGATGTGGGTGAGGAAAAATTAATTGGTACATACTATTACTCTTTATTTTATTCCCTGAATAATAACTTATATAAATTCAAGCTTAGTCGTTCAACTCTGGATTTGTTTAGAAAGAGGGCAAGAAGTGAAGGAGATTGCATCCCACCCAAGATTTGACTTGCATCTTATAAAGAAATGGGGAAGGTGTAACTGAACTTAATTCCTATTTAATATTGTGGATTTTGCCTAAATTCTTCTCTAGAAATGAAAAATGTAGTGTATCCTTATTTGGGAAAGAAAGGCTGTGACGAAAATGATGGAGTGAAAAGGTAGTGAGAAGGTTCTGGATCCTGATAGTCCCTCTGCTTTAGCTGCTCTCATCACTATCATTTTTATGGGCACTGGGCTGGACTGGGATGTGGCTGCTGTTTGTGCTGAAGGCGGATGATGCTCTGACCAAAGCATTCAGGAGGAGCTGGTTTTATTTCAGGCGTTGACACAGACTTTCTCCATAATGTTGAACAAATTACCTATGCAAAGAAAAAGGATAAAGTTAGTGAGACAAATGCATTCAGGCCAGTGATGAAAAAGTGGAGTTTATAGCATTTCAGCTTTAGAAACAGCATGGTTTTTAAAAACTACATAATTTTTAAAAGAAACGTAACATCAAGATTTACCCTGTTATCTTTTGAAGTGTGTTTTTCCCTGCATAACAATTTGGATGATTTTGTTCTTAGTAAAAACAGAATTAAATCCTTTAGGAGCAAAAATAACTATTTAGAAAAAAACAATAATAAGCAAGCAACAATAAGTGTATGTCATTACTGCACTCCAGAAATGAAGCCCATCTGAAATCTGCTCTCTAAATCTTACTCCACTGAGCTCCTGTGGGCACCCAGACCTCAGTGAAGGAAGAGAAGGTGGCAGAGGACAAATAAATGAAAAGCTCAGCCAATAAAACCCAAGAGCAGTGCTTGGAAAAACAGGTGGAAAACAGTAAGTACGAATGTCAGGTGTGAGTTAAGGAAAGTTTCCCGTTTTGTTTTCCTCAGCCTCAGAGGGAATGAATGGCTATGTCAGTTTGTGTCCCCAGAAAGTGTGGTCTCCCCAGAAATTGCTCTCTGCACAAGAAATTGGAAGGCCACCTCTGCCAACCCAGGTTTTTGGACCATTTCATCACATTGCAGAGATGCACAGAAGTATCTACCATCCTCCCAGGCACCATTTGGACCAGAGCTTGTGAATGTTCTTATGGGATTCAGTAATTACGTTTTAATTTTTCCCTCTTGTTTACTGGAGGAAAATACGCTAACAAGTTTTAAAGAACCAAGTGGAAAATCCATGAAATAAAAGAAAAGGGAAGGACTGAGTGCCGAATTACTGAAGAGTGGAAGGAAAAATAACCCACCTTCCAGACCTGTAATGCTTCCAGCAAGAGCAAAGAGACACCCAAATGCAAAAAGTACAGAGGAAACAGCAGTGACTTTGAAGGTCTAAATCTTGTCCTCTGTGGTGTACAATGTGAGCAATTTTGACTTGTGGACTCACATGGAGAAGGTGAAATCTCATCTCTTCTCTGAAAAGTTAACTTCCTCGAGAAATTTAGAACTTTACAGGACATGTTCTCCAACAGTTCCAGTGAGTTGAGCAAGTCAGAGGAGATGCAGCAGCTCTACCTTTCTTCTGTAAGACAATGTTGGCACCTCAAAGGACATGGTGGCCATGGAGAATTTGCTTTTTATGGTCACTAAGTACACCTGAGGAGTGCCAGCACCATTCCTGGTGTTCTGCCAAATACAAAATATACAGAGCTCTCATTAAAATGAATTCCATGTAAAGGTTCAACCCAGACACTCCAGGAACCAGTGGGAGGGTTGCAAAGTCAGTCACAAGAAAATAGGACTCTGTTTTCTAAAAAATGCCTTCTTAATGTAAAAATACCATGATCAAAACTGACCTGGGCTCTCAAGACTGTAAATCTCACTGACAGACACCTTAAAAAAGCCTCTCTGGTTTTTGCTTTTGAAAATGCTGCGCCCAAGAACAACTAAAAGCAACTCACCCCGTGGAAAGCATACTGAGGGAACCGCAGACTCCTTGAATGTCACTGGATTTAGAAAGCAGATCTTGTAGCCACACAGTGTCCCCAACTTCCTGCTTACAAACTGCTTCAGCATTGACTCAGTAGGAATAACACCATCCACTGAATCACCCACCCATCTGCAACACCTGCTTCTTCCTCAGCTGTTATGCCTTCCCTGGGATGAGTCAGCTGAGCTGCTCTGAGCCTGGGAGGTGGGAGAGGACCATACCTAGAGACACGTGGCTTGGGGGGTGTTCAAAGCCCCCCAGTAATGACTGGCTTTCTGCAGTCTGGGATGCAATAATCCCTTGTCCACTCCCTGTGACTCCACACAGTTGGGGGGTGTTTTGTGACTTGTCCAGCCCTGCCTATCTGGAACACTTTCCTGCCGAGACAGTGACTCACTTCCTCTTTAGGAAGCTCACCCAAAATCCTTTTCACTTTAGCTTATAAACTATTATTAACTCCATCTGTAAAGCAAAACTTTTTACTCATCAGTAGTGCTAAATGGGAATTTTCCAGTGATACACGCTTCTTTTTTTTTGTTTTAATTGGAAGATGTTGATTTGTTAGAACATAAATCTTTTCTAGAAACAAACCAGTTTTGCTTCGGCTTTCATCAGAAAAAGCGTTTGCATCCAAAGAAGGAGAACAGCTCAGCTTAGCCAAGACACCAGTGATTAGGTCACTGACATAGCAAAACTGAGTTTTTTGGCTACACTACGCTTCACAGTGCCACAACAGCAGCCATCTCTTAGGATGGAGCAAGTTCATGGTCCCCCACTGATGATGTTTTATTGAGTGACCAGTCAGTGTTATCAGAACTTGGCCCTGATATCTTCCCCTGTTCACATCAGTGTTTAATCCTTTAGGTGACTGGCAGTTCAGGAAAACCACAATTTTTTTTTTAGTCTTTCTCAATTTCCAGTGAAGCTTCAAAAAAATCTCAAGTTGTTCTCACCGAGGAGCAGGATGTTTTCAAAACCTTGAGAGTTGTCACAGAAGAGGAGAAATACAGAAGATTCCAGGTGAATTGTACTCACTGTTTTTCTCAGAAGTAGCCCCAAGCAGGAGGTCACTCCAGTCATCTCACAAACACACAGGCTGTAGCAGAGGGTTTTTTTAGGACTGGTGGCAAATTTCATTGTGATGTACCTTCATCATAAAAGAGACCACATGAGTCAAAGTGTTTCCTCTGAAGTCCTTTATATTTATTACATTTCTGATGAGTGAGGTGATGGGTTTCTGTGGCCAATGGACACTCCAAATTTGTTAGAACCAAGGCATAACTCTGCACATTTGGATTTTTTTTCAGATAGTAGATTGTCCATTACTCATGTGTCTATGCTTTTCCATGGGCTATAAAAGCAAGACTCAATTAGCAAGTGTGGCTTTTTTTTTCCTCTCTATTTTCACCCATGGCTCAGGATATGTCTTTCAGATGCAGTTTCAGAAATAAACTTAAGATTAAATTCTGATATTTAAATATATATTCAGTAGTTTAGTCTTTGAAAATGTTCCTTTTTGCAGCCAGAAGAATGCCATTATCATTTGAGCTATATCCCTATTTTCTATTCCTATAGTATTGCTCAGTAGGAATCGTGGGGCTAATGGAACTATTCTCGCTCATTTGGGTTTTTATAATCTGTTATTCATCAAGTGTTGAGCTTCTGGGGAATTTACAAACTATATAAACTATCTTACACCTCCAGATTGCTCCCCATCTAACAGCCAAGAAGTCCTGGAACTGCTGACCACCATGGTCCTGCAAAAGCAATCAAGGGCTGTTCAGCACCCATTTGACCCACACAACCAAACAGGATGGTGGCAGATCTTTCTGAAAAGAAAAGGGTTTTTTTGTTGCTGTTTAGGCTGGAACAACCTCCTGTATGAGGACAGCCTGTCTTTTAGTACTGTTCACTTAACTGCAAGGCTCCATGGTGAGAAAGGGCTTCTTTCTGCTAAGAGAACTTCACCACTGGAGATATCTCATTTCTAGGGAAAATGCTTGTCATCTGTTTCTAGGAAAGACATTATTTCTGGGAGACTTAGCCTTGGCTGTGCCTACTTTCCATGTACATGCTGAGGACCCGTATTTACTGCTAGAACAAAAGGACAAGGGAGGGAAATGTCTGTGCAAAGGAAATTTTCAACCTAAGAGTGAAGAGTCTCAAAGGGTTTTGACTGCAAAGGAAAAGGAAAGAAAAAATCCAAGCCAATCTGCCTTTTCCACCCCCTCTATTTGTCAGTTGCTCCCCCTCCTTTAGACTGTCAGATTTCACTCCCATTCTACTGTATGGGCACATAAATCTTGCCAGAAATGCTTCACTCACTTAACACCTACCTGCTGGAGCTCAGATTCAGAGAGAGGGGAGAAAAAGCAACCTCAAATCCTGGCAATTCTTATAAATCACAGTGTTGCTAATCTCTTTTCAAGAGAGTCAAATGTAAAGTCATGTTCCTTCTTGTGAAAACATTACTAGCCTGTGGGTGTCAACACAGACTTCTTTTCCAAGAAATCTGTTGCATCCCACAGCGACTCCAGAGAAATTGCACTCCGATGACAGTGAAGAGAGTCTGCTAGAAAAACAGCACACACCAATTCCATACAACAGCAACCTCAACAAGCACTTGTTTTTGTAAGATCAGCTCTCTCTAATTTCACCAAAAGCAGAGCTGAACTTGACCAAGATATATTTTATGGGAGTTGCTTTTACAACCTCATTGTTGCGAGCTCTTTCCCCACCCCAAAATCACATTTTCAGCTTCCTTATTCATTCTGTGCCAAGACACACTATCCCATTTCTTTACAGCTCCCATATAGAATAAACAAGAACATAAACCACCTGGCTGCTACCTTTACACATCCTTCCACACCCTGTCTTCTAACAGTGGGATTGTGTCCTCCTCTGGGAGCTCCTCAGCACCAAACAGGCCAGCCCTTGCAGTTACCCTGTTTTGGCAAAAGTTTTGTCTCTTCCTGAGGAAAAGATCATCCCCAGTCCCTCAGACCCTTGCAGAAATCCATCTAATCATGAGATTTGAGGAAATCACAAGATGCTTCCCAGATTATTATCTGGAAGGTGTCCATAGACAACTTGCAGGGAAAGGGCCTTTAACAGGAAGCGTTTTTGCAAGCTAAGTGAAGGAAACAAGAGATGCTTTATGAAGAAAGGACAGAATTAGTGAGAATGCAGCACATTACTGAAAGACAGCCATTAAGTATTTTGTTCCAGCATATAAGGGGTGGCTACAAAGGAAGTGAGAACTCCATTTTCCACATGGAATAGACAAGGGGTAATGGGTACAAGTTACTCCTGGAGACATTTTGATTACAAACAAGAGAAAAAATTTTACAATGTGAGCAATCAGCCATTGGAATGATCTTCCCAGGGAAGTGGTGACTTGGACACTTTCAAGGTGCAGCTGGAGAGGCTGCTGGGCTATCTTGTCTAAACTGTGCTTTTACCCAGAGAGGTTAGGACAGAGATCCTTGAGGTCCATTCCAACCTGCTATTTTATGATTCTAATTGCATTTGAAGTCACATGGAGTGTGGGTCCTCCTCTCTGTTAGAAGCTATCAGAATAGGAACATAATTTGAATTCATTTGCATATTGAGGAGCACCATAAAGTGACCAGAGATCCTTCTAGTTAATTCCTGCATTACCGAATCTGAACCATTGGGATGAACAGTTTTTCTCTGTGTGCTGGGTTTGTGTATTCATTTATTTGGGCAGAGAGAAAAGTTCATACACCCATTTGTGTGTTGCAGTAGTGTCTAGAGCTCAGACCATGACTTTGCCTGGGCTGTGTTTCTGTCCAAAATAATGACTCGGCGTGTGACAAGTTCATATGAAGTCATGGGGCTGTCTGAGAAGGCTCCACTGCAAACAAGTCTTTTCCTTTCCAGCCCTCCCACTTCCCCTGTAGTTACCACACTGACAGGGCGAAGTCAAGCCCCTGCCTTTTCAGACTGCCCTGAGAAAGCACATACCAGGCTGTGTCTGTCAGCCCTCTATGCACACCTTAGGCATGAACAGGCAAAGCTTGGTGCCTCACATCCCTCGAGGGGTGCACTTGCTGGCTGATGTGCTGTCACCATGGGATACTTCATTGTGGGGGAGTTTGTTAAAAAATAAACAAACTCCAAGCTACCAAAAAAAAAATAAATTGTTCAAATGCAACTATTCATATGGAATTAAGTGCCTGCTCAAGACAAACAAGGAGCTGGTTCCACATCACACGTGGTTCTTCACCTTTATCTTCCCAAGAACAGGAGGAAGAAGTCACCTCCTCCTTCTAAAGTTCACCCTCTCACTTCACCCTGCAGTGGGGAGGCCTGGGGAGCTGCTGCTGTTGGTGATTCCCTCTCTCTCTCCCTCCCAGGTTGCAGCCTGGACTGTCCAGGCCCAGGAGAAATCAGCCCAAGAGCTGGCTGTGCAAAGGGGTTTGGAATAATGACCCCACCAGGGATCCCAACAGACTCCACCTCACAGCATCCATCAACCCTGCTCTCACCTCACTGTGACCACCTCTATGGAGCATCTGTCCTCTCCCAAATCTCTTTCTTCACTGAGGATCTACAAGTCTGGGAAAATCTGACAAAACCTTCCAAAACCCATCAACAGTAAGGAAGGAAAGGGAACAGAAGAAAAAGTCACTGAAAACCAATGAACTAAAAGACAAAAAAGAAACACACGCGTGTTTTAGAATTACTGTCTGAGAGATCTGGAAGAAAACGAAATCATTTTTCTATGAATTATTTCCTATTAAAATTTTGTAGCAAATTATGACCCCAATAAGAACATTGGCAAGCTGGCATCTATTTTGTACTGGTTCATTAATCCATTCTGAGAGGTGACAGCCCATATAATGATTCTGGGCAAGGCAGAGAGGCAGTTCTTTGGGTAAATCATAACTCCACCGGCATCACATGGTGCCACAATAATTTATACCACACAAGGGCCTATTCCACCATCTGAATTCCCTTGCCCATCACATTGCAGCTTGTACCCAGGCCAGCTTGACTTTTATGGTTCACATCCCCATGGTTTGTTACTCACACTGTGGCAGAAACTCGAAGTCACAACCAGGACTCCGCCTGCACAGGGTCAGATGCTGTGACAACATATGCAACACACAACACACAAAGAGCTCTCACTCTTACTCTGCTGTTATCTGCCACATTCCTGCCCCCAGCCCATCCAAACAGATTTTCACCAAGTGCTTAAATGGCTGAACTTTGGCCAAGAAGGCACCATGGAATTACTCACAGTGGCAGGCCAGATGAAATGTAAGCATCACCAATTCATCCAATTATTTTTCAATAGAAGCTGGGGCCAGAAGGGACTTTGTACATCATTACTCTTGATATTCCAGACATTCTTGTTTGCAGTTTGGTTCTGCAGAAAGAAATAATAGTTTGTTTCATTGACAAGAGAGGACAAGTAAAAATTAGCAGATTTTATGGGACATAAAAAAAGCACATTAAGAAATGATGTTTAGAGAGAGATTTCTTTTTGTGTACCACAAGTCTTTACCATGTTTCAAAATAAAATACTGATGAAAAGAATATGACTATGCTTACCAAATATTATTTTTGAATCATATATAAGTTTAGAGAGATTATAAGAGAATAATCTAAGATTGTGATGGATAAAAGGAGGGGAAAAGTGATGGTAGTTTAAAATACATCTTTTTTTCTTGGCTCTGTTCACAGAAGAAGCTAATAATGGCTTCCCAAAAGTTGATTTTGGTAATACTTCCCTTCCATGCTTTAGTTCATTTACTGTTCCTGTAAAACTGAACTTGAGCACAAATCCAAACCATTAATATGGGCACCTCAGGACTTCTGGATTGCTTGAGATTTGAATCCAGATCTCTGTTCTGCATTTGAGCCAGGACAGAAGTCTAGACCTGAATGCCCTCAAATACTATGGCTCTGCTTGTGGGTCCACAGGATCTTCAGCTGGGTCTTCTCTTCACTGGAAAGGTAATTATTAACCAGGAAACAGGCAGGGAGAATCTTTTAAAAATTACTTGCAAGATGAGAGTTGAACAACTTGAGCTGGAATCTGCTTGGAAGTGACTCTATAAACAGAACTTCCCATGAATCAAAAACCTCTTTAAATTTTTGTTGCAACTTGATTTAAATTTCTGGGTTATTCAAATTTATGTGAAATTGAGATAAACCTCCAAGATTCAGTCACTTTTAATAGCATGAGATACAGACTTCCCAAACCTGCTGTGAAAGCTGAAACCTGGGCCAGCTTTTCATCCACAAGCCGAACTTAACATCAGTTAAAAAGACATCACACTCTTCCCTCATTTCCTATACAATTTAAGGAAAAGAGAAAAAAAATCACCCCAAAAAACACAAAACAAACAAACAACCAACCTCCGAAAAAAAACAAAAAACCAACAAACAAACAAAAAAAACCCCCCAAGAATATCCAGGACAGAGAAAAAAAAATCTGAAAAACACAATCTCATTCTGGCACTTCCACTTCAATCAGACGCTTTGTTTCATACATTCAGCAGCTTGTATGCATCCCCAGTTCTTCCTGGGAGATACAGAGTCTCTTTACAAGCAGGGCACACCTCAGAGGTGACCCAGAAACCCTCTCAGCAAAGCACTTGCCCACACCCATCAGGGGCTGAGCACAGCTGAATTGGCACCTTAACCCATACCAAACCACCGCTGCCAACTCCAGGCAGGAATTTTCTACCTCCTTGTTCCAAAGGAAAAAAAAAAAAAATCTCTCCAGCCAAAAATCACCTCCTGGCCTGCAAATATGTTCAGGCATACACCTCTGTGTTGTAAATGAAATATCTGGCTTGCTGCAAAGCCGTGCTGAAGGAGCCAACTGGAAGCGAGCAGAGCGAGCACAGGGAGAGAGTGTTTGAGCCATTGAATTCAGGGGATTCATGAATGCCTCACCCAAAGGAGCATTGCACATTTCCCTTCACGAGTCATGTTGGTGGGGATCAGTTTACCACCTGGTCTTCTCAAACCCAATAATGGGTGTTTTGAGGAGGAGTTCTTCAATTGCCTCATGTGGAAGACGCTCATCCTTCGTCCTGCTTGCAAAGGGGAGCAAAGCCCTTATGCCATCCACTGACTTCAACAGGAAGGGTTACAAGGGACTCAAGGTGTTCTGTTTAGTCCCAATAATGTGATTATTGTGCCCAGACAGTATCTTTTCAAGTCCAGGCCAAAGAAAGTGGGGCCTTTGAAACCACTAATGAACACTAGTCCAAAAACTGCAACTTATATATACCTTTGGATACACAAAACATTTCTGACAGGGTGGGTAGGAAAGGTTTAACATTCGATATTACGGTTTTTTTCTGCTTTCTAGATTTCAGCACTTTTTAAAGGGTGAGGTTAGTAAGAGGGAAAAAACTGAATATTCAGTGGAAGGGATTTTGCGTGTTTCTTAATGAACTAGGAGGGTGACTGATCACAATTCCATGTGGGGCAATGAAAAGACCAAAGCATGAAATCATAAACTTTCATTCTAAGAGTAAATTGGTACTGAAAACTGTGTGAGTCAGTGCCAACAGTCTGATTTCTGATCTTTGGTACACATGCATTCAGGTTTATTCCAATGTAATACGTGAGGTACTGTGAAGTAATAATGAAGTAATGAGGTAATACTGAAATAATGGAGTAAACCTAAATTTTCTCAGATAACAGTAGTAGAGTATCTAGCAGTCTTGAAAAGCTGTGCAAGATTTGCAAAACACCGTATCAAACATTTATTGGGCAGAGTTTATACGTTACCGTAATTTTCCTCCAGATTTTACTCTCTTCAGAAGTCAACAAAGAAAAGCAGAAACAAAGGCTGGATGATTCCTCAGGAGTCACTGATCTGTTATTTTCCCGAGGGCTTGACTCTCCACACCCAACAGACATCTGTCTGATCTGGTATCAAAAATCCCCAGCAATAAAGAATCTATTAAGCTCCTGTTGAACTTGGCACATGGTAATTCAAATTAAATTCATGAAGGTGAAGAGCAACTGTCAGGCCCCACATGTGTAGGAGGACACAATTGTGCAGCAAATTGTGGGAGGCAGCACCTGACCATGTCAAACATGAGTGTTCTTCCTAAGAAGAATCCATCCAGTCTCCACAAGCTGAGCCTTGCAGGCAGATGCTCCTTCTACTGTGTCCTGAATAAACAGCTCTTCCCCTCTCACAAGCAAGGAAAAAAGCTTTTAAGAGGGGAGAAAAGGGGAGGAAGCATCAGCTTGGGAAAGCATAGCCAGTCTGTCCGAGTACCAGGAACAGCTTTAGCAGCAGTCTGAGTTAACTTAATTTCACACTCTCCATGTGTGGATGCCCAACAGGTGAAAGCAACTTCTACACGTCATCCATGTGCATCTCCCCATCTTCCACACACTAAAGAGCAGCAGGTCCTTTGCCACTCGTGTCCACCTTCCCAGAGGCCAATTATTCCAGTGTTTAATGTGCTTGCATGGGCTTAGCACTGCTTAGAAACTCTTCTGTCCCCGGAGGTGTCTGTCCCCCACTGCCATCCTTTGGGAGCTGCACTTTGCCTGTGTGAGGTCTCTGCATTCGGGCTTTTCCTTCATTCACCAGCAAGAGGAGCAAAGGACACTTTCCTCCTTGGAGCTCCTGGCTGCAAGATTTACAACCTGGGATCTGTCTGGGATTTTTTCCTCATTTGGCAGCCAGATCCTTTGACAGCTCAGGTACTATGCAGTCATAGGAGTCCCCAAGGCCAAGCCTGCTGAGATGCATCTCTTGATACCCAGTGTGGAGAGACTGTGGTGGGGCAGCATCCTCAGGAGAAAATACCAGGGCTTTTCGAATTCCTCAAGCCACAATTGCCACATCCTACACTAGGCTGCAGGTTCAGCAGGCATTGCCCTGTCACTCTGTGGATTTCTGAACTGCAGTGTTGAGGGGCAGTGAGAGATGGCTGCTCCTAGGAAAGGGGAGCCAGGAGCCCAGACTCATAACAAGGCATCAGTGCATCAGCTCCAGGGCTTGTTGGACTCATTGTGCAGTTCCCTGGCCAGGCAGAAAAATAGCTTGTTAAAAAGAAAGAAAAGTGTAGCTGTTTCCTGACCAAAGGAGCTGAGTTAACTGAAGAGAAGAAATGAAGAGCCAGGACCAGGCAGGCAGGAATGGGGCAGGGTATGGCATGAGTAGAGGAGGAGGAGGAAGGGTGCAATGTGGTGTTCTCGGAGGTGGCAAACCATAACTCTGGTTCACCTGCTGTGGGTGAGCACACACTGGTCGCCTCTGTGCTGTGCAGCTGGAGAAACCCTGGAGAGCAGCTCCCCTGCTTACCACTGCTTCATACCAGGAGACCTCTCTGAAGCATTTTTGTGCTTGCTGTTAGTTAAAAAGCAGTGCTGTGCTTATTCTTTCCCTTTTTACCTATGGATGGGAGTAAAGAGCTTTTTACCTCTGAAGCGCCGAATCACCGGGCTTACAGTAAATATATCTATCCACTTTAACAAATGCAAGACATAGGAAGTGTTCACAACAGTCAAGAAGAACAGATTATCACATCAGTCTTGGCAATATTTATAGTTTTTCCATGCATTTATACATTTCATGTGGTGCAGCTGACGTAAAATACAACCCAGAAAAAAACAAGTTGGCCCAGCTTGGAAAAATCTCATATGCTTCAAGGTATTTGCCTAGGCTCACCAAGCTCATTTTTTTGTTTTGCATTAAAATTCTACAAGGACACAGAATTAACCCCACACCAGCTATTTCAGACCTGGCAATGTGGTATTTAAAAGTTTAATATTGTAATCTTAAACCTGTGACTTGGGCCAAATCACCCTAATATACTTTCCTTGGAGCAGCTTTTTATAATGGTCTTTGGGAAATGTATATATACTGTGCATGAATCTTGTCTTTAATTTTGTGTTTTCTATACAATTTTTTAAAAGCTAAAAATAAGTATTAATTTTACCTGTTAAAGCATATAAAACTCAAATATGTATTAAAAAACTGTACCTACCTAAAAATACCCAGGCAGATGTAGAAAATATAGAAAAGAGATAGTGTTTTCAGCTTGATTTTTTTAATGAAGCTGTTTTAGGATGAGGATCCAGATAGAGGTTTGATACTCTTCCAAATATGTTTTATGCTATAGGTTTTATCCCAGAGATGTTGTGGGTGTCCTGTCCTTGGAAGTGTTCCAGGCCAGGTTGGACAGGGCTTTGAGCAACCTGGTCTAGTGGAAGGAGTCCCTGACCATGGCAGGGGGTTAGAACTGGATGATTTTTATGTTCTCCAACCCAAACCCTTCTGTGATACATGACTGCCAAAACATCTCTTTCAAAAGAATGAAATAAAAACTATTTTATTTTTCTCCCTAGCACGGTCTCTTTATGCTAGCTAAAGCCGATTGTGGTGAAGACTAAATGCTTTTGTCTGATCAGTTGGTCATGTTTACAGAGAAATCTGGGTCCTGTTCCTGCCAGGTGAGTTTCAGGATTTGTTAGGGTCCAAGCCAGGCTGATGCAGACAGTCAAAGACCAGGCACTGGTCCTCACCACTCTTCCAGAACAGCAGGTAAGAAACTGCAGAGCTGTGGCACGCTCAGACACCTGGCTTCATCCCAGATGTCTTTCTTTGCAGCTCTCCTGGGAATGTTTGTCTCCTGCCCTGCCTAACCTCCTCTCCCTCCTCTTTTTCCTCCTCTTCCAAGCCCCAGTGAAGCACAATGTTTCTCTGCCAAACATGCTCCCATTGTTTCCCCTGTAGGACACTGAGTGCAGCATAATTCATTTCCCTGATTTGGTTCGGGAGGAGCACCAAGCAAGAGGCTTGAAGAGCTCCATATGTTTAGGCTGTCAAAGGAAAGATCGAATACTCTTTTATTATAAGTACCTCATGTACTTTAATCAAGCAGAAGCCAAACATGAATCAATATCTGGGGGTTAAATCTGGAAAAATTCAAATGAGAAATAAGGCACGGCGTTCTAAAATAATGATTAATTATTTTCTTAAACTATTCACTTAAAGAGGTGAATCCTTTATCTCAAGCCCAGGTGCTTGATTTCTGGAAAAGATGCTTTAGGCAAATAAAAGATGTTGAACCCAGGTAAAGGTAATTGGGGGAAAATTTCTGGAAGTCAGACCACTTACTTGGCCTTGAAGTGCTGATATCTAATAATCACCTAATTATAGAATGTATTCAACTTGAACACAGAGGGTTCAAGGGAAAAAAAAAAAAAAGATTAAAAAGTCTATCCGTAGTTTATGCCATTCAAATCTGTAAAGCCACAAGAAAAGATGATCAAATTCCCTTCACCATGGAAACACAAGTACACTGAAGAAATCAAAATGTTGGGTTTTTTGTGATAGAAGACAAAATGGGACACAAGGGCTGTGAAGTGAATGGTTAAAACTTAATTTAAAAATAAAAGAAAAGCAACTTGTTACAGAGAGAACTGTTTAAAAGGTGGAGGGACTCAGTCTGTAAGATGCATCCTATAACTGCAATGGGAGGAAGGCAGCAAAAGACACATTTCTTGGGAAGGGCACTGGTAAAACCCAAAGACCAC
The DNA here is from genome assembly GCA_008694505.1 of Cyanoderma ruficeps. Classification (NCBI taxonomy): domain Eukaryota; kingdom Metazoa; phylum Chordata; class Aves; order Passeriformes; family Timaliidae; genus Cyanoderma; species Cyanoderma ruficeps. The sequence continues at coordinate 45,495,777 of VZDJ01007754.1, read as the reverse complement.
CCAAGACTCAGCAAGCCCAGCATGCAAGAGCAAGTTGAGGGGGAACATTGTAAGGTAGCATGGCAAGAGAGAAAATGATGAAAAATAAAAAGCAAGCTATCCTAAAAGTTTGGCCAGTAAGTATTACATGAAAAAATTCATGCCATTTCACAAATCTGAACTGATTTTAATATCATTCACTTCTCTTGTGACAGTGGAAGAACAGCAGTGTGAGGTTGTTGCTGGCCATTTTTCAATTTAGCAACGTTTTCTGTTGCTAAGACACAGATGTGATTTTTCTGATTGCCTGAACATGACTACCAGTGAGTTTTCTATTAGAAATAAATGTGTAAAGTGACTATTTCACTGTGAATACAGAAATCAATGTCACAAACATGAGGAACTACATACGGAATAAGACAGCCATAAATTCAGAACCCCTTGGATATTTCTTCTCTCCCTGGAGTGAATCAAGAATAAGTTGGAGTAAGTAAGAACTGAGGCTTCTTTTGCTCTCAGCAGCTTCTGGGAGGACTTCCCAAAGTCATGGGATGTGGCAGCCTGTCACTGGGGGATAACATGGATTAGGTAAATACATTTAGCTTCACCTCTCTTTTTCTTCTGAAAAAAAACCCCTTTTTTTTTTTCTTCCCTCAAAGCAACCACAGCAGTTAGCCAATATTGGATACCTTGAGGGTTGTTTCTATTGGGAGAAGAAGCCAGTGCTGGAGCTGGGTGCTTTGTGCAAGGCTTATTATTGAAAAAGGATGTCAGGAGCCCTATTTCCCTGAACTCAGCATGGATGGACAATAGGACGCAGTTTCTATTTCAAAACTCTTTTCAGCCAACACAATCCATAACAGAACTTCTTTTTTCCCCTGCTCTCTCTCTCTCTCCACAGCTTTATCTGAACAGCAGATGACAAGTAATTTTCTGGTGTGTCCTCATTTTCCACCTCTCTCTATTTCTTTTCCTGCAGACAGGGCATGCACACTCAGCTGGAATTAATTCAGTCCCTACATCTTTTTGTTCTCTGTGTTCCCATTCAGGCTACCATTTAGATGGGTTCCTCCCAGGAGGAACAAAGAGGCCATTAATTTGTCCACTGTTTCACTGACTCAAAGGTATTAATGCCCACCAGATTCAGAGCAGAGATGTGACTGCATATGGATCAAAGTCAAGATTTGCTGAGGGCCATTCACTCAAGACAGCAGCACCTCAGCTGTAGCTCCCTCAGCCTCTCCACTCGACTCGCTGGCATGTGCAGTGACAAACCACTGACGACAAATTTCTCTCCTCACACAGATCAGTTGCAAACCAAAAACTTCATTTGCTGAAAATGAAGCTGTGCCACACCAGTTTATGTCTACTTCAGCTGTAAATGTCTAAGGCTGCAAAGTCAAAAAAGGGTAATAGTACCCCAAAATATGAAAGGGTAGCTGTCTTTCTATACCAAAAAGATGATTTTATTTCGTTGTCACATTGCTTGTTCTTTTTGTGGCATGGTCTGTACTCGATTTCAATCTAAACCACACCCTGGCTCGCTGTGCTGGAATGCTGCGCATAATGGACAGGTGGGCACTGAGTAAACCCTCCACAACTCAAAAGATGAAGTGAGACACAGAACACAAGAAAGCAAATGCAAAAGCTTCAGTTCAGTTCCTATCTGAGCAGAAATCACTGCTTGTTTATTACTTGTTTTTCAGGGTTTTTTGCAAGTGGGTTGTTTCCTGTCAAGCTGAGCCGCTGTATTTCGAAGAGCCCCGTGACAGAAGAGCGTATAAAACTCAACTGTCCAAATGCAATTTTTTAAAAATCAGGTCAGATAAACCCTGCCTATGAAGAGGGTCAAACAGTAGAAAGAAGAGAGAACAGAAAGGGGAAAAAAAAAGGTATGGCTGTCTTTCCCATTCTCATTTAGCCTGAATAAGAAATTAAGGTGGGGAAGAGGGAAGGAAGAGGAAAGACAGAAGTAGAACAAAACTATTTCAGGATCTTTTATGGATGACAACCTTTATTATTTACATATAAAACCAGACTGGACAAAGCACTAAAAATACACCGTATCTCATTGGGAACAATCCTAGAGCAGCAGGGAAATACAGCAGTTGACATAAATGGCCTTTTTCTATCATTAGCCCCTGTGATTCCATGCCCATTTCATTCACAGCGTGTATCCTTCTTACAAGTCTCTCTGTAATAATAGTTCCAGAAATACAATCCACCCAGCCCTCATTCTCTGCACTACTGAGGAACTGGTGCTTTTTAGTGCTTGTCATATTGGTGTGGACATTGATGACAGATGTCCCGATGCTCCTTTCTGTTCCATTATTTTTATACCATTATAATTCATGCAGGGAAAAAATGTACAAGCAGAATGTCTCACACAGGTTTTTGGGGTGATTTCTGCAGAAAGAACAGAGGAGGCAGCGTGCTGCAGAAGTGAGCACTGTTATCTGTCATTGATATACACAGGAAATACTTATCAGCCATTAAAAAACTGCCTTGACTTTTACACTTTCTCCCAGTTTACCAGGTCTAGAGTTACTTGTCTTGATTGCACTAAAGGTGTCTTGTCAGCCTTGCAGCAAAAGCTATTTTTACAGGGCAAATTCCCCTGACCTCATAATAACAGGGGATTTGTCATTACCAAAAATATTAGGCATACAAGGAGTTCCTGTTAACAACAGAATAAAAGTATGAGGCATATGAGGGGTTTCATTTAACACCAGAATAGCCCTTAAAGCACTCTCTGGGAAGGCAAAAGGCCATATAGGACACCTACTGTAGGTTTTGAACCCCACCCAGCGCTCAAATGTCATATTTTGTCTCTCCCTTTTAAGGTCACCACTCAGCAGGAGATTCCAGCTTGTTTAAGCATGTGCATAGTCTGACTGAAGCCAAAGTAGTCAGGAACTTTGTTCAATCAGTGGTTTTGTTTCAGGCTTTCCCCCCAGAGGTTATCTGGGGACCACCTTTGATGTGGCATTTTGGTTTCTCTGTGCTGTTATAGAACCAGCCTGGCATGGCATGCAGGTCCATACCAGGCAAATACTGTGGGTGTTGATATTCTTCTCCACATATTCAGCTTCTCATTGCAGGCTTGTGGATTTGGTGTTTGGTGTGGGACAAGGGGGACCTTTGGGCTTGGCTGGCCCAGATTTCTTGTATGAGGTGCCCTTGCAGCAGGTTGTGAAGCCCAAAGGTCAATCCTAATCCAGTTGATGGGAGAGGAGAGGAAGAGGAGAGGAAGAGAAGAGGGGAGGAGAGGAGGAGAAGGGGAAGGGGAAGGGGGAGAGGAGAGGAGAGGAGAGGAGAGGAGAGGAGAAAGGTGACTTCTCTGTCAGAGTTGGAGTAGGCTGTCCTTAACACATTGATCACCAACTGCCTTTGGTTGCTTCTGACCCAGTTGCATCATTTTAACCAGAGAAGGAAGAACACTCCCCATGAAGCCACAGGCTTCCCACTCAGGCTGTCTCTCCTGCAATGTTTAATATTCCCCTCCACTGATGATCATTGCAGTACTACGTGCAAGGACAGGAGGATCAAATGCCTGACGCTTCCTCCACTTTGAATTTTGGATTCCGGGCACCAGCCATGCCCTGGCCCCACAGCAGGAGCAGCAGCCAAGGCAGCTTGTGCAAAAGGCCTGAAATGCCATGTTTTACAAGCTGAAATATGAAGTGATAACTTCAGGAAGTTTGTTCATGCTTTGGATTGGTGACCGAGGGAGGAAGCAAGTGCATGGTTTCAGAATGAGTGAATTATTTAACACAGCAGTCCAGAAATGCAAAGGAGGCATGTCAGGTCTCTGCAAGAAGCTAAACTGGACTGGATTCCCTTGTCATCAGCAACAACAGTGTGGGTGTTCTGAATGCTACCAAGTCCTGGGTTTTGACACGAAATTGTGCATCACCAGAAAAAAAAAATCTGTTCAAATTTTCTTCACCAACACTTCTGTAATTTAGCAACTTGCCAGTTGCATAATAAAAATAAAACTGGGCACGTTGCCTTATGTTTGGCACTTCGGTTTATTTACATTCTGCAAAGGTGCCCAAAGATCATTGGGCAATGACTGATGAGAAATTCACACTATTACTGCAGGTCCTTAGATTATTAGTCATTCTTGGACAACCGAGATAATGTCACACAAAAGCTGGGAGAGCCAGAGGGCTTTTTTAAACCCGCTTTTCTAAGCTAATGAGGTTTGTCTGTTTCTAGTGTATGTGTATTTTAATTACGTGCAACTGTGAGACCTGGCAATACTTCTTGAACCTGTTCACCAATTTAGAAGGAAAGAAAAATCTAACAGGAAGAGGGAAAAAGTTGTCAAGGATACAAATTTCAGCCAAATTCATTGAAACGGAGAGAGAAAAAGCTAATTAAAATCTACATGGGAGAAAGGGAAGGTTAAGATGGAAAGAAAGAATAAGAGGGACTATAAATGGAGAGACTATAAATGACTATCTGTAAGGGAAAACTTCAGTTACAGTTCATATCCTAGCAAAACTGAAGTTGATCAAACTCAAACGAAACCCACAGTAAACTCAACCTCCTTAATGCTTCTGGAGATACTTGGGGTTTTGCTTTCTTTATGCAACTACATTTTCCTGCATAATATTCTTTACACATGTTACTCACCTACATATAAAGGGGTTTTAAACAATGAGAGGAGGCTGGAATATTTAATGGACAAATTTAGAAAGGAGGGAGGAATTCCACTGTACCAATTGGACTTCACCATCTCCCTTTCCCTGGCATCTAGAGAAAACTCCATTAGAAAAGCAAGAAAGCATGACAAAGTAAACCACAATTTTTTCCCTACTGAGAGTTTCAGGCATACAAATGAGTTCTTGCCAGATAGCAAGTGAGATTGTATCATTTCCAAAAAACTGACTCAAAGGAAAAAACTAAAATGCAGGCACCTTGAGAATTTTCTCAGACTCAAAACTGCCGAGATCATTTTGCAGAATTAAGCTTTGCTCTTGGATTACAAATATTTGTGCCAAAATTCAGTTTCCAATGCTTTTGCTTGTGTGCAAGTGTGAAATTATTAATCCTTGAAAGCAGAGATTCATAATAACGGAGTTATTGACATTTTCTTGGCTCTAGCATTGCAGATGTGATGCTAAAGACAAGAAACATTCCCACTGTTTGATGAAGAGGGTACCCAGGAAACACCAGCAGTAATCATTCTCCATGCAGAAGATGTTTTCTCTCATCTGGTTCTTGACAACTATAAATAAAGGGCTCAATCTGATTTTTTTACACTATTTCTACACTGTAAGAGACAGAATGACATATCCCACAGTTCGCAATGGAAGCCATTTATGCAGTGATGAGATTATAAAGTATGTATGCAACAAAAACGTTTGTATTTTTAGCAGTGTTGTGAAGCAGAGGCTCACAACTGCACTTGTGGGCCTTGGTTAAGGCAGAAACACCATTTCTGGTGCTGTAGCTGAAGGGTTTCAGAGACAAATGTTGGTACACAGGCAGAGGATGAAATCAGTACTTGCATGCCTGCATAAAAGAACTGCTATTAAAAGCTACCAAAGTAAAATGCTACCACTATTTTCTTTTCTCAGCTATGTCAAAATAATTTATTTGAAAGCAGAAATACAGAAAATACAGCTTGGTGCCCAGCCCCTGAAGATCCCTAAACAAAGCAGCAGCCTTCCCTGAGAGAGCAGAGGAGTTAAAGAACTCTGGCAGAACACAGTCCTCCTCCTGGAGCTCACAGCTGAGCTCTGCTCTCATGTTCCTCTGCAACAAGGTGGGAGCCCACCAGCAAAGATTCAGAAGTACCCTTCCCTTCCGTATCCTTCCCTTCCCTTCCGTATCCTTCCCTTCCCTTCCCTTCCCTTCCCTCTTCTTCTGGTTTGGCCATTTCATTACCACTTAGGAGGAGGGCAAAAATAAACATAAGCCACACAAAACACAGAACCACTGGGCAAAAAGGTGAAGGAGGTACCAATCCAACACTCTGCATTTGAACATTTAATTTCATTTTCTTGTGATTAAAACTCTCTTTATATTCTGTTGCCTGAACCAGCATGGACTCCCTTGTTCCCAGGAAAATAGGAACTTCCCTCCTTATTTATTCCTGCAGGATTGTGGCCGTTCAGCCACATGGAATCTGTCATTTGCCCAGTCCCAGACGAAAAATAAAAATCCGAGAAAGCTCCAACCGCCAATGTTCACATCGTCAAATCTGCCACGAGAATGAAGTTTCACAACCATACCCCAGCTCTGGGGGATCGTGCACATCTTTGGGAAGCAGATCTCACCCTCTGCCCGTTGTCTCCTGCCAATCTGCCCTGCAGACTGGCCATGACTTTTCCAGGAGCGCAGCCCTTCCCTGCATGGCCGCGGTGTCGGTTTGCAAGCAAATGACCATGCCGGGAAGTTCTCAGGCTATCTAATGACTGCACCAGCGTGGATGTGTCACTGCTGCTCCCACAAGGCACCACAGAGCCTTGTGAGAGTGAGTGAGTGAGAAATCAGCTGAATCTAATCAGAAGGAATGGCATAATTAACACGAATTCTGTGAGGAGCTGTTTGTTAAGTGATACGCAGCTCTCTGTTTAGTGGCTCATTATTCAAGCAAGGCCGTGTAAAGCTTCTTCCCTGTGTCCACGGAGCACAATGTAAATAGAAAAAAAACAGCCTCATTTTCCCCATCCTGTCACTGTAGACCATAATTTCAGCTGATCATGCTTTTCCATTATTTCACAGAATTTTTCCACAGTGTGCGCAGGGGCATCTAAAGTGTTATTAAAACATGTTAGGGAGGCAAGCTGGCCAGGGCTGCTTGGAGAGGGCAGCCCCACTGCTTTCTGGCTTCTCCTGAGTCTGCTCAGACTGTGAGGAAACAGGGATATAATCACAGATTTCTGGCGAGGCAAGCAAAGTATCAGTGAGGCAAGTTCTGCAAAGCATTTCAAGATTATGTGGTGAGGTTTCCTTGGAAAGCAGCTTTCTCTTTGGGCGGTAACCAGATATGGTCAGGAGATGTGGAATCTCACCTGTTCCACTGCTCTGCATTGTATGCAAAGAGAAATTTCAGGCAGTAGAAGGCAGAGAAGAACAAGAGATCTCAAGGTTGCTGAAGGAGTAGCTCCAACATGGCATGGCATTGCCACTGCCTCAAGCCAACCAGCACCACTTCTGCCCCACCATCCACCTCAGAGCCTGGTAAAAAGCTTTTCTTCTCCCTACTGCCAAGGACTTGTGTGCTAATGGACCACTGACAGATGGGTGAGAACATTTGTTTTGGGGTTTTTTAAAAATTTCTATTAAAAAACCCACCCCCTTGGGAAAAAAAAAAATTAATTCCAGCCAATCTTCTGCAGTCTCAAGGAAATATGGGTACCCCCTGCTGATTTATATAACTTAAAAAAACAACAAAAAAAAATCAAAACTCTACCATGTCCTGGGGTATTATACTTCCTTCCATTTTGTGCAAGAAATGCACTCATGTAAGAGTTGTTGACACATCCAAGTTATGGTTCGCAGCTGCTGCTGACCAACAGCACACAGGAGGCCACCACTGTGGCAGGACAAGGACATCTGAGCAGTGAGCCCCAGGTTCCAGTGTAAAATCAAGGCAGGAAATCAAGGCCAACACGTGACCAAAGACATAATTTAGCTGGAGAGCAGCACAGTGACTGCTCTCCCATCTTTATTTCACCCTTTTTTAATGCCCACAGTCGCAACAACATCTCTTCCTAGGATTTCCACAAGCCTGCCAGAGATGTCCTGAGCAGAAATGCAAGTGTCTGTGCAGAATACTGCATGTTCATGGGCCTTTATCCATCTTCAGTGTCTTGGATTCCCTGTGCTTGGGCAGAACATCTGCCTAGGATTCAGATTTACCAGCTGTGCTTTCTTTCTCTGCCCAGAAACTCTGTCCAGACAAAATCTGAAAAATAAAATACATGCCTATTTGGCCTGAATTTCTCCATGTTCAGCAGTCAACAAGTAATATTTCCAGTCAGAAAATGAGACAAGATCAAGAAAACCCAGACACATGGCATTTGTATTTTCTGTGATGGACTGGATGCATCCTCTCTTGGAAAACACTTTCATCCTTTCACTTCCATTTCAATAACTTCTATTACAAACTGGACCCCATTGCAGGAATTCACCCTTGTTTGTGCAAATCCCAGCTCAGCCTTGCTCCTGAGCTCCTGTTTGTGAGCCCTGACTGGCAGCTAAGGAAATAATTGTGTGATTTTAACTGTGAGGTTTTGGAGAACCAAAAGTAGCCCTAAACCCCAGGCAGTCATTAGAATGGAAATGTCAGGAGGCTGGTCATACATGGAAGGGGTGTCTCAGTGGAAAGAGAAATAGACCCCAACCTTAAATCCATTGCTAGTGATGGCTCAGAAATGAAGGAGGAGGACGTGTAGATTGAGAACCAATCCACCATACAGTTGAGAGATACAATTTCCAAATAAGCTGCAGTTTGGCTAAGCTACTCCAAGAGCAGCAGGTGTGTTTGTGGTAGAAAAGATGTTTCTTGGGAACAGGAAGCTGTGTCTTACCTTGAGCAGAAAGGCAGCCGCCTATAAGGTAAGAAAACCCCCTCCTAAAATAATAGTTCAAAACAAAAATAAAACAGCTACATGTAATTTGGCCCCCCATTTTCTTCTTTCTTTTTCTCTCATTAGACACATTAGATCTGTTGAAGGGAATTTTTTCCCCATTCATACCTCATGAATGCAAAAACATGTGCAAATTAAGGATATAATTGACAGACAAATGGCAGCTGCCAAAACCAGGAGGGAAAAGTTTTTAAAAGCTAATGGTTTCACAGATCCTTACTGTTGCATTTTGGTTTTGTGCTTGCTGTTGTCTGGTATGTAGTAGATTCTGGTAAGAATCCCCCAAACTGATTTTTTTCATGATTCGAAGTACTCTGTACATTATTTATGTTAGAATCAATAGAACAGTTTATATAAAAAAGATGCCTTGCAACAGTCAATTCAAAGAGAGCAATTTGTATGCAAGTGGAACTGATCAATCCAATAAAAATGATGGCCAAGTCTCCTGAGACTTATAGAAATACTTTCAATAAATGCATTTTTAATAAAGAAACACAATTAAATATATCACAGCATAGGATTCAAATGGAAAGCAAACGTTTTCTGAACAACTGAGAAAAAGAATTTGCACTTTGATTACAGTCTGTTTTCATTCAATTATTGATGCAATATGGGTATTTTAGTATGGAATATTATTTGTTTTTAAATCCTGGATTGTTCAGTCAGGTCTCGTTTGTCCGTACAGTTATTTTAGTGGATGTGCCTAACTCCAGGATAACTTCTCTTCCCAGATTTAAGGAAATAAGGTGCATCTGTAAGCTTGTATGGTGGTATCTTCACAATAAGGTATAGAAATATCTGGTCAGAGAATGTGCTCAGAGTCTGACTCAAGCCATGCTCAGCCTAACTCAGCTGTGACTGTAAGAAATTTTATTTCTTACGCGTCAGAAAAATTCTTAAATACCAGTGTAAGAAGGTGACACTTTTGCTAAGAAAAAAAGAGATTTTTCTGGGGAGGACATTACATTTTCTGGGGAAGTTTGTGCTGTGAAGAGTATCTTTCACTGGAAAGCAAAGCACAGCTATTTGGTGTTCAGCTGAGTCAGCATTCACAGCAAAGAAACAGCTTCCAAGGCAGGAAGGAGAGGATGATTCTTTAGATTTGGGTAACGTAAGTCTTCCTTGCTTCAGACTGTGGCAGGCACAATTCTGTGACAGGAGACTCCCCTCCAAGTTTCTTAACCATGGTTGGTTTCGTTGCAGCCTCAGAGGTTGGGTCATGACCTGGCTGGGTGTGTGGTGGCACAGCCAGGGTGACCTGCAGCTCTGGCCCTGCTGTGTCCTGCAGGAGACCCAAGGCAGTGACACTGCAGCTCGCTGTGCTGTCTCCCAGGGCACGAGGAGCTGCTCTCACATCTCTGGGTCTTGGGAGCCTCTTGCCAGAGGGCTCTTATGGCACAAGATAGAAGTGTCACTTTTCTGCTGTTATTTACACTGCAGATAGATGCAAACAGGCATCTGCTGGTTTGCCAGACAGAAGGAGACCAAATTTGTTAATAAACCTACTTGCTCATAAGTTCTACACTCAGATTTTCCAGATACAGTCACTGGGTTTTTGTAAGTCTTTTCCTGGCCATGGTCTGTCTGGAGGGACTCAGTGTCCATGGGATTCCTTTTTGAAATTACAATTTCAGCCAATGTGATGCCTAAAGGTTTTAGCTTTTAGTACAGTTTTCACGTATTTCTAGCTTTGTAGACTGTTAATACATAGTTATATAGCTCTTGGTATTTTTCCTACCCTTTCTCTTAGATTTTAGAATAATAAGCTAACCTTGTAACGTATTCCTGAAATACTGTTTAGTCTCATTTTCAAGAAGAGAACCTCCAAAAGGACATTTTGTTTTCCAACCAGAATCTGAGAGGACACAACAAGAAACGGGGCAAAGAAGCCCCTGCACCAACTCCAGTGGGGCAGAATCTGGGGGAAAATTACTTAACCAACTGCTCTTCTAATTGAACAATATGTGTTAGATATTATAAAAAAATTATAGAAATCTGATGCCAGGTGTACCCATGACCATGAGGGCACCTGGAAGCTTCCAATAAAGACCTGGTTTTTATGTTACTATTTTAACACTGCTGAAAGAGTTTGGTGGGTTTGTTTTTTGTTGTGTTTTGTTTTGTTTTGTTTTGTTTTGTTTTGGGGTTTTTGTTTGTTTTTGTTTGGTCGGTTGGTTTTTTTTAGATGACAAATGAACTCACTTTTTTGCTGTCTTGCCTTAAATCTATGAGGCCCTTTATGAACCCAGACACAACATCCTCCTTCTCCTTCACCCAAACTCTGCTGCCTGTTGGTCGGAAAGGCAGAGCAGTCAGATTGCGAAGCTGACTGTTCTAGAAACCACTTTTCCCATCTACTGCAATTTCCTCAGGCCCTGGGGAACCATGACTATTAGCTGTGCAATAATTACATCAGCAGGAACAAAATCATAGAGCCTTCCCACCACAGTCACAGGCTCAGATGATGGAGACAAACAAGAAGTGTCACCACTGGTCACCACCAGGCAGACTTAGGCTTGCATAGCTGTGGGGTACATGGAGTGAATGACCTTTGGCAAGCGATGCACACTTAGTCATTAATGTAAAAAACCCCAGTCATTCAGCCTACTGCTTCTCCTACACTACCAATGTGTTTTCATATTCCAGAAGATAAGTATTCCTGTGAAGTCACCCAGTCATCCTCCCAGGCTGCTCTCTTTTCCTAGATTATGTTTTTTCCAACTTGGACCAAAACCCTGGGTAGGAGCATGAAAGAAGCAACCATTAGAGACACATTTGATGAACCTCTAACGTTTGGACTCAGGTACAACAGTAGTCATCTCTGACGTCAAGGTTTTCAGGGACATATGGCAGCAAAATATAGATCTGTGAAACAGAAATAAATGGATGTCTGAAACGAGTAACCAAGCTCACAGTGAGAAATAGGTGAGGCAGTTTGGAGGATGAGATCAACCAGTTATCTCTTGACATTGCAGTATCATTTTTGTCAGCTAATTCTTCGTCAAGGAGACCCAGGACAAATTCAAAAGCCCAGCAGTGAACATCACCAGAGAGGAATATGTCTTTACTAATAGTATTTATTTCCTCCTCTGATGCTTAGAGAGGTGCTCCACCAGATTCAAGTCCATTGAGGGGTCAAGGAGGCTGAATCAGATGTCAGCTTCACAAAACCAGTCTGGAGAAACACCCTCTGATGTTATCTTCTGAAAGACAGAATTGCTATCACAAGCCCTCAAACTCACACTCATATGTGCGGCAACTTTTCCTTGTTTTCTTATTATGAACATCTTCAAATTCCTAGATTTGTCCTGATAATTAATGTTAGTCACACATCTTCCCATGGAATTTGTCCACCAGAAAACTGTGCCTTTAAAAACCTTAAATCCTTATATTGAAACATGTTAAAACAGAGCATAAAACCCTTAAAGTTTCATTCCAACAAGGTTAATTTCTTTATTTTGACCTGCAGGTATATTGCAGATTACTATTCTCATGCTAGCAATAAATTTAAAGATCAAAACAAAATGCTGCAACTTTATTGAAACTGATAGCTGGTATTTCTGACATAACCTAAAAAGGTATTGTGCCAATGAATTAAAATTGTAAAGTTTTACTGTGCTTTGGAACAAGAAGAATCATTGGCACAGTACCACACTGTTCCCTCAGGCAATCATGCACACTAACCACAAATGCAGATAAAAATTTCTCAAGAGCAACCTCTTTATGTTTTCCTGACCACAGAACACATGGAAGTAAAATATCACACATTAGACCTTTTAATAAACAGCCTCAAATTATTGAAAGTACTGGAATAGGAACCTCAGACCAAAAATCCTGGATTTTGGGGGACTGCAGATGGAGAGCTGGGACTCAGCAGCCACTTTGTGTTGCACAGACAGCGCTGACATTACGATGCAGTCATTTGATGTGACAGGGATCATATGCATTCCCAAAAGCAGCTCCTCGGGCTTACAGTCCTTGAGCAGTCATAAAAATAAGATGTCTCTTGAGACATTTCAAAGATAAGGCTGGAGAGAGAAGGGCCATGTGGTTTACAACACTCTTGGATAAATCCCATGACGCACCAAGGCCGTTTGCAAAGTATCCGGTTCTTTTCATGACAGCGGACAGAAGTGCTGTGCTGGGAGAGCAAAATAGGAAGGAAGTGTTTGGAGCTTTGCCACGTCTCCAGAAAAATTATGACTTCATGAAAATGCTCTCTCAAGAGCATCTTTGTCATAAAATTTGATTTTGATGGTGGGTTTTATAACGCACAGCCCCAACAGCTCCATCCCCACCCCATCCTTCTGATCCGCAGGGGGAAGTCTTCTGGGGAGGCTGCCCTGTGACATCTTCTCCCTTTCTGAAGGATCAGAGACACTTTATTGAAGATTTCCACAGCTTTGTCAGTTTGTGCCTTTAGGGCATCTGGTGTTTAGTCACACAATCACACAAAGGAGGCCTATTAGGCTTATTTCTGCCAAGTTTGCCGCAATTAGTAAAGATGCTTCTGGGCTTTAACATCTGTGCAAAGCATGTCCTGGTGTGGTGTTTTCTGTCCTTCTTCCCTCCCTTTCCCACCTCCTCCTTCTCCTATTCTTCCTCCTCCTCCTCGACCCACAGCAGGTGTCAGCAGGAGCCGGCAGTGCCCTGTGAGCGCGGGGTCCCTGTGGTGGCCCTGCCGTCTGGGTGCCTCTGGCATCGCCCTCCTGCAGGAGCAGGGCTGGAGCTTTTGATCTCAGATCAGAGGTGGGGAAGGAGGCTTCACTTCAAATCCCTTGCCAGCTGCTGTGTTTAATGCCTTCCCGTGCCCACAGCAATGAAAATCAGCATTTACATAACACCCGGGGTCACCTGGGAAGCACTCTGCTATCAGTGGAGGATTGTGTCCCAGCCTCAGATGTCCCTGTCCCTGGAAGGGGAGCTTCTGCCTGCCAGGCACAATGAAAAAGCCTCCTGCTCCTTTTGGGATGATGGCTCATCCCTCAGTGAGGTATTTGAGTGGGTTTGTACTTAGGATAGCCCAGGGGTGGAGGTCAGCATCCACCTGCCTGGGTCCTCATCACTAGCAAAGACTGCTGTGGCCCTACAGGACTAAAAAACTTGTTCAAAGTGATCCCAAAGCAAACCTTCATGCACATAAAAGAAAAAGCTTGAAGTGTTATTTCTTTTTCTTAGAAAAAAAAGAAATCTAAATATTAAGTCCTAGCTCTCTTATGTGTGCTGATGGGTTCCTTGGAGGGCTGACAAACATGGGGAGCTGCAGCATCAAGCAGCAATGGGAATATATTTCAAGTAAAATGCTGCTTATGTTAACATCTCTTCAGCACAAATGTCTGCAAGAACACTCAGGGGACGAACTCTCTTTGTGGAAATTTCAATATCGCTGCCTCTTTCTCTGCAGGCAAGAAAGGATTCCTTTCCAAAACAGGAAGGGAAAGTGTGTGACATTCTGGATATTTCTAAAAGAGAAAAATAAACAGATAGCATTTCAAATGAAGTATTTTAAATATTTACATTGTTTGGAATGTGGTACGTATGATAAATTAGTAAATGAATAGAGAATTATCCATCTATACCGAGAACTCTGTCTGTATGTTAAATAGAGATGCCTATACATAGGCAAAGTGAGAGGTGAAGATATAGAAAGAAATGTATTCCACAAGTTTTGGGTGGCAGCAGGGCACATCATTGGACACTGGGCTAGAAATCACAAAACCTGGGATTAAAACCTGGCTCTGCCACCAAGGTTTGGTGTCATCTTGAGGAAAAAAAACTTCATTTCTCTATGTCAGCCTTTCTCCTCTCCTCATCTGCTTAAACTACAGCTCTGAGGACTTTCAATTACCTTGTGTTGGTACTGAGGATCTCTAGGTCCTGCTACCATCACCCTCAGTGGTTCAATCCAGTTCTCTTTCCGAGGACTGTCTGTAAATCTGGGAATGCAAACCCTGTAGATTTAGCAGCTTCCAGATTGCAAGTCTAACAGCTTCAGTTCCCTCCAGTTTACAAAAGCCTCTGCTTTGAAATGTCAGATTTCAGACGCACTTAAGCAAAAAGCTTCCTCCTAGGTAAGATTTAGAAACAAGCAGCAAGTGTTTGTATCCTTATGGATTGCAGTCCTCCCTTTTCTGTACCTGCAATCTGGGGAGTAAAAACTTTTTTAACGAGATCAAAATGAAAAGGTTCCCATGGCAAAAACAGAACTGCAAATATGAGTGGTGTTTACAGCAGAGAGATACACAGTCCTGGCCAGCAGGATGGTTTAATTGAGGCTGATCTAAATAATGGAGGTTTTCATCACAATAGAAGTAATTTTTCTTGTACTCCTTGGGTAAATGATTCAGTATGATTCAACACCAACTAATTGCTAGTTAGTACACTTATTTATATGTGTATTTCTTACAGAGAAAGGGGGTAGGACAGTAACTGAAGCAAGCCTTTGCTAAGGGAGCAGCAGGAACCTGCCTGGATTCCCCACCTCCCTCTTGCTCCGGGCAGGCAGATCATCTCCAGCCAAGCTTTTGGGGGAAGCGATAATCTCCACCAGCCTTGAGTGGGTGTGAATGGAGACAGTGCTCTTCCAGTCCTTCCACAGCCATCTCCACAAGACTGAGCATCACAAAAGCAGGTCTCCACCAACTGGGCACACCTGGCACCTAAGCAGGAGCGTGGAAGCAGAATGGGAAGAAGAGACTGGCATGCATATATGAAAATTTAATCCCGAGTAATGATCTGCACATCAAAAGAATTTGCAAGCATGCTTTATAGGTCGGGATATAGCAGATGGCAGGGGATTTTTTATGAGTTCTTTCTGAATATAAGGAAAGCAGAGAATGGAGCATTTATGCAACTGCATGTTGCTTGGCTTTTTTTCTGTTTCCTAAAGGCTTAGATATTTGAATTCT
Organism: Cyanoderma ruficeps; assembly: GCA_008694505.1. Taxonomy (NCBI): domain Eukaryota; kingdom Metazoa; phylum Chordata; class Aves; order Passeriformes; family Timaliidae; genus Cyanoderma; species Cyanoderma ruficeps. The sequence continues at coordinate 45,480,281 of VZDJ01007754.1, read as the reverse complement.
AGTGATCTGGCTATGGATTTTGCAGTATATCTGCTTTATAAATTGCCTCAGGTATTTAAATTTTATGTCGTCAAAGGCACTGAAAGTGAAGTGAAATATGTTCGTTTGTGTGGGTACATGTGTTTTTGATAGGAAAATCAAATGTTTATTATGATTCAGCCATGATGTTTGTTAGAGCACCCTGGAGTACAAAAATGGACTGTCTCCAGGTTTGCAGTTTGGAACTAACAACAGACAAATCATTCTCTGTATTGATCGGGCCTCTGAAAATTTTCCATGAGGATTACCTCTTCTCCACAAAACAAAGGGAAAAAACCCTCCAACTTAACAATATGTAACTTCAAATTTCTGATATCACATCCCTGTGTGAAGAGCACAGATCAGTTTTTCCAAGATACATGCAGGGAGGGAAGTCATTGTTTCTACTGGACGACTGTACTCTGTTCAAAATGTGATTTACATTCACTTTTAGGTTTGATTGAAACGCCTTCATTTCTCCTGAAATATCTCCCAGAGGATTTTCACTCAGAATAACTCTGGCATTACCAAATGACAAAAGGAGAAAAGGAGAGACAAAATGTCCATATCTATGCATATATAAGATTTGAAATAAAATCAATTCCTTAATGTGACGGGGCGATAGAGGTTAGGAAAACATACTTCAAAGGGAAGAATAGTTAAATTACTAATAAATTATATTCATTCTTGAAGTCCATGTATGGTCCTTTCTAAAGAGAGTGTACACACTTATAACTTACCCCACCTCATGGTAGCTCCTACTTTAAAGAATAAAAAACCTCACTCAGAACTCCATCCAATTCTCAAGACAATTCACAATACACACTTCTAATGTTAAGTACATTTTAAACATTGAAAGTTGTTCCCTCCTGTTTGCAGAGGTCAATCTGGCTCCCTCATGTCCTCAGACCCTGCCTCCAAGGCTGAGCAGCACTTTCAGCCTGCACTGCCCTGAGCTCATCCATTGCCCTCAAGTTCTGCCCCTGAGCAGCTCCTGCACCTCTTGGCCAGGGGCTGCTGAGAGCAGCTGAGCAGACACCAGCCCTGGCCAGAATGAAATAGATTTAAACACCCAAGGAGGTGCTCACATTCCCATGGGAACCAAGGAGCCCTGTGGCAGGGTGTGCAGCAGCAGGGCTGAGAGATCCAAAGCACCCTGGACACCTGAGCAGCTTCCCTTCCAGCTCAGGGAGGTGCCAAGCCCCAGGCCAGGGCTTCCTCTCCTTTGCCAAAACCAGGGGGAACTTCTCAGCAGCTGAGGAAAGAAGGCAGGAGCCAAATACCAGCATGGGAGAGAGAGCAGGATAGTGCTTGGGGAGGTGGTGACAAGCTTTGGTGAAGAATCCAAACTTTTTGCCAGAAGGAGAANCATCCTCTCCCCACTGGAGCTCTCCTCAAAGGCAGCTGCAGGGGCGAGACCTCTGCCGTGGCTTTGAGCACACCAGCACATGGTGGCTGGTCTGTGGTGCACAGAAGGCTGGGCAGTAGGGGTTGGTCACTTGGCCACTAAAGCATGATAAGACATTTTTATTGCCCTCATCCAAGCCAAATATTGGGCTCTGTTTGTTCAGATGATCTCTCTGCTACTCCCTCCCTTGATTAGCCACATAGCAGAGCTTGAACTCAAAGAAAACAAGACAGCATGAGAGAGAGAAAATGTCCTTCTCTTGCTTTAATCTGCCATTTCAATAACACTGGCTTCTCCACCAGCAGCAACAGAGGATGCTGATCCCCTGACCTGCTCTGAACTCCACAGTTGTCTAAGTTGACCATGACCTGGGTCAGGGGGAAGCAGCTCCCACCATCCTCTGACAGGGAAGGGACTGGTCAATGCAGAACCAGCACGTCTGGACACATGGGAGATCTGACCTTGTGAGAGTGAAGCAGCATGTGGAGAAAAGAACCTACCTCTGAAGAGGGGTGTATAAAAACTTCAAAAAATTCCTTCCAGATTTTTTTTCCTGACCTGTGAAGATGTTTGTGACAAGCACATCCCAGTGGAAAGGCTCCATGAGATACGGTAAGTACGTCTGTGATAAATGTTTGTCTGAAGGGTAGAAGAGACCAATCTGCCATGAGAAAGAAAAAGGGAAAAATGTGAGAAGTGGTCAAATACCTGGGAATAATTAAGTTTGGGGGGAAAGGGTTGAGAGAGCAAGGGTAGTTCCCAATTTTTATACTTGAATGCAAAAGTTTGCAAGCAGTTTTTATCTCTTGGGACTACCTCTCTAGTCAAACCCACCACTTGAAAAGCTGGTTTTAAGATAACCCTTTCAGCATTGGTGTCTTCATACCACACAGAGAAAAAAAAAAACAAAACTAGAGATCATCTTTGCTCAGTGCCAATGCTGTTGGTTTCAGCATTTTCAGCTCATTTTCTGAAAATTTCAGAAAATTTTCATTTTCTGACCTCTGTGTTCCCTCCATGGAACTCAGTCCCTGAGTCACTGCAACTTTTCCAGCAACCCTCTAACATTACCTCTTGTAAACCATTTCAATCCACTGCCCTCTGGCTGCACCCCACTCCCCATGCTCTGGGTTTGGACTGCAAGCTACACCAGGCAGCAAGATGTTGAATGTACCTGTTTAGGAGCCTTATGTTCTGGGGAGATTCTAGAGACACCCCACAGGACTAGTTTGGTTGATATGTCTTAGTCTAATTCCTGTTCTCAGTGAACACAGTTAGAAACATTGGTATTTTTAGGCCTAAAAAAAAATGGTGATTGTTTACAAATTATTTACAACTATTTTTCTGTACAAGAAGGAGGACCCAGGGAACTCCAGTCAATCAGCCTCACTTCCAGCCTCGCTAAGGCAAACACCATACACCATTTCCAGACATAAGAAGGACAAGAAAGTCACTGGGAGTGGCTTCACTGAGGGGAAGGCACAGTTGAATTTCTGTGATGAAGTGACTGGCCTGGTCGGTAAGGGGAGAGCAGTGGACAGTGTCTAGACTTCAGTAAGGCTTTTGACACTCTCCCATATAAAATCCTTATTGTCAAGTTGATAAAGTGTGGACTGGATGAGCAGACAGCCAGGTGCACTAAAACCTTGCTGAACAATCTGGCCTGAAGGATGGTGATCGGTGACATGAAGTGTAGGTGGAGCAGCTTTACAGAGAAGGCCCGGGGGTCTCAGTGAACACTGAGCTGAAGGTAAGGCAGCAACGTGCCCTTCAACAAAGGCAGCTAAAGGTATCCTGGGCTGGAAAAAGCACTGCCAGCAAGGTGGAGGGAGGTGATCCTCCAACCCTCCTCAGAACCAGGCATATTGGGGAGACCAGCAAAAAGCCATGGCAAAGATGTTTAAGGAACTGGAGCATTTCTTCTGTGGGGGAAGACAGAGATGGGTGGGAGCGTTCAGCCTGGAGATAAGAGGGCTCAGAGGGGATCTCATCAATGTATATAAATACCCAAAGGGAGGGTGAAAAGAGGACAGGGCCAGGCTCTTCTCAGTGATGTCCAGTGACAGGACCAGAGGCAGTGGCACAAACTTAAACGCAGGAGGCTCTGCTTCAGCACCAGGAAACACTTTTTCACTGTGGGGTGACAGAGCACTGGCATAGGTTGCCCAGTCCATCCTTGGAGATATTCAAAAATTGCCTGGACATGGTCCTGAACAACTGGTTCTGAATGACCCTGCTTGAGCAGAGGGGTTGGACCAAATGACCTCCATGTCCCCTCCAACCATTTTGTGATTCTGTGGTTTGAGCTGCCGGCCAGGAGCTTCTCAAGAGCATTTCATAATTTCAAAGGCTTCAGTATTTGGTGTGTTCAGATATTGCAAATCACCAATATGGCTTCCAGTTGGGGTGCTGATGTGGCACTTCATTTGCAGAAGACTGTTCATCTAAAAAAAAAAAATTGTCAGATCTCCCAGTTTGGTTTTGATATTATAGTTAAACTGATTTGAGTGAGACAGTTCTGCCTGGAGAGGTGGAACCAGAGGGGTTACAAGGCTCAGCTGTATTCAGCCTTAATATCCTGTGAAAGACCCAGCTCTGACCAACAGATCTGCTCTTCTTGAATGTCAAGGTGCCTCTCAGGCCTCTAGAGCTCAGCCTCTTCCTGACCCTGAAAGTGTCAGAATAAAAAAATCATGGCTCTTTCCAAATGTTACTAATTCATGGCACCAGGAAAGATGTGCCTAGTATTGAAATGGGAATATCTGGCATTATCCTCTTCCTCTGTTACAGGAACACCACAATGATTTACACTGAGTTTTCAGTATCAGCCTCAGGAACATTTCACATGTCATGGAGCTATGGCACCAGGTTTTCTGCAGACTCATATCTGCTTTGCTTACCTTAATTCCTCATTTTTGAGATTCTTCCCCATCACAGCACCTGCACCTGTGTTGTTGTATGAAAGCAGAATTTCCGGAAATTAAGACAGTCCCTCAGGAGAGGGGCACAGCTACATCAAATTGGCACATATGGGCTATTTATAAAGTTGCTTCCAGTAATTTTGCAGCTGTTTACATGGCACCTTGGTTCAGTCCAGAAAGTACCAGTGCTAATTCTAGTCCTTGGGAAAAAAATAACAAAAGATGTGAGTGATTTGCCAGCTCACGCTTTCTACATTCTAAACCACCTGCTTAAATTCATCAGAGCATTGGCAAGCAGCTTTGTGAATTCAAGCCTTTCTACTGAAAGTCAAACGAAATTGCTAAAGGACTTAAAACCCTGAAAATTTTGACTTTGCAGTCATTATTTTGACTGCCATTTACCATATGCCTACCCTGTTGAGGAAGGATTTCTGTAAGCTTCTGCATCTCGTGTAGAGAATAAGAAATTATTTTGGTGGAAGAGGTTACAAAGGTGCGTACAGGAGGAGTTTGTTCTGAGGGTCTGGTCTGAATATCCTCCATTTAAAGGTTCTGTTGACCTGTGTGACTGAGACTCAAAACATGCACTGGTGGCTTCTCATTTGTGTACTCAGAAGAGGTAGAACCAAGAGGACAGTACGGATGGTATGGCCAAGGGCAGAAAATAAGCAGGCAGGGGTTCAGCTGTTTATTTTCTAATGGTTTTTCTCTAGCTTGCATTTGGGCTAAGACTCTCACAGGAGTCTTCAGCCTGTTGCCAGTGCAGCAGATTTCCAATCCACTGTAGCTATCATATAAGAAAACAAGAACTTTAGGTTGAAAAAGAGCATGAGAAAGCAATTCTGGGTCCTTGAGAGGCGCAAATGGCAGCTGATCTGAGAGGGACAGCAAGGACTCTCAGCACAGGCTTCTTCTACAAAGGCTCACAGATGGCCTTACCCTGAGCCACCCCTCCAGCCATGGACAAGCACACACCCCAGTGGGCTGTGCTGGATGAGAAAACTTAAATCTGTCAGGTCTTTGTGGTGGCCACATTCTCTCCCCAGCATGAAGGATCTGCTCAGTGCTGGGGAAAGCTTTGGCTGTGGCAGATGTCCTGCAGCCAGGCAGCAGCAGCAGGGGAGGTGGCTGTGGTGATGGTGGCTGTGCTGGCAGTGGCTGCTCTTCCACCAGTTCTATGTCTCCTTCAGGTCTCTCATCAGCAAACCACCTTCAGTGCCTCAGGATTTGCCCAGACACTCCTCCAGACAGTGGCTGCTGGAGCAGAGGTGAGGGAGCTGTGGCAGATCCAGGGGCCAGGAGGGACAGCAGTCACGGGGCATAAGCTCTAACTTCACAATTTGTCCCAACTGCCTGCAGAGTGTGGCATAGCAGCCAAAACCACCCAGAAGATGTGCTCACCCACCAGCACAGGCATTCCTTCAGAAAACATCTCTGCCTGGTGCCTTTTGTTCCCCCAAAGAGCCCAGTCCCAGCCCATGCCCTGTTTGCACCCAACTGCTCACCCTGAGTCAATCCAGGGAGTGATTTGATGATCCTGGGGCAGATCCTCCCGTTCTTATCCACTGTCAGTGGCACTGTAGGCAGTTACAGTCCCACGGAAATCAATGTGATAATGAATACTAATTAGTGGCAAGCCACAGTGGGAGAATCTGGCAAAATGTCTGTCCCTGCCTCAGGAGTGGGAGTTCCTCAGGTCCCAGCCATTGTCATGCAGTTCAGGGGGCCCTCACCAGCTTGTGGGAAGCCAGATTTTGAATATTTACAAGCAGCATAAAAATTGGCCCCAAAAATCACTTTCTCATCAGTTTCACTAAGCCTTAATTATAATGTAAATTGCAGAATTGGAAGGAATTCAGAGACGAGCAACAAATACGAGTAAGGGGGTTGGAGGATTGATTTATGAGAAAAGATTAAAAGACCTAAGAATTCTGCAGTTTGATTAAATGATGACCGTGGGCCTGATCTTGCAAAGTTTTCCCAGAGATGGCTCTCCACATTAAAGAGCAAGCATGATTTAAAAATATCTACCATGTCCTCCAGTGAGAAGTTCTGCAAATCAGTATTCCAGCCTAAGACAGAGGGGAGCATTAATTTTCATCTTGCACCTAAGAAAGTAAAAAAACTCTACCACAAAGGTAAAGATTGTTTTCATTTTTAGAGGGTGTTATATGTGAAAAAAACACAAAAAACAAACCCAGAACAAACCCAGAATTTATTCACATCAGAAAGAAATGGGAGGTATGTAAATACTGAGGTCTGAAAATGACCAGTATAACAGGAGTGATAGAAAAATGATGCTTTTCATGTGGTAGGCTGTTAAATGTCTTTATTTGTACCTTTCTGAACTGATGAATTGTACATTTCCAGGAGTTCTACACAGCTTTTAGTGCTTTTGAGGATCTGCTTAAGCTGTAGAAAACATGATAGAGATGTCACAGGACCAAGCATACAAAGCAATTCAAATGACAGAAGAAGCAATAGGAAAATGAGAGATGCAGCACCTCAAAAGGAGAGATGCAACACCAAGTCCTAAACTGTCTTCCCGCCCTGTGGCATGGCTGTGTTTGAAAAAGGTGCAGTAGTATATCACTTACCAAAGCATGGTTTCAATACTGTTTTAATAATCATCACAAAATGAAATAAATCAGATTTATCATGACTGGCAATCAGTCTTCCTAAAGAAAAAAAAAATAGGTAGTATTTTCCTTAAAGTTAGATTGAAATATTTTACATAGGAAAAAGAAATTTCTTTTTGTTAGATTTGGGAAATATCAGAACTTTCAACTTATTTTCAACAGGTATGGCTGGTATGGCCATAAAAAACTTCAAGAGGTTTTTCTCAATTAAAAATGAATCTACTGTTTTATATTAAAAAAAAAATAAGTGTCAGGTGAATCAGAATCAAACCCAACATTGAATCAAAAAGTAATGAAATTGGAAGCAAAACCAAAACTCTCATGGATCAAAATGTAGTAAAAGAGAAAACAAAACCCAAACAAAACAAGAAAAACTTTCGTGCTTTGGCTTAACCTAAGCAAAATTCCACTCCTTTTTTACCTGGCTGTCTATCTCTAAAATCCATCAGTCATCAGGCTCTTGCTTTGGGTAGCCAATGGACATGGATATGGACTCAACGCCTGACACTGGCTCTGCAAAATAAGGTGCATGTAAATAATGCCTCCAGCCTTGGCACAGCAACCGAAAATCCTCCCACTGCTGGTCCCTAAACCAAACCTGGCCCAGAGAAATCTGCCTGAGTCCATGCTGGGATGGAGAAAGCAAGTTCCCAGCATCTCCAGAAACAACCTCAGTGGTTCAACAGATTTGTATTTGTATCAGCAAGCAGAGAAGTAATGCCTATTTCTGAGGCCCCAGAGCGAATAAAAAACCCCTGCATTATCTTTCCCAAAAACCTCACAGCTGCTTATCTGAAGCAGTTCATGACAGTGAAAGAAGTGGATAAATGTGTCGTGTAATGCTGCAATGAGATTTTTAAAGGCAGGCATGATTTCACTTAGGCAAGCAAGGGAAGGGTGAGTCAGCAGATGGTTTTGTAAGAGCGATCCACAGCTGGCTCCAGCGTGGTGGCTCCGGCGTGGCGAGCAGGGCAGGCTGGCTGCTGGGCTGGGATGGTGCCAGCTGTGACCCTGACCCGCCTGGACACAGCCACCGAGGTCAGCAGGGAGAGAAGCAACACCTGAGGAAAACTGCTGGGGCAGGGGAGGCAAATGCCATGGGAGAAAAAACACCAAAAAGACTTTGTAAGCCAGGGCAGGTCCACCATGGTCTTCATCCTCCCTCCCACGGCTGCTTGCTATTGCACCTCCCTGATTCCCGCAAAAATTCCTTTTATGGAGGAAGAGGAGGATGAAGAGGAAGAGGGAAAGAAAGGCTCTAGGAGGCCTGGGAGCTGATGCCCCCCTTACCAGCTCCTCTTTCACACATTTCTGGGTCCCTCTTCCCCCATGGGACAGGGCTGATGACCTTCCCACCCACCACAGTGCCTGGTTGGAGCCAGCTGCTCCAGAACTGTCTGGGAGCCACCACACAGCAGACCTAGGCAATGTCCAACCCCCAGGCAACGCTGACACAGTCCCATGCAGGCTTTCCACCCAGGAGCCTGCCTGCAGGGAATGTTGCTATGATAGCTGAAGAGCAGGTGAGTTCTGCAGCACCCAAATGAAGGGCAGGTAGGTGTCCTTGCCCCCTCTCCGAAGCTGGGGATGTCAGGGACCCCTCCCTCTGTCCCTGTGCTGCAGGAGGGAGCAGGAACAGCCAGGAAGGAGCCATCAGGGTCTCTTGTCACAGATACAGCACAGCCCCTGTTCTATGGAGGGCAGCAATGGAAGGAGAAACTGAGAGACACAACCTCTACAGACCACGGAAATCTACCTGTGCTCTGTGGGCGAAAGTTTCATCCGGGTTTGGTTTTTTCTTTCCCTGCTCACCATCTCTTATTCACATGCCTCTGGCATAAATATCCTACACAAGTGTGTTCTGCCTCACATCTACCAAACACCAGCAACACCTCAGCCAGCCCCGGGATACTCATGAGGTGACACCAAAACACCTTCAGGGAGAGAAAAGGAGGTAGTGAATAGGGGATGGTGAGCAAGATAAAAAAACTGGATGAATCTTAAAAAAACTGTGGATTTATTCACAAAATTTGGGGGGTTTATCAACCCTAATTTTTATAATAACCTGTGCTTTCACATTTTGCCATGTGAACTCTGATAGGTTTTCATGCCTTAGTCTGATATTGCTGTTCTAGTTGATATTTCCTCCGGTTATTCCTGCACAGGATCACGCTCACCATTGCATTTCTTTCTTTCTGTTTTTTTTTCCCCCTCTTCCAAGAAACTCATACTCAGCCTCCCTGAAAAACTCTGCAGTTCAAGAGTGCCATCTTGAGGCTTCCTACGTATAAGGACCATGTGCGGATTGAAACTCAAGTATTCAGGAAGTTATTTACATTTAAAATATCATTTTAAAAAAGCACGAGCATGTGTGCAGAGGGGCAGTTCATTTCTGCTGTGTATTACCTGGAGTTAAGGGATACAGCCAACAGAAATGTCACCCACAGCCAAGATTTTCAAAAGCAAACAACACTAGTGAGTGCTCTGTTTTGGGATATACTGTTTGAAACGGCTCAGGAGATACCTGGTGTTCAGACTGTGCTCAGTTCCAGCCTTCTGAAAAATCAATGAACTTGCAAAGTATCTTAAGCCAGGTACTGAAAATGAATAATCATTATTTTAGTTTTTTTTCTATAAGATGCATGTTTTTATGTTTAATTTAAGTTAAAGGCAAATTCAGAGGGAAAATAAGAGTATGGCTTTCAAATATTTTAAGTCTACATGGGGAGAATATACTGCTTTACATATTCCCATGCTTTAAAATAAAGGAGAAACCTTCATGGTTTGGAGTATAAGCTATGGGGCTATTATGAAATCTTTCTCCTTCCACAGCATAGTCCAGACACCAGCAATTCATCCCTGCAGGAGAGCAAAGGGGCAGATTGTTACAACAAATCATGCATAGGTTGAGGATTTACCATTGAAAGCTGGATGTTGCTTTTCATTCTTCCTGCTGTAGCTGCCAGGTGGCTTTGGGCTTGGGAAAAGGATGTGTGCCAGCACGTTCACAATGAAGTGCCCCAAGGATGAGGCGCCACAGGAAAGCAGAGACCCTCAAAAATATCCATTGTTAGCACCACAAGTAACCCCGTGTTTCCTTGGGATACTTTTCATTTGTAAGCCGAGCAGAAATGTAAACCTTTCTGAAAGGGTTACCCGTGGTGTACATCCCCCAGTTATCAGCACTGTCAAAGTTGCACAAGTATGTTCCTTTTGGTGTTTTTACAAGAACTGTAGACTGCATTAGATGGGAAGTCATAGAACTGTGAATTTGACTGAAGTCCAGATGAAATGCAATCTACCTCCAGCTACAGGAAGAAGTCCTGCTTGTTTTCCAGCAGCAGCAGCAGCAGCAGACTGCAGCAGAAGGTAATTTTATCTTCAGCATTTAGTGCAGCTACGACACATCTCACAAAAGAAATCCAGTATCGGCTCTGATTATCCTTAAACTATCAGGATCTGAGTCATATCCCGGTCTAGAAGGAGGAGGGGGTAAGAAACTAATTTCCCTTTCACAGCAGAGAAAACCATGTATTTATGTTATTATTTTTCTTCCTTGGAAGTCCAAAATACCTTTCCAATAGTCGGTGAAGATGTGTCAGATCCTCTGAATGGGGTGGGAGCACCTTGGGACAGCCCATGGGCTGTGTGTCCCACACAGATGTCCTTGTGCTGCTGGCCAAGGCAGCCCCAGGATGACTTGGGCTGAAGGAGAGGATTTTTTAGTAGTCCAACAGAGCCTAAATAGGACAGCCACAGTCGAGGGGTTAGAGCAAACGAGGTCTATCTCCACACAGAAGGGCCATTTTGGAGATGTAGGTTGTGTTAAAGCTATTCACAGAGGATAAATGCCTGGTTCTGGGTGTAGCCTGTGTTATTAATTGAGGACTAACACACTGCTGAGCATGAATGGTGCAGCAGAGTCTGTCTCTGTGTGAGTGAGAGATCGCTGAGGCTGAGCTGGGAGCTGGTTCACTTGGAAACTATGGCTTGGGAATGAGCCAGGTGTCTATTTTGGGGCTCTTCATAGGCTGGAACTGCCTGCAGTCAAGCTGGACTCCTTTCTAGGACGAGCTAAAATGTTGCTCTGTCTTCTAGAGGAGCAAAGAGCAGGAATACTGCAATAACTAAAAAGATTTCAATTTAGTTGGCTCTTAGCTCTAGGGATGTTCAAATAATTTTAAGCCTGCTACTGTAATTTTTATTATAAATTCCTAGTGACAATTGGGAAGCCAATCAAAAGGTTCAAGAAGATTTACACAAAAGTTAATTCCACAGTCTAATCAACTACTGAAAGGTTTTGAATGTGGAAGTTTTGACAATTATTTAACCAAATGTTACATTTACATTTGCCAACGAGGGATGGAATTTGAGCACATGTTAATATCCTTTTGAATGTTTCATAGAATTTGTATTAATCAAGGTATTACTAAAAAGTAATCAGAAAAGTCTTCAAAGTTTTTGTTTTGCAGTGACTGCAGTGCATCATAACATATCTTACGTGGGCTGTATAAGGATGACATTGTGTCCTGTCACATCTTCAAGTTGTATTCTGAGCAAGTGTTTTTGCCTGTGTTAGTATGAAATCTAAATGTTCTGGAAAATTGTCATTTTGGAGACTTTTTCCTTTGTCTTATTCTTTACCTTCTTAAGATATTTTAGGTACTTGACATCCATATGTATGCCTTTCTACAAATTTGATTTATAACTATAAATCAAAAGTAATTAGTGCTACTCTCTGAAATGATTCATACAATTAAAACTTAAAAGTTTTTTTCTATCGAAGTTAATAAATGTTTTTCTTTGAAGACTTAAATGGATAAAAGATAAAAGAAGACTTCCTTTACAACCACTGGCCAAAGACTAACTACTGACAGTGATTGGGGTGATTTTCCCAGGTTATGTTCAAAAATGGGACTGAAGGACACACATCAGGAGAAAACCATTTCACTGGAAGGAGAACAGCTTGTGTATGTTGAGTTAAGCCATCCCTGGAGTGATTTGGAATGGTAAATGCAGGAACATTCCATGGATATAGCTGTGAGGTAAGAAAACCATTAGCGGTTTCAGAAGATATTTCTGCCAGGGACATGCAGATCATTTTTTTTTTTTTTCTATTCCTGCATGTGTAAGAAGTATTTCCAGGAGAACTTAAATAGCATCCCTTGCTTGAGAGCAAAGTGTTGGAGCTCATGCAACGAGAAGAGAACATGGAAATTAACAAGTAATAGAAAAGAAAACTGTTGTTTCAAACACTCTCTCCATGCATTGGGAAACACAGAGCGCTCCACCAGTGCTGCCATCAGCAAATGCCAACTGCACATTGTGAGATGCTGGGTATAGCTCTGTGATAAGCTTATGCACATATTTCTCTGCTTTGAGCAAAGAAACTTTAGGAATGGGACCTAAAAGAAGCATTGTCCTCGAATGAACTCTGAAAAAATAGAACCATATAGAAACTGTATGTAATTCTCTTATCTTTAAGCATTCTTTTTGGATCCAGTTGTAAAGTGAGATGCTGAGTTCACCTGCCTGAAGGTCTAGAGCTAGAGAAACCAACCTCATGAGCCAATAAGCGAGAAAATTATTAAAAAGAGACGGTGTGAGTGTGTGTGCACATGCAAAATTTTACCATGTGAACGATGGTATATATAAATACACATATGCTACATTGCAGCTGGCTGAATGATTGTTCTGCAGCAAACCCCGAAGTTACACAAACGGGAACTTGCAAGTGTGTGCAGGCTGTGAATTCCTCATGGTGTGAGGAGGCACCATGAGTGTTATGTTCACCTGCACCAGTCATCAGCCAAGCCAGCCATGATACAAACCCAACAACAAGCAGTTCAACCCAGACTGAAATTTAAAAAAAAACCAAATTGTAAAGCTGTCTATATCATTAANAGAAAAAAAAAAAAAAGAAAAAAGTGGGTCTGTGTGCAACACCAGCTGTCTTAAGGGGATCCAGTGTTTCTGAGTAAAAACACCAGTGCTAGAGCTCTCCAACCTCACCCCTTGTAGCAAGGCTGGTGCCTTCACCAGCTGGGCACTTTGCACCAATTCATGTCACAACTGTGGACAGGATGATGGGGACAACAGCCACGGACTAGGGGACAGAAGGGAAAAAAACTACCCAGAAGCCTGTGCATGACTTTTTTCCTTTGCTAATTTTCAGTCTTACCCTGGGGGAAGATGTTCAGTTTTCCTGTTAAAATGCTGAAGATCCAGATGGGAGCAAGGCTGTAAGCAAGACGGCTGTGGCTGCTGGCATTCCTAAAGCAGATCCACTTGTTCTCATTCAGAAACAGTTTTGACAGTGCTAAAACTAAGGGAGGCAGAAGAAGTTTGCTGAACACTTCTTCCATCACTGTGGCCATCAGTGGGGCTGATAGGAACTGTAGGAAATTAGTGCAGAAAAAAACAGCTGCAAATAAAGGCAGAGCCTCAAGCTATAAAAGTGACTCCTGAGCATTGTTTTTTCTCTGGAGAGGACTGCCCAATCTCCCAGGAAACCAAGTTTGGCTACATCCTCTTCTTGCCTTTCATGTAATGTGTCAATAACTATTTATAATTGTTTTTTCCTTCACATACAGTCAGAATACACATTAACTCCAGGCAGAAGCTTTTTCTTTTTAAAGCCGGTGGAAACACAGGTTTCAATTTCCTCCCTGTTTCTGATTTATGATTAATACACATCTCCTTTGCAATGGCTCATATGCTGTCACTTTTGAACAGAAAAGCACTAGGGAACTTCCAACTTTGAAATTAATTACAGGAATAAAGGATTCTCTGCCTATTTTCTAATTATCCCTTTCTTTGTTAATGCCAAATAATGCCTTTAGCATCTTCCTGGAAAAAGTCTCATTGATCGCACTCTGTGATTATAGTGCTTTTATCTCCCATCTGTGCTGTGAAAGCTACAGGCCTTCCATTTCCAAAGCAAAAACCTCCATGATTAAAATCATTAGTACAAACAATAAAATAAAATAAAGAAATCTGAACAGGTACATAATGCAAGCCATACACAAGGCAGCCTTATCTAGTCATGGATGAAGGAGGGGGAAAAAAATGACGACTCTGCGATTGAAGGACAAATTAGACTTTAAACTAACCTAAGAAATTTTGCAGACACTGAGAAAACTCTCAACCATTAAGAATGCCCTGGTGAGGTTGCTAGATGAAGGTCACATCCCAGCCAACACTGAGCTCTGGAGCAAAACATTTGTGCTGCTGCACTGCTCACATTTGCTCTTTGCTAACCCCATGTCCCACTTTCAGCAGGGGCTCTCACAGGTCAAGGTGTCACGTCCATCCATTCTGGCCTGCCCCAAAATGTTGGGAGAGCAAGAAGATGGAGATGGAGCTGGAACTGATATGGATGATAACCTGAGACTTAGAGCGAGGAAGAAAGGACATCCTGCCAAGCTCAGGGTTCAGGACAGGAGCACCTTGGGGTGTTAGTCCCCGGAGGCAGCAGCAGCCCCACATTCTGTCTGTCCACCTTGCCCTGCCCAGCACAGGTAACTAGTGGGGATGGAGTGAATGTGATGCCTCAAGTTTCAGCTTTCATGTTTTTCAGATTCTGTGCTGCCTAGGGGTGCAGTTCTGAGCCTCATATTAAGTGTCACTCAGCTCTCTTCACAGAGTAGGGAGACAAAACAAATCCTTTTCCTGCTGGAGACCAAGGACAACAGGTACAAGTTTTCAGGCCCAAAAGCACAAACAACGGTGAACTGAAGAGAGAAAACAAGAAGGATGGGACCTCATAACCAGAAGGTGTAATTGGACAATTAAACCCCAATATGAAAATGGACTAAAACTTATAAAAGTGCAAGACCTCATGACCGGTCATCCATTTGTGACCATTTTGGGTCCACCTTGGGTATAGCCCTGGCCAGGCTCCTGTACTGCCCAAGGTGTATTCTAAAGGCCTTTCAATGAATATCTACTTTATTCTCCAGCTCTGTCCAGTCTCTGTTTCAGGTCAGCCTTCCCAAGGCATCAATTGTGGCTTTACAAGTTACTCAGTCACCACCCAGCTTTGCCAGGTGTCTCTGGGAGGAAGTTTTCACCTACAGTGACTTTTGACCAGAGCCCAGAGAAGGGAGTTTCCCAGTGTGAAATCTCTCTGCACCCATGGCATGTACCTGGTGCCTGCTGCTGCACTGCCCCATGAGATGTTCCCTCCTGATGGGAGCGGGCTGTGCTCTGGGGGCAGTCACCTCGCAGGAAGAGCAGAGGACAGCCTGTGCTTGCTTGGAACACCTCCGCCCCTCCTGCCACACCTTGTTCTGTGCCCACCTGCCACAGCCTCCTGGGGACACCAGGGCAGGGCCAGCAGCAGGGCTGGGTGGGCTGGAACAGCTGGATTTCCAGGACAGAGCTGCAGGGTTCCACCAATGTTATGAAACCCACAGAAAAGCGCACGTGTGTCATTCTTTTGCCGCATGCACCTCATGTCAGACCTGGTTCTCTTTTTCTTTTTGCTTTTGTTTTTTGCTTTATCTCGGTTTTGGCTCCACAGTTCATTGTTCTCTAGCCTGTTTTCATGATCCTTTGAGTTGTGCCATGGTGCTTTGAGCTGCTTCAGAGGAGTTGGCAGATAGCTCCAGATTTTCCTCCGAGTGTGATTTAACCGTGGGGAGCCGGAGGGGATGACGTTTGTGCAGGTTGGTGACCTGGAGGCCTGGAAGCTCTGCTGCAAGCCTGGAGGATGATGAACTGTTGTGTAATGGGGAGTCCAAAAAGTACGCTGAAAGCTGAATTACAAACACCTGGGGAGCAGTGGTGCCCTCAGCTCCACCTCCCACATCCCCCCTTGAAAATGTGAGTTGGCTTTCCATTGCTTCCCTGATTTCTTTTCTTTTTTTTTTNAAACCTCCCATGTGTTCAAGTGCTCGTTATGCAAAAAAAGTCTATCTTTTTTGGCAATTTCTTGAAGGGCTTGATGTTTCTTGGGTTTTCTTCAAAGAAGATCCACAGAAACCAGTCAGAAAACGAGCACATTCCTTGTAATACCTAAAATTAACAACACTGAGGCCCCAGTCTAGATCTGGTTCACTTCTTTAAAATTAGGTTGGCCTGCACTTTTCATTTATTTACTCACCCACAACCCCAAGGGAATATTCTTCGTGTGTGAAGCAAAGCACGTGCCCTTGCAAGAGCAGATTTTACGTCCCTAAAAGCAAAAATGTAATGCTGCAAATGAAGGAATGCCTCATTAGAATTGCATTTACTTTGCCACAAATGCCAGCCAAGAAATTTTTTTTTAAAACATATACCCACACTTATGGCTTCCAGATATATTCTGCTACCAAAAAAGGGGCCACAAGTGGCCTGTGATATGATCCCTTGTCTAAGAGTGTCTTTGCAGCTCATTAAAGAGTTGCCCAAGGAGCATGTAAGCAAAAGGGTTGTGGGGAAAGAGAGAGGTGGAGGATAGCTGGCAACGATCCCAATTCAAGGGCAATTCCAAGAACAATGGGGCTCAGGATGGGATTCCCATCTCTGTCTTCACACAACTTCCAGGAAGAAATACTCTTCCCCACAGACAGTTCCATCACAGCAACGGCTAAGGATCAAAAGCCAACCTTGAAACAGCTTTCTATTAAAGTTTGTTTAAATAAAATGAGCTTTGGATGAAATTTAAGTTCTTGAAATTACAACAGATTTTTTTTTTTTGGTTGGATTCAGTTCTGCTTTCCTGTCCACATTTCGCTATAAGCAAAGTTATGACCAACTTCTTTTATCTCAATGAAATTTTGCTTTCATGGATTCGGAAAAAAAGAAAATGGGGTGTTTGTTGTAAAACACTGTCAGGAATTCCCCCAGCTAACCCCCCTTTACTTCTCTCTCCATAGGTTGAAACAGAAAGTTTTGCTTTTGGACTGGGAATAGTTTGCATATTGCAGCTGGGAAAAGCACATCTCTTCCCGAACTCCAGGAGGCAAAAGCAGCCTAAGGAGGCACTCGCATGGTTGAATCGCAAGGAGATGTTAGCCTGGGCTCCCACAGGCTGCTGTGACTCTCCATGCCAAGAGGAAAATGTATTTTATTTACAACGTGCAGAAAAGTTGCAGAATGTTTCTGAAGATTGGTGGCTGCCCTGTGAATTCACTCTCTGCAGAGTTCAACAAGCAGTCAGCTGCTGAAAGAGCCCCTGAAAGTTTTCACTGAGTTGCTGGCTGCCTCCCCTCACTAGCTATCTTCCTGAATGAGGTTAAATAAGGACAAGCCTTTAAAACTCTACTATCTTAAAACAAGTTACCTTATTTTTTGCTGATTTGGCATCTATTTCCATGGAAACAGGAGCAAGAACTAGAAGCCAGCAGCTGAAGTTGGCTACACCAGTGCTCTTGGCTTGTTCTACTTCCATTTCCATGGAAACTGATGCAAAATCACTGCAAACAAGGCAAAGTTTGCTTTTTTTTTTAATTAACCCTTTCTTGATTTTCCACTTCCCGATTAATTTGTTGCCAGAAACGCAGACACAAAGTCATTAGAAATGCAAGGAGGAGCAGCAGAGATGCCTTCACGAGCCCGTGCAGGTGTTTGCATGTGAGTATGTGTGTGTGGACTTCATCTCCTAACATGAATCTTCAAAGTAATCTCCAATTTACTTTGAGGATGCTAAAGAAAAAGAAGTGTGTGATGTAAGGGACACACACGGGGACATCATGAACGATTGCTCCCCATGGAGGGGAAAGGCAGAAATAAAAAGTGGAGGGAAGCATTTTGATGAAAAGAAATGTCACTTCTCGCCTACGGCTTTCTACGTTTTCTAGAGTTTTCTAGAGTATTTCTCCTCTGAAGATAAGTATGGTCTTCTTTTTTGGCTAAAAACCCATTGGAACTCAGATTTTCACATACTTTTTTCTTTTTTCTTTCCTTTTTTTCCCCCCTCCTGATCTGGCAGTGTGCTAGAGCACAGAAAGCACATGCCACAAGCTTTCAGAGGTACTGAGTAACACGTGAAATTTGACGTGGAACCAGAGCATTTCAGGCTGTGTTACAGAGTTTGGGCAGGCTGGAATTGACCATGGAGTATGAGATATGTGGGTTTTCTTTGAGCTCATGGCTGAACCTCATCTGAGATTAACTCATGCTAAAGGAGTTGATTCACTTACCCTGCATCGTTAGCAGGAATTTTGATGCCCATCCTAAAAAATCTTGATCCAGACATGCAAAGCCCAATGTAATAAAGCATTGAATAATCTACCTGAGTCCTCCAAAAGCCAAAATAAATATAATATATGGCTATGCTCTGCTGTTTCACATTGCTGGACAAATGCTTCCATGTAGAAGAAGTTTTCCAAATAGTAAATCTGCTTAGACATGGGGGGCTTTTGAGGACTCTCCTGCAATTGATTGTTATTTCTTCTAAAATGCAAAGGGGAGGCTGATGGGAGGAAAAAGGCTAAAGAGAATGGAGGTGGCCTAGGTCACACATATAGTTATTAAAATATTAAAACACTATATTTATAGCCTGAAGAGAATAGAAGCCAAGGTTTTAAGAGAAATAAAAAAAAATACAAAGAAAATCAATACTTTTCATGTCTTGATTCATTTTTTCTTCCAATTAATACACTTGCCAGTTTTAAAGAACCTCTTCATATTTGCACTGGACACAGCAGAACCTGGTCTGTACCAGCTCAGGTCCCACCTGAACAGGAATCGATGACTGAATATCAAAAATCATTTCTGAATATGGAAAATTGTCACCTGCAAATGTCAGCTGCATTCTTACAAAAACATTCAAGACTATAGGGCACATGTTCCCTTTGGTATGTGGGAAAAACAAAGGTCACTGCCTAAAGTGCACCTGTACTGTTAAAATTCATACTGAAATTCCCTAATCCTAGCACTGCGTACTGGTCAAAACCACTCCCAAGGTTACTCTAACCACTCTCCACATCTTTCTCCCAAAATATTTCTCCTTCCATCTAGACGGCTGGAATGACACGGCTGATTAAAAGAGAGATTCCAGTCTGATGGAAAACAAATAGGGTCAAGCAATGGGTATCTAGAAAGAAAGTTGTGGTTTGACAAATTTACAGCTTAGCAGTCTGCCACTGGATCAAATATTTGTCCTGTGTTATTCTTTCAGGGCATTATTTTTTTAAAGGTATTTCGTTTACCAAGTAGCTAATTCAGAAGGAATCTTTTCATGCCCATATTTCAAAAGCGTTTCACTTTAGTCTTGGAAAGCAGGTTGGTTTTTTTAACAACTCTGCTTCATTGGCCAACCTATTCCTAAAGGGTCTCCCTGCCATGCCGTTTTTATTTTACAGAACTATGTTTTGCCCTGCTTCTGCCACACAGAGGAAGGTGTCTGAAAATCTCAGCAATGCCAAAAAGTCTGCATTATTTTTTAATCCTTTTAACTGCCGGGATGCTGAACCAACAGCACATATCAAAGAAAAATATCGTGAGTATGACTTTCCTCTCTGAAAAACTGTATGATGTGAAAACCTTTCTGTTTTTCAATAGGAAGATATTTTCATTTATATCTTTATTTATTTAGCCTAGGAAGTGATGCTTTGTTTCTTTTCTTTCAAAAAAAAAATCACGAGGCAGGTGCTGGTGTTGCAATTGCAGCCACGTGGACTTGGACTGGACCCAAGGAGCTGCTTGGTTGTACCAGTGGTCAAGGAGCCCATGCAAAGTCACCACCAAGGACAGCTGCCCCTTGAGGAGGAGCTTTGCTCCCTTCCCAAGCCTTCCCTCTTTGCCTGATGCTTTGTGCAGAGAGTGACCAGCACACCCTGTTCTGGTGTGCAGCCAATTTTCTTTCCATTGTCATTTTCCCTTAGGCTCCAGATTCCTGCATCTCATTTTCTGTCTATGGATACTGATGCACCCAAATCCAGGATCCTCTTCCATAGTCTCTGCTGCTTGGCATGGTCTCCCACAAATGCTGCAAACACCAGAGCGGCTGATAGCATTCAGTGGCCTTTTGTACTGACATTTCAGCCTCTCACAAACTAGAAGTGGCCTTATCTGTTGGCTGCAGTGCCTGAGGCTTTTCTGCTCACTGGGTTTTTCTTCCAGCTGCCTACCAGTATGCAGAGATTTCCCAAAGAACAACAGGTTTCCTGTTCTGCAGCAGAAGAATGGAGTCAGGGAGAATCCAAAAATACTGCAGATACAGAACAATACCTATTTTTATATATAATTAATACACTAGGTTATTGATGTTCAGATTAATTACATCCAAGATTATCAAATAATAGAAATTATTCCCTGGTGAGGGAAAAAAAGAGTCAAATTTGTATCCGTCTTCTAGTATTTTTATTGATTCAAAATGCAGAAAAATCCATACACATGCAACATCAAACGTTCTCAAAGAGAATTGAAGTGCAAACATTCTCTGCCAGCTCAGCTGTGGTGTTTCACACCATCCACACCTCAGTGGCCCCTTTTTCTGTCTATATTTGTAGTCTGGACAGTGGGGTTTTTTTGCTTGAGTTTTTTTCTCCTCCTCTTCCTTTCTCTTTCATCTTTCAGCAAAAAGAAAAAGGGAAAGAAACAAGGTGGGGAGGACAAGACTCTGTAACAGAAGATGTCCATTAAAAATCCAACCGGAACAAACATTTTCTGTTGCAGATCTCTTCAAAACAGATGTTTCTTTCATAATCATGCAATCGGGAGGAAAACAGGGAAAAAGGAAGTGATCACATCCTCCCAAGTGCTGTGAGTTTTGTAGCATTCAAAGAGCCACATTTTTCGTTTTGAAAGAATTGAAAATGTGTCAAGCTGCTCTAGCTATTAATCCACACATCCAGACTGAACTGGGATTGAAGTGATAAGCAGTTTGATACCAAGCCTGTACTGATTATTTTGCAATAGTTTAATGATTATCTTGGATGTGATTAATCAAAAATACCATGAAGAATAATCATGGTTGCACCACACCCTGAGCTGATTTCCACCCTGTCCTGCGAAGCCGCTCTGTGTGGCAGCCAAGGTCTTATCCGGGCCCTGCAGGCAGCATGACCCAGGCTGGGATTCCTGAGGGCCTCAGGAAGAGCAGGAGCCTCTCCTCTTCCAGCAGAACTTTGATTTTTCCTGTCTATTGTTGCCTTTCTGTGCGTGGCAGTGAGATGCAGCCCTCCCGCAACCCGCCCGGCAATACCCTGTTGCTCAGCAACCCCATCCTTGCTGAGCAGGCTTTTCTGCAAACCTGGGTTGAAGAGGAGGATGAGGTGATGTGACACCCAAAACCTGCTGTTTAGGCTGGCCAAGCACCAAAATTCCCATGAGCAGGTGCAGGTCAATAACAGCAAAGACCCTGGCGGCAATTTTAGCTGAGGAGCAGCAGCAGTGCACCTTCTGCTCCTCTGCATCTGGGATGTTTTGAAACACTTATTGGTGATTATCCCAGACTATTTAATTACTTTAAACTAATTTAAAAGGTCTCCTGCTCTGCAAAGTAATTTTCAGTGTCCCTGTTCGATCCAGAGCATGGAACTGGCACCATATTTTGCTTTGAGTGAACCAGCCAGCAGCACCAGTGAGATGGGGAGAGGGAGGTTGCAAGGATCTGCTGACATGAAACCCACCCCAGGGGCAGCTGGCATTGGTCAGGGAAGGTGGGCAATAGACTGGGGTGGAAAGAGGCAGTGGGGAACAGCTGGACAGCATTAATGGATTGGGTGGAAACTGGGAGGTGGGTTAAGTAAAAGGTGTATCTCATACCATGAATGCTTGGGAAAACTCAGCTTGTGTTCTCCTGATCTCCTCCAGAGCCAGCAGCAAGGGAGGACAGACCCTCTACTACCTCGATGAGGAGTTGGAGATCACAGCCATTCCCACCCAAACCTGCAGTGACTGGGTGGTTTTGGGACCCAGGAGCTCCACTGCCCACATGGTCATGACCAGAAGTGGGGCTGTACTTCCACATGTGTCTCCATACCCCTCATGGCATGTGGGGAAAGGAAGGATCAGGGAACAGAAGCTAGATAAAAACCTTTACCTCTGTTGGTAGAAACCACTCCAAAAGCTTTTCTGCAACTGGTCTGACTTCAATGGGGCAGTATATTCATTTTGATCCTTTTAAGAAATTTTTAGAAATTGTAACTTTGAGAACACTAACAAAGCTTTTCTGCTAGGGCCATGTTCTCACATGGTTAATGGTGTTGCACAGGAGTCTCTTGTCACAAGGAGGTCCCATCAGGTTGTTAGGGCCAGTCCTTTGTTCCAGCAGACACCACAGTGATCCATGCCCTGAAAATCCCACATCCTGGCACAAGGAGAAGATCTACAAGGCTTCTGCAGACCTGGCTGTTCACCAGCTGACCACAATAGCTCTGTGCCATGTCACCAGAAGGAGAGGAAAGCAAATAGAGGCTTGGAATTACCTGCTGAATGGTCTCAGTAAAAGAGAGGCAGCTTTCAGAAGCACAGCCACTCTCACAACACTCACCAGGCTGTGGTTTCTCACCTGCCTCTCTGGCTAGTTCAGATATACATCTACTCATTTTTAAGCTTTGGTTTTTCAGTGCTGTGAGCATGAATGAGTGTTTCCTCCACGCATCATCTGTGCTCAGGGACTGCCCAGCCTGAGCAGAAATGTTTGAGGGAAGGAGGGAGCTCAGACCCTGGGGATAAATGCAAATACCTGCAGCAAGCTTGAGGTGGACATGATGGACCAGCTCCCATTCTTTGAATAAACAGTTGCTTTTATAACACCTTGAGGTAATGCAGGTGTGATAGACTGTACAAAAGCACACTTACACGTCCTGGTCCTAGAGAGACATAAACACATTGCTTTACATGTGCCTGAACTACACAAAACTGCAAGAACAACACAGGCATCGAGGCAAAATTCATAGCACAGAAACCCTGCTGCCCATGGATTGGGGTTTGTGCCAGACCCCAGGGTTTGTCATGAGAAAGGCCCAGTTACCACCCCCAGAGGCTGAAGCCCTCCCCTTTCTGTGGGGCAGCACTAATTGGGGCACCATGGGAGCCTGGGTGTGTCTGCTCTTAAAATTACAGCAGGAGGCTGAAGACAGAAGGAAGGCAAGTGAATTAGTGAGGAAACTTAAAGATATGTGGTTTATATATTACGTAATGAAGATAAAGACAGATTGCTGGGGTGTAATTTTGGTACCATCCAGGGAAGAGCTGGGCAGGGAGCAATGTGGACATGGCCAAATTTGCAGAGCTGCTGGCAGGAAACAGTGGGAAGGGCTGATTCCTGCAAGGGGGAGAGGAGCAATGTACCAACAATAGGCCAGGGATAAACCTCTGGAAGTGGGACACAGTTAATATTTGTTTAGCTCTGGTTCTGTCTGTTTCCACCAGCATGTTTCAAAGAGCTTTATGTTAGAGTATTAGGCCAAATGCAACGATGGCTCAATGCAGGGCTGTGTGCTGAATGCACTTGCTGGTGTACTAGCACTGCCCAGCCCCTCTGCTTTGCAGCTTCTGCAGGGCTCATTACACCCATCCTTTCTTCTCAGCAGGGTTCGTTATCCTCCTCTGTCAGTGCTGTACCCTCTAGACAAACCCTAAACACCACCACCCCCATTTTGTGCATAGGGATGCACCAGGAGGTGAAGCAACCTCTCCCAGGAGGGTGTGGGGCCAAGGAGAGACCCTGGGTCTCCCAAACGCCACAACTAATGAGTATCTGTGCTTTAAATAGTTGCCTTGTACTGTTAGGACCACCCAGCAGCCCCTTCAGAGAGTGAGGGGTAATCACAAAGCCCAGTGCACACCCCTCTGGCTCTCACATCCCTTAGTCCATCAGGTTAAATGCCAGAGGGGATAATAAAGGATGGCTACAGTGCACCTTTTCTTCCATTAAAAATGTGCTAGGAAATGGCTTGGCCACTTGGTGCAAGTAGTCCAGCTGGGGGGATAAGAAGTCTCCAAAGCCTCAGTCTGCTCCTCACTGCTCCCATGGTGAGATACGGCCCAGGAGAGTCCCCCAGGTCCATGAAAACACAACAGCGGAGGGCAGGGGAGGACCAAGGCCCAGTGCCACCACAGCAACATGTGCTGCCTGCAGCCAGAGTACCACTTGCTCCTTCAAAGTGTGCTTTCCTGGCCCTGAGCAGCAGCCTGCCAAATCTCCTGGCATAGTCCTGTGCCCAGCATCCAGGCTGGGATGGGTAGTTTCCATAACTTCCAAGCCTTTGTCCTAACAAGAACAGCTTTTGGTATGCTTACAGTAATCTCTAAGTCTATTTGAAACCTCTGAGAGTCTCCTGAGTTCACCCTCATCCCTTTCTCCAGCTTCTTTCCAGTTCCAGGACCATCAAGAAAAGACATTCCCAAGCACACAAGTCTTGCTGAAAACCTCATTTTCCAAGAGGGGTCAGGCTGCTCTGTCAGCTGGGAGTTTTGGGAAAGCTGCAGGCTATCCTGCTTTCTGTGGCACGAAACACTGTGGTGCAATCACTGCTGAACAGTGCTCTTTTCAAGAAACAGAACAGTGATGATTCCACCTGACAGCCTTTCCAGTGCTTTTATGAGAAGGGCAAACCGAGCCAAGGCAGCATCTGAGAAGTCACGTCATGCACCATCACAAATCTCCAGGAATAAAGCAACACCAAAGGTCTGGCTTTGGGTAAAATGTGCATTTCTGCCACGCTACTACTCCTACCAAATCAGTTTTTTCACTAAGTGTCCCACATGTGCCCTTTTCTCCAGCGACAGGATATCCTTCATTTGTCTGCACCAAGAGCAGATGAGCACTTCTTCGTGCTGTTTTCCAAGTCTGCTGATGGGAGGGTCAGCAGGGGCCAAAGCAGCTGCAACAAGGAAAGGAAAGATAACCATGGCAACCCAAGTTATCTGCATCCTCCATGTATTTCCTTCTCCCCACCCTACAGCAGATCTTTCCCACCCAAACCTCAGGCCAATAGAGCCAGTGACCAGCTGGCAGGATGGGGACTGCAGCAGTGTCTCCTGCACCCAGAGTGTCTTGCTGTTTTTCGGAGCTCACCACTGCAGGCTGAAGTCATCCAAAAGAGACCGAAATCCTAGAGAGGGACAGCTTGAGAAAACAGAGCTCTCCACTACTGTAGATGGGGCGCTGGATATGCTGCCTTTGCTCCAGAGCTGCAGATCCATTGATGCTGCTCCTGGTTTTGGCTCTGGGCTGTGACCCTTCCACAGCAGCAACAGCTTCTCCGTCTGTGCCCCACATCAAACCCAGCTACAGCTTTGGCCGGACTTTCCTGGGACTTGATAAATGCAACGCCTGCATTGGGACATCCATATGCAAGAAGTTCTTTAAAGAGGAGATAAGGTCAGAAACTCAGCAGAGTAATTTTTAAAGCTGTTCTGTGTGGTAATTTGAAAGTTGCCTGTTAGAGTTTCCAAGTACTTTCATGAGCAACAATGCAAAGAACAACTTAGCACCCAGTTGCCATTACAGCACTTAGTGTTTTAATTAGTGCCTGTAAGCTGATGCTCTGTCTCTTTTACATCATGCAAACATGATCAGACTTCAGCCCTGAACTATAACTTGAAAGCAGGAGTAAAAGGCACAAATTTCTGCCTAGACGGTGGCTCTGAAAAAATTCGAGGCAGCGATGGGGGAAGGGAAGAGGGAAGGAAGAAATCAGCTTGTTTAGATTTACTGGAAATATTTTATTATGAGCAACTGACTAAAGGCAAAAGGGGGTTAGCTTTGTAGGCTCCCAACAGAGTATATTAACTACAAACATATAAACATGCTGTATAATTTTGTACCAGGTGCAACAACGTGAATGTGCAGAATTTCACGTGCGTTTTAACTAAGATCAAAAGGGATCTAAACCTGCCTGAGGCATGAGGACTTCTGCACACAAGGTTACCCACACGCTTGAAAATAGCACGCAGCAAAATTGCTGGTACATTTCGGGGAGATCTGTGTGAGAACTTGAAGGCAGAAATTGCATCTGCCTCGCCGCTGATGAGACACACACTGTCCAAGTGGTCATCAGACCAATCCAATCATTTTTAGGCTCAAAAGCAGAGTGTATTTGATGACAGCAGGGAAAATGTTGCTGCTTGTATTTGAGGAGAAAGTTAAAGGCAGTGCTTGGCAGAGGAAGGGTTTATTGGGTCTGATATGATTTATAGAGCCATATGCACTTTCTTTTATAGATATAAAAGCCTGGGGGAGAAGAAATTATTATAGTAAAATTGTATTTTTAATGCTATAATGTAAGTAGCATAGCATTAGACAAATCATCATTTTTATCTTAAACTATCCTATAAAACGTAGCACAGTAAAACCATAATGGTTTGTCTGGGATGGACTCGGAATACCAGACATCCATCCTTCCACTGCTGTGGAAAAAGGCAGCTTGTGGCTCTGCTGAGCCAGAGCACTCCTTGCTGTTGCACATCAGGGGTCCCAGTCCTTCTCACTTTTTGCCACTGGATTTCTACGTCTGCAGAGTGAGCAGAAAGTGAGGTGCACAGGGCTGAGTGCTGAGCTTCTCCCAGCCCAGCCTGGATTCCTGTCCCAAAATGCAGCATGGATTTGCAATCAGCCCAGCATGCTCAGCTGGATGGTGGGCTGGAGTGGGTCTGCAGGGGCCAGGGGTGCATTCAGGGTAGGGTCTGCTCTGCATTTCATTCTCTGCAGCAGGATGGCACCACAGCTGGCTCCTGCCCCCTGCCCCAGCCTGCTCTGGCCCCTTTACCACTCACCTGTGCAGGGTTTTTAGGGACCTGCTGCCGGGTACAAAGCAGCTCCCTTTTGGTTACTCCCACTTGGCCAGTGGGGAGGCTGGGGCTGTGCAGATTCCCTCAGCCCTGCCAAAAATACCAGAAGTGCCTCTGGCAGTGGGGTTCCAGCTGGACAGTGCACTGGCTGCGGGAGAGAGGCGCTACATGAGCCAAGGTAGAAGGGCCCCGTGCTGGCTTTCCTCCAGGGGACGGCGGGAATGGGGTGCGGGCGTGCAGAGAGTCCCACTGGGATCCAGGAGTGCAGAGCCACAGACATGTGGGAGCACTAAACTTCTGCCTCAGGGGAGACAGAGGGGCTCCCTAAGCCAGACACTTCCTTTTCTCTCCCACCAGCCTGCAGTTGCCTTCCCACAAATAAGTGATAACGTGAAGTTCTGCACCGAGTGCTTTGGAAAGGGGAACTTAAAAATCTTCTCCTGAGCAGTCTCTCAGCTTCAGGGTTTTCCTTTGCATGGGTAAAACTTGTTCTCCCACTTGATTTCTTGAAAAACTGGGATTATTTTTTTGGCAAGTGGGAGCTTTAACTAGGGAAATTTCAGTGGTGCTTACGCCCTTTGATCCACCCTCATGTACCTTTTCACATGTTTGCAAAGGTGGATGGCACTTGGGTTTCTCTGTGTTAATTCACATTAGAACATGCTTCATTAATTCTCCTTCATTTCTGGGAGCTCTGACATGCATTCACAGTGAGGAGATGTGGGTTTTGTTCCCAAAACGGCTGGTGACTCATCTTGTGCTCTAATGTTCTATACTTCCCATATCTTTGCCCAACTTTATCCATCTATAAATGAGAATACTAAGCCTGTCTACCAACTGTACTGAGAGCAGAGTGCAGTGAAAGTTTTTGTAAAATATTAGATTTTCAAAACACCACAGAACCAAAACTATTCAAAGACTTTTGCCAATGCTGGTCCTGAGCTTTGTCCAAAAATAATGGGAAAGAAGACTGGAAAAGCTGGAATGCTTCAGTTAGATGGGGGTTTATAGGCTAGTTATTTTGTTGTTGTTGTTTGTTTTGTTTTAAGACTTTGCTTTCTCAATTTTTCTAAAAATGTGAAATTCCAAATGCAAGGAAAATTATTTTGGCTGAAACAATAGACTTCATTTCATTCAGAAAAAAAAAAGAGAAAAAGAAGTTTGGGTTTCTTCAGCACTTAGTTCTGGGTTGATCTAAAATCTGTAATCTGTGACTCACTAACTCACATAGATCTTACTGAAGGTTTTAGAGCATTTTCAGGCCCTTGGCTAAAAAGCTCTGCACGAGAGGGAGTTGTTGCAGCAGAACTTGATGATGAATCTTGAAAGTATCCAGCAAATGTGCCAGGCCAGCGCTGTGCTGCCCAGAAATGATGCCAAATACAGACTTGCTGCAGCCCATGCCAGGTTCCCAGGCCTGAGTGGCTCTCCCCCCGGAGACCTGTAGAGGGAATCACTCCATCCACCCTCAAATTAATGCTCAGCACTGGATTTCACCCATCCATGTGCTGCTTGCATGCAGGAAGGGACACTTTCCTGCTCTCTGCCTGATATCATCTCCCCTGAACACACTGCCCTGAGTCAAGTCACAAGGCAAATTTGTGCAGAAAGAAAGAAAGAAAGAGAGAGAGAGAGAAAAAGAGAGAGAGAGAGAGAAAAAGAGAGAGAAAAAGAGAGAAAGAGAGAAAGAGAGAAAGAAAGAAAAGAAAGAAAGAAAAGACAGAAAAGAAAGAAAGAAAAGAAAGAAAGAAAGAGAAAAGAAAGCAAGCCCAGGGCCATCTCTTCCCAGTACGTGCCTGGCACGCTGTGCTCGTTTTGCAGATTATGCACTGGGAGGAGTCCTGAGGCACAACAGTCACAGTGAGGCTCAGCAATTATTCACTTTTCTTTAATCCTAGCTCAAAACCAGACCAAAAAAAACCCCAAAACCAAAAAAAACCCACCAAAACAAAAAAAACCAAACCCAAATAAAGTGTTTATTACCATGTCAGGTGCCTTAATTGTAGGGAATCTTCTATTTTGTATTGGAAAAAACACCCAAACAACTGAAATGCTGCAATCCACCAACCTGTTCACATAAGACTCCTCCACTTCTGGTCAGCCTCGATGCTAAATTTTTGGAAGGAGGCACATGGCAGGAGTTGAAAGCCAAAGCAGGGGGAACACCAGGGTTTTACCCATCCTGGGCACCTGTGCCTGCCCCAGAGCTCAGCTGCACAGGGTCTGTGGTGGGGAAAAGGAGTGGGGTGCTGCTTTCAGGAGGGATCATCTGATCACTCTCTGATTGCAGATGGTGCCTCGTGTCACTGAGTCAGTTATTTGCCTGAAATCACAGAAAATTAATCCTCCCCAAATTTCTCTGTGCCAATTTCCAGAATGGAATTTGAAAGGAAAGACCAGCTTCAGCTTTCAGATTTGTTAATATCTTGTAAGCTGTCTGAAACTCCAGCTAGACTAATCCTGCAGGGAACCTCTTGCCTCTCCTGTTTCACTCCTGAGCTCCCGGCTTTAATTTATGGTGAGATTGAATTAGGACGTGCTTTCCTACACACTTGGACAAGGAGCTCTGGGCAGGAGGGTTCAGAGGCAGCGAGGGCAGCATGTTGGCCAAACCAAAGGTCAGAGCTGGGCCATTTTCCAGGAGCAGGTTACAGCAACCCTCCCAGAACACGCACCGTGCTCCTCAGCTCCGACGTGCGCGACGCGCGTGTGGGCAGGGCTGAGGGGGCTGCTGAAACAAAAAAAAAATTACCTAATTACCCAGCCCATATGCTCCCCTCCTGTGCCTGTGTAGGGGGAGCAAATTAGTGCAAGATCTCCATGGCTACAGAGGCGCTGCACGTCCAGGGCACACACACACTGTCCCCCACTTCACACCCCAAACTCTGCTGCTGTCGGGGAGGTCACTCATCCCAACTGGTAAAATACAGTCAGGGATGTTGGGGAGACAGGTAGGCCCCTGCCCTGAAAAAAGCCACCACCTCAAAACAAGAGGTCATTTTGATAATCCCAAATACATTCGTTGTCAGGAGGTTTTAGTATCAGGTGGGTCCTTTACAGTGTCAAGTACTCCTTTTTTGGGACAATTTCTCTAGAAATAGGAAAATTTCGAAACACCAGGAACTCTTCATGAACCAAAACCTTGTAACCCTCTCCCTTTCCTCCCTCTCTCTACCCAAAATAGCCCGTTTGGGTGTTTTACCCTTCACTCCATGGCAGCATTCATGACAAGAGATGGCATTAGTGGGAAGCAAAGAAAGACTTTTTTACCAAAGCATATTTCCTTAACTGATGGTTTCGGCCTGCTCACCTCACCCCAGTACCTGGGGCCACCCAGCCAGGGTCACTTGGCCTTTGCCAGGAATGGCAGGAAGCCCCTGGGGCTGGTCTGGAGGAGCTCAGCGGGGCGGGCGCTCTGCGCATGTCCGTGTGGCTTTTAACCCGCTCTCCGTGGGGCTCTCGTTTTGGTTTGGCAGGTTTGACACCTGGCTTTCTTCTCATTTAAAGCTGCCCCCCAGCTCCCTGCTCAGCTACTCGGGCAACTACACGGACGATGCCAAGAGCTGGCGGCTGGTGGACATCACCCGGCTGACCTCCAAGTACCAGCACGACCGGGCCGACAAGCGCATCTGCACCTCGCTGCTCAAGACCAAGACCTGCAGCCTGGAGCGGGCCCTGCGCCGCACCCAGCGCTTCCAGAAGTGGCTGCGGGCCAAGCGCCTCACGCCCGACCTGGTCCAGGTCTGTGTCCTGTGGTTCTGGTGTCCTTGCTCCCCTCTCACGGGGCAGAGCAAGGCCCACGTGGTTTAGGGGTGTGGAAAGGGCCTTGTGGGGATGTGGTCGCATCTTGCTGGTTGGAGGGTGAGATTGGGTCGTTCTGCCCAGTCTGTGGAGATGGGGCAGCCTTGTGTGCCCCCAGCCAAGCCCACGTGCCAAAGGGGAGAGGCAAAATGGTGCCCTGATGGGAAGAAAAGTGCTGCGGTTGGAGGCCAAGCCCTCCCAGACACGGTGAATCAGAATCAGNTTGGGTTGGAAGAGACCTCCAGGATCATCAACTCCGACCCAACCCTAACCTCAACTAAACCACGGCACCAAGTGCCACATCCAGTCGTTTCTTAAACACATGCCATGGCACAGCCTGTCCAGGGCTGGGTGAGCTTGGCCCCAGCTCCTGAATCCTTGTGCAGGTTGAAGATGAAGTCCTGTGGAAAACCATAGCACCAGGTGGCTTCAGGCAGGAAGATAACAGGCTCTGTGCACTGACGTGGTAACAGCTCCAGTGGGGTGACTGCTGCCTTTTTTTTTCCCTAGTTTTCCATCATGTCTCAGCATTACAGGGTGTTGGGTGTTTTTTGATCATAAAGTTGTACTCAAAAGGGCAGCCAGTGCCTTGAAAGTGATTTTGCTTTGGGCCAGGGGCCAGGTCAGTGTGGGTCTCTCTTGTTTGCGGCTGGCATGATAAGGGGCATGGGCAGTCAGAGCCAAAGCCTCGATTACTCATTCTCCTGCCATCCACAGCAAATGACCTCAGGCACAAAGAAGCACACTGCCCTCTCTCCCACAGTCCTGGAGTGTCACAGGTGAAGCCAGGACAGGAGCGTGGTGAGTGTGGGTCACCACCACCAGGTAGATGGGCTGCTACAGCACAGGGCATCCCCCTCACCCCACCCAAACAACAGCAAAAGTTTGCAATGACCACTGGAAAGGGGCAGGGGCCAGGGTGGGGGTTGGATATACACTGGACAAGACCCTGAGAGACAAAGAAGGATTGTTTCAGTACTTCCCATTCCAAGAGGGAAGTGACTGTGAAAAAGTGACTTCATTTATATTTCTATGTAGGCAGCTGCTCTCTACATCCACTCAGCTTTGACGAGTGCTAAAGCTGTGCTGCTACTTTAGTTCTTCCTCTTCTGTTACCCTGTGGAGCAGCACACCTGAGGAGAGACAGGGAGGGATACACTGGGGTTATGCCTGGGCTGCACCAAAAAGGACTCACCCAAATCACAGTCTGGCACAGCAGGTCACCCTGAAGTCAGTACCCTTCCGGGTGGCACATGCCTGACAGGGAAAAGATTTTTGGAGCAAAAAACACTGTACTTGGTTTAGTAACCTTGGGAGAGGCGCAAGAGAAAGGGAATGGTGTTATCACTTCCACTCAGAGCATCCCTCACCTGAGCTTGTGGGCTGGGACAACTCCTTAGGCAGCAGCTGCCCAGGCACCTGCTGGCCACCACTGTCCCCTCAGGCAGCACTGCAGGGACCTGCAGGAGGGAGAGTTGGGCTGACAGCTCCTCCAGCCTTGCTGGACTGTCCCAGGTGTTTGTGCCAAGCTGTGCTGCCCACCCAGCAGTGCTGAGGGAAAGGGAAGGAATCGAGACCTTAAAACTTCCCTTTGCTGAGCTGGGTGAAAAAGTAACTGGAGAAATGTGGCTCTGTGGTATCTCAGACCTGCTGCAAAGCTAAATCATCAACTGAGCCCAAATCCTTCTCCTTAAAAGGCTCTTCATGTGCTACAGTTTTCCCTACCCTGCCCTCTCGGAGTCTGAAATGCCAGCTGAGCTGGCTGGGCTGCACACACAGCCACACACACATATATGGATGCACATGTGCACACACAGCACCCGCAGAGACCCTGGCTGGGGCACCCTGGCTTTGCACCTATCCAGTTTCTCCCAGGAATTTCCCCATGCATCAGCAGTGGGAAGCTGAGCTGATACCAGCTCCAGGGCTGCTCTGAAGTGAGCTCAGGGCCAGCCTGGGGGGACATGCCCCGTGACAAACTCCCTGGGACATTTCATCAATCCCTGCAGCTTTTTAGTTGGAAAGGGCATGCAAGGCTGCAGGGAGGCCCAGACCTTTGCACATCAGCCTCAGGATTGCCCTGCTCATGTTTTTATGGTCCTTTGGTTCTGTAAATCAATCAGAGAAACAAAAATTGGAATTTAAATCCCTTTAAGAGCATGTAACAGAGAAACAGTGATCCAGAGACTCTGGGACCTACTTCACCACCACCAAATTTCAGCAGCAATCACTTTTTAAGATCAGGCATGTGCTCTACAAAATGGCTTCTGGTCTCAGAGTGGTCTTAACTGAAAAACAGCCAGTGGCAACAACATTTCAGTCACACTCTGTGTGTGTGAGTCTGTGTGTGAGTCTGTGTGAGCCCTGCTGTGTGTGCCACCACAGTTACAGTGTGACCTCCCCAGTCCATCCAGCCCCACAGAGATGGGGATCCCCTTCCTCCCTGGCCATCCCACCTGCCCTCCTCCCTCTGGAAACCAGCCCCTCTGCCTGCACCCAGCCCAGCACCTCTGCCCCTCTGCAGTGTTTCCTGTGTGTGTGGGTAACCCAGCACAAGCCACTGCAGAGGGGTTTTGGGGGGGTGCCATGTGTCTCTGCAAATACTTACCTGAAGAACTGCTCTCCTGACTCTATTTTCCTGCTCTCCCTCTTTTCAGAGGTGTTAACAGAATACCTCTCCCAAGGCCTGCCACGGTGCCCACCCTGTTTCACAGGGCAGCAGTGCTTGTTCTCCCTTCCCTGCAGTTTATCCTGTATAGCAGCACTGGGGGAAGCTAACGGGCCCAGGTAATTTTGTCTGATAGACAGAGCATTACGACAAACCACAACGTGCTTGAATCAAAATGACAGACCATGAAGTAATGTTTTTCCACTTTACGCTGCCTGCCCTGCCTGACCCAGCCATCAGCTGAGCCGCCTGCCACAGCGATTATTTCACCAGCCACAATGAAAATCTTTATTGGATGCAGCAAAGTCTTCAGTCTTAAAATCCAGCCTGCCTCAGAGATGAGCAGGATTTAGCTGGGGCTCAGCCTGCACCCGCTGCTTCGCCCAGGAGCTCATCACCTCAAACCTCTCTGGGTGCTTTCCTGCTGGAGGGGCAACAAAAAAGGTTGGTTTCAGCACAGATCACACTCAGGGAAAGTTTACAGCCCTGCCTACAAAGCACAGCCTGGAAAACGCTGAAGGCAGACAGAAGAAAGCAGTACCAAGGTGAAAATCCAGCATTTGCAGATCCTCTTTGTAGGATGGACTCTTTGAGACTACTGACCAGCACCTGCTGACCAACCACTGCTGACCAACCACTGCTGACCAGCAACTCCTGACCAGCAGCTGCTGACCAGCACCTCCTCCTGCCCACAGCAGATGCACCAGCACTCCAGTTACGTGGCCTCTGAGTCCAGTCCACATCTCTTCTTGCTGCACAAGGGGCAGCAGCTCACTCACATGTCCAGTTGTCCATCCTAGGGAGGGATGGGCACTATGGGTCTCCTAGATCCACCTCCTGGACCTGCCACCTCTTCAACCCAGTACCTCATCATCAGGGACTTCCATAAACCTGCTGGCAGTGGGAATGAGTTTCTCAGGGCATTCTTATCTTCTTTCTTCTGGGAGTTAAGGAAACCCTTGGATTCACATCACCAGGAGCTGTAGGTGCTGTTACACTTGCATCCAAGGGTATCCTCCTGCAACCCATCCTAAACCTGGGAGTTTGGTGAAGCTGGACACAGGTAGTGGCTCATGGGGCAGGAGGCAACTGTGCTCCTGGTCTGGGCCATCCCTCCTTGGGCTGACTGAAAAGAAAACAGAGCAAAAAAAGACTGTGTTTAAAAAAAGACTGGATGTGGCACTCAGTGCCATGGTTTAGTTGAGGTGCTAGGGCATGGGTTGGACTCAATGATCTTGAAGGTCTCTTCCAACCCAGTCATGCTGTGAATTCTGTGAATTTTGTGAAAGAAGGTGTCTTTCCACAAGTTGTCTTTACATCCAAGTGAATTCTGGGTGTGTCTGCATGACATATGCATATGCATGAACTCACGGAGTTTAAAATGCATTCTGTACTGTGTAACAGGGCTTAAAATCTCACAGCTGAGTGCAGGTAGGCTTTGCAGGAACTGCTCATTATCAGATCTAGAAATCTGGGTATTTAATTGAAGCAAATAAGAATCTTTCCATATCAATCACAAACAATACATCAGGCTGTCTGTCAGTTCTTATTCTCTGGGGTGATAAGTCACTGCAAAGGACTTTAGATATTCTCAGATAAATCTGTATCTCCAGTGTTTCGAGTATGTGTTCTTCACATTTTTCTTCCACTGGCAGTTTTTGTCTGACAGTTTTACACCTTCAGCTCCTTTTCTGCTGTAGAGATGTTTCCATCAGTCTGCAGGAGGGTGACACCCCTCTCCCCTGAAACAACCAAGCAGGTGCTGAGCTTTATGCTGACTGTCACTGCTGAAAGCAAAAGGCCCCACTGCCCAGATTTTGTGGATCAGGGCTTCATTAACCTGTAGGAAGCTGCATGAATATTTGATACAAAGGTGGCAGCACCCAGCCCTGCTCCTCTGCTCCTGTGACTGAAACAGTTCCTCGAGAAACCAGCAGCCATGAGCACCACGGGCAGCCTGTGCCCACTTTTTTGTTAAGAGGATGAGCTCTAACCTCAGCAAAATCCTAATTACACCATCCATGCCTCCCCTGCCGCTGTGATTTATGTTCCTACTGTGTACTCTTTGGGGTCTCAGCTTTTGCATTGCAGACTCCTGGAAGTAGCAAGGCTTTCTAACTTTGGCTGCAAATATTTGCATACACATGGAGCTGCAAGAGACTTTCTCCACTGTTTATCTCTTACTTAACACAACTCTATTCTGCTAATTCTTTTATCATTTCTCCTCCAAAGGCAAAGTGACAGAGCCAGCCACAATGTTCCTGCAAGTGCTGCAAGACAGAAATCCATAACCATCCCTCCCCCTGCACCCCTTCTGTGGTTTTAGACAATTAATTGAGAAAATATTTTCCTGATAAGGCTACACCAGAGGAGAGGAGTGTATAAAGGCTTGCAACAGGAACTGAGTAGAATTATTTTTGACAAATGTTTTATTCTTTTTGGAAGAAAAGTTTTTTGGTTTTTGTGAAACAATACTTCAGTTGTGGTTGAGTTTCTCAGTTAGTTTTGACCAGCTATTGGCATTTTGGACTTGTTTTGTGCAACTGATGACCAAGGAAGGATTGGTTGGAATCTCACCGGTGCCAACAGGGATGGAGAGGGAGAGACATGGGACATCTAGTCCCCCCTTTCCTCCTCCAACTGGGAAAGTGTCTTATTCATCCTTTCCATGTTTCTCTATTTCTTTGTCATGGCTGGGTGATCCAGTGTTTTATGCCAAATGAACAGCTCGCACAGGAGGGGCTGAGCAGGAGCTGCCTCAGAGTTACCAACCGAGCTGGGGAGATGCTGCGTCACATCTTTGCTCTCAGCATGAAGGATGGCAGGGAGCAATGTGAGCTCCACCTCGCTTTCCTCCCAAGCACATCTCCCAGCCACCAAATTAGAAACAGAACCCAAAAGAGTAAATCTGGCTACTGGGTTTGTTTTCAATAAAGAAGCTTAAAAAACCTGAATCCCTTCCCCAGCAGAGGCATGGCAGGGCAGTGCTTCTGTGGCACTGTGGGAAACCCTTCATATATAAACTCTCCTTGACTGTTAAGGAAGATTAACTGAAAAATTAAAAAAGGCCATTTTTGACTATGAAGGTATAATTTCCTATGCCATTTATCCCAGCCATAGATTGCTCATGCAATTTTACGAGCCAAACCTCCAAATCTGAAGGGTGAAATACAGTGAAAATTGACTCCATTAGCACAACGGTTCCCTATTTGTTGCTGGTATTTACAAAAAATACACACAGGCTATTTGGTTTTGATAGTTAATGCATGAGTTTATCGGAGAAAAAACATATCCTGTGCTTATACTCACACACAATGTTTATTTACATTTTTAAAGCATGTTTACTGACCTTAGCAAGTAGTATTTCCAAGAAAGCTGCTCTCAGGTTAAGTAAATAATGAAGTGATCAGAAGATTATTTAACGAGGGAAGTGACTCACTGTTGTAACAACTGGAGGGCCTCCACCAGGAATGCCAGGGCTGGAAACCCAGGCAGAGGGAAGAGTCCCGTGGTGTGATGTGGTGCTGTGCAGCTGGGGGAATATGAGGTTTGCATTGCCCAGGAATGGGGGCCACTCTTGAAACCTGAGTTGGAAAATGGCATTTTCAGATGGCACAGGTCTTTTCCTAGGAAAGGTGAGATGCCCTGTGTGCCCATAACCTTCGGAGCTGTGCCATAGCACACAGAGGCACAGTAGGCAGGGCACAGAGGAGTGTGTACACCTCCAGCATGATCCAAGCACATTGAAGTGTCTCAGGCTGAAATTAGACATCCATGCTGAGTTCTCCCTGTGTCTAGTTCTGGGCCCCTCAGTTTAGGAAGGGCATTGAGATGCTTGAGCATGTCCAGAGGAGGCAACGAGGCTGGTGAGGGGCTGGGAACACAAACCCTGTGGGGAACGACTGAGGGAGCTGGGGTTGTTTAGCCTGGAGAAGACTCGGAGGTGACCTTATCACTACAACTCCCTGAAAGGTGGCTGTGGCCAAGTGGGGGTTGGTCTCTTTCTCCAGGCAGCAACTGACAGAACGAGAGGACACAGCCTTAAGCTGCACCAGGGGAAATATAGGCTGGATATTAGGAAAAAGTTTTTTACAGAAAAGGTAATAAAGTATTGGAATGGTCTGCCTGGGGAGGTGGTGGATTCACCATCTCTGGATGTGTTTAAGAAAAGACTGGATGTGGCACTCGGTGCCATGGTTTAGTCGAGGTTAGGGTTGGGTTGGACTTGATGGTCTTGGTCTCTTCCAACCCAATGATTCTGTGATTCTGTGACTCTGTTTCCCCTTCTCACAGGGCCTGCCCAGCCCTCTGCTCCGCTGCCCATCCCAGCGGCTCCTGGACAGGATCGTGCGGCGCTACGCGGAGGTGCCGGACGCCGGCAGCATCTACATGGATCACCTGACAGACAGGGACAAGCTGCGCCTGCTCTACACCCTGGCAGTGAACTCACACCCCATCCTCTTGCAGGTACGTGCCACCCTGCCCCAACTTGGAACACTGATGCCTTAAGTTTCAGCTTTCTTGTTTTTCAGATTCTGTGCTGCCCAGGGGTGTAGATCTGAGCCTCATATTAAGGGTTAGTGAGCTCCCTTCACAGAGTAGGGAGACAAAACAAATCCTTTTCCTCCTGAAGGCCAAGGACAACTTTCAGGCCTGAAAGTGTAAACAACAGTGGACATAAAGGAGAAACAATGAAGGCATCAACACCACCCCACAACCCCTCACAACCAAACCCTCCCATGAAATCTGTGCCAGCCTCAGGTGCAGAGGAGTCCCAGCTCTGACCTTTGTCAGCTCCCTGGCCTTCAAAAAGTGTTTTTCCTCTATGGGGTTGGGTGGCTGAAGCCAGGCAGACTCATGAGGTGCTCCCCGCATCAGTCTGTGAGGCTGGGGAGAGATGGGGAACCCCAGGTGCATTATTGCACTAGGGCACTGTGAAATCCAGGGTTTTACACATCCCAAATATTTCGGTGTTAGGTGTGCATTGCTAATGCATTACAAAAAAATCACAGCCTGTTTCTTGAAGAGAAAGAACATGATTTCCCATGCTCCATGTGCCAGTGCTGTGTTTTCAACTCTGGGTTTCAAAACTCTGGGTTTGAAGGTGGTGATCTGGGAGGCCTCACACCTTTCCCCTGGACCTCTTTTGACCTGCCTGGCAGGCAGCTCCTCTCTTTCCTTACATTTCCAAGGGAGAATCCTCACCTTTCCCCACCTCATCTTTAGTCCTCACTGCTGGTTCTTGCAGCCCTTCATGATTCCAAGAAGAAAAGGTACCAGTGGCAGCATCATCCATCTCTGGCCCCAGGCCACTGCTGCACTCAGCAACTCACAGGGCTCTGCATGGTCCCAGGGAGGGGGAATGGTGCTCATGCTCTGGGAGGCTCCTGGGGGTCATTCAGCCTCCCTATGGGTCACTGGGACATGAAGCTGCAGCCCTTAGCACTCTGAAGCCATGGGAATATAACTTGAAGAGATAAGAAAATCATACCAAAGAGAAAAAGGTAGATTTTACATGGTTGCCCAGAATGCCTTCTCAGCAGAAGGGAGAAGTAACTTTAAACATGAAACTGGATGCGTTCATAATGGCTTGGCAGGGTCTGAGGTGCTGGGGACACAGATGAGTTTTAATGCAAATGACAGAAAGCTTGTGCTGGCATAGCTCAGCAGTCACACGAATTGGTTTCCACCTGGGATAACTGTGCTGCTGGCAGGAGCTGCAGGGATGCAGAGAGCCCAGCCCAGGTGTCTCCACTGGAGCAAACACCCACCACTTCTGCCCCTGAGACTGCAAAGTCTCTTACAAATGAGCCTGGCAGTTCTCACCAATTAGCAGAAACTGCTTTAGCCCTACCTCAACTCCAAGCTGTGACTTCATCTGTTCACTGCTCATGAGGGACCCATCAAAGACACCTAAAATTAGCTGTTCTGTGGCTAAATTTTTCATGAATCTGAAAACTATTATTATCTTGGACTTTCCAGTTAGTCTCTCCTACGGAATAAGCCTCGAAATACCAGATTCTTCCTCTGTTACAAAAAAGGGCCATAAGAAAAAATTTAAAAAGCATCCTAACTCCTCCAGGATGGGCTAGTAAAGTATCTTTCCCAGCTGCTAGGGCTGGATGGGGCAAGGAAGGGTTGCAAGGCTGACTTAGAAACCAAAACACAACCGTGCTGCTTGGAGCCAGAAAGGGCACTCTGAGAGTGAGGGCAGAGGGCAGAGGTGTTGTGTTGTGGTTTTTAGGAGTGGAGCTGGAGCCTAGATCCCAATAGCCCTCTCCAGTGGAAAGGCCACTTGGGGAAACTCAGGGAGAGCAGTCAAGCTCACACAACCACACACGCCACGTGGCTAGCACAGCTACAAGAGGCAGAGGGCCTTGGAACTAGACAATTCCAACCAGGTTTATTGCCAGGAGCCAAAGGAAAGTCCAGAGCAAAAAGGGATGAACATGTGCCGGTCTCAGGCTTAAGTATGGGGTTCAGCAGCCAGTGACCTTGAGGTGTGGGGGCAGAACAAAGGGCAGGTAAGGTCAGTGTCCTGTGGGGAAAACAGGGCCCATCACCAGGTCCCAAAACCAATGGGGAGACAGAGGAAAGGAGAAACCAAAGGCCATGGGGCATTAGGGAGGGGGGAGACCAGGGCAAACCATCGTGTGCAGAGCACCACTGGGAAGTTCTCTGTGGAATCCCTGCAGCTGCTTGACAAAATACCCAGGGTCTGGCCTTGGCAGGACAGACCATAGTTACCTGCCGAGACAGAGAACTTCCCAATGGTACTCTGCACATGATGGTTTGCCCCAGTTCCTTCACCCCCCTAATGCCCCTGGGCCTTTGGCTTATCCTTTCCTCTGTGTCTCCATTAGTTTTGGGACCC
This sequence comes from Cyanoderma ruficeps, assembly GCA_008694505.1. Classification (NCBI taxonomy): domain Eukaryota; kingdom Metazoa; phylum Chordata; class Aves; order Passeriformes; family Timaliidae; genus Cyanoderma; species Cyanoderma ruficeps. The sequence continues at coordinate 45,440,281 of VZDJ01007754.1, read as the reverse complement.
CGGTGACCAGCCCTGTTTTCCCCACAGGACACTGACCTTTCCTGCCCTTTGTTCTGCCCCCACACCTCAAGGTCACTGGCTGCTGAACCCCATACTTAAGAGAGCACAAGCAGATGTCTCGCCCTCTTGGCTCTGGGTCACACTTTGGCTCCTGGAAATAAACCTGGCTGGAACTGAGTAGTGCCAAGGCCTTCTGCCTCTCCTAGCTGTGCTAGCCACGTGGTGTGCGTGGATGTATGAGCTTGACTGCTTTGCCTGAATTTCCCCAAGCAGCCTTTCCACTGGAGAGTCTTATTGGGATCTAGACCGCAGCTCATCTCCTAAAGTTCTCTCTCCCAGGCTGGGCAGGTGACTCTATGGCCTGTCCTGCCCAGGCCAGACCCTGGGTATTATGTCAAGGGGCTGCAGGGACTCCACACAGGGGCAATCCCCCCATTCCTGCTCTTCCCCACAGATCTTCCCTGACGTGGAGGGCTGGCCCTTCCCGCGGTACCTGGGCTCCTGCGGGCGCCTGGTGGTCAGCGCCAGCACCCGGCCCCTGCGCGACTTCTTCGGCGCCGCCCCCGAGGTGGCCGCGGACCTGGCCCTGCAGCTCCTGGCCGTGCTGGGCTCCATGGCCACCAACGACCTCAACTACTTCTTCTACTTCACCCACGTGGACGCTGGCACCTTCGGCGTGTTCAGCAACGGGCATCTGTTCATCCGGGATGCCAGCACGCTGGGCATCATCGACAGGGAGGAAGGTACTCAGCGGGCTCCGCGGCTGCGCATCTGTCACGGGAGGGCAGACAAATCTTCCCCCTTCTACCCTTGGCTCTGCTCCTGCCTTTTTTGGTTTTTTGTTTTGTTTTGTTCTTTTAATTAACGAAACACCACTTACTAAATTAAATAATGGGAAGTTCACAGGGAGATTTGCCGTCAGCAGCTCCTGCCGTCCTGGCTCTGAGTCGGGAAGGCGACGGGTGTTTCGCTTGTGCAGTCGGTGGTTTGGTGACCATGCTGTAGCTGGCAGCAGCTTTCAGTGTGCATGGGGTGCTGAATGCTCTCATCTGAAGTCTTCCAAAAAATTTTAAAATTTTTGCCACGCAAATGTCACTATTTGCAAGCAGAAATTTTGTAATTCTGTTTGTTTTAAGTACTGGATCAAATTGGACCCCTTTTACATGCATTTATCACATTGACTAAGAATGCTTATTTTTATTATAACAATAATAACAAAATCCCCCTTTTTGTCACTTTCACATAAAAACAAGGGTTACTATTCATTTTTCACAGGTTACATTGGTCTACCCCTGCAAGTAGAGCTAGTCAAAGACTATTCTTCCAGTAATTTAACAGTTTCATTTTGAATATTCATATTTTAAAAAGGTTTTTCCTCAGCTCACACATTCAGCTGAGTAGGTCTCAAATATTCAGAAGCAGCTGTCAGAAAAATTTCCACTGGATTTCCTTTTCTTATCCCAACAGCTATGACTGTTAACTTGACTCCAGCTAGATGAGCTGTTGTTGCAATGTAATGATTTTGGTTAACACGGAAAAAAATACAGGTCTGGCTATTTATGGTAGTTTTTTTTGTAGGAACTCCACATTTTAGATTTGTACTTGAACTCTCATTTTTTTCTGCGTCAGCTTGACTTGACAGACTCGTCTCCAGTTCCTCTGACAGGCAGAGCTCTGTCATTCACAAAAATATACATATTTCAGGAGCAAGAAAATTGGCTCGTACACAGCTTCAGCACTGGGTAATTTCTAGTGAAAGGTGGTCACATCCTTTGGATCGTAACAAACCCCATGTTAACACAGAGGTGCAGATGTCTGTGACTGTCCAGGAGCTCACTGTTATGTTTGTAACAAGCAGTTTAATTGTCCCCCAACAGGGAGCCAGCTGATGGATGGCCAGCAGGAGTATAAAGACATATTCAGCTGCCTGACTGTGGACTGCCAGTCCGCCTTGGTGTCCTGTGACTCCATCAGGGAGAACCACAGCCTGGTCATGGTGTGTCAGGACCTTCTGCCCAAGCTCCTGGCGGGGAAATTCCAGCCCCCCGTGCAGGGGAGGATCAACGCCTTCCTGCAGCGCTGCGCCCGCGGCCTGGGCGAGCTGGTGGAGCTGGCGGAGATCCTGAAACCGCTGCGCTCCTGCGACTCCCGCTTCGCCTACCGCTACCCCGACTGCAGATACAGTGACAAATACTGACACTGCGGCCCTCCCGATACAGCGTCAGCCCCCTCCCAGTGCTGGGAGAGAGAACGAATCAGCAGGAAAAGAGCTGCCTTAAATCCAGGGTGTTCTCGGGGTAGAAGGAGGGAGCAGAGTGGGATTTATTGTTCATCTCCCAGAGATGCATTTGTTACATGAGGTATAGGCATGATGTATAGTTTGTGGATTATTATCACTATCGTGACTGACAAGGGGCCAGAGGATTAAAAAATCTCGTTCACATGTTTTGGCCTTGAAGAGTTTCCCATGCCATTTGTTGAAAAGCAAGGCAGGATGCTCACAACCGGCTAGATAGAGGATCTTTATTGCCAAGAAACTCTTTCTGATGGAGATGATATATAAATAATATGGGGTGGGTGGATGGATGGATGGATGGATGGAAGCATTTAAGATTTTCCCTGTGGCTTTTTGAAATATTTTTAATCATACACAAACTGAACGACCGGATCAGTTCCGTACCGTCACCCATCACAGCTCACTTTTATAAAATATTTAAATTTTGTTACTTTGATGGCACACCGAACAGAAAGACACAATCAACAGCATTAAAAAGCTCAAAGGTTCCATGGCTCTTGAGACTTAATTTTTCTAATCCCCAAATGTAATTGCTTCTAGTCTTTCCCAAGTCAATGGACAGTAATCAGAGACTAATACAGGGCTTTGGTTTAAGATGAGAAAAAAAACCAAGCTCTGGGATGGGATTGCTCAGCAGATATTTTCACATTATTCTCTCTAAAGTGGAGGAACCATTTGCACAGAACCATTCAGATGGGAAAATTACCTTAAGAGGAGAAGGAACACAGGCAGAGGATGAGACACTAATTTAGACTGAGTTTGACAAGACTTGCCAAACACTCAATACTCCAGTGTGAGTGCTGGGGCACCCCCAAGAGCTGGGGAGATCTAAGTTCTGACCAGCAAGAGCTACAGCCATCCTCATTCATTTGCCTTCCAGAGGAGGAATTGGTAAACCAGTCCCTAAAGGAGTGAGTCAAATACTTAGAATTTGGGGTGGTGAACTCATTTCAGAGCAGTTGTCAACCCAGGGCCAGATCCAGCTGCCTCATTTTGCATGAGATGGTTGCAAAAGTGGCAAAACACAGCTTTTCTCACCCAGAATCTGTCAGTCCCCCTCATGTGAGCTCCCTGTGAGGTGTCAGAAGCCCACACCAAACCTCCCCTGATGTGTAGGGGTCAGACAAACCTCACCTGGATTTGGGGCTTTCTCCTCCAGGCATGCAGGAGTCACTGAGCAAATTTGACTGAGTGAGAAATGAGGCTTTCTGGATCGTGTACAGGAATTTTCATCATGGAAAGTCTTCTTCTAGCTATGGTTCAAAAAAAAAATTGTTAACAACATAAAGGCAGAAAAAAGATGTGAATGCATTTGCATTGCCAGTGGTTGTTCTGACTTGTGTTGTACAGAGAAGAAATGCAAATCCAGATTTTGTGTTGGCTGTGAGGGGCTCTGTGCACACAGAGCATCCAGCCTGGGGTTCCAGGCGGGTGTGGGTGAAGGTTGATGAAGCAGGTTGGGCATCCAAAACCACACACACAGGTCTGACAGGGGGGAAATCTGACTCAGGACAATCATTTTGCCTTTCTCCCTGGCATAAAGTATCAAGAGCATCTTTTACCTCTCAAGATGTAGAAACATTGAAAATAATTTGTAGGCAAGTTTAGCTGCAGGCCCAGATGGTCAGGCAGCAAAGAGGTTTAAATATACAGCCTCAGCTGTGGCTGCAGCCCTCTTTCCTGGTTTCAGTCTATTTCTACATCATGGCTCTCTTCCAGGAACAAAAACATACCCTTCACTGAGATCCACAAGGCTGTCTAACAACCTGCTTCCATCAGGTTTCCTTGACTCTGCCTGCATCTCCAATCTCTTGGGGTGTGGATTTACCTGACAGCTGGGTGTTATCTCTGGGCCCCTTTTCCTCCAGAGATTATCCCACACTGTGCTGGAAGCACAGAGAGGGTGTGTGTGCTCAGCACCTTAGAGAATGTCAGGAGCAAGCCCAGATCCCTCAGGAATAGTCCAGCATTGGGCAAAAGGACAGAGAGGTGTCACACAGGCCCTGGTCACTCACAATCCTAAAGAGCTGGGGGTCAGAAACAGAAGAGGTGGTTTTACTCTGCTGCTTGGACTCATTTGGCAAGGCTGCAGCAGAAGCCTTGAGACACGTAGCATCTATTTTTACAGGGCTTGATTCAAAGTTGTTAAAGCTGAGAGGAGTCTCCCCGCTGCTTTTAATAGACTTTGATACGAATTTAAATAAAAAATCCACTCATGATTAAAAATATCGAAATTGTGGATTTACAAATTATCAAAGCATTGGGAGCTGTGTTCTCCACCAGTTTCTTTGCAGACATTGATTGCAAAGGCCAGGCTCATGTAAGACTGTGACTAATAAGCCAGCCGTAAAATCAGTCCATGGCTCAGAGAACAATAATTTTCCTAAACTAAATCTCATTTCCTTATATTTCCCTGGCCTCTTTTTTCTTTTTTTTTTTTCAGAATTGCCAATTTTTACTCTTAATATTTTCCTTTTTCTTGGCAGTCAAACCCTAGAATCAGTGCCCACCCTGTCTGCCAGCTTCAGTCAAGCCTTCAAATCCTAGTAGACCATGCTCCAAAAGGATGTGAAATTAACTTATAAATGGCAATTATTCAAAACCTAATCCTTCCCAAAAGAACTCTCAAGCAAATTTTTCCTCTCTGTGTTCAAGTTATTTCTGTCAGTGGCTTTGTTTGAGCCTTTGCAAACTGTTCCTGGTAACAACTTTGGCTGTTTCCACAGCAGAACAAGAATGGCAGGAGAAATCTTCCACCAATCTCCCAGTCAGCCTCAGCACCTCCTTTATCTGCAGCTGCCTTTATGCCCAGCTGCTTATCAGGTGTCTCTCTTAGTGCCCTACGTCCCACATATTTTTGAAGTTTTCATGTCAAGGGGTTTGTAAAACTGTATTTTTGGCCTTATTTTGACTAACAGCGTATTTTGACACGTTGGGGTTGGAGATTCAGATTCTCAAGAGCTTTTGTGGGTGATAATTTCTTGCCACACTTTGCATACACACACATCCCCTTCCCTGCCAGCTCCCAGCTTCCCCCAAGGGGATACCCAGAAAACGTTGTGGCATTTTGGAGAACTTGGAACCACCACTCAGCAGCTCCAGTCCACAGGAGCAGCAAGTCAAGCACATTCCATGCATCTTTCCAGCAAGCTCAGCCAACATCAGTTGTTTGCAGGTGCTTTTTATTTGCCTCCTGGTTTGCTGAGACTTTGGGGTGCACTTGGGTCCCATTTGCTAATTACTCTCTACAGCCAGGCGCTCCAAATGCTTTATTGCTAATTCTTCCTCAGCTTCTCCCATCATCCCATGAATCTGGAAAGCAGAGCNAAAACCAACAAAAAAACCCCCCAGGAATTTCAGGGATAGGAAAATTAAATGAAACAGCTACTCCAGGCTGGGGGGCTGGGAGAGGCACTGTTTCTGCCTTATGGATTACAGGATATGGGCAGACTCATCTGCCCTCCTCCACAGGAGGATGGTCTCAGCCAGAGTGGGGGCAGTGGGGTTTTAGGATGACCTGAACAACTGACAAGAGACCCCAAGGAAGGGTGAGGATGATCCAAAATTCCAGAAAAAGTGAAGAGGGAAGAAAGCTAGGGTGGCAAACCAGGGAAGGAAACCTGATAAAGACCTTCAGTTTTGTTTCAGTCATAGCTTTACTTGCATCATTCTACCTTTCTGCTCTTCCACAGAGCCCCACAATATCTACCCCTCGCAACACAGAGTACAAATGACAATAGTTAGTCTGGAACTAACTTTCCAGGTGTTCGAAGAACAGGAATAGACCAGCCTGTTCCCTGGGGACAGGCAGGTTTAAAAGAAGCAGCTTGTCAGGTTTTACAATGCTCTAGTACTACTCAGCAAGGATGCACAGAGCGACAGCCCTCACCTCACACAGTTCATTTGCTACATTGCATGCAAAGATAGCTCTTTAGACTTTACACCCACAGAAATGTCATGCAAGGTTCAGCATATTATGTGTTTGAAAAGGACCTTGTCAGTCCGGGATTTTTTTTCTTTCCCCTTTCAAAATTTAAACGTTCATTTGGATAAAGGCTTGTCAGATTCATTCCTCTAGTGATGCTTTAAAATAGTGGGTTCTCTTGCTTTGAAAAAAGTAATCAAGACACTTGGAATAATTCAGGGACTTTTCACAGGGACTGAAACCTCCCTCTGTGCACATTCTTGGTGCAGAAAGGGTAAGAGAGAAGATCACCTCTGGGTGTTCACTCTGCTCTGCCTGGAGCAGCTGTAAACATTTACTGATTTTTTTTTCCCCCAACACCTGAAGATGGAGAAAATGAAGTGCCTTTCTGTGTTTGCACTATTTCTACAAAGCAGAACAAATCAGGGGTTTGTGTACAGCTCAGGCACTGCTAAGGACAAGAGAAGGGTGCTGGAGCAATGCTGCTGCTGGGGGCAAGTGCTGGGGTTAAACATCTCTGCACCCAGTCAGGGCAGTTGTTCCCATTTCAGACATCCCTGAACGGAGACACTGCATCACTGCTGCTGTTGCCAAATGGAAATCCCTTCAGAAGGGATGGGAACAATTGTCTGGATTTCAGGAAACCAATTACTTATCCCTTCCTGTTTCCACTCACAGAGCTGCTTGTTCTGTCTGTCCCTTTCCACCACACAAAGGCCCCCATGGGATGCATGGGATCAAACTTCCCAGGTGCCAAAAGACAGGAGCAGTTGCCTGAGGAACAGGGCCAGGGGTGCTGGGGGCTTCCTATCAAATGGCTGCATTGACTGGGGACAAATATTGACAGCATTGGTGTCTACAAGATGTGAAAGAAAAAACCCAACCTGCAGGAACTGGTCTGCTTGCATTCTGTGAGTAAAATGACCAGAAAAACCTAAAAACAGCTGCTGATGTGTTCTGTCAAAACGCTTAGGGAAAGGCTCTCCAAAGTTGAGCAGTTTGACTTTTATTCACAAAGGAATTCCGGGGTTACCAACCCCAGGGAAGGGCTGGCCAGGCAGGGATGAACTTTATGGTTGCACGTCCCTCGGCAGAGCTGTCTAAAAATACAGCTTTTGCATGACTGGAGGATTGCATGTGCAGCAAGATAAAATTACTGGGGAAGGAGGGCAGGAAAGAGGAGCTTCTGAATGGAGGACAGGAGTACAAACATGACCTTGAGGTGCCACCAAAAATGTATATATTTATCAAAAAAAAGAGTCAAACAAAAATTCAGCACTGGCAGATCAAAGAGGAAGTATAAAAGGTCAAAAGGCATGGAAAAAAACAGGACTTTTCTAACTGGATCAGAGCCTTCAAAAGACTGTCATTCCCAGAGGTGTCCATGTTCGTGGGGATTTTATGAGAGGGATTGTTCATAAATTTGATAGAAACACAGAACTGAGCTAAAGGACAGAGGATTCTCAGTACTACAGAGGTAAAAATCAGGAATTATTGGAAAAGCTGTGACCACAGGTTCCCTCTTTTCCCTGCTGCAGACCCAGATCCACGAGCACACTCTGAGACACTGGCCAGCTTCTTCTGGGACAGGTGGAAGCAAGGACCCCCAAATCCCCTCCTGCTGCTGGAGAGGGATGGAGGGATGGCTCCCTGGCAGAGGAATGAACTCATTCAGAGGGAAACTTTTGGAGGCTGGATTTGCATGTTGCAGGAACAGCTGAGAGCTGTTTCATATCTTTTTTAAAGCCATATATGGAGCCCAATGGGAAAGTGGGATCTGCTGTGATCTCTGCCCAAGTTTCTCTTGAAGAGCCCTGCAACAGTGGGGTCTCTTTAAAGACACCACATTAGAAGTTCACAGTAAATGTGTGCTGACAATAAATAAAAAATACACACACACACACATACCCCAGGTGGCTGAACAGCAGCACAAGGGAGTGATTCTAACCAAACAGACACCCTTCAAAAAGTAGGAATCAGATGCAGAAATTAGGCAAATTAGATGCAAGGCTACAGTTAAGGCAGCCCCAGAAGAGAAATCCAAGGAGCGACTTGCTAACAGCGTGGAGGCTGACAATGAACCCTTTCTCAAACACATCGGAGGCACAGAGTCTGCCAGGAGAGCTGCTGAGGCCAGCAGGAAATCTCAGAGCAAGGCAGCCCGAGGAATGAAGAAATCAGTATTTTGCAATGACACTCACAGGCGGTGTTTCAAAGGAGAAACAGGAGAAAGAGCTTAAGTGACTCTGTTGAGACTAAAATCAGGTGAACCCCACCCCAAGCTCCCCTCTGAGAGAGCAAGGAGCACATGAGGGAGGGTGAGGGTTGTGCACTAAGATTCTGATGCTGTTTTGCACTAAAGATGGTGAAAGATGGGTGGAAATAGCACCCAGTGGGTGCAGGTGAGGGGCCCTGCTCAGGGTGTGTGTGATTCCATCCAGGGCATGGGGAGAAAACCAGGAGCACAGCAGAGGCTCCAGGGAGCTCAGGCAGCCAAGGGAGCCTGGGAAGAGTTGGGCTTTCAGCACAGTGCAGAGGAAAACAGGATTACTGGAGGGGCACAGGGGTGGGAGGGTTTTCCCAGGAGAGGTCAGCCTGGCAAGATGCCATGAGCCTGAAGAGAGGCGACTGCCGAGGAATTCCCCACGTCAGGGGTCAGGGACTGCAGGGTAGTGCAAGGACACAGCAGGACAAGGATCCTCCTTTGTCTGGTTTCTTACTCTCCCCCCCAAACACAACACCAGAGATTTGGCCCAGTGTGCCAGCCCAAGGGAACTCCAAATGTCACAAGGGTGGCAGCAACAAGGACTGGGGCTCCCGGGGTGATGTCCCAGGTTATGGTCAGGTTCCCACTTGTCACGACCAAGGAAACATCTTTCTCAGTAAGAGTCTTAAGTTTTGCAGTGTCTGTAATATTAAAGATGGGAATAATTTTACAATATTTATGAATAAAGATTTTGCAACACAGCTACTAATGACTCACTGTCTTCTCAAGGAAACACCCTAATTTTTCACTGATATCTCCTTTTGGGGAATAAAAACCCCAAACCAAACCCAACTTGAAGGAAATAACCTTATCCTGATCCAAAGAAACCGTCTTAACATCAGAGCTGTGAGTAGGAGGGAGAGAACACTGTGTAATGGCACATGGGAGCTTTGAGATCCCAGATCTATTAAAGTGCTGGTTTGCCAGATTAGCCACTTTGCATGCCTGGAAATGTTCATTCAGAACAAACTTGCATCATAATCAAAAGCAAGTTATCTGGCAAAAATGCATCTGGTTTAATTTTCAAGGGCTGGTACCCTTGAGAGACTTTTTATTTCAACATCTGAAACAGCTTTTAGTGGCTGTACATGGATTGATACAGGTTTCTCTCTTGTAGTCCAAGAGAGTTGTTCTGCTTGGTTTGCTTTTTAGGGTTTGGAAACCTTGGGCTCAGAGAATTTGCTTTCCTCCTAGGTGAAACTGGGAGAAAAAGGCTCAGGAAACTGTCTCTCCTCCTGTTTTCTTGTGTCTTCGGGTTTTTGGAGAAATTACCTCCCATGACCAAGTTGTCTTGATGTCTTTCCCAAAACAGCTCTCTCTGTTTTTCCTTCTAACCATCCTCGCTCCCTTATGTTTACTGAAGTTGAGTCATTTCTCTCAGAGGACTGGAGAGATCCCAGACTCCTTCCTAAGGGACAATTCCTCACTCCAGAAATGGAGACAGCAGTGTTCTCTGACCTGAAATGGGAGAGGAGCTGCAGAGGAGCTTTGCCCCTCTTGGACAAGAGCTGCTTCAGCTGCTTGGGGCAGGCAAGAGAAACTCTTTCCTCGAAGTCACTGCAGCTGGAGAGATGCCAGGGGAAAAACTTCCCCCTGGTGCACTCAGAGAAGGTGAAAGAAATTACAAAGAGAAGAAATAGGGAAAGGTTGTTATCACCCAAACCACCACTGGGCCCTCCAATTCCATCTTAATTAAGGGAGCATGGCAGGGCAGAGGACCCCAAGGCACGAGGGTTTCTGTGCTTCTCCACATCAGATGGGATGAACTGTGCTCAGGGGAACCTGCCATGCAAACAGGTATAACAAATACATGAAAGAAAGCAGAAACTGTGAATGAGGTTTCACTGGGGAAAAAAAAAAAAAGAAGGCAATTCTTTTTAGTTAATTTTCCATTAATTGGACCACAGTTTTCTTTCCTCTGCTGACCCAATAACCACTGGTCAATAACCTTGGGGGGTAAAGGAGAGAGGCAGAGGAGGGAAAGACTTCCACACTTCCCTGTGTGGCAGGGAAGTGATGACTCAGAGCATCTTAGCACAGCAAGAGACAAATGTGACAGAAACACGTAGAGAACCACAAAGTAATTCAAGTCAGACCAACATTTAAAAGAGCATTTCAGTAATGGGGACGAAGGTGGAGGAGTGTTGGAGGGACATTATGCCTTCAGTTTTTAAAACTTTAAAGACATTTAATGCTTTCTCAGGCAGCCCAAACAAATGAATCACCTTGCAACCAGACAAATAAAAGCCTATTTTAAAAACAACTATTTTTCTTGTATCCCAGTGGGTTTGCCATTATCAGTGACAGGCACAGGTCTACCTACAGTGTTGAGCTAATTGCCTTATGATATCCTTTGGTCTGGAAGTTCCTCCTAATGCCAACCTGTTCTTCAACCCCAAATTTTTCCACCCCTTTGAGCATTAAATCCACCAAGTGAAGGTGATGAGCACGGCTGAGACACAATGAGTGTCAATGAATAGAAAGGCTGCACCAGGGATGTTTGCCAGTGACAGCATGGAGATAAATGTGAAGAGAAAGAGAGGGATTTTGAGAAGGAGAGATGAGCACAGCCACTGAAAAGCACCAAAATGAGCACACAAATAAGGCACAGGAGACATTCAAGTGAAGAGATTTGCCAGAAGAGAGAGAAAGAGGGCTTCTTCTCTGGCAGATCTCAAGCGAGATAGCTTGCCAAACAAACTGGAAGAGGAAGGAGGTGCAAAAAAAAAAAAGACACAGAGCAGCGAGCAGCACTTCCTCTCTGTGTGAGATTTTTTTTTTTTCTGTGTATTCAAGTTTTTCAGAAGCAGTCACACCACCCAGCTTCTGGAAGATGAGAAGAAATGCATGTCCCTTCTCCTCAACCACAGAAAAAAACCACTTTTTAAACTCTCATATTCCACTGCTGCCCTGCACCCACTGTCCCTGCAGTGCAGGGGCTCCCTGGGCACAAATGTCCAGTGTGGCAGGGAGGAAACACTGACGCAAGGTGCTGCACCCCTCTATCCTCTCTCCAGGTACCAAAACCCACCAGCACAAACCTCCTCATCCCTTCCCAAACCCTTTCTCAGCAGAGCTCAGGGAGCTGTGTGGGAAAACCCTGCATTCCTCATTTTCCTGGCAGCACCCACCGGCCTGGCTGAGGATGAGCAGCGAGGGAAGGAGGTGCTGAGCTGCCCCAGCACCCTCCTTCAGGAGCCAACACCTCTGCAGTGGCTGTCCCTGTGTCCCCCTGCACCCCTGGGATGGATTGCTGGGGGACAGGAGGTGGTTTGAGGGCAGGGGCCGGGAATTTTTCCGTGCTGGAGGCCAAATTGATTTTTCTAGCGCACTTTCCACATTAATGCGCAGCTCGCAGCGTCACACCCCAAACATCTCGTGGCCACGACCCCGAGGGAAGGGAGCCATGGGTTGTGCTGGCAGGGCCCGGGGCTCCCACCCTGCAGGCGCCAGCGGGACGGGAGGTGGGGAAACACCAGGGAGAGCTGGAAAAAGGCGGCTCCTGGCACACACGGGGCAATCAAATACCTATTCAACCACAGCAGCACTTCATTCATATGCTGCCTTATGTTCTCCCATCTCGCGGTTGTGTAAATAAGCCATAGAGAGCATTAGCCGTGGCATTCTTCATAACACAGCTGTAATTGCTAGAGGCTCCATCGAGCTCTGTAAACAGCATTTTGCACTGATTTTGAAAATTAGGAACTGAAGTTGCACTTATGATAATTGCCAACTCATTTTGCTCGGTGCTGGGAAAACTCATTCCACCTTTGCTTTTCACTGTGTAGCTGCTGAAGCAGCTTTTCAAAGGTACCATCACTCACTGACACACATTATTTCTCTGTTAACAGAACTGAGGGGGGTTTACCAAACACTCGGTTGAACAAATTTTTGCCTGCCCAGATTTTTGACCTGCCAGAATTTGTTCCTCTACTTCTTCATTTGCTACCTTTAAAACAATTGTATTCTTGCACCACTAAGATGCTTCTCACAAAAACTGGAATTTTTTTCCCTGATATTTTAATTTTTCTTTTACAAGGGAAATGTCTGTATCTAGCTTAGAGATAATCCTGTAGAATTTCTGACTGGAGAACATGGGTAAAAGCTGAAAGACCAAAAAAATCACAGAATCATTAATGTTGGAAAAGCCCTTCAAGATCATCAAGTCCAACCTTTGACCAAACATCCCCACACCAATCAGATCACAGCATTAAATGCCACATCCAACTGTTTCTTGAACACTTCAGGGTGACACCAACACCAACCTGGGAAGCCCCTTCCCATGCCTGACAACCCTTTCAGTGAAGAAATTCCTCCTGAGAATGAAGATGCTGAAGCAGGATTTAAACATGAGGCTGCAACTTGACTTAGAATCACATGGTTACAACACCCAGTTCACAATTTCCCTCATCCATGTTTAGGAATACCAAACTCCCGTTGCATTTGAGTGCAGGAATGGATAATGATGGAGGAAACCTATTTCATGTGGAGCTGAGGTATTTTTCTCCTAAGATGTCCATCTGCCCAGGATCTGTTGTGGGCTGGTTCTTGGCCAAAGCTCAGTATTTTGATGTAAATATGTGCCATGGAGCACCCCTGGGCTTAGCCCACACTGCTATTTCTCAGTAACATTATACCCCATCGACCTGTCATTGAAACCAATTTTTTTTATTATTTTTAAATCTCCCAGCCAGGTATCCTGTATCCTCACCCTTATCTGATGGCTGCATATCAGCATCCCTGGGCTGCCCAGACACTTCTGCCTCCTCAGGCATAATTACAATCACTTTGCCACCTAAAACCAAACCTTTCTGGGTGCTCTCACAAGGCTTCCAGGGTTGCACCAGCCTGGGAAGCATCAGGATGGGCAAAAATGAGAGAGCAGCAGCCCTAAACCCCCTCCAAAACATTCCCAGCTCCTGCTGTCTGCCCTCCCTCCATGGCTGTGGGTGAGCAGCCAGCCCTGCCCTGGGCTCTCCTCCAACAGCACTCAGGGAAAGCTGTGAGGAGCTGCTGTGCTCCTGGAAGGTTCACACAGTCCAGGGGACTCCAGCAGACACTGGCTGTGGAATAATTTGCTCTCTTGAGCCAGCTCCTCCCTGCTCCTCCTCCTTCCTCCTGGTCTCCACCACAGGAGCTGGGAGAGCTGCTCTGTTTGCAGTGGATATGTCCCTAAATCAGCATTTAATCCAGGACAGCAGAGATAACACTGGCATCTCAAGCAAGACAAAGTCCTGCACGTAAATACCCAGCTGTAAGTCTGCCCTGAGCCTGCCAGCAGTTCCTGAACCCCTGGAATACGTTTCCAGTTCTTCAGCTATAAAGGCATTTGACCTTTAAGGAGGCCTTTAGCTACTGGAACCACAGCAGATGCTCTTATCACTGCACTGGATACCCTGCCTAGTGCTACTACTATTAAAAAGCCCTCCACACTCCCCCCTGTGCCCTCCAAAAACCCTCCAACATGTGGCAACTGTGACTGGCTGCTAGTTCTTGTCCTTGTTGTGTGTCACCACAACCCAAATAAGGCCGTTCCTGGTGGGTCATTTATCTTCCAGGAGCCAATGTTCACTTCTACCCAAGGACCACTTTGGTTCCTTAAAAGGTCCTTTTTGCACACACCTGAACCTTGCCTGCAGACAGGCCACCAAACCCTGTCTGCACCCACTGCCCACCACTCAGCCTTCTCCAGGTGCCACAAAAATCCTTCAGGTGACTGCTGTGAAGGTCAGCCTGTGGGACAGCCCCCTGGCAGTGATGTTCTGGGGGAACAGAACAACCCCAACCCCCTAAATTTTATGTGTGTTAAAACTGAACAGATTAAAGCTCCAGCAGCATCCAGGACACGAACTGCACGTTGCACTCAGCATAAGCATTGACAGCTACAGCTGAATGACCACTGCCACAAGAAAAGCCCAGTTTCCTCAAAGGACTACTCAGTTTCCCACTGATTTGGTGATCAAAAGTACAGAGGAGGAAAGGGGTGAAAACATCCTTTATGCCTGCTCATTTTCTCTGTGCCCACAAGGGTGAACGGAATGACAGCCCAGCCATGTCACTGCACACATCTTAGGCTACTTCTCTCAATCTCCTCTTGTGGTGTCCCTTCCTGACTCTTTCAGTGATTTTAAGTTTTTGCATGCACTTGGAGCCAGCTCTCTCCTGCCACGTTTCAGTGCTCCCAGGGACTCTGGCAATGGCCGAGTTGTTCGGGTGTGACTCCTGCAAGAATCTTCCAGCTCCATGAATTAAAGGAGTCAGTGCCTTAACCCATTTGTTTAACCACTAGCCTATCCATTAACCCTTGCCTGGGATTTTGCTACTTTTAAATTGCTCTGTCCTACAGCTTGAAAATACCTCCTATGAGGAGAAAAAAAAAAAAACAAACAAAAAAAAGTGGGATGTCATTTGAGAGCAGTGCTCCATCCTAATAGAAAGTGGAGTGTGCTGCCTTCTGTGAGGGAGGAACCACTGCCTGTCAGGAGCTTGGGGGCAGGACAGCAGGGAGGCAGAGGACTCCAATGATAAACCCATTTTCATCCCAGGTCCACACATGTCCCCCAGCTGCCCCAGTATGTCCCCACTGCCCCACTGTTCCCCAGGCAGGGCAGCAGCACTTGCATTTTAACCCTTTAACAAGGTCCCTGGCAGCAGGAACTGGCAGTGCCTTGTAAAATACTGTGAGGCTGGGAGCTGAGCCTTCCCTGCTGCCGCCATGGTGAGGTGCCTCTTCCCATCTTCCAACCCTCCAGTGGTTTTATGGCTTCCCGAAATAAATACGGATATATCCACCTCACGCCTCACCTCTGCAACTCATCCCCTTTCCCTTTATCCCACTGCAATGGGAGAGGCCAACACTGCTCCTCCTGGGCACAGCAGCTCTTCGCTCCTGTGGGAACAGGGGTCAGCTCCTGTGGGGCTCAGGGATGGTCCCTGTGCTCCCAGTGCAGACACACAGCAGTGCTGCACGCCCTCCCCATGTCCCTGTCACCTGTCCCTGTCACAGGGGCTCTGCCCAGGAGCTGCTCTCCCTCTCCTCCGTTTTCAGCTTTGCATGGAGTTTCCAGCATCAACAGGGAACTGTCGTGTCCCACCTCCCCCAAATGTCCTGCTCTCCCCTCTTTTTGGAGGAATGTCGTTGTTTTCCCGGAATGAGGCTGCCCTGTGCCCCCCCCATGCCTGCATTGTTGCCTTGCTGGCAGCCTTGTTCCTGGCACATCCTCCTCCTCCTCCCCTCAGGCAGCAGCCCTGCACTGAGCTCGCCTGGGGTTGAGCTTCAGCTTCATTTTGTGCTCGAACCTGTCTGGGCCTCACCTGCACCCCTCCTTGCTCTGCTCTCAGCACCAGCACAATGGGAACAGGCAGCACTGGTTGGCTCTGACCTGTCCCTGAGGTAAATGCTCACATTTATCAGCCTTGTCTCCATGAACCCTCAGCTGGAGCGATTCCTCTGCCTGTTCCCACACTGGCTAAAGCAGCCATGGAAGATCCCTGAATTGTATTTGTTAAGAGCTTAGAATAGACTTTAGAGCTCATCCAGCCCCAAAGTCCAGCCACGGGCCTGACCTCCCACCAGACCAGGTTCCTCAAGGCCTTTATCCAGCCTGGCCATGAACACTGCCAGGGATGGGACATTCACAGCTCCTCCGAGCAGCCTGTACCAAGAGCCTCAACCACCCTCACAGGAGAGAATTTCTCCCTAATATCTGAGCTAAATTTCCCTTTTTTCAATTTGTAACCATTCCCCCTTTTCTTGTCACTACAGTTTCTAGCAAAACAGTTCCTCTCCACCTTCTCTGTAGCCCCTTCAGACTCTGGAAGGTGCTCGGAGCTCTCCACACAACCATCTCCAGGATGAACAGCCCCAACTTTCCCAGCCTGTCCTCAGAGAGGATGTGCTCCAGTCCTCCTTGTCAACTTCATGGCCCACCTCTGAACCTGCTCCAACAGTTCCATGCCCTTCTTATGGACAAGTCCTTCTTACACGAAGCTTTCCTACCACACTCATCTGCTGGCCCCATCATGGCTCTCTGCTCTGGCTCCAGACAAAATGGTTCTGACCTAGTTAAGCTCAGGTTTAAACACCCTGCTCCCTCCCAACCCCAGCACTAAGTGCCACATTTCAACCTCCTCCCAGAATCAGGGCAGCAACCAAGGATGAGTACCCTCTTTCCTGTGGTCTTGCCTGAAGCCCTGCATCTTCCTTCTCTTTATTTATTTAACCAATAAATGTATTTGTGGCCAGGAAATCACCAGCTGTGAAATTCCCAAGCCTTGCCCACCTTTGACCCAAGAATTGGCTCAACTTAGCCAAGCTGTGCTCATTTAAGCAAAGCATCTTCATTTTAGTGCTACTTGGAAAGTCACACAGCAAGGCACAGATTCAGGGTACTTTGTCTTCAGGATCAACAAGTTCTCGGCTACACAAACTCAGGAAGCTTTGGGATTTCCTGTCAGTAGATACTTCTCACTTTCTAGTGATTTTTACCTAAATACTTTATATATAGAGACCAACATCACTACTGCTAAACTGTGACCACTGGTAGGATTTCTCCAAAAAAGCAGACCAACTTCTCCCAAGTTATGTATTCGGAGGAAAGCTTTAAAATCAAATGGTCTGTTGAACATTTTTATGGAAGGACTTAATTAAGCTGAGAAACACCTGACTATTTATTCTCCCCATATAAGGATCCCTTTTTGTCAAGCTCAAGGACTGTTCTCAGACCCACAGCTCAGCAGCAAACGTTGCTCTAATTCTTTCTCATCTGTATTTCAACTTTTACACAATTTTTTTCAAACACCTGTTTTTATCTCTGGTTTTATGCATCCCCTAACAGTATCATTTTTCTCTCAGCCTGTAACTTCATGAAAATTCTTGCAACAAATGCCACGTCCTTGGCCATTTTCATCTTTAATCTGCCTGCTACCACGATTTGTAGCCAAAAGCAGATCAGAACCACCTGCAGTAGGGCTCAGCTGTGGAGCTCAAGGGCCCCAAGACCAAGATTCCTTGGAAAGTTCAGCTCCAGGCTCCAGCCTCCCCCCACCCTGCCCAACTCCTAATGCTTGGAAGCACCCAGAGATCACAAATGCTTCACTTGGCATCATGTGCTTCACAACTGAAGAAGCAGAACTGCTTCTTAAGAAGTACAACTGACGAAACATTAACTTGTGCTTTTTTAATAAAGTGAAACAAAAGCATTCTAAATCATAGCAGCTTATAGATCCAAACTGTCCCATCGCTTGGGAGGAGCGATTAAGATGGAAACTGCAAAATATTAAAGCCCTGCAGCAATTCCAATTCATGACAACCCTTCCCACAGCACAAGGAATGCTGCCTGATGCTCTACTGATTTGGTCTGCTTGCTCATTGGCAAAATATGAATATTCTTCCTGGGTAATGCCACATCCTCTTTTCCAAAGGGGAGGAAAGGTACAAAGCCCTTCTGATCAGCGCACAATAGCTCTTTCCCTAATTAGCAAAGTTCTTTTACAGCACTGAGAAATGAGGACCTTTTGTTTACCATTAGTTGAGGTAAGTGTATCTTGCTTTTATTTGGGTTTAAGACTACTTTAAAGGAGTAGCTTTTCAGTTGCAGCATGGTTTGTCAAGATTACAATATTTATGACTGCATAAAATACATAAGTAAAAAAAAAATTATGATTTGTAGAGTTTGTTATCAAGAGCTGAGACTTACACCTTTACAGAACTGCAAATACTGGTCTCCTAACTGCTAGTTGATAATTTTGCTGGCGAGAGTATTTCATTATGCTTTTCTTTAATCTCTACACCCTTTTGTCCAACTAGTAGGAACTAGCAAGAAAGTCAGCTCTAACTGGTGTAACTGTTTTAACAGCAGTAGATAAGCTGTGCTGATTCTTCATTAAAACACCCTTCGTTTGAAGCTACAACACAAGAGGCGATTCTTTTTGTTCAGAAGGAACTATCCACATGCTCTGTGCCTGTAACACTTCACACTGATTACAGAAAATTTAACAATGCAATCACTAACATACCCCACTAATGAGAAATTATGAGAAACTGTTCGATGCAGAACCTTCCGCATCAGTCAAGTCTGATCGATAAGAAAGCTATCAATTTTGAAATTTAGATTTAATGCATTTTCAAGAAGCTAATGAGAAAGGAGCAACTTAAAATAAATACCATCATTAAAACTGCAAACTGTTACAATGATATATTATAAACTTGTCCTAAATAAACCTAGTGCTTCAAAAATTTACCAGTGAATTCGTATTACAAAATATGTGAAAATACAATAGAATACCACAAAACAACGTCCTTTTTTTGGGGTCAACAATGACGCCAAGATGATTCAGTCTTAACTTTTAAAATTGTTAATAGAACATATTGTAATATATAAGTTGCAATTTGGTTGAAATCTAGAGAACATCCCCACCAAAACTCAATCTTTTTCATTCCTCCTCTAAAACTAGTGCCAAACTTCCTGCAAAGTTGGTATTTTCTTGAAGAGCTTTAAAATTTAGCCATTACTTATTTTTCTACTACTACATTTTGGCAGCAACTATTTATTGGTCTGTTATTGCAAAAAGTGCAATTTAACAATAAACCAGTCTGAAGGTCATTCTATGTCTTGAGGATACATACCATATATTTCTTTAAAAATAATCATACTTTTGTAAGCAATACTTTACAGTAGACACCTCAAATCTACCATAGATGTAAAACTTAAAACGAGAAAAATTTAGTCTCTAAATCTTTATACACATATTTATATTCGAGTTTCTATATATATTATATATATACACAAGCACAAGAGTATATATAAAATATATATAATCAGATTCAAAAAAGAACAAAAACTGGGCACTGTACATAAGATCTTTTTAAAACTCAAACAATAGAAAAACTTTAAACATTAAACAATTTTAATAAAAGTTTCTGTACAATGCTAAGCAGTTTTATTTACATATAGAAAATGTAATAGGAGTAGTGTTTGAAATTACAGAACTCCTTAAAATTTCAATGGCAGGTAATCTGGAAAAAATAACAGCATTCCATTCACAAATATTTTCAAGCAATAAATATGTATTTATAAATAGTGTAAATTTACATCAAGATTAGAAACAAAAATCACAAATCTGAAGTTTATTCCTTAGTCTATGTGCAACCCATTTATCTTTGTGACTTGGCTGTTAATTGTTTTAAATTTTATTTAGGAACCAAAAGTGTAACCGTCATGGTTTCAAAACAAGACAGAAAAACATAAAAGCAGTAAAAAATTTATATCACCTAACTCNAAAAAAAAAAAAAAAAAAGAAAGAAAAGAAAAAAAGAAAAAAAAAAGTTGCCCAAAGAAAGACTTAAAATTTCTAACTACCTTACAAAGAAATGACCAGCTAAGCTAGTACTTTTTCCAAGGGAAATTCTGAAGGGGGAAAAATGGATGAAACCAACTCATCAGCCCAGAAACAGAGAAATACAAAAGAGGTGGTCTTCAAGTCAGTAGTCTGTATAATGTTGCCAGTTTTGTCAGATATATACAAAACATGGAATTATTTTTTTGAAGTACAGCTGGATGAGCTTTATTTGTTTTGAGTTCTGGAGTAGGAGGCAGTGCTCTCTCCTGTCCAGTTGGTTGACACTCCGCACTTGGAAGGTTGCATAGACACAGCTTTCAGCCAGCAGCCTTACGGGATAGCTACAAAAATCAGTGGTGCAGAACTGGGTCACTTCCTGAATATCAGAAAAGTTTTCATTTAATGTCCATGAAAAAATGTCAAGATGAGGAGGATGGCAATGGAGGAGCCTGAAAGAGAAAACATTAAATTACCTTTTCTACAAGGGTGCAAAACTGTGTTTAACTAAGACCTGCACAAACTGTAACCATGAGAGTTCAAAAGTCACACACACTATTCTTTTTACACTTCAGGACTCTTTCAAGAGAACAGTGGCATTTTTTTTTGTCCACCTTACTCAAACACAACGTGTATTTTATGAACACTCTGCATTAGGATTTTGCCTGTACTGCAGACTGGAGTATGCTGTGGGGATGTCTGTGTTAATATAATGTGAGCAGCCACAAGTCCCACTGTGGCAGCAAAGGGCTCCATGTGGCCTCAGTACAGACATATCTTTAGACACTCTAAAACAGGGATTCTCAACCCGTTTACCGAAGAGGAGATGGTCCATTTGTGGCTCTCCAAAGCCTTTGTGGGCTTTGTGTTCCCTCCTCCCCTCTACCTGAGCAAAAACATACCCTCCTGAGGTTTAGGGAACTGTGCAAAGGGTCTCAGATTCTCTGACATGGGGACAAAGTGCCTCAAGACTGAAGTGAGGTGTCTTGCTCCTGCCTGCTGCCAGGAGACACCTAACAGCTTCCCAGTATTGCATCTTGTGGCATTCCATCAAAGTACTGAGTCTTCGATGGCATTTCTTCCTCTTTTCCTGCTCATCAGTGGAATCCCTTCAAAAAAGCTGCTCACAGTCTTTAAAGACACTTTAGATCATACCAGAGAACCCAGCTATGGAACTCTAACGCTGGCTCATCCCTGCCTTTGCTCCTGATACTGTATCCCAGGCTCTCTTTGGCCTACTGCACCTTTGCCAGCTGAGATTATCTTCATCCTGTGATTTACAACAAACCTTAACTCTCCTCCTACATCTGAGAGGTGTCACTTCTGGGCTATGACTCTTCCCAACTGAGTGTATATCCCCTTTAAAAGAAATGAATGGCACACCAACTTCACACAAGAACAATTATCAACGTCCTTCAGGGCCCCAGCCTTGGGCTTTGGTGGGGGAAGGAGCTACTCACAGGTTGAGAACCCTTGTTCTAGGGTCAGTATCACTGCTGGTACCTACATAATGTATAGGCACAGACAACAAAACACCCCTCCCTCCCCCTGTCATCTCCATACAGGAACATTCTTCCCCATTTCCACTCAACTGGATCAAGTATCTGAGAACAGGTGTTTATTTGTACGTTTTTCTGTAACAGATCATCACTTTGAAATTGCAGCATTTCACAGACTATAATGACAGTGACCTCCTAGAAGCGTGACCTGAAGTTCCACCAACCCAGCCTCTGTGGGACTAATGAGGAGAATTAAATTCAGAGGACATGGTCCCACACTCGGGCCAGCCCCTACTGATGAACCTTGAGGCCTTTACTCAGAAGGTCACAACTTGGCACTCTACCAATACATGAAGTAACTAAACACACGTTTTCTGCAGCACCTGGAAATGAATCAAAAGGCACAGCCCTTACTGGGCTGTCATATCAAATCCAACATGAAATTCCCACAACACTTAGTCCAATGCTTGTCTCCTTCGACAGAAAGCCAAGGCTTATAAATACATCCAGCATCGCTTTCATCGTGGTTACAAAAAAAGCCATCTTTGCCTGGAACAATGAAACCTGGGTGAAATGTTAGGACAGTTGTGCTGACACAGTTCAAAGCAGGAGTCTGCCATATATAGCACAGAGCTATAATGGCAAAGAGGCTTTTTGCTTTAAATTGAAATGCAAAGGAGGCCCCAAGCCAAGAGACAGAACTGTTTGAGAGCATCCACTTGCTAAGCAGAAGGACAGTGCTGATTTGGGAGGGGATGGGTGGGGAAGGGGAAGGAAGGGTCTGAGTGCATAGGATGCTCTGCTGCTATACTGACTTCATACCACAACCAATGTATTAGAGATGCTCTTGAACCTGGTGCTAGTTTCTCCAAGCTTCACTGTCCTGATTCTTCCCATCTCCATCTGATCCAGTTATGGTCTTCAGGTGATCTCTATTGGATTTTTAAAGCCACAACTTTATGAATTGTAACATCATACTTTTCCTGAAAACTCAGTGGTTATGTTCTGCAGTAAGTTACTGTAGTATTTCACACAATTCTGACTCTTCAGGTTTTGCTCTGCAAATATCACACACAACCCAGACCTCCATGTGAATCAGAAAGTCCACGGCACTCATACAACGGAGCACCAAGACAGTCTACAACTGCTTTACAAATAATGTATTTATGCACCCACTTATTAATTTGACTTACTAATGTAAATTGATCATAGACTTGCATCAAGTCCTCCATTTTGTACTGTTCTAGCACCACAAAGTTTTCCAGGTTCGTGCTTATCTTTCGTGCACAGTCTTGGCAATGTACAACGTAGGTCTTTCGAGAGTTGCTCTCACTAGTGACAAAAAGCAGATCAAAGACTTCCACCTGTTAGACAGGAAACAGAAAGCCAAGCGTTACAATTTCATTTTTTAAAAAGTGAAAACCATGAAAACTGCGTTTGCTTTAAGATTTACAACCCGACCCTGTGCATGCAAAGAGAAAAATTAGATTTGTTCACAGAAAATCTAGTCTCCTAAGGCTCAGGCAGAGAAGTGAAGCAGTGTAAAACCACTAATATTACACTCAGGGTGTCTGCATGAACAGCACCACGGGAAAGCTTTGGGTCAATATTGACAAAGCAGGATTCATTTGCTGAATAGGGGTTACTCAGTAGGCTGGAAATTTCAAACAATTATACCTATTCTTTCTTTTTACTGTCTGCTAAAGAAGTTTGTTATTTATTTCCTTACTATTGAGCCACATGGTCATCCTGCCCAAGAGGCCTTGTCAGAGGATAACTAGAAACTGATTTTCAGGGGGTAGGAAAATGTCATTTTCTTTTAAGATTCATGACAACTATCATCCAGTACTTTAAAGCAACTATTAACAGTAAGTAGAATGAAAAAATTCAGCAAAAAGGTATGTCCTGCAGAAAAAAAGGACTTAAGTTTCTCCCTCTTCTGAGTGTGTTGTTGACTTCTTAAATGAAGACAGATACACCATTACGATGAAGCTCAGCAAATCAAATTTTATGCAGGAAGGGATAACAACATTTTATAATAACTGAGAATTGAAAATCGACCTAGTGAAAAACAATGTTGTGGAAGTACTGTGGGAGAGCCTTCAGCAAAATACAGCCCATGTCTAGAAAAACATCTGGATGAGCTCCTGGAAGGCAGCACAGCATCACACAGATGTGCTTACAGCACAGAGCAGATGCTGCAGCTTGAAAGCAGAATTTAAACACCATCAACAACAAAAGACAGGGCAAAATTTAAATAAATATTACAAGATAGATGACCCAACACATTTTTACTGACCTCACAAATGCTACAGTAATGAGCTGGCTCGTCCTTTGCTCGTCCGTGCCAGACAATCTCCTTCCCTGCAGCAATCAGAGCTTCCCTCAGTGTCTGACACTGTTTGAGAGTTCTTAACAGGCAGTACCTGCAACCAAAAGCAGTTGTGTGTTCAGTTCAACATTCAGTTGTACAGAAAAACTCAAGAAAGCTTCAGTTTCTTCCAAGATCCTGTACTTGGAGCTTGCTCTTCCTCTGGGATTCCAGAAACAGCTGCCTAGAAAGAATCACTGGACTCATGGCTTAGGGAAAAGTCAGCCCTGGTGCTCATGGACCTCTTTCAGGACTGCCCCTTGCTCTGCAAAATGGCTGTACCTTTCATTTTTGACTGAAACACATGAATGCTCGTTTAAGCACAATAGAACAGTGTGTTTTCAAAAGCAATCCACGTATTTTATTTAGAACCATAAATTTGTCAGAAAAAAGTTAGCTTGAACTGCCAAGTTCAGCATAGCAGTTTACATTTTGTGTGACTATAGCCTGATCCAAAGGACTCTTTTAACATTCCAAAACTCCTGTTACTTTCTTAGAACAACTAAACTTTCTTATCCCAAGTTCTGCCAGGAATCACTTCACACACAGCGGAAATAGAATCTATGAATGTCTATCTTCTCCCATGCAAAAGGAAAAAGAACAGACAGGTTGGTATTAGGAGAAAAAAAATCAACACACAAAAATAATTCTAGCACTTATTTTATAAATGAAGAACTGTTCACATGTCAAATTAAAACCCACCATTCTCTGTCATACCTCCTGTAAAGGCAAAAAAAAAACCCCTAAATAATTTTATGTCACAATTTTATACAGTTCTCTTCCCTACAAGAAAATGTAACTTGTTTTCTAGCATTTTATGAGCTATGTATGTTCTTCAAAAAAAGATGGCAAAATAGGTTGCCAAATTTCTAAATTACAATGTTATTTACAATAATTTTAGCTCTCAGCTACCCTATTTATTTGAACTGCAGCCTTTGCAGCCTTCAATTTTCTCCTCCACAGGGTGGTTTTGTTACATGCTCATTAGATGCAGAAGGAAGATTGAAAAAAAAATTAAGAGTATAAACAAACACTGGACAGAAAACAAAGTGCTCAAGAGTTCTATCGAGTGTTTTCAACTTGATCCTTCTCCCATTTTAAAGCCTGAAACATGTAATACATACATTATTTCAAAAAAACACCATGTTTCTTTCATGCATTTCCAAGGTAGTTAATGGAATCTCAGGATTCTGAAATACTCTCCTCTTGTTTTACACTCATACTGCTCATCTTCACTAGGAACAGTGGCTTCACTATGGCTTCACTAACACCCTCACTGTAAGGGTAACACAAAACTGAAACTGTGCTCCTCTGTTAAACATTTTATTTTCATGTACCCATTTTCAAGAAAATTTTACAGCTCATTAAGCTGTAACACCTTTGAAATTTGGTGTGAATGTGAGTTATGATGTTAAGGCCAGCCACAGGTGATGGATTAAATATTAATTCATTTGAGTCTTGGGTTATTGTGCTCCTAACAAGCTCAGTAATTTTGGAAAAGCATTCATTTATGCAATTCAGCCTGATAATTTAAAATAAACTTAAAAGCTATCATTCTTCTCTTCTGCTGTTACCTGGAAAAATCTTTGGGCATCCCAAAGAGCAACTGCAAGCACACCTGCCACCATTGTTCTCCACTCTTGACTTCCAGAGACTTTTCAAAGAGTTATTTTCAAAGCGTTTTCTATTGTTATAGTTGTGAAAAAAGAACTGCCCAGAATTAACCCACTTACACTGCTACAGTGTTTGCCAAATTCACAAACAAAATAGAAAACAATAGCTTGAAGGTGAACTCTCCCTCCTTGGATAAAACTCAGGTCCTAGTAATGGCACTTGAAAACATAAATATTGACTAGTTCATGTGATTAAATATGAAAGAAAAGATACAAACTATCACTGTGAATTTTCACCACGATTTCCTGAAGTTTGGGAAGGCTTAAGAAAACCAAAAGGGCTCCTAGCAAAGTGACTGTGCAAGTTCAATGGGGTCAGCTTTTAGTACTGCAGGCCTGTTTTTATCCTGGTACAGTGAGAATTCAATTGGAAGAAAATCTAGACCATCTCCTTCTCAAATTCTTCACAGGCACAGCATAAAGATATGAGTCAATCATGTCCAGTCAAATTCAAATATTCAACAGAAGAGGATTAAAAATGGAAATGATCCTGAATATTTCTAGAAGGGCGGTGATAAACACATTTGAATATTTGGATATTCAGTAAAACTTCTCAAAAGTGCAGAGACCATCCCCATGGCAATGCAGAACCAACCTCTTTGTACCTTCCAGTAATACATCTTCCCTGATACTGAAAAGTATTTTACCTAACTTCATGATTTTGTGCAAAGTAATTTCTCCCATGTCATGTTCTTCTACATTTCCGAAACTATTTCTGTAATAGAACTTAGTATTTCAGTTACTTTGGAATTAATTTTTTAAGCCTTTATTACTGTGTTCGCTCTACCTCTAAAATTCTCCTCTTCCTCAGATGCATTTTTAAAAGTCCTTCTAGCTTCCATCTAAGAGGTTTGCAGTTAATTTTTCTTTTAGTAAGGGCTGTCCTCCCTCAGCCAAGTTTTAAATCATTTTTTTCTGCTGTGCTCCTGCTCATGCTTCTACTGTTAAAATCGAATATTTAAAAAACATCTCACAAGAAAGTTTCAGGTTTTCCTCTTTGACTTTTATCTTCCAAGACAGCACTGAACTGCAGATTAACTAAAAATATAACGAGGCATCAGATTTCTTCCAAAAGCAAAGCTTTCCTCTTCTATTACTTTTTCCCTCCTGCTACTCCATTTCTGTTAATCACTAAACTCCCAATATTTCTATCTATGCTCAAATTTTAGTTTATTGCCTCTGCAGTGGTTACTTTCACATAACCCACTAAGAGGTATTTGTATTTATCTTTCAAACTGAATTAGAAGCTGCTTTTTATAATATTCCAAGAGCTCATCTTTTGTACTACACTGATACCTAAGAAGTCCCAGAGACAGAAGTCAGAACTACCTAAACACTTCACGCATCTTTGACATGCAATTTTAGACAGACCTGTGCTCAGCAGAAAGATGACAGCTGTGTCACTTATTTTTATTTCCTGATGACAATGAAGCCAGCTATCCAAGATGAAATTCAGCCAGCTCTATCAAAAATGACTGTTTTCCCAGCATTTTTACACACATGCATACACTCACATAATAAGTAACTCACAAATGTCTCTATTTTGTACACAGAAAATCCAGGTCCCTGGACAACAGCTGCTTGCCTGATGGTTTTTCCTGCAGACGAGGAGTCCACAGGAAAATTAGGCAACTGCTTCCCTATCTTAAGGAAATTGATGAAGGTTTTTTGCAGTGTGTTTACAAAGCCAAGGTCAGACACCAGGCTGTGCTGATACAGATTTCTAGGAACTGCTATTCCATAACTACTGGAGTGACCACAACAAAAAGTGATCTCAGGCTGCTGCTTCTGGACATTACAAACCAGAGCTGATCATCCCCATTTTCCCCCTCTGCACCCGCAGCAGGAACTTCAGTTTTGGCTGACAACTAACCTGGATGGGGGAGGCTTAATCCAAGTAAATTGGAAAAGGTTTCAGTAGACTGGAAATAGTGAATGCATGCACACCCAAAATTTCTATCTGCTGCTCAGCATCTCTGTTTATTTGTAACGTACACCTAAAGTTTGAGACTCTTGCTAGAAAAAGCTGGGCTGATGTCAGCCAGCAAGACAACAGCAAACTACCATTCTGTCCTCTGTGTTTCCTCCCAACATTTTAAGTGATTCTCTTGGAGAGAGAATCTTGTGCTCAGTCACGTTCTTGTCCTTTTAAACCCAAACTGTGGCAAATGCAAAATACAAGCGGCCAAAATACCAAAATCGTATTTTTTCAAGAACATTCCAGAACTGCTTTGAGCTTTACAATAGATGTCTGCTGGGCTTTATATGTATTTTATATAAATAAAGATAAAAGTGAAGCTTGTGGATTTGGTATTTTTAAATGGACTTTTTGGCTTTCTCCCTCCCACACTCTCCTGCATTTTCCCCTGTTTCTCATTTCTGAACATTCAGTTTCTCTTCTCCTTTTTATGACAGCTGGCATTAGGAATATGAGCACTAATTGCTAAATTGAAGGGGCAGGACTGCCAGGCCTCCAGCAAATACTTTATTTACCCTAAGTATCAGTTCCTAGATTTTAGGAAAGTATTCACACACAAATCCTACCCTATAATCAAGCTTTAGAGTGACTACAAATCTCCCTGTTGTCAACTTCCAACATTCTCAGTTCTTACAAATTTAACATTTCCCCAACGCCACCATTCTGCAACAGATGTTCAAGCCTAAATTAAATTCCTACTGTAAAAAGGTGTTGCACTCAGATGTCACCAATAAATCCCACTGGGGAAGAAAAAGACACTCTTTTTCTTTGCCNCCTTTTTTTTTTTACAAGTTACCCATTTTTTTTTTCAAGCCCATTTCAAGGCAAATAATAAAAGGATTCAATGTCTGTTGATCCAGTATGATGGTAAGACTAAGATGGGCTCAGAAGTGCTTTGGCAGATTCAGGCAAAGCAGAGTGTGCTCCTACCAGAGGATTCTCATGATGAGTAATATGCTTTGGAATTCATTCCCCCACTTTAAGACAAACCTGTGTTACATGCTGAAATGTTCATTCATTCTCCAACCTCAGTATGGTGCTGCAATATGATTTACATTTCTTGAAGTTGCACCCTTTAAAGAAAATCACTACAGATGCTTGAAGCCTGGAATATTCCTGCATTTTGGAATATGCCTTATGAGAAATGTCACTAAACTCAATTATCATTTTACACATCAATCAATTCATTGTTCAGAAGAGCAAAGGGAAGGAGGCTCTCAAGTTCCTACTTGCCTTTATTTAAAAGATTTATACTGGATCTCCAAATGGCAGCATGAGAACACTAACTACAGGTTCCAGAAATGTAGAATTTAACTTTGCTGTAAAAATCACTATATATTCCAATTCTAATATTTGGGCTGATGAACTAATTTTCACATTTCTGATGATACATACTCTGAACAGCTGCTGTGATCAAAGCCAACTTCCTGTAAATTGCTGAATTAAGTTTATGGCACATTTAACTAAAAAATAGTTACTTAGGTGATTCTAAAGCTATGCCACAATAACATCACATAAAACATAATAAAATTAGGGATGCCAATAAATGTTGTGTTTGAAAAACAGAATCTAAAGTAATTCTGGTTTGGTTCCAAGGAACAGAAAAGCCCCACAAAGAACTATAAACCAACCACTGGTTTATGTGTGAAGAGGAAAAGGGCACAGTAAACCTTCAAATGAACAAAACTTACTTTATCATTTCGAAAAGCTTTGGATCTGAGACCTTGATATTCCGAGCCATGTTCCATGAGAGGTGAACCATGGGCACTATGGACTTCACGCTCTGCAGCTTATTCCACTCGTACCGTTCCACTGCCAACTTGTACTGACAGGCTGCACAAACAC
The DNA here is from genome assembly GCA_008694505.1 of Cyanoderma ruficeps. Taxonomy (NCBI): domain Eukaryota; kingdom Metazoa; phylum Chordata; class Aves; order Passeriformes; family Timaliidae; genus Cyanoderma; species Cyanoderma ruficeps. The sequence goes on along the minus strand of VZDJ01007754.1, from coordinate 45,411,091 downwards.
ACAGTTACAGAGGCCATCAGCCAGCTGAAGGAACAATTATCAACCAAGATCACTCTGTTTATGGTAACAATTTATATCTTTTACAGCTAAACTTCCTTCACAATGAGCTATTCATTTCAACTACATTTCCATTCTTTAAAATGTCTTTTTTAAAAGGGTGTTTATGATGCTGAAAGAACACACAACACCACAGCAGCAACAAATACCTGTGAAGACAAGTTACTGACAAGTGTTCGATTGCTGAATGTGGAGCAGTATGGTGCTGCTGGTGTATTAATACACTTTCAAATATTCCAGATTTAAAAAAATCCAGGTTTGAAATGTCTGCATCTCACTCTATTCACAATTTATCAGGATTCTACACTGCTATGGTATATAATCTCTTCTTGAGAGAAGAAGTGAGTCAGACTTTTTCATTAAGCAGCCTACTCACTCCACCCTTCTTTTAAAAATGTTTTGCAAAACTTACTGTGACTGAACATGAGAGGTCTATCAGTCAATCACACAGTCCCAGAGATGCACTCTTTATGGTACCATATAAAGACACATTTTAAACTACTTAAGAAAACAGAAGTTTTTTTGGAAGTACATTCTCTTCAAACACTTGACAGACTCCTGTTATAGCTGTGGAATTTCCTTCCACACTCACAGATAAAAATCCTTCCAAGACCATGGTTCAAAACTGAAGAATTCTACAGCAGCAGGTCTGAGAAACCTAATGTTCCTTCATGAACTGAATTTTACAACTGTTTGCATTTCCTGATGCTCTCACCACAGAGCTATTAGGTACCCACTGTCCCACCAATATTAGAGGACTAGTCCTTAAATTTGTAGGAAATCCATAATGCAGTTTGCTGAGTAGAACAAATATGGGAGAAAAAGTTAAGAAATGGCCTAAGTATATAAATTAATATACCCATTTTACTTCTACTAACCCATTCAAAGCATAGTCTGCATTCTTGCTGCTTTCTCTTCCTCTTACAATGGAATCATTTAAAGCTTCAACACATCCAATTTTAAAAATACAGCACCTTGGGGTTTTTCCATCTAGTAAAGCATGGCTGATTAGTAAGAACTGGCAGGTTCTGTGCCATGAGCAGTGTGGTATTACCTACACACAGCTCGGCACAGGCACTGCTCACACATACCTGTGAGAGGGCCAACGTTCCATGCAATGTTGTTGCACCAGCCAATGGCCTGAACCCAGTGAACAGTGCCAGCATTTATCCACACCAAATCCCCTGGTCTTTGAATAAATCTATAAACTGGGACATTGGCTTCATACAAATCTTCCAAGTTTGGCCACCAAGATCCCATTAGGAAATTCATATTGTTCCTGAAACAACAGCAAAGATAAAGTCTTCAGCATTTATCAGTGGACATGTTAGTGGCAGATACTTCAAAGCAATCTGTAAAAAATTGACCATTATCATGAAATTTTTCTGCAGCTAAAGAGTGACCCACAAAGAGTAGCCAAAAAGGAAGTGTTATGTATAAAATTCCTGGTCATAATTACACATTTCACATCCTGCAATACATTAAAACACCTGCCCATGCACCTGGCCATGTGAAGTCAGTTTATAGCTTCTAGTTAAATTCTATTTTCCTTTAAGTTCCCCAGTATTTTATTGATGCTGAGGCAGACCAACCCTTGGTCAGATCTAGCATGGCACCTGTGGCCAATGCTGCTTTTTTCATCACTGACTGATCCTCTGTACAGACCACAGCAGCTCCCAAGGATGTTTTCTGCTCTGAACATGTACCCACACTGTCTGTGTGTGCATGTGCAGTTTGCCCACACAACAAGCAACCTCTTGGCAACATTTCAACTGTGATCCATGGGCCAGAGCTCTCAGCCAAGAAACGCTGACCCTCCTGAGCAGCACGGAAAAACACCTCCATATGGATTTCCTAACCATGAACTCTTCCCCTGTGGTTATGCAAAATCCACACTCCTCTCCCATCTTTATCCCAATACCATACTGCTTTTATACTGCACCACGAGGGATTATTTGCAATGCACAGTTTCCAAAGACAGTTAAGTGCCTTTGTAGAGGGACTGTAGACATTTTGTGAGGTTACCAAGCTCTCAGTTTATCTGTCAGCCTCAGAAGGACAGGGACATGGGAGTAAAAGGGCCAGTTGTGCCATAGACGTGGCAATTCTATCGGTGGAAATTACATTTTTGAGATGGCTTATCTTTGTAAGGCTGGGTGAAATGAGAACAGCTGTCAGTAGACAGGCAGAAAATAGAGACACAGATGAATTTGCAGAGCTCTGGAAAAGTTCTGAAGTCAAGAGCTGAATCCAGTTCCAACTGGGTAAGAAAAAGTTCTCCCAAACAATCTACCCTAGAAGCTCCTGTTTGAGTATTGGTGTGATTAGGGACATAATTGATGCTCCCTCTTTTTCTGTGCATGCATGTAAAACAAGTATTGTTCAGTTTGTTTTTAAAACCACTCTGTGCAAGGCACAGCAGAGAAATCCTAATGTTAGAGCTGGCTGAGTAGATCCCCAATGCTCAGGCTACCTCATCTTTTCCAAGGAGTTACAAATATTTAAGTGTAAGCAAAGCCTGCCATGACACCTCCTGGGGTCTGAGCAAATTAAGCTTTCACTCTAAATGCAACAACAAAACATGCCAAAATACCAGTGACCCTGTATTTGCAAGAGAATTCTGCTTTTGCTTTTGTCACAGGCAACCCAAGCTTCTGTATATTGTACAAATGAGACATTTTGTACAAACTCTGGATTTTGCATTTTGACCTACTTTTAAAACTCTTTTCTGACTAGATGGAAAACCCATAAAATAATGTCCCCTTGGAACACCCACAGTCATTTCCCCTCTCAGGTCTGAGAAAAGCACAAAAAATTGCTAAAAGTAAGAGAAAAACAGCACATCCAGCTTACTTTTCACAGAAGTCATTCATGACACCCCAGTAGCTTTCAGGGACAACAAACCATTCACAGTCACCTGGACCAATGTTGATATTTACTGAGCAAAAGTTGTTATTTTCTTGATGACCTGAAACATAAGACAAAAATAAACACACTTTATCTAAGGCCTTTCTACCAAAATAATGCCATGAAATGCAAAGACACGATTACTAAAAAAACTTACACCACAGTTTAAGTATTTTTATATATTTTATATGACACTTACATACAGTATTTAGGTGCTTCACACAGTTAAGCTACCAGTGACATGAGAATTCTGCTCTTGTTAGTTTGTGGGAAACAAAAATTGGAACTACCAATCTTGGGGATCTGACCAATATTTCATCAATTCCTCCCTCCTGTAGAAATAAATACTTCAAAAGCTCAGATTTTGTGTTTCATGCTATCTCTTGACAGTCCTGGTCAGGCGCAAAATGTTATGACTTCAGGCACTGAACAGACAAGGAGTGCAAAGATCTTTCAGAAAGAGATTTCAAAATTCATATAGAGATGCCCAGTATTTTATCTTCTTTAGACAACTGGAAAACTGAGCCAAAATCCCTAATGGAATTTTCTGAAGATGTACTTCAGAAAAAAGCAGACCCTAAAATTTAGTCCAGATTCCTCAAGTCCCAGTGCAGGGCCCCAACACACACAGCATGATACATCATGGAGAGTTGAGTCCTATTCTCAGACAGTAAAAATTTAAAAAAGTGGAAGTCTTTGACTTCTAGGACTGCACCAGACCCTCTTGAGAAGCCTCTAAAAACTTCCAAGGTATGTAAAATACAAATACTGTCCACGTATATAAACCAAACTTCCTTTTTCTCGTTAAAGAATCCACTATTGCATGCAAGAGGTCAGCAGGGCAATTCCCTTGCACTGGACAAATCCAGAAATTTCCACTGTAAAAGTTTTGAACAGGCAGAGTTCAGTTAAGTAAGAACTCTAAAAATACTGAATATGCATATTTATCATGTTTAGGCATGGTGTAAGATATAGGAAATGTGCAGTGCAGTTAAATCCAACATGCCACAGTAGAAGCTGATTTTTTCATGTGATTGTGGTGATGATACTCACCTGGTGTCCTGCTCCCTGGAACCTTCATGTAGAGCTGCACTGTGTTCATGCCCAGGATGGTATGACCAACATGGCTTAGAAGATTTCCTGCTGATACCACACGTACAAAAGCAGGAAGTTTTGTCAGTTCATGGAGTTGCAACTTCCACCTGCAGCAAAATAGCAAATTGACAAACTGTGAATCCCTGAAACTCTTAGAAGAGTCTGGGAAACATAAACATTTTCAAAAAATTGGTGAGCACAGGTATCTGTGTTACTCTTTCAATTTTAAAACATTTCCAAACACAATCACAAATCTGACAGGCTAGTTGAGGGGAAACATAATTTTGCAGCAAAAGCTGAAACTACAGATCAGAAGATCTGGAATCTGTCCAGGATCCTACAAGAACTATTTCAAGTATCAAAATCTAATTCCCTATGAGACTCAGGTTAGTTATGCTAAGCTTCCTCCCAACGGCTTGTTCAGAGTAACAGTTAATTATCAACTGGTTTGCATCTACAGATGGAATTTCCTTTACAGAAAAATGTCATCAATATCTAAAATTTTGTGGCAACCTCTAATCACATCCACAGATGCACACGTTGATCTTCCAGTGACACTGCCACAGAAGATGTCATCATCTTAAGTGGTCCTTACTCCCCAAACACCATAAACTTTTCTTCTTTTCTCATGGCTGAAGTAGACCAGAATTGTTGTACTTGGGACTGATAGTCTAGGCATGCTGGATCTTTGATGGAAGTAACTAGATCTTTGATGTATTAACTAGAAATTGAACCAATTACTGGACAATAAAAACATACTTTCAGAGTATTTATAATATTTTCTGTGCTATTTCATCTACTCACAGAAGGATATATAGTTAAAATAATGCTCAATTTTTATTTTTTTTTTGAGGCTCTTGACAGGTATCATGGTGTACCCACAGGTAAGCACTGGTCTGGTCTTTGCTACATATTTTGAACCCTGTTACTGGACAAAGAAGTAAGATTTGTGGAAAGGTGGATACAGGTGACAGTATGAAAGAAATGAAAAAACCCATGAATAACAAAAATTTAGACAAACAAAAAAAAAGAAAATAACCTTTAATCTTGCAATTTCTACTCAAAAAATAAAAACGTGGTGTTGTCAGAAGTAATTAAGTAGCTAGCAAACAATTTAAAGCCTTGCAATGAAACAAATGGGATGGATTAGAAGGAGGACTAGAAAGACTGATTTCTGACGGATGTTTAAAATAATTTCTGCAAAACCAAAAATCCTGGAAAGAGACATTTGAAAAGATATTTTAGCATGCGGAAGAGTTGTAACAACAGTCTGAAGAGCAAAGGTAACCATTTCGTTGTGGAAATGGGGTGTGCAAGTGGAATTTATCAACAGACTGACTGATGTCTGAGAATACTAAAGAGGATTTCCAGAAGGATTATCATCACGTAGAATACCACTATGAGCAGGAGAAACTGTAATCAACTTACTTCTTGTCATCTGACAGGTCAATGTTGGTCCCAAACTTGATTGTTTTAAAAGGTCCTCTTCTCCTCCTCCCAGAGCTGCAAATGTAAGAAACATATCAGGCAAATGTGAAAAGGGAACGATGTAAAATAGCACATATAACCAACCACAGAATTAGAAGAGTTATACCACACTTACTTATCAGAAGATGTGGATTCATTATCTGAGTGGTCCTTGTGGTGACTCTTCTTCTCATTTTCCTCCTATAAAATGCAATTTTGAAAGGTTTTTGCATATATATACACACACGCACATAAAAGAACAGATAAAATATATAGGTATAAAGTGATAACATAGGCACAGATGGAAGTACATTTGTTTCAAGATACTGACACAATCTTTGAAAAATCCATGTCTAAGATTTTGTGTCAGTATTTCTTCATTGTGAAGAAAATAAAGTTAGTCAAATGCATTGAAAAAAAAAAACAACCTCTTCATGGCTGCAGGTTCCATGACATTCAGGCCAGGCCAACAGAAAATGTCCACACTGTAAATATTTCTGCTGGCCTGCATTCAAGTTGGAAATGAGTATATTGGTTTGCTCCATTACAAGGATGACCTGGAATCCAGCACTACAGAATTCTCTTAACTTTTTCAAGTAAGAACATCTTCCTCCCTTCAAAGTCAAGCAGGTATTCTGACAGGAAACTAGGATGACTAATATTTATAAAACTAATTTAATAAAATCCATTATATAAAATCTTTTGAATTTTTCATAGCCATATGCTATTTTAGCACTAGCAGTAGCTGAGACCATGACTAGTGGAAAAAATCCAACCAATATTAAATGATGCAATTTGATCTTTTTAGCAGACCGTGCTCAAAACCCTATTCTAAAGACTTCTATTTTGGCAAGTATATGGACAGAGAAGAAAAAAGAAAGAGACAAAAAGGAAGAAGGAACTGTCTGGATTCTATCCAAAGATCCCTGGCTTTGAATGGGATTGTTGTTAAATCTCAAAGTGCCCTGTGTACCTAAGAAAGTCTTATTCATCCTTTGACTGAAGGACAAAGAGAAACAAAAAGGAACCTAGTGATGATGGATGTATCAAATGCTGCAAGACATGTTAGAAAAGCAATGTAATAGCTGTTACAGGAATAAAGAAAAAAGATCACTTAGGGCAAGCCAAGAGAACTGTGGCTATAGAAAGAAGAAATAAAGCTTTCATTTTAAACATTGGAAAGTCACCTAAGGACAGGTCAGAGCAGTGTTAGGCAAAGGACACATGTACAGTGTCTTTCTTATTTCCAGGGGAAAAATGAAAATCATCAGTCTTAAAAACTATTTTATATATTGTATTTTTACCACCAGTTTGTAACAGTGAGGGGAAAAAAAATCAGAACACCCTACAGGACACACTGTGGTGCAAATCCAAAGGTGAGGCTTTCAGTGGTATGTGCAATTTTATTATATTTATATACTACAAAATTAGGTACAATTTCAAACAAAGATATATAGATTGAGATAGATACAGATAGCTATAGATAGCTAGCTAGCTATTTTGTCCCAGTGATCTTATGTTCTCCAGACCCTCTGGAATGTAATACAGGAATACAACATTGGTGCCACTGCTCAAGGGGCACCAGAAACCTTCAGCCACCAGAAAACTTCAGCCAATATCCTACGGAAATTTATTATCACTGCAGAGGAAGAAAAATCCCAAGTTCTAGAAGATTTCCATGCCCCTCACTTCCCATGGTATTCCTGTTTCTTCATCCTGTACCAGCTCATAGCCTTATGACTAGATTCCATTCTATTCTCTTCAACTAGCAATTCATTTCTTTGTTTCTAATCCTTTCTTCTAATGCACAAAATTTAAATTTAGAATTTCTCCGTCCCTTCTAACTGAAATCATTCCTGTTTCTGTGTAAAGGCAGTGAACACTGCAATAATCGATTTCCCACCCTGACCTTTTCCCTGTTTTCTAACAAACAACTGGTCAAAATTATCTTCTGGTCTTAGTTCTACCTTAGACCAATCTTTTTGCAACATCAGGTAACATAAGTCTCTTAGGAAGTGCCCACGGCCAGTTTCAAGAATGTGCTCACAACTTCAGTAAAAAATGTTAAAAATACCAATAAAATCACATTTCACAGAATCCCAGACTATAAGAATAGTTAGGGTTGGAAGGGACCTCTGGAGATCCTGGAGTCCAACCCCTCTGCCAAGGCAGGAAGGGGAAATATTATTTCTGATACTTCACTCTCTCACATAAACCTTAAAACTTCTAAACTAAACACGAGCTGTTATGTTTGGAACCCAACAAAAGACTAGTATTAGTGTAAACTTCTAATAAGCCACATCTAAATTAATTCAGGATAGTAGGAAGAACAAAGAAATCTGATTTCAAAATGTGCGAAATCAGAAGCAATCCAAATTGTAAAAAAGCCTTGAGTTCTAAATATTTTAATTTGAATTTTGACATGATACAACAAAAGCTTGAACTAATAAACTTTTAAAGTATGTAATAACCATGAGCTTTACATTATTGCACTGAAGCTTACACTAAGCATTTGGGAAGAACAATACACTATTTTGACCCTCTATTCAAAACAATTTTTGAAAATTTACCTGTGCTCTTCATGCTAATGGAAATGTCTGCTCTTCCTTAGCAGTTTCTGCTTTTTCCAACAGCCATTATTAACTGGCCCCAGAGTCAGTATGCAGTCTGTGAATTGTAACTCGAATAGTAGCAGTTAACTTACCCTTAAAGACTCCTGGAATGAGGAGGCCTGGTACTGTGCATATTTAGCAATTGTTGTGTGAGATCTACTGCTTTCACAACGCCAGATTTTCTTTGTTCCAGTGGGGTCCCAGTTTTCATCTGCTGGCTGCAGTAGTTGTGTCCTTACTTCTACTATGTGTTCATTATTCGCTTCTACCAATGTCTTAGTAGAGAAGAGTCCTAGATCTAATTAACAGCAAGGAAATTAATAAATGAAGGTTAAAATAGAATTTAAGAAATCAGGAAAATGGCTAAAGTTATCAAAAGGTTTACTCTAAAATCATTTTCACCCCTCAGTCTTCACGACACTGCCCAGCTGAACATTAATTATTGAGACCCAAAACCTTTTCTCCAGACATCCAGTAGAAAATTAGAAAAAAATTGGCATCTATGGACTATATTACAAGAAACATTTTACATGTCTTGGGTAAACAAATCTGCAAACAATGTTCAAATCTATTACCAAGAAAGTATTTTTCAGAGCAGAGCTTTAGGAATGTGCTTCCATCATAAAACACCTTCCCTTACCAGCAGTGATAGTTTATCTATCTAGAGACTTCAAAATACTGCACACAGTCAAATTACAGATCACTAGATCTAAACACTAAAACATGCATCCATTTTTTTATAGGAAAGTGCCTGGCTGTAAACTTCCATATCTACAGCTCAGCCTCTCTCTGTGCTCATCACAATATCTGCTCTATTTGTGGTGAGGATTTTTTTGACATGACCAAGGTGAGAAACAACAGCAAACTGAGAAATGACAAATTGCCCTAATGACTCAGAATATACAGGTAAAACAGTATTATAGAAATAAAATATCCACTTCTAAACTGAACTGAGAGACTTCTCTTTAAAAAACATTAATTTTTCCCCCAAAGTAAAAAAAAAAAAGGCAAAACAAAAAAGGTAAATTTACCTAATTTAAGCGCTCCAGCAAGGCCACGTATTACAGTAACAGGGTTGTTTGGATTTGTACAAAATTGATGTAAAGGTGGAAAGAAAGCATCTCGTTTATTTTCCAACTGCAAAATTATAATGCAATATTAGATGTCAGATCAATCTAGATTCCTTATTTTTAAAACAAGAAAGAATAGCAAAACAAAAGAGAAATAACAGAAAGAAAACAGGAATTTTCTGCATTTCCCTGCACTGTGGGGAATGAACAGCTACACCATACAATTTTTTCCATGGCAAATGCTGGGTTCACTCCTGAAATTAATTTGTTACTGTAATTTGTTTCTTGGCATGAATTATTCCCAGGTTGCTTCAGCTTTGCAACTCAGGTTTCCTGAACTTAATTTCTTTATCTGACAGTAGCCTTGTACATTCCCTAAATCTACAGAATTCTCTGAAGAGCAATACGGTTTCTTTTCAGAAGTAAAAAAGCGCTATTTTACAGATAATATATACAAGAAACAGTATAATTAAAAGACTACTCTCATGGTATATCTCTTGTTAACCAGAAAGGTTGATTTGCTTATGCTTCTCTGCACCTATAACCTCAATTTTATGCTATAGCCTCCCTCCTGATTTTTCTTTAATTGCTATGAAACCTTTAGGATGCTGAAGGCATTTCTAGCAATAAACAAAACACAACGGAGAGTTCCCAACCAGTGGCACAACTGCACAGTCTGTGACAGCGTGGTGACTTCCCAGCTTTGTGAGGACTCAACAAAGCTGGGATGGACTTTTATGAAGGCAAATGAGTTCAGGTGCAACATCTGGCAAACATCTGGAAGCACTATAGCATCCAGCCTAACCCAGCTCTGAGCACACCCAGACCCAAGTGCCAGCCTCTTCTGGTCCCCAAAGTGAGGTGACCAAAGCAACTGGAGCTTTTCACACCACCTGTAGGGACACACTGTAATTTATTTTTCTGCTATTAAGGAAGTGGATATCCTGTAATTTATTATTTTATTACTAAGGAAGTTGCCTCAATGAAGCTATTATGAAAACTTTCTTGTCAGAACAGAAGTTGTAATGTTTGCATAAGAAAATACTACTCAACTAAACCCTGCCTTTTCCTGGTGACATTTTGTTCCTAACATCACCTCAACTTTTATTCATTTTTCTTCACTATGTTTTGAAGCAGACTGTTATGGGAGTTTAGTTTAATTATTTGCCTATTTATACATAAGCTGTCACTTGCAAAAAACTGTACATACATTTCTGAAATACTGTGCATTGTATATCATGAACTGTTTTGCTTATTCTGCCAACATTTTGAGTATTAAAAATAAAAAATCTGAAGTATTTTTCCTTTTGTTTACTGAAATTTGTAATTTACAGGTCCTTTAAGAGTCAAACCATGTCTCAAAATTTTCTTTAAGGTCAACATTTCTCCTGCTTATATACCAGTTTGGAGAGCACCGTAATTAGAACTCAGTGATGAACCGTGCATCTTTAAAATAATTACATTATGTAATTCAGATATCCAAACAATTACAGAAGACAGGCAGCAATGTACTTCTGCCACTAGATTTACTTACATAAATACTAGGTGTAGGTGGATTCAGCTTGTCCTTTGGCAAAGGAGGGTACGGTGGAGGCGGTGGTCGTGGAGGTGGGCATTTATCCAATAGAATACTACTGTTAGATAAGCCATTTTTACCCAGATTCCTAAAAGGAAACAAGAGCTGTCTCTGTCAATACTTGACAAATAAAATAAATGCGTATCAGTGTAATCTCTTATGCAAAATAATGCTGTATAAGGAGAAACCGTAATTTAAGATGCAAATAAAGCTCGTATGTTTTAATCAAGAATTTTCTGTGGATAATTTGGTATTATTCAAATTTATTCCCACTTCGCCTGCTGAATCTGCAACATCACCACTATTAGTTAAAAATACAGCCATTTTAAATAAAAAGCAATCATGACACATTTGATAAAAATTTAACAGGAAAAGGTTTCAACTGCAAATGGAGAAGAACCTTAACAGGTGGACGATCATTCCACAGGAGCTGAGGCAGCAGAGCAGAAGTCAGAAAATGGCAAAGTCTCAGCCAAAAATTGCTGAGTCACGAAAACCAACTACAGCTACAGCACAGACACTGAACTGAACCACACCTACCCCTCCCTGCCTTACACATTTTGAAGCATTAGGAGCCACTGCTGCATAATCCGTATTTTGGAGCAACACGGGACAGGCCCTACCCCCAGTGAGCTGCTGTGTCAATGCCCCAGTGTGTGACTCCAGGGAAAACCTCTCTGCCTGTACTTGCAGCTTCTCCCTGGAGATTTCCAGGTGTGCAGGACCAACTGGATGTGTAACTTTTCCTATAATGGATGACGTGGAAAGTCTCCATCCTGACCTTAGCCTGTAGTCAATACCCAGTCACCAGCACCGGGAATGTACCAACAAAACCATCTCTTACATTCTTGTTAAAAATTACTCAACTACTTCAAAATTCTTCCCACTAAACACTATTCAAATCTTTCTTCCAACCTCCTTTGATTCACTGTTTTTACATCCCACAACACAGGATGTTTCTAATGTGTAATTTAGTCATATATTTTCATAAAATTCATTGGTTACTAAAATTTTTTTTGATAGCAACAGTCTTTAGCAGAAAATACAGCTTTTTATCAGATGAAACTTCCAGTGATAAAACCTTGTTTCTAGAATGGTGAAACAGCCAGATACTGGGTCATGAGATCACTGCTTCAAATGAAGCTAACAGAACCCCTAAGATGGCTTTGGGGCTTGGGATCAGATCAGCCAAACTTGCATGATAAACACTTTAAACAAAATGGGCAAACATCTCACACACCCCAAAGCACACCTGTCACACAGCTCATTCCTTGTGCTAGGTGAGTCCAATGCCAGAATTTCACTTCCAAGAAAGTGAAAGAGTGATGCAGAAGCTTTGATTAGTCATCATCCAACTTGGCAAAAAAAATCATTGGCCAGCGCTTAATGTCTGATGTAGCTATTGCAAAGGCTTCACGGTCCCACATACACAAAAGAAGCCAACAAAAGCAAACAAAGAAAGAATCCAAAAATAACACCTGATATAAAATCTGATATCACCACACAGAAATTTACTGACCACAGCTGCATGAACCTGAGATTCAGACCATCTACGCAAAGTGAAACTAAAATCTAAACACCAGGTATCAGACATTACTACAAACTCTGCATTACCAGTCCAAGAAATAACCCAAGAAAAACAAATGCACAGTATTAAAAATAGGAGAGAATTTTGACAAAATTCAGTTTGCACTGATAAACAGTTCTAAGGAAATTTCTAAGTCAAGGAAAATAAGAAAAAGTAAAATTGTTCAGAACTAACAGGACTTGAGCTGCTGCAGTCACAGCAAGGTAATCACGGTGAAAACTCAGTAAAGCCAGAGCACATGGGGGTTTCAGGGAATGCTGACAATGGAGAGAGGAGACACTTCTGTACACTTAGAGAAACTATAGGTCTGAAAAGGCAGAGGATAAAGGGAAAGGAACAGCACAAAGGAAACAATCAGATGAACAAAGGCATCTCATAAATCCAGTACTTGAACCTGGTATTACCAATTGCATGCTATAATTTCCTATTAACCTACTAAAACTCAATGTGGAGATTTTAAGAGGAAAATGGACAAAGAAAAGCAAAGCTGAGATAGCAAAACATTCATAATTTAAGTGGCACAGGAAACAGATGGGCAGAATATTTAAAGTTGTCTTTAACAGACCAGCTTCACTCTATCATAATTTTTTCCTATCATCTTTTTTTTAACTATGAATCAGAGTATCTTACTATTAATAACAAGGCAAGAGAGCTATTAAAGAATAATTCTGTAATTGTTAGTGTGCCAAACAGAGCAATAGAAATTATAAAAAACACTACAGAAATACTAAAAATATTTGCTACCACAGTGTGAGTATCCACTGCCAGCCTCTCCACTTCTGGAAATACAGAGCTACAGCCAGTGGAAGGAAAGTGACAGACCCTTTTTGACCACAGCAACTGTGCTGAAAATCCCACATATCTCAACCTGAAGAATGCAGTTTTTGTGAGAGGATTTCGTAGTGGCTGAAAGGGGCAACAAATGCACTGCTCAAGACAAAACAAGCTTGATTTATCCCCCTAAAAGAAACTAGATACCCAGTCATCTGTGATGGAGGAATGAAGAGAAGGACATTCATTTAAATTGCCTTCTAGAGGAAAATGGCATGTTGTGGACTGTGCACGGACAACACCCTTCATTCCCACAGAGTGGAAGAGAAGGCAGGAGCAGCTGCCAGGCTCAGAAGGGCAAGGGCAGGGGTGCACAGTGATGGGCAGCCTGTCCTGAGGCACAGCAGCAGCACTCAGGCCACTGCAAATCGCCCCAGGGGCGAAAGCAACAACTCATGGAAGTGCTTCACCCTGAGGAACAAACCCAAACTGCCGTGCTTGGGAGAACATCAACCAGTAAAAGGATAAAACCGCCGCCTTAACTTCACAAAAATCACTCAATCAACTAGGTTGGAAAAGACCTCTGGGATCACTGATCCAATCCATGACTGCTTTGTCACCCAGACCATGGCCCTGAGGGGCATGTCCAGCCCTTCCTTAAAGGCCTCCAGGGACAGTGATGCCACCACCCCCTGGGCAGCCCATTCCAATATCTAATCAGCCTTTCTGTGAGAAAATTCCTCCAGATGACCAACCTAAACCTCCCCTGCCACAGCTTAAGACCATGTCCTCTTGTCCTGACACTGGTTGCTTGGGATTATTTCATACAGTCATAGGATCTCTTGAATAAGCAATCATCACATTCATCTGAACACCCCTTTTAGTTGTATTTTACTGTTTTCTAGGATACATTCCCACAACTTTTAAGAGACAGTTTACAGCCTTCAGTCTCAGATAAGAACTTCCCCTCTGGCTGTACCTAAACACACAGCTGAGCAGAAGCCCAGGTGTGACCCAGTCTCAACAGTCACCCACGGAACACTTATCAGGCAGTTGCCAGGCACTGTTTAGATACAGGATTGATCCTGCATCCTCCCACCTGACCAAAAAGGAAGTATCACGCAGATTTAAAGCTACCTGTGTTACTATACCAATTTTAACTCTATTTTGAAATAAAAACTCTAACTTCAAAAGGTATTAAAGTTAACAGGATAAAAGTTATTTTCCCAGAACCAAGAATCATTAATTACCTTTCTTTACATTTATTGAATTGATCGCCTCAATGTTTTTATTATTTCACTCAGCCCCTTTATGTCAGACTGAGAGAATTATGTCTATTTCTCAGGAAGTGTGCTCTTCAAGTCCTCTGGAACTTTTCCTGTTTTCCAAGAACTATTAAAAAAAATCTATATGAACTATAAACAGTTCTCTGGCTCACTCTTTCAGAGTTCACGGATGTATGTTAGTTTTCTGGGCCTCTGACTTAATGCCGAATTTAAGTATAAGTGCTGTTTAACCTTCTCCTTGAAAGGAGAGGACATTCCATGATGTGAACATTTTATCTGCCATTCTCCCAAGCACAGAACAAAAATATTTACTGAACACTCTCTCCTTGTTGACCATGCTAGTACTTCTACGCAGACATCATTTTTTTGATTCTTCTTTTTTGTTTTTGTCTACAGGTCTTCCTCTTCAAAACGTAATTTCTGTGTTTTCTAGAACTCTTAGCTTCAATACTTTTTAAAATATTTACCTGTTTTGTTTCTGCTTGGGAGATTACAACTTTCTGGTGATAATGAAAAGTTCCTAAACAAATTCCAGTTATCTATACATTTGGATTTTAGGTACAATTTACAGGTCGAAACAGAGTAACTTAAAAACATCTGTGCTTGAGTAACTTAAAAACATCTGTGCTTAAGCAGTTATTTTTGTTGTGAAGTCAGTCTAAGTGAATTATTATTTGAGGATTAGCTGCATGAGAATTAACAAGGTTTTACTGCTCAGGAGATTATAGTAACTCAGAAGAACAAAATGAATACCCTTTCTTCTCCCAATAAAAAAAATCACATTTAAAATGAACACAAGGAACCATGGATTTAGTTGATACTCTATCTCAATTCTATCAGAATTAATTAATCTACGAAGAGGAAGGAAGAAGACATTTTCGAAACGTGCCTGCAGAAGGAATCAGTTGAAGCAGTCACTTGATGCAGCCCTGGTTCAAACCAGAAACACCCACCCTTGACAATTAGCAGAGACAATCAGTTGCTTTCTTACTCTGAGTTATTATAAAACCACAGAAAAACGCCTGTCAGTCCCCAGCAGCCTGGGAAGGAGGTGGTTACACACAACACCCAGCTTGGCTCCCCGAGCTTCCCCTCCCCGAACTCCTTCTGTAGCCAGGGGATAGAGAGGAGCTCTGAAAGGGAATATAAAGAAGTCAAGTCAAGCTTACATTATGCTTAAATGCAAGTAATGCCAGATAATTATACAACCTGTTTATCATGCGATTCTCTACCCCAGCCTTTCACAACCAGGTACTAGCTGGCAATACTCCCAGAGATCTTTCATGAAACTACAGAAAATCCTACAATAGAACTGTGGATTTTCTCATTATGCAAATGTATTTCTAATTATTTTTGAATTCTGTTCTGGTTTTGACCTCAATAGTACAGGTTGGCAGTGAATTTCATAGGTTAATTACATGTTATGTAAGAAGTAATGTTCTTTTTTTTTTTTCCTTAATGACTTTTACATCTTTCCTCTCTATTTCATTTGCTAATCACCTTGCTCTGAGGCTGTAAGGCCAACAGAATCACATCAATGACTTACGTAAGAGAAGCATTATAACAAGTGGCACCAAACTTTTTCATACCCTTGCCTTTCCCTCTGAACTGCAAATTTTCCCATGTTTTTATTCTTTTTACTCCCAAATACTTCTGCTTCCCATCTGCCGAGTTCCGTATTTGCCTTCTGAACAAAACAGAATCTCTTATTCTAAGCAGTGTCTAGCTTGTGAAATCACAGTATTTCAAATTTTATTCTTAAAACTTTTGCTATGGTGAAGTTCACTCGCCAGATGTAACATGCCTTTAGAGGAACTGAGCAATTCTGTCTTGAAGCCAAAAAAGCTCTTTGTTTGTAAATAAAATTCCCAATAAAACAAGAACTGCTTTTGTTGTTTTTAAGAACAAAACACTTAATTTAATCCAGGTCATTCCTCCACAAAGTACTTCCCCTCAAATAGATTTAGGTTCTTTTCCTGTGGACCATGGAGCTCTTAAACTATTGATTCACTGACTTCCCAGACCAGGCTCAGGGAGAAGCAACTTCAGTAAGGACAAAACAAATTTCTCCTGCCCCAGGCTCCAACAGAGAGCAAGGAGCTCTGCCTGGAGCAGGGAGAAGTCTGCCCACTTCAGCCTCTGCACTGGCCTTCCCACTCCTCCTCAGGAAATGGATTTACTGCCCTTGTGTAAATGCTGGCCAATTATCAGACCCTTTTCCAGATTGTTTA
This sequence comes from Cyanoderma ruficeps, assembly GCA_008694505.1. NCBI lineage: Eukaryota > Metazoa > Chordata > Aves > Passeriformes > Timaliidae > Cyanoderma > Cyanoderma ruficeps. The sequence goes on along the minus strand of VZDJ01007754.1, from coordinate 45,394,431 downwards.
GCCCAGACCACCCTCACAGAATCAACAAATCATTAAGGTTGGAAAAGACCTTTGGGATCATGGAGTCCAACCTGTGACTAAACACCATTTTGTGAACTTGACCATGGCACCACACACCACCTCCAGGCGTTCCTTGAACACATCCACGGATGGTGACTCCAGCACCTCCCTGGGCAGCCCATTCCAATTATCACCCTTTCTATGGAAAAATCATCTGTTTGCTGTCCTACACTTTTACCATTTTACAAGGCCCCTTGAGCTCATCTCTCCTGGTCTCCTGTCACTTTTCTCAATGGATGGCTCTGTACTTTCTCTCTTTGAACACCAAGCAGAAAGAACTATAAAAAGGCCGTATCAGCTCTTGATATACATTACAGTCAAACCTCTCATTTGCCTTCCCCAAACATGCCAAACTGGTGAAGCTTTTAAGTTCAGAAATGCTTCAGAGTTGTCAAATCAGGCTTTCCATGTATCACCATATAAATGACAAGGACAACTTCCAGCTGACACAAAGTTGCCCAGTGACCCAGCTGGGCTCTTCAGAACTGTCTGAGCACCTCTTTAAAGCTCCAAGTTTTCTTTGGACCTTTGCCTGTTTTTTCAAGGCTGTGAACAAACTTAAATAAATAATGAGGGAAAAAAAATAATAAGCACGATATTTCTGACTTCTTTTATGAGAAACAATACAAGTCAGCTCAGGAACTTCTATACACTGCTTAAACTAAGGACTTGACCTCAGACCATTTTTAGAAAGGACAACTGGTAGACTCTCTTAACTGAGATGGATACTGAGTTTTTATCCCTACTCGGGGATGTTAATTAGATGCACCAGTTGAAACACTGAGTGAGAAATCAGCTGGTTTCACTTCAGTAGAAATAAACACCTCGAGTGTTAAATCTCAAGTCTTGTGATAATGTTTCATTAAATCTCCTTTCAGAAAGATTGCTCACAGGGAAAAGATACTTACATTTCTCAGAGCACAGGGAAGAGCTTTTGATAAGTCTCTTTAAGGAAACCTGATACACAACCAGACCAAGAAGCACACTCTTCTTTTTTCCCCCCCATTAACAATTGGCTTTTCTAAAAACGAACTCAGAGCAGTTATTCTTAGCATATTTTCTTCTTTTAATTACATGATTTTCACTTATGTTCAAAGATTACTTGGGTTTGTGTTGGCTTTTCGTTATTCTGTTGTTGTTGGGGGTTTGTTTGTTTATTTTTAATGACCTTAACAGGAGATTTTCTCTCGGAATCTCAGGAAGGATAATTAATCTAACAGTGTTCTCTTTTCTCTGTTAATTTAGCCTGCTCAGAGGCCTAAAGGATTACACTTTACTATGTAAACAGTTTACCAAACATACTTTAGTTGGTTTATAACCACCTTAAAATTTACTGTTGCAACCAGTTTTATTGGTAGGGAAGACAAACCAAATCACACTTACACTTCCCAGAATCACCTCCCCAATTCCTTTTCATCCCTACACTCCAGCAGCAGTTTAACAAGATGAGCCCATTTGCCACCCTACTGTTCTCCAGAACAGCATCTTAATGAGATTTGCATATCTGAGTCAATAGCACAGCTCCTGCATTTCTCAATTCCTCGTGGCTTTCAAGGATTGTCTGGCCCTTCAAGGGAAGGTCCTTGTCCAAGTATCAATTGCTGTGGCAGCACCCTATGTCTGACCCCTTCTCAGCCTCCTCAACAACCTCATTTCACCCCACGAACAGAATGGGGCTCTGTTAAATATTTCCTCAACATTCGCACCAAGGGCGATGGATATAAAGAAACTTTTCAGCCTCCGCAATTATCTTGCCCTACTTAAGTGCTCACTTTAGTCTTTGGCAAAACAAAGCATTTACCAAGTCCGTTTCTACAGGGCAGACAACCTATTCACACGTAACAGAAAAAGAATCAAACTGAGTTTTCTCTTTGGCATGTGTTTTGCATTTTATGACACAAAGCATCTCCTTTCACCTAATGGCTTCACTCGAGCAGCTTTTATTAAGGCAACACTTGTTTATGTAATGCAAAATGACAGTCTCCCAGCATTTATTTTTGTCTAACTAATTCTGATTTTATTTTATTGTAATGCAAGAAATCCGAATGCCTGTTCTAATAAACTGCTTTCACTTTAAAACCCACCAAATTTCCATACTTCTGATGCTCCTCCGTTCTTAAGCAACACATAAAACCCTTGGAACATTAACAGGTCACTTTTTGGTGGTGAGCATTACCATGTTGCTTCCTGATAAAATCCCTCCTGTGAGACGAGGAACTTCATTATCCTGCAGCTCACCCTCCTGCAGTAGGTCAATTGTAGTTACCTTGTGAATCACCTCTTGTGCATTACTTAATCCCAAACTGCTACTAATTCCATGTCCTTTGTGCTCTAAGCACAAATAAACCTGTAGGGTCTGAAAGATGCAAAAATTGGCTCCTCTTAGACAAGACTTTTTTTAAATGTCAAAACATCTGAAGAAAAAAAAATTAACAAATAGCCATCTGAGGACTTTAATGCGACTTAAAAAGAATATAAACACCCTGGTTTTGAAGTAAGCATATAGTAAACAGAGCCAAATGCAGAATAATGAGGAAGAAAATAAAAATGATTAATCTAGTGCACCAGCTATAAAAAAATCCAAGTTACATCCACCTGCTCCTACCTGTCAAAACGTCTATTTTTACTAGAGAATACCATCAAGACAACAGGGCAACAGATTGTATCAAATGACTATTGTCAGATAGCAAGAAGAACATGCCAGAAGATAAGAAAATGTAATTATCCATATTACAGATGAAGCCAGAATGTCTTTCTGAACATATCAAATAAAATTAGGGTATGTATATAACAACTGACACACATGAATACATTTAAGGCCCAATACAGTATAACTCTGATATATAAAAACTAATTCTACAGGACAACTCTTCTTTCCCCAAGCATTAAGTTTATTCAACACAGGTGTCTGGGGTCCTGTATGGCCTTTTTATCTGTTGTGTTTTAGCATTTCTTTGTTGTTGTTTGTTTTTTTCTCTTTTTTTTAAAGAAAAAAATTTATTTTCATATTTTCTACTATGGGTAGTTTTTTGGCAATTTTTACAGTAATTCTAAAAATCAACACTTTTGGTCACAAATTCATATTTGAACCTCAAGATACCAGTTGCAGAGACAGCACCCAAATATAATCAGTAAGTACTTTCAATTCCTTGGTTTTGCATTACCTTACACTCTGCTGAAATAAAGGTCAACGTGCAGTACCAAAGTTCATAGCAGCTTATATATTAGCACATAAATATCTTCCACTTTTCTAAGTGTAAATTGATTTTTTGGCAAATTAGCAGGCCTTTCAGCAGATTATCTTTTAAAATTCTCCCTTCCAGACATTTTTCTTTATGTCAGTCATGCACACAACAGCTGTAACAAGGATGTTCTACCCAAAATTCTGCTCCAGAGCTGTCATGTGTACTCCTGCACATCTTAAAACAAGGCCTAATCAGCTACTCAGTAAAAGGCTGGGAAATCCCCGTCTTCAACTTTATGAACATAAACTGTCAGACATATTAGAATGGTGGGGGAAAAGACCTCCACTATTTATATATTATATAGTGTTTATATACGGTTATAATTTTTATTAATACGAAATAACAGGTAACCAGCTGCAGCACAGGTGAGTTACTGTATTTCTCAGAATCTCCTGTTATTAGCAGACATATGCAGAGTTTCGAGAAAGCATTGTTTGCCTAGAAGAATTTCTGTCCCTAAACCTGTAAAAATGGTCCAGACTGATGCATCTCTTGACTTCAGAGTTGCTAAAAAACAACCCCAAGTCTTTCCTCCACTTTTCCCACTGCCCACCTTTCCTTATCATCCAGCTTTTAAGTCCTCTGCCTTGCTGTATGAAGGTGCAGACAGGCTGAAGAGGGAGCTCTCAATCTCTACTCCGTAGGAAAGAAAGGAAAAAAAAGCACATCTAACATCTTTTGAGCTGTCTGCAAACTACACAGGATGAAGTATTAGCTTACCTTCCTTGAAAAATTATGATTACGTGAGCCTCATACTGACTGTTAGAAGCCAAGTGAAACACCTTTAGGAGCCTTCCTTTATCTTGGAAATTAAGTATCACTAGGAATCCTATACCTCCATCAAAGAGCACAAACACAAGGACTTGGTGGTTTACAGGCTTTGTAGCTAAAATGGTAAATGTTTTGCTACCCAACACTAACTGCAGCTCTCTCCTACAGCAGCACACTCAACACATCAAAATGCAACATTTCAGCAGAGTGAAACACTTCCCATTACTCTGTGAGGAAAGCTACATTCCAGTTCAGAGGCAGATCAGTTAAACTTCAAGGAAAAAAGTCTCTAACAGTTTGTATTATGCCGATTTGCAAAGCACTCACCCTAACACCACACATAAGATATTTTAATACTTCTACTAGAAAGAACATACATGGTCCCAATTAAAAAAAAAAAAAAGAGTTGTTAAGCTGTTAATTTTTATGAATGTAGTATGTGTAGCAATATCACTTGGGAATGAACATTACAGTAAGACTTAATATTTGAAAGATGACAAAATAGGCTCCCTAAAGATTTTTTTCTCTCTTTCATGCAATTTACCTTGGTAACAGATAGTGACAGACTGCTATATCATGGATCAGTATTAGTCATCAAATCCCACAACATTAGGAACTATGAGCTCTCAATCACAGTAACAGATGCAGGGTTTTTTTTCAGAATGATACAAACAGGCTTTTATACTATTTCTTTGATATCAAAAAGAGTAATGCTCAAACCCACCATATTTGCTATATAAAACATAGCAAACATATATCCTCAATAAAATATTTGGAGTAAAATATACTGAGGTGATAAAAATTCCAACAAGAATTCTAACAGAGAAAAATACAGATAACATTTCAACTAAAAGAACTGCAAACACAGTTCAGGATGGAAAACAGTGGATTACAGCCCAAAACACTCAATAACCATATGCTTATGATTAAAGGGAATTCTGTGAACTTTAAAGGCATCTTAGGTAACATTTTCAAACACAGTGACAACTGTAAAGGACAGCGACAGAAATTACAATGCTCTAAATTGTGATTTTAATTTCTCAGCTTCTTTGGATTTTGAACCATTTTGTTTTTAAGAGAGCAGGCAAATCTCCCCAAAGCCTACCAAGAAAATCTGAGGACTTTGAGATATTTTACACAGAGAAGGCTGTGAGCAGCAAGCTCTAAATGTGAATTTGCAAAGCTAATGACTACCTGACAGGCTCCCTGCTAGCACATGCACCAGAGATGAACACTGACAGATTCAGCTGCAGCAGTTTAAGTTATCATTGCTCTGGGTTCAACCATCCTCCTCTGCCACAGGCCACCGGCTATTGCAGGGGAGACTGAATTTGCTGCATTTCCAACACCACTGTAGCCTACAGTGAAACAACTTTGCCACAAGTCACTGCTAAGAAGTGTTACTTGAACTTCTACAACCCAACCTTCCACACTCTGTGCCATTCTGCACTGCCAGCGATGAAGACACCTGGGAAATCACCGTGTCATCTGCACAACCACACTGCAATCACTGCCAGGCTTTCTTGTGGCTGGCTTCATGTTTTGCCTTAATCTAGAATCTAGTCCGCCTCTGATCTAAAATGATCCAAGCTTACTGACTAAAGATAAAAACCAACAGTAAGTAACACACCTGCTGATCAACTGAAACGTACGACGATCAAGACTAAACTCCTGAAGAGTCAAAAATACCTGAACTGCAACATGACAGGCTCACAACCTGCTGCACAACAGCATTTTTAAACACAAATCCATCACTTGAACAGCTCCTGGGCTTGAGCTATGGATGCTGAAACCACCACTACCAAAAAAGCCATCTCTGGTGCAGAGCTGAAGGACAAGCTGATACACCAGATGGCTGTGTGACCACTCAGGGGGACACCAACAGGCAGGAGAAATGGGCCAACAGGAGGCTCTGGGAATTCAGCACAGGGTAGTGTCAAGTCCTGCAGCAGGGGAAGAATAACCCCATGCATCAATACATAGAAAACAAAGATTTTTTTACATTAAGGGTGACCCAGCATGAAGAGCTTTGTCCAGGCAGATTGTGGAGTCTTTCTATCCTTGGAAATATTTAAGACCTGGCTGGACATGGCTCTGAGCAACCTGCCCCAGCTGGCCCTGCTGGGAGTTGGGAGGATGGATGAGACGATCTCCAGAGCTCCCTTCCTGGACCTCCCACCTCGACATTCTGTGATTATTTATTACTTTTCCAATGAGAACATTGATTTGTGATGACAGACCAAATCTGTCTGACTTATCCAGAAAGAAAGATTCTGAAGAGGTTAATAGCAGCACGGAACAGGACTTCTTTAACATTCGTCATTTTCAACATCTAGATTGCTGCTGTTTGTTATCTAAAGAGAAGCACTTGTATAGCACCTACAAACTACACCTACAAAAGACAACTCGTTACTGAATAAAAGACAAAATGTCCAAACAACTTATTTTCCTTCTGTAGGAGCTGCATCAAAGCTCCTTATAAAAATTAAGTCGTAAACCCCATGAGAAGGATACACATTTTGAAGCAATAAATTTATCTGACATTTACTGATATCAAGTACCTACTTCAGAAGCCTTTCTTCTCTAAGGAAACAGTCATATAAGTGCTAGAAATAAAACCATATTGATGTCCAACCAAATGACAACCAAATGATGAAATAAAACCATTAGATGCAGTGGTCAAAATTGTTTTTCCAGTTTAAAACAGACTGCTCAACTATATTCTCTACAGTAGTCATTTTCATGAAAAAAATCCAAAGGTTTTGTAAAGAAACTGAGGATTGTACAAACTGATGCTATAAAATATTTCAATATTCCAAGTATTTTAAAACTATCACTTAGGCTTTTAAAAATCTGATTTACTGTGCTTCTTTTAACTCAAAACCATTTTTATTTAGTAAGAGAGGGAGCTACTCTGGCCATCTGGTAATCTGTACATTAAACTCAAATTATCCGGAACAAGATTCCACAACTTTTCCACTCTAGTTTGCCTACATTAAAATGATGTTTCCCACAGAAATCTGTTTTACCAATCTTCTGACACAGAACTGGACCTCGAAAAACTATGACAGGTAGGAGGAAGGAGAAGAAACCTGTGAGAGAGAAGGAGCCACAAAAGACACAAAGCCTGAAATGAGGACTGTGGATACCCAAAGCAAGAAGGGATTGGGAATTTAGCAGAGAGAAAAGGGATTATTTTGGACCAGTCTGGCAAGAGGATTCAAGGACTGGCTGCAAGTACATCAAAGCTCCCCTGGTATGTCCTCACCACCTTTCCCTCTGGTTATCATTGG
>VZDJ01007754.1:45087062-45384562 GCA_008694505.1 Cyanoderma ruficeps | reverse complement strand
TCTAAGTCTTGACATAATAGCACAAATCAACTTCAGCATGTAAAGAGCTCAGTTTCCTAATAAATGTTATATATCAATGACTGCAAAGCTGATGCTTACATCGTTGATTTCAGGGTAACAACTAATGAGTTAAACATTTCATTACAAATACCGAAACCTACAATTACATTTTTGCATGTATAAATGACTCCTTAGCTATGAGCCAATGCAAAAGGAAATTGGTGAAAATAATCCATTTTTATATTTACTTGTAACTGAGATTTTATTTTGGAAAGGATCCACTTTGGAGGATCCCAACGGTGATGAAGTTTCCTCCTAGTCTGGTTTTCACTTGTCTTTTAGAAGGGAAGGGTTGCTACACCTATTATAGGCAAAATGTTTTTGTTAATTACAAACTGCATTATGCATGTCACACCTGTATACGTAATTTCTTAGTTCCTCTATGGAGTTTAATTAGCGATAAATAGTTCTTTAAATCAAGAGTTCATGTGGTACCTGTGGAGAATGTTACAGACTCAGAAACTGCTGAGTCCTTGATGCAATGGACACAGGAAATGCCACCACAAGTTTTCCTTGCCTTTCCAAAAATATTTTCTCAATGGAAAAGAGCCAGCTCCTACTGCAATTTATTACTTGCCCACTTTATGGACAATAGCACAACAGTGAAGAACTTCTTTTATAGAGAGAAAATACAAATGGGAATTCTAATTTAAGCAAGGGCAGTAAGCCACACACGCCCCAAATCCCCCTGTCATGTATAAAAATGGTACTGCTTATTTAGAGGAAACTTGAAAATCATAACACAGTTTTAGTTTTGAATAATCATATGTTACACAAAGTGTTCCAGTGTTATCTCAGCCTTTGTTGCAGCATATGTGTAGTTAAGCATCTATGTATGTAAGCCCACTGTCATTTCTTCAGCATTAAAGTAACATGCATTATTAATTAAACAAGAAATGCAGGCAGTTTTGAGGAAGAAAACAACATTGTATCAACTGTATAACCTATCTGGTAAAAATGAATTAAACTATTATGGTATTTTCCTATAAAAATCTTCATTACATCCACTAGGTCTGTCTTGGAACAAAGACATTCAGGCTGGAATTAAAAAAAAAAGCTCCACCTTCAAGTTCTAACACACATACACCAAACACCCTTACACACTTTAATCTCTATGGATTCTTACTGGCATTGTAAGATTTTTCTGCAGGTAACTGTGGTGCTGAGTCCTACATATTAATTTTTAAAGATCACATGGACACAAAATATGGTAGTGATTACATCATGGTGACAATGTAATGTCAAAAATAACTACAACATTCAGCTTCCCATGAAATATGCACATTCTTCCTACACAAAAAAACAAAATCACAACATTTCACATTAAAGAAGCAACAAAAATATGTACAAGTATTCCCTTTTAAAAATCTTTTCTACAAAGGTAGGTAGCTGAGCACTATGGAAATGCATTCTTTGATTTATGACCATTTCCTTTATCCTGAAAGGAGTTCACTTAACACACAGATTTTCAACAATATAAAGCGGCGTTCAGGTTTAACCTATGTTTTATTTGAATCTACTCCATCAACTCTAGGGAAAATGTGCTCCTACAAAGGAGAACCTTCCACCAGTGACATGCCCAGGAAGGCTCCTGAGCACACCCTATGAGCAAAGTGAATCTGTACCTGAGTGGAGTTGGATAGTTGGTTTTTCCACGGCTCCTCTGCGCTGCTGGTCAGGTTTGTGCGGTTATGAGGTAGAGAGAGTGCGTTTCGCTGCAGGTAAGGCACGTTTCCATTACTTCCACTTTCTGTTATGTGATTATTGCCTATCAAAATAGTGTCTGTACTACCCAGCGTTCTTGCTGTGCTGCAGGGAACGGGGCCTGCTGGAAAGGGTCCATTAGCCATAGGCTGCCCGGGGCAGGCGGGACGGATTCCACGCTGAGCGACATTAGGCACTCTGGTCAGAGCAACCTGCGGCTGCTGGCCAGAGATGGAGTTTGTAGGCAGTGATGAATCAGCTGTTGGCCCGTTAGGAATTCCAGTAGATCGTACCTGTGCAACTCCTGTTTGTCTCATCTAATGGAACATGAACAAAGCAACAACAACGTTGGCTGAGAAACTGAGAAGGGAACGGTCATGCAAGGTTTGTGTGCTTTACTGCACCGGTCAGTTCCAGTTTTATGCTCGTTTTAAGACCTTCACAGTTGCTTCTGATAACCAAAATGACTGTCAGTGCCAGAAAAATGCTGAGTAAATTTTAAGTAAAGCTATCAGCACACTTTTTTTCTTGGCCCTTCAGTCGATGCTGGACAGAGAGGGAGAGAGAAGTGAACAATGACAGGACGAGAGAAATGCTGCTACTACAGCCAAGTATTTTCAAGCAGGACTGCTTTTAGATATATCCACTCACTTTACTTTGAAAGTGTGGCTTGAAAACTTTTATATTAACCAGCTGTCCTATAATAAAACACAGCTAAACTCATTATGTTTCAACTAATCCACAACTATCCTTTATCCCAAAAAAATTAAGGTAATGTGGCAAAGGGCACGAGAACTTCGTACAGCAGAAATTCTTCAGAATTCTAGAAAGACAACAGTCTTCATTACTGACAGAAGTGGTGTAGATAAGAAAAATATTTTTGTTCTCACCTGCTGGTGTTGCTGCATCAAGACAAACTGACTCTCCAGCTGTTCCAGCATAAGTTTCTGTGCTGGATTTAGATTATTTCGGTTTGCACGCAGCTGTTCCAAGTGCTAAAAAAAACCAGCAGTGTGGTTCATAATCATTAAAATTGCATGGGATTTTTAATAACTTTCTTGCATAAAATACTAAAAAGTATCCACGAAGAGAAGACTTGTAAAGCTGAAAATAATCAAGATTTCTGTTGCAGACTCAAACATCTTTCCATACACTCTCTTGCAAACAAACCTTATTGCTGGTTACTAAAATTAAAGAGACTCTGTAAATTATTTGAGTGCATAATTATTACTGCCACACTAAAATTAAGAGTGCTGGTACCATAAAAGAAAACTACATTCAAGTATGAGTATACAGAATTCTTATCATAATTATGTACATTTTAACACCTTTTTGTATTGTGCTAATTTTGTACTGTATTGATTTTATTAATACTTTTCATGACAAAATGAAAAACCTATAGGCACACATGAAAATGTCTCCTGAAAATGTAAAAAAAACCAAACCAAACAAAACAGAAAATTGTATGATTTAATTAGTGAGAGCAATATCTTAAGTTACATTATTGATCTCGTTTGCAACTGATAAATTTAGGTATCTATAACCACAATTCTGATCTCTGTACTCATTTTAAAATACTCAACCCCTGCATTATTCTACCAGTAAGTCTGCTGCTGCTAAATGGTATGACTTAAAAAGCAGATGAAGATGGTTCATGCCAAAATCCCTGGATTAACAGTACCTTCCATTCTGAATTCCCTCTGGAGGGGAGTGCAATAAATAATATATACGTACACACACACACATATATGCACGTATATTTACATGCCACATCCATCCAGCCTTTGAGTTGCCAATTTTGAAAGGCCAACTCTGAAGATGCAATAAAGGCTTTTTTATTCACTCTCCTCTTGCATCATACATTTTTGGCTTTCTTTTTATATGTGCTGGAACCTTGTCAAATTATTGCCAGCACATTCAGTCTACTCAAGAGAGGCCTACTGAGGTTCTGCTCAGAGGAGGACATTGGACCTGGAAAAAGGTGAGACTGAAAAGGGGAAAAAGTAGTAAAAATATAAAATAAGCAGAGGAAATAATGAGAATGCTTGGAGAGAGAGAGAGCATGACTGAGGAAGAACCAAAGGGGTGGGGAAGCAGGAGAAAGAGGAAGGGAAAATTATACAGTATAATAAAGCCAATATTGTTCAGACAGAGAAACAGCTGAAGAACTACATTGGAATTGAGGGCCACACTGCTCAGTTAATGAGAATGCTTTCTGCCTCTGCACTGTGCTCCCTCCTATTTCTCTTTGCATCCAAAGCATGTGCAATGCATGGGTAAAATTTTCCAGCAGGGCCTGATTTTCAATACATGGAATTCCCGCTGAAGCTCACTGCATGCCATAATGAACTGAAGAGACAACAAAACCTCCTTACAAAAACCACCCAAAATAAGATTTCCAAAGTAAAATCTAGCATTTCATATAATTGTGTTGGGTGACACAAAATACAGAAATGCAGCAGCAGACTTCATCTGAGTAGTCATTTTGTAGAATGTGCTTATTTGTTTATGCAATTTGATACAAGAAGCAACCTCAGAGGAAGGGATGACATTACAGTAATACTTCTACACCTCTCTCAATATCCCCCATATTACAGCAAGTCACAAAACTCACTTTGCATACAAATGTGACAATATGTGTATCTGTCTTTAAAACATCTTAAGAGTTACTGTATGTTCTTACTTTATAAACTATAGAGTTCATACAATATAAGTGTTCAGCTTCTGATAGAGATCGTTTAGTTTACTACCAGAACTTATCTCACATAGAGAGGCCACAAATATTAGAAGAACTTGAACTACATCCTGGGAATTATTTGGGAAGTATTTTAACACTGAATTTCAGGAATGTGAAACTAGAACACGTCCCAGGTTTATTTTCTTAAAAGGAAGAAGGAAAGAAACAAAATATTTAACAGAGCTTCTGAAGATCTCCCATACATACCTGTAATTTCTGTGGTGTCAAGCACCAAGAATGAATTTGTTGCTGTACAGGAGGATGTGACACTGTATGGCCACTGCTCCAAACATCTGAAGTATTCTGAGAGAAAATGTTACATTAAAATGTGTGACTATCAAAGGGCCAACGTAATTTCTTTTACTATCTAGATTTTATCTTATTTATGAAAGAACTAGTAATTGTTTCCAGAATACTAATATAAAAATATATAATAGTAAGAATGTACTAAAATAACCAAGTCTCATTCTACCACTCTCAACAGTATCAGAGTAGTCTGAGGAAAAAGTTAATTATACCTAATACCATAAGGAAAACCAAGCAAATAAAATTATGCAATTACCTTAAATGTATGCTACTTTTAAAACTGAATACTTTATCTACTATAACACTATTACATGATGATGAAACACTTGAATTCTAAATATAAGCAAAGGCAATAGACAGGATGACATGATTGTCTCCCTCTCAATCATCAGACTACAACTGTACTTCCTCACTGACACAGCTACAACTGCAGTATAGTGCCACCAATCTGCACTGCCCTTATGCACCTCCTGGCTGAGCTGGAATCTGATTTAAACACACCACTGAAAAATGTTTTTTAAAATTTTTAAAAACATTCCCCACCTTGATGCCAAAGGATTAAAATTTACAGCACAAATTCTGTGCATGCTGCATCATTTCAATGCATATTTCCACATAATTTTGGTAGGGGGCTCCAGTTCATTGGAATATATACCTTTGTTGGACTAGATGTTCTTTTCCTCTTGGCAGGACTGGTCAGGTCATCTACTTGGCTAGAAGGAATCATGTGTAGTGGCAAGGATTGCTGTGAAATTGGTGTTTGAGTGAGGCCTAGTACAGGTTCAGTATTTGGATGATGAGGTTTACAAGCCTAAGAATCACAGAAGGAAGACAAAAATATGGTTCTATATATTCTTAATGCTTTCCTTTCAATTTTATAATTTCAACAGCCCACATACATTAAAAGGGCTGAGCAGATATTCTGAAGCTGATCTCAATAACTGAAAAATCAGTTTCCATATGGTCATCAATGGAGGAATGTGTACCTTTCATGGGATTATTAAACCACTGCAGCACTTCTATTTAAGATGAAATCTTTTAAAATCATGAAAATCCACAAAGGTTCTAAATTGGTACCCCCATATTTCTCCCACATTTATAGGGAGCTTCCTTGATCTAATATCCCTCTGCAAATAAATCAAAGGCTTCTCTTAATAAAAGCCAATCCTGTGCTCAATAAAATATAGCTTGATCACTACCGATTGTAAAGAACCCTTAAAGCTGGGCACCTGCAGAACATAACCCAACTTCTCACCTGCTGTGCTGTGTTCATGGCACCCTGCCTGGAGGTAAGCTCTGCGGGGATTGGTAGGCTCCATGCCTCCTCAATACTAGGAAGTAATTTAGTTTTATTCTGTAGACTACCTTGTGGAAGGTTACACAACTGAGCCTAGGAAAAATTATGTAAAAAGCAAATTTAACACAAGCCTACTTTAGTAAGAGCAAGTCCATGAAATCTTCCTAAATGCTGTAGCTAATTATGTCTTAAAGAGAAGGATAGATTTAAAATTTCGGGGTTTAGAAAGGTGCTAGGTATAAAGAGGGTAACCAGAATATAAACCTTTGTGAGAATCAGAACAAAGATGAGCTCTGGATTCAGAGGTCTCATAATTCCTTTTTTCTGAAATTGCAAACAAGAGTGAAAGATAGTGTGTTGCGTATTCTCACTATATGTTATGAGAACTTAAAAATGTAGACAAATACAAAGAAAAAAGCAAAACGATGTAAAACAGTATGCTTTGATTAAATGTGCAAAATAGGGTTTATAAGGAATTAAGTTCCACTTAAAAATGAAGAAATAAAATATTACAGGCTATGATATGCTTACAGTACACATGGAAACAGGTTAAACACATCACAAACAACTGCAAGTTAAACTCAGGTGTGACTTCTCCCCTCCCCTCTGCCATGTGCTTGTAGAGTATTTCCCCTCCTTAAAACATTAGTTTTACCTGTAAATACTTTATCCGTGCTGCAAGTGCAGAGGTATTACTACAATTTTTGCTCCTAGTTGCATTTAAGTAGCATTTAATGGCATCCTGAGGCTGGTTGCAGGACTCATAGAGTGTGCCTAGGTCCATCCAGGCTGCAGCATGGCCATGGTCCAATTGTACAGCACAGATATAGGCCTGTAAAGCATCCATAGGCTGATTTTGCTGTTGGTACAGCACACTGAATAGAAAGATTAGTGAAGTTGAGAATTAATAACAAAGTCAGGACAGAAGCAACTCAAATATACAACATCCCTCCCACAACCCCTTCATAAATCTTGGCATTATACAAACCACAGTAATAAGAGTATAAAACTTTAACATGCAAAATTCACATATGTAACATATTCAGTATTTTAAAACATTGAGAAAGCAAATGAATTCATTACTTAAACTTCAAATCAGACAAGTCTGACAACATGAGTATATAAATAAAAAAGACTTTACAGTCCCTCTGAGTTCACAGAAAAGTTAAAAAGCTGATATTCTTTATTTATAGATATTTGCATGGAATTACATCATTGTATTACCCTGTATCATTCTTACCCTATTGAACACCATGTATCTGCACTTGCTTCTGATTTATCAATAGACTGCCTATAAGATATAAAGGCATCCTGAACTTTCCCAATACTTGAATAGCACCTGGGAGAAGAAAAAAAGAACTTTGGTAGTATTTATAGAAGGTAATCACTGAGCATGCTTTACCAAGACTGATCTGATAAATGTTAAGTCATGCAAATACACACGCAACATTTGCTGTTTCTGAATGCCAGACACAAGCAGACTCAAACACCTCAACATGATTACTAATTATTTATTTAAGCACCCCAAAACTACTTAAACCCTGGATTACTACATTTTGAAGGAAAACAATCATCCCACATTTGACAGATTTGCATTTCTTTCATTTGTGATACCTTATCAGTCAATAAAAAAGTATTTATCTATAGATAGCATTAGAGTGAAACAATTAAGTTACCTATTTCATCAAACAAATGGTTATAAAACTTAATGTTCTACAAAACAGAATTATTGACAGATACTGACCAATTCAACCAGGATGGTCCCTGACTGCCTGAGAGGCTTTTTATGTGCATTTCTTGCATCTCAATCATATTTAAGTAACAAACAAACCAGTTAGCTGTACTGCATATACAGAGTACCAAATTTTGTAAAAGGTGGTGTGATTCACTATTTTTTTGTATGTCTTACTTTAATTCTTCACGTACAAATTCAAAGGTATTTTGGCATTAAAGAGAACTACAATTTTACCACAGGGAACAGTATCTTCAGTTCTAAAATTAAAAGCTACAAATAAAGTCAAGATCAAATATCCATCTATATCTATTTACTAGTTGAATCAACAATAACTGTGTCCTGTATTGTTTGTAACAACTTGCCCTGTTTGACAACTTTGAAAACACATAAATAACAACAAAACATTTATTCTAGTAAACAATAAAAACCAAGCAGAACAGTACAGGCAAAGGTTTGTCAAACATGTTACACTCTTCCAAGTATTTTTGAGGCACACTAGGAAAGGAATACAATAAAATATAGCATTACTTTGCCTAAAATCATCCATTAGGTCTGAATACAGCGTTTCAGGAGATTGTTTTAATGACAATCTAACCCAATGTCCAACAGACACGTTTCACTCTGCCTGTGCATCACAAACATAAAGCCTCTCATTAGGGTAGCACCAGCATTAGGCCCCCACAAAACTTTGGCAGATGGAGTTTTTCCAGTGGGAGAGGAAGGAGGTGGTGATGTATTTTGAAATATGGCTTTAACCAACTTGCTACCTGGTTAGAAAAACCAGCAGAGAAAGGAATAGCACAGGGGAATACATGAGGAGGGAATACATGAGGAGGGAAAAAAGATTGAATGCATGACCCCGTTCTTCTCCTCCTGCCACAGTATGGACTGGGGCACAGAAATATTTTTGCTTCAGTCCTCCCTGTAAAGCAAAACAGATGCTCCCACTAAATCTTCCACCCCATTTCCTGAATCCTGCCCCTTGTCTGCAGGGCCCTGACCACCTGAGAGCAGAGCACAGCAGCTGCACGTGTGGAGGAACTCCAGCTCTGTCCTGCCTGAGAACTCAACTTGCTCAAGGTACCTGGAATGGGACTAGTGAAGAAAAAGCAGGGTTTCAGCCCAGTGGAAAATAAGATGCACGAAATGATCCCTGGCTCTTTTTCCTTTTCCCTCCAACTTGCCCTACCCCTCTGCCCCATACACTCAGTGCTGGCTGGAAATCCCTGTCTTACAGGAACAGCTGGAGAAATATTATTAGCATGACAAAATCAGAAATAGGTTCCAGCTGTATGTGACCAGAATCCCCAAGAATGTCAGCTGGAAGACACTGAGGTTAGGATATGAATTTTATTTTTGCCTCGTTCTTTTTAAACATATTCCTCAACAGAGCTGATATGTTCACATATGGACTTGAATTGCTCTCAAAGCTTTCTCCAAAACCTGAGTATTTCAATATTTACTGCTGGTTTAAGTGAAGTACACAGTTTCCTTAAAAAGGAGACCAGAAAAACTCCTCAAATTTGTATGATTTACATCTAGGAATGTTATTTTTCAGGTAAAAAGTACCGTCAACGACTACCAAACTAATTGAACACTTAAATACACATTAGAATGGATCAGTCTGAGCTATATATTGCTATGTATGCCCTTTAAAAATGGATGTCTGTCTAGGATAATATTTGTATTTTAGCACAAAAACTGAGATTAGGAGGGAGATTCTGAGAAGATAAAAGTGAAAATGAATAATGAAAAAGGTACGAAGAAAAGTAACAACATTCACAGAGGATTTACAAAAAAGAGAAACGGGTAAAACCAGGCTGGATATATTCAGATTACTGTAAATGTGCCAACTGATTAATAACTACAAAAAAGCAAAGCCACTTGGGTAACATACTTCATTTCAATTTCTAATCTTTATTCATCCCAAATATGTTAACACCTTGTCTTTCCATACACTCCCCAGAAAACTTAAGGCTTCAGTAGATACAGACATACTTTCTCTTCCTTTTTCATCTGACAGGATTAAGAAGAACAGTGTAAGATACTCACAATAATGAGTATCCCCCAAGAAATTTACCAACACAGTTACAGTATCTATAAAGTCTTTCCTCACCTTCCAAGGAAATACCAGGATTGACCAGAATTTGGATCTGCTTCTAGAGATTTCTGAAGATACTGTATAGCATAGCTTTCCTTGGTTGCCTTGTCTCCAAGCTGATCCACGGTGTGATGCATCCAGCCTACAAAAACAAACCCAACAAATGGCAGAAGTGAAATTCCCCAAGACCATTTAATACTCTGGCACAGCAGGACTTTGTAGCATTGGTGTCTTTTTAAAAATAAGGATATCAAGCAATAAAACCACTTAGATATATATTATGAAGTTTTAAAAACTTTTTAAGTTCTATACTAAAATTACAGGACAAAAAAGACCCAAAGTTAAAATTACTTGCACGTAGTTTTAAAGCACTTTTTTGGGTTTAAATAATGTTTTAAGAGATTAGGAGCACAATTATGCTCAATCTCCTACTATAAAAGTGAATGTTAACTCTTTCCTCCTCTGAACACAGACACATTCTCTGACACTGTGAAAAATGCCACCATTCTGTCACACAAAGCAATTATGTTTTCCATACATACATACATACATCTATATATATATATATATATATCTAACACGTGTAACATCTACATATTACGTTGTTTGCTCTTTTTCTTCTAAATCCTCATGTGTCCCATATCTACATTTAGACTAAGAATTTTTGCATCTCCACTTGAATCTTACATTGTCATTTCCTCCTCATTAATACAACATACTTTCCATTCACCTTGACAAATGTCATCACCTCTCATCTACATAACAAATCCATCCAACCACACGTCATATTCTTTCAAATGCCTTTTCTTCTTTCATTACATTAGAGGAATTATTAATCCCCACCTGAAAGGCCTCCCACAACCCATCCTCCCCAATAATATTTCACATGCTATTATAACACATCTCTGCTCTAGCACTGATGCAAGGCTTGGTTATCACTTCAAAGCACCTTCATCACCTTCTCCAGCTGCTCCTCATCTGCCTCTATGTTCAGATGGAATTCCTTCAAGCAGCCACAAAACTATCCCACTGCTGTTCATACAATGAGTACAAACAAGGAAATCTTTTGTGGCCAGCAGCTGGCTTGCTGAAATCACTGCAGTGTTCAGCAATGTCTTGATGTTTGCTCAATTGCCATGCATTTGTCTTAACAAGACGCTGCTTTTCAGAGAACATTTGTAAAACGTAAGATGTGACAAAAGACTGTCCCTGTCACACCCATAAACAGCCCCTTGTGGAACACTATGACACCGATTTCATAAACTACTCAAAGTTTGTATAAAGTTAATGGCAGAGTTGAGTACACACCTGCACTGCCTGTCCATTTGAAATCTCTGAGAGCTAAACTTTGAGCACCCTACATTTGTGCTTTTTGATAAAAGTCAAACTACACCGACAGGCAAGACTGAGAACTGAACTGATGAGTATCTGCAGGCTCACCTCGTTCTCTGTAATTACACTTTCCTTTATGATTTTTATTCTACCTGTTCTATACACCTCATTTTTTCTTCCATGAGCTCACACTTTGTTAACAGAGGCCGCACTTCTGAAAATGGAATCGAAACTTCCCAAATTCAACAAAGGCAGTTGGAAACAAAATTACAGCTACTGAACATTTGCCTGAGGCGGTTTAAGAAATATCACTTGAAAATTGTGGTCACAAGCAGAAGTTCAAATATTTCATGGACTGCAAGAAATGTCAGGTAAGGAGTCAAGTGGTTACAGTGCTAAAAAAGTACCCAATCTTGACTGGAAATTGATTAAGTAAAAAAATTTACCAATCAGGGGGAAAAAAAAGAGATTAAAAACACCAGTGATCCTTGCAGTCACACAACACAGCTTTGTGTCGTTAAATTGATAAATAAGCTACAATTTTCATTCAAATCTCCAGCCTCTGAAGTTCTTCAGCATACAGGTAATACTCATGCTTTAAGGAAAAAGGCTTCTCTGAGGTTGGAATTCACCTGAGTAACTGTACATTAAGGATATATGTACCAGATGCTGTTGCAGACAAAGCCTGAGATAAAGATAACAGTTCAGGGATTATGAACAAGGGTAGAAAAAAAGACATTAAACAATTTCCTCTATCTTTAGAAATGTTGTGTGCCTATTTTCTGTTTCATCAGAACCTTGCTGGATTGCAAGATAACATGTTGTATCTTTGTGAAATCTTTACTGAGGTTCTGTGATAAAAAAGAACGAGTCTATTTCTAGAAGACAGAAATGAGAACCAGCAATCCCTATCTGGTTTCTCTGCTGAAACAAGGGTTGCTTCCCAATTTTATCTTCCTGCACAGGGAGTTGAAAAAGGCAGAAAGCAAGAAACAGAGAGCAAACAAAACTTTTCCACTGGAATAGCACAGGCAGAGGAAACTGGATCTATTCTTGAGCACAAAACGAAGAAAGTACATAAGGTGATGGAAACCTCTCAGCTGTGCCATTTCCCATTTGCAAGACCTAACCTCTATCTCAAGTTCTCAACCAGCATAACTGACTATTTTTCCACTGCTGGGACATTTTTAATATGATAAACCAAATCGCAGACCTTGTCCGTACTTCACAAATGTTCCATACTCTTTTGCAGATCTTTGCAATCTCATTTGGAACAGATCTGGAACAAATCCCTCTGATGTGCTAGCCCAGGTCATGAGTCTTTTTTCCTGCTTATAGATCAATCTCACACTTTTTCTTTACTATACGTGTGTGTCTCTGCAGACATAAACTTCTTCCCCATTTCAGCACCTCAGATGCCTCATCCAATTACACAGACATCATCTAAGAATGCCCTTAGCCAAAACTCATTGGGAGAGCACTTTGGGAACTCTAAGCAGATGTTTATGTTGTTCTTAGACTCTTCCTTATGCAACAGCCGAGTACAACTGGAGAAAGAATATAGGGACAGACTGATCTCCAGTCTCATTAATTTAACGCCATTTTGGGCCAAGTGGTGAAAAGAATTGCTGTGTGGAAAGCAAATGGAACAGCAAAGAGAAGGAAGGAACAAACTGCTCTTATCCACCTCTACAGATCTTACCATGATGTCTATCTGTACTAGCCAGCATTCATCAACTGGGGATGTGTTTATCTGGGAATCACAGGGTACTCCTCCCAGTCACAGCTTTGGAAACCAGCAACAGGAGCAAAGATTTCAGTAATTCTCTGACAAGATATCTGAACTTGCCTAAATTCCAATCTGGCTCAATAAACATTAACTAGTGAAGGAAAATAAACAAAAGCTATTTTCAAACTGATTTTTTCTGTCAAAGTAAAAATTAAAAAGAGTTCAATATACAAATACAAATATGTTTTGACTGGGTTTTGCAAGTAGCATTCTGGCAGATGGCAGGTATTTTCTATTATTTTTTCTAAGCAGCAGTGCACCACCCGGAATGTGCTTCCTGAGGAGGTGTTTTTATTACCAGCTGCCAAAGACTAAATCTGTGATAAACACCAGACTGATAAATATCACTGTTAACAGAGAAGAGCAAAGGAAAAGGCATTATTCCTTCAATGTTCCAGTTAAGACCACTCTATCCCTTTCTCCACATAGAAGCTACCCACACAACAGAACTGGGTGACCTATGCTGACTGAATAAAGAGAGTTAATCCACTTTTCAGACAGAAGATAATTCTCAAAGTCACTGCTCTTACTGCTAGCACAGAGACCTGTGGCAGGATTTTATTAGTACAACCATGTGCCTTTGCTTCTATTGTGGCAACATACATCAAACAGATGAAAAAGGGCTGGTCAGCTCTTTTGAGAAGCCTGTCTTCCACTGATCAGACGCACAGACTCTCTGGATGAAACTGCTGACAATTTATACTAGGTGACATAATCCCAAGCTAAAAAAAAAATTCAAAGGGCTTACTGAGATGTAAGCAACAGTGTCCTGGAACAGCAAAAAGAGCAACGCTCAGACTCCTGCAGCAAACTCCTCCAGCAGTTTCATTTGGCATTTCACAGAGATGACTCAAAATTAGCCCACTGATTTTGATGTTTTTGTCACAGAGCACGAAGTATCCCACTCCAAATCCATACACAATCCATACATCACAGAAAAAGAAAGCACTGTGGCCATAACTTAATGCCAGTTACAAAAATGACCACTATGTGAAGAGAGAAAAAAATAAAAATGGGCATAAGCAGGCTAAATTAATATTTAGAATAATAAATTAGATGAAGAACATGGAGGTGAATGAAGAAGTTCTGTACTGGGTCGAACAATTTTAACGAAATGTTCTGGAAATCCTTTTATACTTTTATATGGTATAGAGGACAAAAGCATTTTATTCTACCCACTTTTTAGATCCTTGTCTAAAATTTATTTATCAGCTTTCTATAAACACAGAAAATGACAATTAAAAAAAAATCCTTTTCACTTTTTATGTGGTTTTTTTATATGGAACCTGATGATAAACCTTTTAGTTACAGAAGCTGGTTTTCATTACATAGTATAATTATAGAGAAAGAAAAGGTAAAATTTTCAGTTGCCATGTTCTTCTAGTCTGACACAGAGTATTTAGGTTCACTGCATTTTGCCTGGCCATTTTCACGGGATGTTAACAGAGGCAGAACAGAGAACACAGAATTCCAACTGCTGCCCTGTTTCTCTGGAAGACCACCCTCTCACTGCCCAAAATCTAACACACAAAAGCTTTTTAATTCTGTAAGTTTAATGAAAATACTTTCCTCCTCTCTTATTTACTTGATTATCTACTGCTACATGTCCTATTTGGGTGAAAATCCCACGTACCATGTGCAGTGTGTCTAAGACTCGCTTTGGAAAGGGAGCCTTAAAACACACTGCTGAAGGCAAAGGTGGCAAAAACAAAACACAGAGGAAAATAAAAAGTTAATTTTACATACCTAACTGCTGTAAGACAGTTGCTTTTACTTGTGCAGGAAGGTTTTCGATCTGCAAAAGCTGTTCATAAGCTTCCTTTGCAGAGTGATACTTTCTCTGCAAAAGGAAAAAAGTAAATGGATTAATCATAGAGCTTACAACAGATCACCAATAGCAACGATTTCACAGCACTGACAGCACACAAACACATTGACAAAAAATTCTAGATATTTTTTTTTTTTGCATACAGTGCATATGAAAGCTTTAATGAGTGATGTATACATATGGTAAGAGAATAACTTCCATAAATATAGTATTTCATAGAAACTGGCTACTTAAAATAATTGAGGGAAATTTGCAAATTGTTAGATTTTGTAAATTGTTCATACATGCACTATGCTTCTTACACTACAATGAATATTCTGCTTTTAAGGGAAAAACTTGAATGTGAATTTTTATCTGAGAAAACCCCACAAAAATTCCTCTCAGGAAATTTGTAACAAAAATAAAGATCATCAGTAATTGGTGGGTGGTATAATTTTGCCTCTTTCCTTCCCTTAGTATATTTGAACTGCCTCTTTCAAGATATTTGCTGTCCTGGTAAGAGTCCCACCACACGTAGAATTAAAAGGTTTATGCCTAGATAATAAAGGTACAATATCTTATTATCTGCTGTATAGTTTAGGTGTGCCTACAGTCTGGAAACATCCAATTTTCTATTCCCTATACAAACAAGTGTTGGTACAGAAAACACATTTCCAGGTTAGGATTGGGGTCTTAATTGATTTCTGTGAACTGTATGAGCTGTTTTGTGTATATCAGAGGTTAAGACTTCTCAATAACTATTTGATGAATTATTTGGTAAGAACATCAGCATTTATCTTTGCATTCCCTAACAACAATTGCTTAAAAGTGAATGTATTTTAAATGTTCAACTGTTCTGTGCCTCCTCTTCCACAAATTTGCTTTTAGATAATTCAACATTAGGCTTCATTCTGGCAAACAGACGAGGAATGCATTAAAATAAATGGGGCCACCTAAATGCAAATGACTGTGGCTTAATTAAATTTTTAAGCAAGGAGTACACAGTAATTAGTATTGGAGTTTTGAAGGGACGACTGGGAAGAAAACTCTAAACAATTAAATACCTACTAGAATTTAAAAACGTTATCAAGTTCTTGAAATCTCAAAATCACAAAAGAAAACTCTGGTGATTTAAAATCCTTATTCTAGTCAGGAAGAAAAATTAAAGCAGCAGTTACATACTTTCAAATGGAACAAGGGGAAGTTGGTAGAAAAGATTTTTAACTGGTGTTCATGAAATGCAAACAACTGGTAAGAAAACAAATAATATAAATAAATAAAATATCCATGTCCAGCAAAATAAAAACAATCAGGAAAATATTTTAAATTTAGCATTGGGAACAAAATTTGTAGTTTATGACTATGAATGTTAAGCAAATGAACAGAAGTTCACTGTAGAGCGTGACAGCGGAGGCAGCGATCCAGATGTCAAATTAAGTAAATACCAGTGCCTAATATTCACACTTTGAAAAATATGTTTACAGGCTCAGGAGGTTTCAGATGGGCCTTTTAAAATAGAGCATGTTCTCCGGACCTAGAGTATTTTTTACTTTTGTTATTTGTTGTAGCATTTACCCTTTAGAAATTTAATTACCTACATACCTTAAAATACTAACAAAACCCGTCACAATGTTTACATTTGGTTTTATTGGAATCAGAATCGTTTGGGTTGGAAAGTACCTAAAAGATTATCTAATTCCAACCCCCTGCCATGGGCAGGGACACCCTTCACTAGATGAGAGCTCAGAGCTCTCTCCTACCTGGCCTTGGACACTTCCAGGGACAGAGCAGCCACAGCTCCTCTGGGCAACCTGTCCAGGGCCTCACCACCCTCACATGGAAGAACTTTATATCTCTCTGCTAATTCCAAAGTCCTTGATGTTTAACTGCATCATGAACGGTTTTAGAAATGGAAAAGGGGAGTAGAACCCAAACCAGCATCTTTCTTTAGACACTGTACAAGCCATCTCACTTCCAGAGGTGAAATATCAGAAACCAGCATTAAACATTAGCATGAAAGCCACTGCTAATTCTCATCAGAACCAGGCTTGTCTCTTGTCCAGAGCCTGGCAATGCATTACTTAAAGTGCAGTACTCTGGTACTTAATTAAGGAATGAATTAACATTTTCATTAATATTAACAGAGTAGATAATTTTCAACTATATGGAGGGGTTCAAAAAACTGTTTCACTGTGTCCTGTAAAAGAAACTGAGCAACCAGCCTGTCTCCAAAACCTCAGTGATTGTGTGAGAGGTAATATCCAGAATGAAGCCAGGACACTTTAGGTTGTCAGTCTGTCAAATTCCAGAAAACCAGATATCCCTCCCAACCAGAACTGTCAGACAAACCAAACCTTAGAGCAGAATGCATCAAAACTTTTTTTGCTCTGACTTGCATTAAAACAAAGTTCCTGCTGCCTGTAATTATCAGCCAGAAAGCACAGCTTAAGCACAGCTAACACTGGTCACACACTTACACAGGACACCTGGCACAGTGACCTGGGCTGTTTAACTTCCTTCTGATCTGCTGCAGTAAAACAGAACTGATGTGTTGAATGGAATCTGGATGGTAGCCAAGTAAGAACCACAACAATCCATGAAGTTGCTTAATGGTGCATTGGGATGGGAGATATCTGTCCTGTCATACAACTTTGCACCAAAAGCATTCAAAAGAAAAATATTCTGTTCATCAGAGTTGTATCTTTTATTTATATAGAAATATTTAAGACCATTTTTCACTGTGCCATCAAAAGACAGCACTTACTTTCTAAGTGACTGAAAATATAATTTATGTCTGTCATCCATTTCATTTACAACAGGTTTTGTTTTCATGTTACATCCCTTCCTCAGTCATATGATACCTATAAATGTGGTAAAAGGGCACAACATCTACATTATGTAACCAGTCAGTCAAATTTCAAATACACCACAGCTATCTCAGTAGCCACTTGGTTTCAATTGACTTATATTCTGGAAGCTCATTAAGTGTTCTGTAATTTCCCAGAAGATTCACCTGAAAAGCTCTGTGGCAGGATCTGACAGAAAATTAGTAACACAGCTTTATTTGCTGTTCCCCTGCACATCCCTAATGCCACATGCATCATTTGAATTTGAAAATTTAAAAACTTTTAATATTGCACATAAATTTGAAAATTTCATGCCAAATATAACACATATACTTAAAAGGCACATGGGCAACTGGTTGGAATTGATTCTGTGTTTGTATATGAGAAACAATATGTATATATGCGTATATATAGATATATGAATTGAGAAACTTCTCATTCTATAATCTACATATAACCTTTTAAATATAAATACAATCTCATAAAAGAATTTTCCTGAAAGGTGTATTGTGGATTTTTTTTTGCGCTCAAATTGGAGATTAATAAATATATGTTTATTAAGATAGCTACTCCACATTATACCATGACACTCCACAAACAAAATATTTTTAATAGAGCCAAAGCTAATTAAGTTTCTTGAGTGATTCAAGACTTTAGTCTAACTTTACTAAGGCATCTATAATCTGAATTCCACAGACTGATCACATCACATAGTTCGAATCTCAACCACACTTTACGAAAATGAGTTTAAAGCTTACCTGGATTTCATATAAGTGGGCAATGTGAAACTGAACTGTAAGAGTGGGAAAATCAAAATTATTAGTTTTAATGAACAACAGCAATTACAACGTTTTGAAATGAGGGATAAACAATGTTTCAAATTTATCAAAGCAAACCCAAGACAAATTATGTTTTGAGGATACCAAAAGAGTATTTTTTTACATTGATGTTTAACACTTAATATACGAGACCTGACAGAAAATGAATATCCTAACAAAGCAGAAAACCAACAAACAGATATTGAGAAAAGCAGTCTATGGATCTTATTTGTATTCTGAAACAGAGAGTCCATTAACCTTTCAGTAAACTTAGTAATAAAATCTCTTGAAGCTGAGGTAAGAGAACACAGGTAGTATTTTCTGTACATAACCAAGCTAGAAATAAACATTTTCATTGAGCTGCCAAGAAAGAGACTAGCTGGGTTACAGAACATTATGTTACACACTGCCAGTTTTATATGGGATCTTAAATTCAGGTGGCTTTTCTTCCTTTTTAGGAATTGTCTTTCCCTTGTTAAACTGAACCAGAAGTGTTAATTACAGGTGATACTCTGATTGCTCCTGTTGAGCATTTTCAATTCCTCATACAAATTGTCCAGAATGCCATAACACAGCCTGTGCAGGCAAGAAGACTGCTGGCTGGAGAAAGAATAAAATGGAAGTGGTTTAGGAGTAAAAGCAGAGGAAAAATTATCCTCACGCTGCTCAAATCATCACAGAAAAGACTTGAGAACTGCTAACCTGGACTACCCATGGACTGGTAGATAGCTAAAGCTAATTGAGATGAATATAATCCTCATTCTGCTTTGATGAGGAAAGAAAAGTTCCTTTGAGACAGACTTTTGCTCCATGTTCGCAAGCATTACAAGTAAGAAAATACCTGTGTTCGAGCCAAGCTCAATTTATTTCAATTACACAGATACCTCTCCCTTGAAGCTACAGAATAGTGTGACACCAAATTACCACACACACAGGTAATATGGAGTTCAGGGTTTCACTCTGGATCATAAGGGAGGGAAAAAAATCTCCTTTTGTGCACTGCTTTGTTCTCCACTATAAAGAAGGAAGCCGAGTGCACTTTGGAAACCAGGTCAGAATGAAATGCATCATCTAAAAATTTAATAAACTTTTTGTGCTCCTTGCTAAAGAGCACATAACACACCCATTATGTTCACCGCATCATCAAACTTCACTCTGTGCTGATGAAAGGAAAGTCATGCTTTTGTTTCAGGAGTCCATTACTTAAAAAAATCCCTCTCTTATTTTTTTCCCATCCTAATGAAACCCTTTCAGCGTGAAGCTCCAAAATGAAGTCATGCCGTGGAGGGGAAAGGGAAATTAAAGGTGTCAGATTAGAGACTGCCTAAATAGGAAGACGAGATTCTTATTACTCGAACACTTCTGCTGGGAACACCCCCCCAGCCCACAGAAATGCAAGGGGGAGGATTAAATGAGCATTCAGGGAGGGTACCCAACACCCTGGGGGAGGGGGTTCAGTGGGACCTGCCCAAGCACCGCTCAGTCCTTTTCACTCTCACCTTTGGGGTTGTCAGGCAGTGAAGCCTTTGCATGGGGCCACCTCTCTACACTAATCTGGGGGCAGAGGGGACCGGAGGGGAAGGGTTAGAAAAACCTTACAGAAATTCAGAGATTTAGTGAAAACCGATAAAGTTAGCGAGAAAGAATATGAACAAACACGAAATACAATAAAGAATCACAAGTCTGGTGGAAGAGCAATAAAAGCCTATTGACTCAGGGAGAATTCTGCAAATTTTTACAAAATTATCTGAGCCTGTTCCTGATAAGTGACAAAGCTTTGAAGACAGCCTTGCAGCACAGCTGGCTCCTCGATACAGCCACTGGTTTCAGCCACGTGAACAAACTCCCTTTCACGACCTTGCTGATACAATATTCACAATTCCATCCAGTTTTTAAAGAAATGCTTTTAAATATTTTATCCAATGCCTCTGAAGTGAGACTTGGGCGGTAACTTAAGCTCAACATGAACAACAACTTAAGTTCAAACATGAAGGTATCTTAAAAACTGAAGGAGTAATTTCCTTCACAACTCTCTGCCTTTTAATTCTTACTCCAAAACATGGAGAAACACATTTATTCTTGCATTCAATTCCACTAACTATGCATAAATAGCTGCAGGACACTCTGTTACAGCCTGCAGTACACTGTGCCTATGATAGATCACACAGCACCAAAGACTAACATGTTCAAATACAGACTAATATATAGTTGGCATTAAAAAAACAAAAAAAATCAAATACTTTTTTTTCCTCTTATTTCTACAGTAAGGCTGATGCTGAATTTTGGATCTAACAATTTAAATGTCATGAGAATAATCACTGAAAATTTGGAGATTATCAAGATGACAAAAGTCTTAAATAATTGCTATTAAATGTGTGCCATAGTACAAGCACCAGGTTTATAAATAAGTAAAAAGCAGTCAAATACTAAGTTCCCTCCAGAATTCAAGACTTCAGAGTAATGAATAAGCTAAGTCTTAACTTTTAGTTATTCCATTTACTAAAACAATCCACAATTCCACTGGAACATCTGTCTCCACTGAGAAAGGGAGACAAGTTTTGTAGTCTCCCTCTCTAGGTACCAATTCCTTTGATTTTGAAGACCTGGTTCATTAAAAATTCATACAGTTGCGAGCATAAGACTTCAAAAAAATCCACAACAAAATAAATATTTCTTGGTTACTTACTTTCAGCGTTAGACAAAGTGCAGGGATTGCAGTCAATCAAAGCTAACTGAAAATGCTGGAAAGAAAAAAGAATTATTTGCTTTTCAAACAAAGTAATACCAGCACTTGGGCAAACTACTAAGAGTAAATCAATTTTGTACTTGAAAATCAATACTGCATTTCACCCCTTGTCTTAAAAAAACACCATTTTCAATTTCTGTTCAACTGCTTACTAGAGGAAAGTAACTTTTTTTTATTGCAAACACTGCAATGCTTCTAGTAATGTAGGATGGCAACAGATCTTCACAAAACAACTGGGTTGCATCTGAAAGGATGAAGGCATTAAATGAATGGTCATTATTGGAAGATCAAGTTTTTATACACACAGCTGGCACTGCAGACACACCAGCTCTTAGCTTCATGGAGATAAATACTTAAGCACTCAATCTATCTAGAAAAACAGAACACTCTTCCTACAAACTGAGTGATTTTAAGTTTCTTAAGAATTGAACTCTTGTCAAAAAGCATTTAATATCAATATCTCTACATTAAAACATGAGTTCTTAAAGAGTTCATAGGTTCTCATATTCACTCCTCCAGATGTTGAGAAAGCTTCAGTTAAACATTAAACCTTGTTTAATTTTAGTCACTTTTCTTTCAGGAATACAAAAAAATACCTTTTAAAACATTCTAGGTTCTGAGGTAAGTTTTTCACTCATCTATAAAGAGAGTCACAAAAGCAGAGCAATGAAGTCTGTCTGCAAGTGTCACGTTAATTCAGTGATCAGTGTTTAGTGTATAAAAACGAATGGAACAGGCACAGAAACTCCAGTGCCTGAGCTTTTCCACAAACTTTTGAGAAAATCCCCATAAGGTATGAAATTTCAATTGACATATTAGTTCAACAGAGAATATGGCCTAGGAATACAGGAGACTAAGAGCTACCCTGTGAAATACTACTGTTAATAAATACAGTTATTTACAAAATACAGTGTCAGGTGATTTCTAATACACAAAACATGACTGACTCGTCAGTATACTTTATTTTCTTGACATAAAAATTGTAATTTAGATCAAACTATTCAGGATGCCAAACTAGGTGGCACTGGGAGCCTACTGCTGTAGCTGGGAAGAAAAAAAGTCTGTATCAATGCATATGTGCAACACACTTTCAGTATTGTTGTAGTCAGAGCTTTCAGATGCTACTTAACTTTCCTCACGGTCATAATAACTCCTTGAGTACAGCATGTCTATACAAAATACATCTTTAAGATCTGTAAGATTTTATCAGACCGTCATGTTTCCAAAACAACCCTAATTTTAATAGGGACAAAAAAATTCGAAAATTAATGTATTATAAGACATAGGAAGAATGCTGACACTTCCATAAGCTCTGACATACACTGATTCAGCTTCCTCCCCACTCACTTCATCAACATAATTTGTAACATATACCAGCATTTATAAAATGAACCAAACCCAAGGTGAATAACAACACAAATTCATGAATCATAATGAACATTTTAGTAATATCCCCCCCAGAAGAGAACACAAAAACCAATGGATTCACACTGTAAAATAACTTAACCTTAGCGCAAGCATTAAATAATGGCTTACAAATATTAATTATTAGCTTATTTCTCTGCTATGTCTGTTCCTTTCTCTACTGCTCAGCAGGCAGACAACTTATAGTCTCCCCTCACTTACATTGCAATGCAGGTTGAGTGCCTCAGAGACATCCTTTAGTCTGTTACCATAGTGATTCTACTAAGCAGACAACTTTAAAAAAAAAAAAACCTAAATAAAAATAAAATGCTCTCTATCTTATATTGCATTTTGCCTGCCAGGAAAAAAAAAAAGAAAAAAAAAGGCTCTGGCCTGTACAACTGAGTGTTACCAATCTAAAAGGTACAAAATCCTCCCCGTACAGATGTGTCATCTTGCACCGTCACTTACAATTACTATGGAAAGACAAAGCAGAATGGAACAGATTTGCTCTCACCTAGCAATGCTATTATAAAAAATAAGCAGATCTAAAGAAAAAAGATTGACAACTGTTCTGTAGCAGTTCTTCTGAAGGGTTTTTGCAGTGAGCCTCACTGAGAGAAAGCAGGCAACCGTGTAAGAATACCTAACCATTTTCATATATTAAGTATGCCAACAGTATCAAGTGCTACACAGTAAAAAAAAAAAGGCAGAAATATCCTCAGCAATGCCTCCTAAAAAATTAAATACTCACTGCTACAGTAGACAACTTTTGAAATCTAAAAATCTACATTATGAAAATTTTCTTAGTATGGCAAAATTTCTACTTGCACTAATCACTAATCTACAAACAGTAAAGGAATTGATAAACCAAAGCCAGTAACTACAGAAAAACACACTGTTTGCACTAGACAGTTATCACAATTAAAAGCAATACACAGAAAACTCAAAACCTTTCAAACCAAGAACCTCTGAAATGCACATACACGAGCAAACCTACACCTCTTGCCGGATAAATAATACATAGCTCCCCATTAAGTACTCAAAATCCGACCAAAAAAACCAAAAAAACAACCCATGCACGCATTCTAACGCATCAACCTGGTCAGCCAAATGCAGGTCCACTAATCACAATTACCGGCACCAAAAAATTTAAAAAACAGCAATAATTTCCAGCTTCCATTTCTGCAACCAACAGCAGCGGCTGGCAAACATCTGCACCCCTCTCAAATATTGCAGCACTGAGCTGGCTACTGCTGTGTGGAATAGTTGTTATGCAGGAGAGGCCGCTGCAGCTCAGAGACGACACACAATACCTGAAGGTAGACAGCAGTCTATAGAAATTCAAATCCCCAGTAAGAGGATTTACCTAGAAGGCAGTGTTCTGAATGTTAAAAACTAACAGGCTCTCCTCAAGGGCTGCGGCTCAAGGCGCAATCACAAAATCGTTTAGGTTAGAAAAGACCTTTAAGATCAGCCAAGCCCTAAATCACATTCATTTGTAGCCATCTGTAATTGCAGAGTAATCTACAGCCCATTCCATCTCCTCTGGAGTCCTTGACTGGCCTCTGATTGCGGAAACAATTCCGAAGATAACCTTTCCAAGGATGAGAGGTACAGTGGATTCCATATAAAGAGAACTGATGAAAGCACTAGGTCTGGTAGTAAAGTAGCAGTAATCTGACACTGATTTCGGTAACTTAACATGCCTTCTCTCACAGAATTAACACTGATTCTTTACAATGTAACAGGCAAGTACCCAAGGTTTTTGTTGTTCCTTTAATCGATAAATGACAAAAGCAAAACGAACCCTTTTCAGTGCAAGATTTTCAGTACTGTCTCTGTTTACATCCAAACCTGAGACCTCAGCGTAGTGATTCTACTCCCTCCTCCTCTCCAGGGTGACATCAGCAAGTTTAATAGCGCTCGGCTCTGCATTTATTCAGCAAGCAAGGCAAGCCATCATCTGAAACCTGACAATCCTCACCGACTTACCATGAAAGAAAGCTCCATCATGACTCAGTAAAATTGTGTCAGGAGATGGCTTTTTCTGCCTGTGTGACCTAGGTGCGATGCCCGTGTTGCTCAGAGCAGCTTTTGTTCAGATAAGTAGGACACGGAGAGAGCCTTGTGTAACAAGCCGGGGCAGAGTGCCAAGCCTCCATTTGCCAGGCATCTCTGGGACCAGGGGAGAGGGTCAGGAGAGGACACACTCCATGTGCCGCTACAGCAGCTCATCCTGCTGCTCTCTCCACTGCTTTCGGAGCTCAAAGCAAATTCAGCTAGCAAGATAAAGGTTTGTGTAGTGCAAACACTCGGGTACTTTTGTCCAACATTCAAAAAAAGCCAGCTTACAGACAGAGGAAAAAAAAAAAAAACAACTGCTGGAGGACAAAAGGAACAAAGGCCACATATACATATACACTGAATAGCAACAGTCTGCTCTGAAGAATCTCTTGTTCTAACAAGCTCTAAGAGAAAAAATATTTTTAAACAGAAAGATCGTACAAGCTGTATTTCTGCAAGCCAAAAAAAAAGGCTGCATCTGAATCTACTGACCAATATCTTATGCGGTGATTTTCACAAAGCTATCTCGACACTCACATTTGCCTCCACCTTTTATGCATTCTTTCTGCAACATCAGAATTGAGCAACTCCTGTGTTAACAGCCTGAAACACTGCCAGCAGCAACAGAATGACTGCGAGTCTGCCGCAGCACCAGCACGGCCACGGAGCTGCTGATCCGCCCGGAGCTGGGGTCGTTCCAGGACTCAGCCTCCAGCCCCCACAGCTGCCCAGGCTGCAGGACAGCACAGCTCCGGCCTTGCTGGCAACCTGCGGCTATACTGCGAGTATTTCTGTGTGCCCTGAATGCCAGCCCTGCAGTTACACCCCATAAAACTGGATATGTCCTGATGGACAGGCCTCTTAAGCTCCAGGAATGAAGTGCACCAGAATCACTGAATATCCTGAGCCGGAAAGGACCCACAGGGATCACTGAGTCTAACTCCTGGCCCTGTGCAGCACCAACCACAAGAGTCACACCATGTGCCTGAGAGCACTGACCAAACACTCCTTGAGCTCTGTCAGGCTGGTGCTGTGACCATTGCCCTGGGGAGACTGTTCAGTGCTCAACCACCTTCTGGGGGAAGAACATTTTCCTGATATCCAACCTAAACCCGCCCTGACACAACTTGAGGCCATTCCCTCGGGTCCTGTCACTGTCACCACAGAGCAGAGATCAGCACCTGCCCCTGCTCTTCCCCTCAGAAGGAAGTTATAACTGCAGGGAGGTCTCCTCTCCTCTCAGTCTTCTCCAGGCTGGACAGACCAAGTGCTCTCAGCCTCATATGGCTCCTCCTCAAAGCCTTGACCATCTTTATTGCCTTTGGCTGCTCTTCAATAGCTTCAAGTCTTTCCTCCATTGTGGCACCAAAACTGTCTCCAGCACTCGAGGTGAGGCTGTCCCAGTGCAGAGCAGAGCAGGACAATCCCCTCCTTTGCCTGGCTGCCCACGCTGGGCCTGCTGTCCCTCAGGACAGGGATGTCCCTCCTGGCTGCCAGGGCACTGCTGGCTCATGTTCAACTTGCCCTTGACCAGGACTGGCCCCTTCCCACAGCACTTCTCTCCATTGTATCATTGCCCAGTCTGTCCATCCATCCAGGGTTGCCCCACTCAGCACCAACATCCTTAGACCGAATGCTCAACTTCTGAACCACCTATTCCTCTTCCCAAGGAGTGCTCTTCCCCACCTCCCAAATGACTGAAGATCCCACACAGCATGGTAATTCAGTTTTAGCACTTACTCCTCTTTGTAATCATGGCATTTCTAAAATACACCTGTAATTCTCTTTTACAGAAATTAGTCAAAAACCTGAGTGAAACTAGGTAAGACAGAAGAAAAGAGAACACTCTGTAGGCCAGACATGTGGTATCACTATCCACTGTCAAAACCAGTCACACTAATAACTCTCCTGTAGTTTCATTACAGTGCCATGCTGCATTAAAAACTGCCATGGATTTACTTCTTATATGTGTCTTTGCACCACTGACATATGCAAACTACAAAGACTGAGAGAGACATTTCAAACCCAAATGCTGCTTTCCATCCACTTACACTTTTACCAAAATTATCTTTCGATTAATTTCATTTTGCTTTCCACAAAATGCTTTTTTGTGTGGAGTGCTTAAAATCTTGGATATCCAACTCACAAGAGCCAAAGCTTTTCTCACCTTGTTCTTTACCTAAAAAAGCACCTGTTCCTCATAGAATTAAAGACATAAAACTAGACATAAGAAACCAGAACTTCGCACAACTGCATGTATTTTGACTAGTTATTTTAAATAATTAAAATACATAAGGTTTCAATGTACAATGTTTAAACTTAAAAACTACTCATCTAAGCCCATATGAGAAAAATAACTAGGTGGTAAAACAGCATATGAAGGCTTGAAATCACAGATTGTCACTTTCCTAAATACTTGTTTACTTATTCCTCAGAGAAAGAACATAAAAAATGAATGATATGTCTATAACAGTTATGTGCTGGCATATAATAGCTGCACTAGCTAAAAATATCTTTCATAAGTATATATATACAGGAGAAATATTTGAGTAAGTGGTAGAAAAGTGTCTGACTGACTATAAATAAGTACTTCAAGCTGTTCATCGACACATCAGTATTAAATTTCTTTATATTTCATGCATATTCATACAATTCATGCACATTTTAATTATTCTGCAGCCTTTTTCTTAGCCTAATATAAGCAGCATGTCTTAACATTACTAACAAATGAGGATCTTTAGAAGAATAATTAAAAAATTAAAATTATATTTAAATTGATGATTTACGGGCAAGATGAAAGCATAACCCTGAAGCAAACTACTGGGACAACTGTTTTGTGTATAAAGAAGGAAGAAAAATTTCTGTAAGTGAAAGACAGAATCAGTATTTCTACTAGAAGGCAGATAATTGAAAACATGAGAAACTGAGTTCTTGTTCTTCTAAAGGTTTTGTAACTGGGTACAGGGTGCACCTGTAATAAACAAAATGAAATTCCCAATGCAAAACATTGCTTTGTTTGCTATAAGCCAACCTCTAGTGTCCAGCATTTCTACTGACCATCCATTTAAAAAAAAAAACACCCCACAAACCAAACAAAATCCAACAAAACCCACACAATTCCTCCACCACAAATTTTGATACAAAAGCAAACAAAGCTTCCTCTCATAAAACCAAACCCTCAGAAAATCTCCCCCCTGGCCCCCACTGTTCCCTCAATGTTATCAACCTAATAAATATAGAAAGCAAAGGTGTTTTTTTCTCATTAAGTATGAATTCTGCATTCAAAGGGCTTTGAGGATCATGGCTCTAAACTCCCATTCAAAACACTTCAACACCATCAAGCAGGATGAGCACCAGAAGGGAGACTGGTTTTCCACATCTGTCACCTGGTGCTCAGCTCCCGCATCCCAAAAGGCTCTGGAGCAGTATGTCATACAGGCACATCCTCCAAAATTCTCTTTGAAATCTTTAATTCCCACATATTTTCTAGAAATTGTTTAAGATTCAACAGTACTTAAGAACTGAGACACACATGTGAGACAAGATGACTACATGCACCTATGAAAAAAGGAGGCCAAATTAAAAAATTATACATTCAATAAACTGGAAAATGACCATGACAGTGAGTGACTTGCTAGAAATAATGTGGCCCATACTCAGAAGTATGAATATTTTTTCCAACTACATTTACCTGATGAATAAAAAGATATATTAATGGAGATCTTGCTTTATTCTCCTTTCAGATTATCACAGTGCCACCACAGCCACCATCATCGACCACAGTGTTCCTTGTGTCATTTGTAGGAAATGGTGAACAGTAAAGGGACAGCAGGACATAGTGAAGTGAAAAAGTTGGGCTGTGAGGTAAACCTTAGCAGCATCAATTTATAAAAAGAAATCCACCCCCCAAGTCACTGCCAGTTAATTTTGGAATTAATTGTACTTTTCTGATGGATGGGGTAAATTCAGCTTTTATGTCTCTGCTCTGAAGGTAACACTGCCCCATCTGCGAGGTTACACAAGGACTGTTTTATTTCCAACCAAAAGGGACACTTTTTTTTTTCCTAAATGTAAGCCTGAAGGCCAAGTAATTTTCAACAGCATTGGTGTTGCAAGAGTTTATGGCAACCGGGTAACAGAGAAAGTCAAGGATTCTCACAGTAATCTGCAAGTCTTAACTGCAGAACAGGCAAAACCAGTAATTGATTTTGAAAAAACACTGAGTTGATTTTATGCTTGTTAAACAGCACTCTAGCAATTATCTTGATCATCAACATCTTAAAATAGTAAAAATTAATTTTGTCCTTAAATTGCTTACATAAAATACAGATGATTTATGTTAATGCTCTAAAATTGTGAAAAACATGGAATATACGACCTTCAGACTTCCATCTTTCCCCTTTGCCTGAAGACTCTTACTGACAATGACTCATCTGTTGGCAATGGTTTATTCTTAGCAATTACAGACTTAACATGAATGTTTAAATACCATCAAAAACATTATGATATTTCAAAGTACTTTAATGCAACATTGGTACAGTCTGTGAAATCCAGAGCAGCCACAAGCGAGTACCAGATGAAAAGTTACTTCCACTTTCTGCCTCCGTGTGCACAGGGAGCTCAAACTGGGCAAAGAGCCCCAGGAAAAGGGTCTGTGCTCAAGGCCAGTCACAGGCAGGCTGGATCCCAACCCCCTTAATTATCCTCTGAAATCCTGGATCCTTTTAAAAAGGTCCACAAAACCAAAAAAGGCACAACAAGACAACTCTGTCTTTTCATTGCTTTGGGTTTATCACCTTTCTTTTGTTCAAAGATGAGATACTCTGTGCCCCGGAGAATTAGACATTGTGTGAAAACATCCCTTCACACTCTCTCCTCACATCCCTTCCCCATTTTACTCTCCCCATGCTTGAGCATAACCAGTGCACCAGCACTTCACTTCATTCTCTTCACTAAGGAAGCATTTTCTGACTTGCCTCTCATGTTCCCATCACACTTTCTGGTTTAAGGTGGTTTTTTTTTAAAAAAAGATTGGCTTTTAAAGAAGCTACAGCCATGTTCCACTTAGTTTTCCCCTCAACTGACACATTTGATGTTTAAACTGGTAAGTTTCAATTAGTAACACTTTGTTTTCAAACAAAGTAGGTAACTCCTTAGACTGCACCTTAAATTAAATCCACAGCTGAGCTGAATTGGAAATAGCTCAAAGTGTTCAAGACCAAGTGGCACTGGGTCTTTTCTTTTGTTCCTCACTGTCATTCTTTACTAAGGATTGCAGCCTCCACAGCAAAGGGAGCAAACCAGAAACTCTGCTTCAGGTGTCTCAGCTGATAATTCCAGATCAGTTTTTCATTACATTTTGAACTACAAGAGGATAAGATAGCTCTGTCCCCTCCTTCCAATTCCATCAACCTTGTACTGGATGTACCAACTGGGCAATCTCAAGCTGAGCGGGCTCAGACTTCTGATCTACCTCAGTCTGCTAATGGCGAAAAGCAAAAAAACGAAAAATCACTCAATTCAATGAGGCTGAGAGTGCTGAATGAGGTAATCAGGATTGCAGGGTGGAAAATGAGACAAACTTTTAGGAAAAAGCTGCAGTGACATTGCTTTAAGAAAAACATGAAACCATCTTTAATGCAAACATCCCTCATGTTCATTTCACCATCTTTTGAAGACCATCCCTCTGCCCAGGGTAACCTGCTTTATTTGTGGCCATTTGCTTTTGTCAGCGGCTTAACCACATGCCACATAAAAGCAATGGAATCATAATAATAATTTTGCATTAAAAAAGATTAATTTCTTTCTGTTTTCAAAATACTACTTCGGTGTTTTTCCCATTTGTAGCTGATGTTTTGAAAACTTGAAGTTTGGTATACTCAAAATCCTCATGGTAAGTGACTGATTTGTTTTGCAAAATTGTGAACATCAAAGACAAGAAATGATTTAGATTGAGTTATCATAATATTTATTTAAATACCTGATTCACTGACAGAATTGCAAATTTTATGGCACAGCAGAAAATGGTTATCTATTTCTTGATCAATTTATATCAAAAATAATTAAAATCATATAATCAACTAGGTTAGAAAAGACCTTTTGATATCATTTTCTCCTACTACTTGTTACAAGATGACCACCTCCTTGCAAATTTAATCTTGTTTTCTCCCAGCTTCTTCAAAAATAAAACCAAAATGTACTTCAGCACTTCTTTTATTCTATATATCATGACATACCAAATCTGTGCCGGAGTATAAGGAAATAGGATCACTGAAGCTCACACATAATCCCTTTCTCAACCTCTACCTCTCCCTGCTCTCTTTCACCATTCATTGCATGGAACCTTTTCTACTCCTCTGCACAATTTCCAACTCCACCAATCTCTCTAGGGGAAACCTTGGGCTCTGGATGAAAAGGGAAGCCTGAGGAGAGAACTGCTTCCCTTTATCACAAAAACTGAAAGGAAAAATTCAGAGTAATACGCTACTCTTTCAAATCTTGGACAATATGACTCTAACAACCCAAGAAAACAACCTGACAAGAAAAGGATGCCGTAAGATTCTTGAAAACAAAACACTTATTGTTTTCAGTAATTTTTAGGAAATATTAATATGCAGAAATGTGTTTATAAATTACACTTAATTACAGAATTCTCAGCCCTGCAGGTGTATTTCCCACCACATGCAACTCTGTTAAAAGAACACTTCCTTTTTCCAAGACACGTAACAGCTAAATTTAGAGGCCAGAAAGGAAAGGACATGTGGGTAAAGTAGAAAATGGAAAGAGGAAAAACATGGGCAAATGTACTGAACAGAGGGAGATAAAATGACAGATTACAATCAGAGACCAGAAAAGAATATAAATAGTAAGGAACTTGAAAAAGTAGAAAAGAAACAAAGAGCTGTGTTGCCATAAACTATTTCCAATTGATTAGCCAGAAACTGTTGCCTTAGAAGCTGACTCTCAAGCCAGGAGATGAAAAAATAATTAACTGCTAGAAAAGTAACAATTATATAAAAAAGAGATAATTTTGCATAAAAACTTTCTAGTTTACTAATTCCAAGAACTTCCAGTTTACAACAAGGAAACTATAGGAAAAAAAAAAGAAATATAAAAATAAAAAAAGTCAAATAATCCAAACTGCATTTTTTTTTCCCCTTAGCTTTCAGTACAACTTCAGTCTCCCTCAAGGTTCACTATTTTTACAAGTGCCCTACACCAAATCTTTCATCTGGAATGCAGCACCTCACACACCTCAAACTTGTCCTTCTGTTTAGACTGAGACACTTCACACTAAAACACTTCTTTAGTAGGTGGTCTGTGACTTTTCTGGGCTTATGCATTTCTTGCAGCTTTAAGATGCAACACACAACTTGTAAGAAATATTAATTCAATTTGAAAGGACTTAAACCTACCTTTAAACTAGACTCATAGTCTGTGTTCACTTTGAACATAAGCCCAAGTCGCAAATGAATTTCCTTGGCTCGACAAAAGCTGGGATCAACATAAAGCGCCTCCTGAAATGCTTTAATTGCCCTGCAAGAAAAACACAGATTAAAAAAATTATTTTTTTACTGAAGTATCACTCTAAAATCAATGTTTTTTATATGGCTAACAAAGTAGATCAGAAACTATTGTTTCAGAAGAACACACCAAAATAATGGTTTACATGTAACGTTTTTGGTACACGGCTTTTGATTCTTCAAGGATTAGGTAATTTTGAACTCCAGATATCTTTGTATATTTGGAAGTCTAATCTTTTCTATTAATTTAGAGAAACTAATTTGCTGCATGAAATACACCAACATATCTGGTATTTCAGAGAAGATGACTCACAAATTAGTTACAAAATGAGTGCAAGTTCACTTACAACAGCGAGGTTGCTTTTGATTCCAGCAGTGCAGACCCCCGAGCAGCGGCAGAATAGGCAGCCTGGGAGAGATCACACACATCTCCTCCCACTGCACCTACCTGCTGCTCTTTCCACTTTCTCCTCCCTTTCCTGGCACCAGTGCCATGCAAGGACTCAAATAATACCAGTTGCTCCATTACTTCCAAATGCAGACATAACAGCCTGCCACCTCCTCACACAGTAACTTCCTTCATATTCCCATGATATGTGAAGATGGCTCTGATTCTATTTCCTTACCTTCAAATCCTCTCTCACCTGTCCCTGTTCATGATGGCGCCATACCAGATAAAGCACAAATGCCATCTAACAACTCCATCTTGGAGCAGAAAATAGTGACTAAACAAGACTCTCAGGCCACTGCATAAAACTAGGACAGCTGAAATGCAACTAAAAGATAACAGAACTGAAATCACAGAGGAATTAAGAAAGAAGCTAAGTCTCATTGTTGCCTGAAATCCAATGACAGCTTGAAACAAAATCCCTTCCCATCCACCACTCGTCACACAACAAGAGAAATCAGAAGCAGCCTCAGTCAGGGTAGATTTGAGCCCCCAGGCCAGAGAACACAATCCCTCTGCTGTCCCAGGACACCCACAGGTTGATGCCAAGTGAGCAGGTGACAGGGCAGCCTATGCAGAGAACTGGACTCACTGTGGGGCAGCACAGGGACATGGGACAGGGATTAATAACTACAGTGCTTAAAATCACTCTCTTTAGGCACACTGATTTGATTCCTACTCTCCAAGTACAGTATTATTTATAAGGACGAAAGGTTGGTTAGCAAATGCAATGCAAATATTTTTCACAGACTTTTTTACTCACAACACACATAAATTATCATTTTTGAAGCCTTCAGCAAAAACACTTCTGCTCTAAAATTCTTACAGGGTTTTTTCTCATTGGTGACAAAGCAAACCAAAGGCACAGAACTTCCTCTAGACTATGCAACTGTATGTGTGCATTATCTGACATCTTTAAATAGAACTTAGGAGCAGATAGGCTTTAAAAAAGTATTAAATTTTTATTGTGGCACTGAAGCTTCCTCTATTACAATCCTTCAGGAAGGCTCTCCTTACCCAGTACCCTACTTTTCTGCCAGCACATGGAAAATGACCAAATGAAGCACCGAAGGGACAAACCTGAAGGGACAAACCTGCACCAGAGCTAAGCTCTCTCACATCCCATCTAAATTCCCCTGAAATGCTATGGTGGTGATGAATCGCACTCCTCATATCTACACTGAATTCATAACAAAGATCCTTGTCTTGTAACAGTGTTCTCATCTTCACCATCAACAAAAACACCGATCAAACCGAAAGGCCAAAGACTGGGCTGATCACTAAAGATCAGCACGTATTTTAAAGTAGGATTTTGCTAAGCCAGAAGAAAGATTCGATTATTGTGTATTTGCATTTCTTGTCTTAATTCTAATATGGGCATTAGGTATGTTAACCACTGGTATTTAAAATCCATTACCTGTATCTTGTTCAAAGACAACATCCTAAGTTCCCAAAAGGAAGAAAACCACTGTCTATGATTCCAAAGAAAAGACAAAAATCAGGAATAAAGACATAGCAGTCCTATAGCACATCACGCAGTTTGACCATGCTAACACTCTGTAAAATTCACGTCAGCCATCCTTGCTTGGTCAGAAAA
Source organism: Cyanoderma ruficeps (assembly GCA_008694505.1). Lineage (NCBI taxonomy): Eukaryota > Metazoa > Chordata > Aves > Passeriformes > Timaliidae > Cyanoderma > Cyanoderma ruficeps. The sequence goes on along the minus strand of VZDJ01007754.1, from coordinate 45,350,245 downwards.
TGGTATTTCCATATTTCTCCTATGTCACGTCCCCATTGAAAAGATCACCAATAAGTGGATTTCTAAAAAAGTTTAAGAGAATCTGAGTGCAACGAAAATATTTCTGTAGTCTCTTGCTCACTGAACAGCAAATATTAACCATTGCCACTGCTGAGCAATGGAGTAAAACAAAGCAACAATATAATAAAAAACTTTCCAGGACAGTTTTCAAATTTAGTTTGAATGTATAATATCTTTCATTCAAAAAACCAAGAATGTTGCCTGCCCCAGTCTTTCAAAGGAGCACAGCCCTTAAAAACCCACAAATTATCATCAGTAGACAACATGAAAGACTGTGTCACATTTGGCTCAAAAACTGCTGGTCACAGAGAACCCCTCTCCAAGCTCTGAGTAAGGTTTATCTCAGACTAAACTAACTGAAAATCAAATTTTATCCTTTACTTAAATCCAGTGTTAATTCCATATTGGTTTTACAATCTGCACTTTTTCTGGGATGACAAGCATGAATAATAAAAAGTAGAAACTACTTCCACCACTGTGAAAAGGACATCATCAAAATTTCCCTAATGAAGTGATCTGAAAGAGCATTTTCAACATTTTTTTACCAGTGGTAGGTACTCATGTCTAATTCAATAACTACAACCTCATTTAAATACTCAGTAGAATTTTTATAGAATAAAACACTCAAGCTCTGAAAGGACATTTACTTATTAACTCTTACAGACAGACAAGCGATTTTACATCACAGCTAAATTAATATTGATGCAATTTTGCCTGCAGGAAACATTTAAACAAAATAGCAACGTGCTCACAATTACAGGACACATCAAGAACATGGTCTCCAGCAAAAACCTCTGCCTGTTTTCCCCTGCCATGCCCAGAGCTCCAGACTCATTCCCTTTCTATCAAACAGGAGAACATTTGCAGCAGCACTGACACCCATTCCAGAGTTGAGCAGGAGTCACTTGATTCTTGCACAGATCTTTGTTTACTCTCAAACATCTCTAATCCCATTTCTGTTCTCTGTCCAAACCTACACTCAGAAAGATGCGTGTCTGGAGGATCCAAGGCATCCAAGTTATCCAGATGTTTCCCCTCAAAGCTCTTGTATGGCTTGCCCAAAACCAGGAGTGCAGATATAACACAACAGCTGGATAAGTCCAACAGCTTCCTCCAGGGATGATGGCACAGAGCCTTCCACAATTTGGGAGTCTCCTCCATTAATTAACTGCCCCTCATGCACAGACAGAACTTCTCATCTCACTTCTTCAGCAGACTAAACATACACCAGCCCAGAGGAAAAAATATCAAATGAAAGGCCAGGAGCTCTCCAAGTGTGGAAATAAATGACAGTCATCTGAAGTCAGCAAGAGACAGCTTCCCTTTTGTTCTCTGATGATACTGACACCTGTGTGGTGAGACACAATGCTGGCTGAGTCTACCAGAATTTACTGAAATTAAATAAGGATTTTCTCCAAGAATGAGGGCATTTCTCTCAACAGGCAGGAAAGGCTATTCTAACACTTAACAAAATGGGAAAGCAGGACTGGAAAACAGACACTACAGAGAATGAAAAGCATCTCTGGACTTTCATTTTACACAGCACTGCTACAGCAATTCAGGAAAAATAAAAATGGCATCTCCAAATCAAGCCTGCCAGAATCAATACCGCAGCTATTGTCCCACCCACTAATCTATACAACAATACCTACCATTATGAAAGTGAAGAAATCAGGTGAACAATAATTAATGGATGATTATATTAAACATTTAGTGAACTCTCATAAGACTTTTATTGGATGGTTTTGCTTGAATAGACTGTGAATAAAGTCAGCTTTGTACTAGGCAAAAAAATATAATCAAAGAGCATCAATTTAACTATTCAGAAGTTATCGCTTTTGTACGTTTCAAACAAAACCCATGAAAATCAGAGGGAGCGTACAAAATAAAAGAACCTAACATTATTCTAATATGTCACTTGATGCAGTTGGAGGGAAACTTTCATTTTTTTATTCTTACCCTCTTTCAATCTTCTGACCACCTATTCTAAGCCTCATGTCATTTCACAGCCTTACTGATGAAACTGATGTGAGGCTATTGTGGACAGATTCCTATTTGAAACTCATAATTCCAGTTTGAACATAAACAAAATGTACATACACAGCAGTAGTCAGGACAATGCAGTTCATGAAACACTTTTACAGTCTTAGCTACAACTCTTCTGTCCAGAGAACTGCAACAGCTGAATAGCAAAATATTTTGAGCAGCAAAGTCTTTAAACATTTTTCTAGAACAGCAGCTGGGAGTAGGTTTTTTCATAGCGTTAGCAGAGTTTTCATCAATCCAAGAGCAGTTTGCTATGAAATCACACAAGATAAGGTAATGAAAAGAAAGTTAACTGCTCACTTCATTACTGGTTAATTGCTATGAGCATGTGTACTCTGCATGTATATTCCCACTTTATATACCTGAAAAATACATATATATAGACCCAGCTAGTGAAAGCTGAGAGGTATGTGACAAAGCAGTCTCTACAGACTGTGTGTTTAAATTTTTAGAGGTCTCCACCTGGCAGTGTGCATTCCTACACACCCAACCATATACTTGACTTTCTGTGTCGAAGAACCCACTGAGAAGCAGAGATGGTGGTTTTAGATATCTTTATATCTAGATATTGGACAGACGATGACAGTGCTTCTGCTTTGGGAAGGATCAGGGAGTAGAGGGGGGTCAGGGAGTTCCACTCAGGAATGACTGGTTTTCCACAGCAGTCTTTAGTCATGATGGAGGTGAGGAAAAGGGTCTGGATCATCTCCTGCAGGCCTTTGGCTTTTTTCAGGGTCAGTGCAGAAGGACTGAGTTTTCCATAAAACTCAACTTCTATGGCTAGTACGGAATCCCTAAACTGAGGAGCCTCAGGGCAAAGAGCCCAAATGGGGCAATAAGGGTGACTGATGTCAGTCTCCTGTCAAGTGTTTCTGAGGAATCCAGAGCCTTTCTCACAGACATTGTCCAGCAATTTGCAAAGCCACTGAAAACACTGCAGGCTGGCCTCGGGGCACCACAATCAGTACACTGGGATCCACAGGGTGTGAAATTCAATTTCAGGACACAATGTCAAAGCCTGGGCTCTATCTTTTCATCTTGATGGAAGTCAGTGGAATCAGCAGATGATAATAAACCAGTCAGACTCAGAATCGTCACTGAAGTGGAGAAAAAAAATTTGGTATCCAAGCTACTACACCTGGGTGCAGGTATTTCACAGAAATAAAGGGTAGCCTTGGACTAACTGTTGGAATTCTTTAATAATGCTCAATCTAAAAGACAACTAGGGAGGGCATGAAATGATTAAAGTTACGTGAATATCTCATTCTACTGGTTTTCTACTCTTAAGTGAGAAACAGGGTAACAACAGTAAAAATGAATCAACCACTTACTGCTTGATGATAAATGGTATAAAAGAAGGGAGTATCAAAATTTCACGTCCTTAAGAGCTGTTGTACTGCACTTGATTCAATTTATAGAGATAATACCTTACGGCACATCTTACTATAATAATTGTGTGAAATAGGTTTGGTCTCACCACACTGTTGCAATGTTCATATATACGTTGAGGACTTTTAATTCTTGCATGGACAGTTAAAGAAAATCACCAACATACAGTGATGTAACAGCTAAGATTTGTACTTAAGACAATTTTGCAATGCTGCTCTAGTATATAAAAATATGTATAATATTGAATTAGAGTGAACTGCATTATGCGACTTGGAGCCAATCCAATACATTCTTTTATGAAAGCTGGAAAACTTTAAAAATAATATAAAATATATGAACAACAATTCTAAAGCTGATCTTATTCCCACTTGCTTTTTTTATTATCTCTGTTTATATGAGACGTGCAAAAACCTCAAGTATGTCTCACCCCTTCCTTTTAGGAGGACTACGTACTTCCCTCTTTCTAAAATTTCTTAATTTCTGAAGCAGTGATGTTAAAAAAAAAACAGTTCATGGATGAATCAGAATAAATAAACCACCTGAAACAGTCTTGAGGTCTCCCCTGCCTGCTAGAAATATCGAGATACATGTCCTCTATGAGCACAAACAGATGGAATAAATGCAGCAGGAAGGCAGATTAACATTTTACTCTACAAGAAGACTCCTGGCAGTCTGTGAGAGTTCTATGGAGGATTAGGGTCTTTAAAGAAGAACACCTATTGTAAATGACTTGCTATCATCTCTAAGTCTATTGTGATTTTGTGACACCTGAACACCAACAACCCCATATCCCTCTGCTCTTGTCCCCAAGAAATCAGAGAAGGGGGAAGAAAGGCACTCAAAGGGATTAAAAATCAGAACTGCACACAAAAGTGTAAGACTTTACCTATAGCGGATTTTCTTCCTTTAAAAATTCTACCCAATACTTTAATGATACACAATGTCCTTAGCAGCACACTATACCTAACTCTGTTGTATGAATGAAATGGAAAATACAATTATTCTACTCAACTTCAATATAAGCTCTATGAGCAGTTGTGCAAGTTAGGACATCAGCTTATACTTGTGTTGTCAACAAGTGAAGAAAAATCTAAATTAATTCAAAGCTCTGATTTAGAAACACTAAACACGATCCGCTGATGGCAAATGTTGAACAGGTGGCTTTTCAAAAAATTAATTACTCTAAATCCAACTACTTTGTCTTATTTATCTTACAGTTTATCTACCATTTTCACAGTGCAAACTGTAACAAGATACAGCTTGTAAGAAATGGTGCAAAAAATACTTCTGAATGCTGAATGATGAAGACAAGGCTGCATAACAACTAGAATATTCTGAAACCTGGTAAAATTCAACCAAGTCTCATCACAAAACAGTGGATTCTCAGACTTTCTGAAACTTTTCTATTCTTCTCTTCTTAATCAGAAGGCAACAGAACTGCATGCCCTGTAGAATGCAACAAACGAATGACATTCATTTCACCACTAAAGAAAGCAGTAAGCTGCAAGATAAAATAATCCATGTTTTGAGCCCATGATTTAACCAACTTATTTTAATTGCAAGAATGAAAGTTTATGTATATTATCCCGGGGCAAGCATAAATCTTTTGCCTTAGAGATACAGAGGAACAATTTAAGGAGAGGTGGGGAGAGACATCCTGCTTCATTGTTCCCAACCATCAGTCAGTGGTCACTCACTGCATCCCTAACTGCAATCGGCCTTAGTTTACTAACACAGTGGAACTTTTACAAATCAATCAAGTAGTGAAGTCACACTCACTGTACTAACAGTCTCCACACTGAGTATAAAAATCACTGACACCACACCTTTCTTTCCCCCCATGAATTAACTCTATTTCCACAGGATTAAACACCCATAAAAGTCTGAGGACCGTTCAACAGAAGCCCAGTGACTGAGTCCATTCCATTCACCACTGTCATCACTGATAATGTAAAATCAAAACCTCAACTGAAAACCAAACCTTCCCCCACCCTCAACAAAAGCCCCACCCAGTCCTCAAAGCCCAGACAGAAATTACAACTCTTTTAACCCTGAGTTTTTACACCAGATTGAAACATTGATTCCATCTGGAATTATCGCTTCTCACATCCAAACCCCTCACGTAATGCAGCTGCCAAAATTGCTGCCTACCAAGCAAAATGAAAACAAGCCCCATTTAGCACCTCCCTTCCAAGAAGGTGTTTTATAACAGGCTATTCAACAAACCCAGGCCACAGATTATCCATGAGAGCAATTCCCAAAAGCCTGTCCAGTCATGCTGCTCCACCCCCAGTGCTGAATCGTGTTAAAGGGAGAGAAAACTCTTCTCCTCAAGTGCTTTCCTTCTCATGGAACTGTTGGGGCTGCCCCAGGTATGCTACAGTAAGACAGATACCGACCCAGGGCAGTAACACCTGCAAACATTGTATCTGTAATAAAATCAAAATTAAACTACTTTACACTCACACTGAACCAAGGGTGAAACAATCACACACTGATGGGACATCACATAATACTGACGCTGTCAGCTTATTCCAACTTACCATTGAAAGGCATTGTAATGGAAGTAGACCAAACCAAGGCCANCCAAACCACGGCCATATAAAAAGGCAGCATTCTGTAAAGGAAAGAAACAATGTTTAAAACCCAGATAAGAGTGAGTTTCCAATATTTTATCCATCCTTTGATACTCTATTTCCATTATAAGACAAATATATTTAAAATCTGTTTTTAATAGGAAGAGCTGAAAAGAAGCAAGGAAAAGATAGGCAGACACTAAAAAAAACAAAAAAAAAGTGGTTCTTCATGGTCCCAAAAAAAGGGGGTATTTTGGTGGAAGAGTAACTACAATATTCAAGTACTTTTACATCAGAGAAACTGATGTGCTCTGTTCTACTTGTACAACAGCAGGGAAGGAAATGATGAAGTAGAAATCTTTGGCAATTTAATATAATGAAAAAAAATAGTTTATGACCAAGCACCATTTTGTAGTCACAATAATTTATACTCACATAAAAGAAAACAAAGCTACACACTCTAATTTCAGTGTCTAATGTAGAACACTAATTAAACGAATCTGAAAATATGCTTAAGGAGATATCACTTTTCTATATACCAAAATATACAAACCATCAATTTCAAACCTAAGATAATCATATTTCTTCATCATAAATCCAATTTTTATTTCCTATCCCCCTACCTGCAAAAGGTAAAAACCAAAGGAAAACAACAAAAAACATTCCCCCTCTGGAAACCCATTTTCCCTCCATTTTCTTTTCATATAAACTACGACTTACTTCTAAAGTGAAATTACTAACAATATTTAATGAATGTTTAACTATTCACTTCCACAAATAATTATTACATATTTCCTAAATTAAGAAAAATATACAAATCGCTTTTTCTTTTGCAAAGTTATGCCACAGCACATTTGTTTTTTATGAAGCAGAACAATTCCATTATTTACAGGAGACATTGTACATGCTGCCTAAGACACATTTGCAGGCTTTTCTCATATATATTTGTGATTCTGAGGGACCAGGTATGCATCCCAAAACTCTGACACATGGACAAGAGCTGGAATTTCAATTGTCGAAGACTGCACTTCAAGATAATCTCTCTGCCACTTGTATGCAGTTCTTTAACAAGTCAAATTTCTAAGGAGTTCCACAAAAAGAATACTAATTTTATGACTTAAACCAAATCCAAATATGAAAGTTATAATCAAGTTTTCCTATAAAGCAACCGGTAACCAGAAGACAATTCAAAGAGCAGCATTCATCAGAAACAGGATCCAGTATGGCAATTTCATTATCCCTCATTTGCATCTTCTAAATGCAAATTAAAACCAGGGAAAATGTCAAAGATCCTTTCATGAATGCAGCTGGATCATAGCTTCAGCAATGGACAGCTTCCAGGAAAATGCTGTGGTGTGACCAGACACTGCAGCAATCAGAGCACGGGAAGATGCTAACAGGAGTGGAGAGGGAAGTGCATAAACCACAGAAGAGGACACTTCAACATGTAAACCCACATTCCTATTTGATGGACCAAAGGCACAACACAGACGTCATAAAGATAAAAGATCTCCAACTGCATACTTCATGTTTTTTACACGTTCTAAGCGTGCTCTGGCAACAAGAAGATCAGGAAGAAAACAAGCTCAAAAGCTGAGCACATGTAATGCCCTGACTAAAAAGCCATTTTAAATGAAGAAGTAAGATAGATTTTCATGAGTGCAGCATGGAAACCTACAAAATACAGCCTGCCAGGAGCCTTCACTATCTTCAGGCCAGCTCATTTTTCAGACAGAACTTAACAGGACTGTCCAGTGTCCCCTGTCATATTTCAAATCTCAGCAAAGTTTAGATCATTGTAGAGTCTGAGAACAGTGATCACAAAAACCCTTCATCGCCACACCGCAAAATTCAAACAAAAATGTGCCAGACAACTAAAAACTCCTCAATTCATAAAGAATTTGACTTCCCCTTATGAATCTATTAGAATTCACAGTCCAAGGAAGAGATTCAGAAAAATCTCCCTGATATTTTGATGCTAAGGGTTAACAACAACCAACTTTCAAGGTACAACAGAACCAAGAGGCAAGTGATGTGTCAAAATGTAATTTATGTATCAAGTTCACATAAAGCTTTCAGATGGTCCTCATAGCGCTACAAATAAACCATTACTCTCCTGTCCTTAGTTCTGTGCCTGGTTTTCCCATTTTTCTCTTGTTCTCCTTTGGCCTTAAGTCTTTTGAGACTGACCTTAAAAATATCTTAAGCTGCCGCTCTCCTCTCAATAAAATGCAATACAATAATATTTTTACCTATAATACTTCATTTCAAATGCAAAGGGGCAAATGGTGAAATGTCAGTATGGACCATGAATTTACCTGTTCTGAAATACTACTGCTCTAACCTAACCATCTATACCACCATGTATCAACTGTTTGCTGAGAATATCTAAAAGGCTAAGGTTAAAAAGTATCTTTTAAACTGCATTTGAACATGGACAGGACTCACAAGGGCTGGGACATCACAGTGTCTCAATGTATGGCTGTACTTTCCCACAAAGAATTCAAGGTGAGATCCACGTCAGTTCATTACTTTTGCAGAATACCATCAAGTTCTACATGCAGCCAAGTTCCTACTGGCAACATGAAATGTCACCACAGCTTAATGCAGATCAGGACAAAGCAGGATCATTACCCAAATCTTCATCTACAAAATGCTCTTTTTAAAATCGTAAGATTCTGTCTACTAGGAACACACCCAATCTAAAGAAATCAGTTTTCAGTTTCCTCTATTAGTTTTGACAAATTTCTCCCAAAGACATTCCATGTGTTCCAGTAAAGATTACTTCTGTGATTTAGTCCCTGCTAGAAGTAGCTATTGAGGTAGAATTTAAGGTCTCTTTTTCTCCCCAAACATATTTCAGTGAGAAGCAGAAAACAAAATTATGTTATAACAGACCTTTACAGACCTTTCCTTGAGCTTTCTAACAACCCTCAGAATGCATACTTTGGCTACTAACTTCTAATTTAATTTTTATGTTATCAGATAATATATCTTTTCACTAGAATCTTGAGCGAAAAGAAAATACAACTCCAAACAGTCTGTGCTTCAAATCTGAAGCTGAAATCTGGGTTTTCTTCATTCTATTGCCATGCTACAAAACACAGATAAATCAGCAATGCTATTTCCAAGCTGACATAATTTACATTTTCTATGAACTATCAAAAAATGCTAAAATGTTTCATACCAGCCACTAGATGGCTCAAATATCTCTTTCCATTTTCCATGCTTATGCAATTTAAGGAAATTGTCAAGTTGATATTGTGCATTCTGCCACGTACATGCACTATTTAATGCTGAGCAACGTTTCAATTTTATTTTCTAAAAGAGTATGGTATACACATTTTGTCAGCAGGTAACTCCGAAGGGAAAAGTGTATTTCCATGCATCTTTTTTATGTATCTGGTATGAATAAGCACATCGGAGACTTTTTAGTCTTGTTCATTTTAAGCAATCAAGGAAAAAAAAATTCAGCAATGAGAAAGACTCCACCCATCTCACGGGCCTTCTACTGAAACTCAAATAACTGTTTATAGGCTCCTTGAAGCAGAAATGGAAACAGATCCTCAATGTTCCATCCATTCTGTTCTCGAGGCATTTCAGGCCCAGTCCACACAAAGCCTTTTTCTCCAGGTGTCAAAGGCGCAGCCAGCAGGTCCCACAGAAATACAGCAGCCCACCAGTGACACTTATCTGCAAACACAGGGGGCACAAAAATGCACCTGACTGGGCCAACAGCTGGCTACTCCCACATTCAGATCACAAAGAGCCATCTTGGACTCGCTCTACCAATGTCCAGATGTTTTTCACCAGTAACTCACTTATCTGCCACACACCGTTGAGACCCTGTTCAAACTCTAAATTGGTGTTTTATAATCAGAGGAATTAACTTAGAAGTTATGCTTGCAAATGAAGATCTGTTTCACAGGCACACCTAAAGAGTCAGAGTAGAAAAAGACATTAAAAACTCAAAGTAGTCTCAGAGCAGCATCCAGCCAGGTCCTCGCAATTTAAAAATGAAAAGGAACAATCTCTGTCATAGTTCCCAGCACTGCTTATCCATAAACATTCCCTAGCACTGCCCCTCTCATTTGTGCTGACACAATCATCTTTAGAGTACTACAGCCAATTGGACGCCAGAAGTGATCTGAATTATTAGTAGCTAGATAAAAAGGATTTTTTAACTGTATTGGTTTCCCAGGCAAGTTCATTTGTGGACCCCCATTAACAACAGCATTAGCACAAGTAAAAGACTGAGACACAAGTAAAAGCTCTTCTGTCTACACAGCTCCCACCAAAATGTCTTTCAAACCTAGAGTGACTTCCTAAACATCACTGAAACCTCCGAAGTCACATGTAACTATTTCACTTGAGACAAAGAAATATCCATGGGTCAGTACAAGGTGGATAAAAACATGAGATAACATCCCAGCCTCCTGCCAGCCTTTTTCATGCAGGTCCTTTACCAGTAACACACACAGGGAAATGTACCAGTTCTTCTATCCATACATAAAAATATCTCCAAGGTGGGTGCCAAGAGGATGGTGCCTGACTCTTTCCAATAGTGCCCAGCAACAGGACAGGGAACAATGGGTATAAACTAAAACACAAGCAGTTTCACCTCAACAAGAGGAAGAACTTCTTTCCATGGAGGGTGGCAGAGCTCTGGAACAGCTGCTCAGGGAGGGTGTGGAGTCTCCCTATCTGGAGACATTCCAGACCCACCTGGACACATTCCTGTGTCATCTGCTCTGGGTGGCCCTGCCTTGGCAGGAGGTTGGTCTGGATGATCTCTAGAGGTTCCTCCAACCCTGACTATTCTGTGATTCTTTGTGACTCTATGGAGAAGGGACAGATGTAGGTAAAATAAACCTCTCATTTAATTAGAAAGTTGATATTTAGGCAGAAATCAGCGTGCATCCCACCATACTATATAATAACCAAAACAGGAGGAACAAAAGTTCCCATGTAGTTGGTTAGTGGAAGCCTGAAGAAAAACTATGGAAAAAAGATGACATTCAGCACCCTTATGAGAGATCAGTGACTGCTTTTCACTTGTTTACTACTGACAGGAATCAAAAAGTCTTTGATGACATATTTAGGTTGTCTCCAGCAGGGTCTGACTGCCCCCTCCAGAGCTGCCCCAGAGCCAGTGGAACCCTGAGCCCAGCCCACATCACACCAGGCTGCACTAGACACACGTGGGCAGGCGGCCACTGCTCCTCAGAAAACCTAGCCAGGAAAACAAGGATTTACAGTTTATGTTGCATCCTGTGGTCACAGGGTCTCTCGGCCACCTGTTCAAAGCAAAAGAACAGTTTTTGTGCTTAAACGGGTGAATATGTTTATTTCTTCACTGAAATTTAAAAAAAAAAAGAATGAAAGATGAAGTTTTGACACTCTGGTGCCTAATTCTTTGTCCTGACACTACTCAATACATAGTAACAGCTCCCTAGAGAGTTTGTACCAAATAAAAAATTCCACTTAGGCCCCTGTGCATAAACAGCTCCAGGCCTTCAGAAGCTGACAGGCTCTTGCACAGAGATTATACGTGCTCAGAAGACAGAGGGGAGGGTTCAAATAAAATTTGTTTAGATTTGTAAAAACATGAAAAAGAGAGCTACCTATCCACATGTGATGCAAGTTCCAATCACCTGCAAAAATACCAAGATCCCTGTGTGTATCACAAATTAGTATCATTAGTTTTGTCTTCTTCAAGGTCTTCAGGAAGCTTTACAGTACCTGAAAAATCATCACATTTATACAGGATTTTTAAATAAAGCTATCTCTAACGTGTCTGCATGACTGCTTCTTGAGCAATACTCAAAATATTCCAAGATTTGCTACTGGGTGTGTGTCTACATCCCAGTAGCCACGTGAAAGCAATTAAAATATAGAAGTCATTACTCCTGTGACAAATATTTTCTGTCATATGTAATATTTTGGTAAATAGCTACAAAGTAATTCCTCATTTTATTGAAGAAGACCTTTTCTGAAAGTAAATATTGCCAAAATACACCTACTACTTCCCGAAGAAATCCATCTTTCTTAATTCATAAAAACTACTTTTCTTCATATGACAGAAAAATTCTTGCTAGAAACTAAGCAGAAATAAAACCAAATAGAAATCAAATAAAAGCTCCGCACCATCTACACACTGTGAGAGTTTTTTCCCTTTGTAAGTAGCTCCTATCTCTGAAATTACTATGCTCCTCTTAGCCATGATACCCATCTCCTCTTTAGGAAAGAGTACATTTATCCTTTGTGATTTCCCAGCAGTGCTGCATCTCTACACTCCCTGCAGCACCTCTCTGAATGAAAACTACTTTTTTCAACTTCTTCGCAACATGGTTGCCCCACCCAAACACTTCTATCCCCACACTTTTACTCATGGACTAAAACACACATGGCAAGACCTGTGTGAACAAGCTGAAGTGGGAGCCTTGTTATCCTCCAAGTGCCTTTCCAGCACTACTGTAAGCAAAAGCTTCTTGACATACAGGGAAGGACAGGTACATCAAGACAAGACTACGGGAGAATTACTGAAACCCACAAACTGCAATTAATTCAACAGACGTTCATTATTTCAAACCCTCCTGAATAATACACTGTATTACAACTACTTTGTAGGGAGTACTGTCCTGTGAAAATGGGGAGCTGACAAAACAACATTAAGTAACTCAAATCTTCACTGATGATGGAATCTATGCAGTTTTGCAAACCACGTATTTCTTTATCCATAAATTAACGTAGGTCCATTGGCAAAAGGGACCTCCAATCAACTAGTGTACCTCCAAGTTGGTCACACAAACAAACAGCCAAGCAGTGTCTAAATTGTCATCATTGCTATGGGCACCTGACTTAGGTGCCTTAAAATATTTTACTTGATGTAAACATCTTCACTTTTCAGTTGGTACATATATTCTCAATAATTTCAGTATTTTAACAGGAAACAGAATTTTTCTGACATAAATCGAGTGAGCTAAGGTGTTGTGCAACACACAAAGGATTAAATTCACCTTGACAGACATTTTATACAGATGATTCATCTAACCAAATATAATAGTCTCCCTACAGATTCCCTGAATGCTGTTAACAATCACAAAGCTTCTAATTTACTTTGTATGATACATGACTTTATAAAAAAACACCCCCCGAGCTCCAAACAGAAAGCCATACTTGATACTGGATGCTTTATAACTAAGCCAATTTATCAAATGTTTGCACAAAAAGAGACAATCTCTCTGGAGATTATCTAGTCCAACCCTCTTCTGAAGGAAGGCACGACTAGAGCATTCCAAGGATGATGTCCAATTGGATTTTTACAGACTCCAAGGACACAGGTCCCACAAAACCCTCTAGGCAACCTTCTCCACTGTTCAATCACCTTCACAATTAAAGAAATAAATATGTTTTCATGTGTTTAACAGGAATTTTGTGTTTTCTATTTGAGCCTGCTGCTTTTCCTTCTTTGACTAGGCAACACCAAGAAGATTCTAGCTCTGCTTATTTGTAAAACTGGGTAAGACACTCCTGAGCCTTATCCAGACTGAACAAACCCAGCTCTCACAGCCTCCAGTCCCTGCATGAGAGATGTTCCATGACTTTACACATCCTCATGGCCCTTGAAACTGGACTCGTTCCACTATCTCTCCACTCCATTCTACCTGGGAGCCAGCCCAGAACTGGACCCAGAACTCTGCATGCAGTTCACCAAGGCTCAGCAGAGAGGAAAGATCATCCCTCAGCTTGGTGGCCATGCTCCTCCTTATACAGCCCAGGGTGCCACTGGCCGCCTTTGCTGGCTCATGGTCACCTCAGGTATCGGGACCCTCAGGGCCTTTCCTGCAAGGCTGCTCTCCAGCCTCCAGCCTGGGCTGGTGCACTGGGCTCCTCCTCCAGAGACAAAGGACTTGGCCTCTGTCAAACACCAGGAGGCTCCTGGGGGCTGTTCAGCTCCCTCTGCACAGCAGCACAGCTGTGTCATCTCCTCCCAGTTTGGTGCTGTCTGCAACCCTGCTGAAGGTGCACTCTACCCTGTCACACAGGTCATTAACCCAAGGTGCTAAAGAGCACTGGTCCCACACTCAACCCATGGGGTAAACCACTGATGGCTGGCCTCCAGCTGGACTTTGTGATATGTCCTGGTTTTGGCTGGAATACAGTTCATTTTTTTTCTCAGTAGCTGGTGCAGCACTGTGCTTTGGATTTAGGACAGGAATAACGTAAACACACAGATGTTTCAGTTGTTACTGAGTGGTGCTCACCCCAAGTCAAGACTATTCCATGTCTCAGGGAGGCAGAAGGCTTGGGACAGCTGATCCAAACTGGGCACAGGGATATCCTATTCCACACAGTCATGTCCAGTATACAAATACAGAGGGGTTGGCCAGGAGGGGCAGATCACTGCTCAGACTGCTCAGTGTGTGATGAGCAATTGTATTTGTTCAGTGCCTCTTTTTCTTGGGTTTTTCCTTTCTCTCTGCTTTTTGTTAAAATCGTCATTATTGTTAACATTACCATCAGAATTACTGTGTTTTAATTTGTTTCACTTTAAATAAACTGTTTTTATCTCAGCCCACATGGTTTTACCCTTTGTTTTTTTCCCAATTCTTCTTCCCTTTCCACCAGGCGTAAAGGAGGTAGTGAGCAAGTGGCTGTGTGGTACTAAAGTTGCCATCTGGGATTTGACCATGGCAGATGCTGATCACAATCCTCTGAGCCAGTTTTCAATCTACCACACTGACCACTTACCTAGTCTGTATTTCATCACTTTGTCTGTGAGCGTATTATAGGAGACAGTGTGGAAAGCCTTACTAAAATAAACAAAACCAGTATCTGTGGCTCTCATCCTCTCCACCAAGTTACTCGCTGTGTTGCAAACAGCTATCAGGTTCATCAAGCATTATTTCTCCTTCATAAATTCATGGTGATTACTTCTAGTGACTGGCCTGCCCTGAATGTGCAGGGAACAGTTTCCAGGATAATTTGCTCTACCACCTTTGCAAGAATGGAGGTGAAGCTGACTGGCCTGTAGCTCCCAGAATCTTCCTTCTTGTCATTCTTGAGGGCAGGAGGGAAATTTGCTTTATTCCAGGCCTCACGCATCTTCCCCACCACTATGACCTTAATAGGGTAATTGACAGTAGTCTCACAGTGACAGAGATGAGCTCCCTCAGCACCCACTGATATATCCTACCAGGTCCCATGGACTTGTAGATAATTTTTTAAATGTTCCCAAACTTGATCCTCTTATAACAGCAAATCTTCCTGGGTTCACACCTGCCAACTGGTCTCAAGGGCCTTGAAGGTGAGTCCTACCAGTAAGGCCCAAGTTGCTAACATGAAGTACTTCAGTGTTTCCCATATCCTTTATGATTTGCCTCATTTAGCAGCAGACCTGCAGATTCTTTCATCCTCCTTTTGCTGCTGATACACTTGCAGAAGGTCTCTTGTTGCCCTTCACATCCCACACCAAATTCAACTCCATGTGGGCTTTGGCTTTCCTTATGCGACCCCTGGATGCTTGGATGATCTCTCTGCATTTCTCCAGAGTCATCTATCCTTGCTTCTGCCTCCTGTATGCTTCCTTTTCATGCCCGAGCTCATCTATCCAGAATTCCTTTTACCCACTTCCCTCAAGTCAGGATGAACTGTTCTTGAACTTGGAGAAAGTTACTATCAAAAACCAGTGTGGACTGAAGAAGAGAGATTCCTCCACCATGCTGTCCTGTAGGCACTTCTTATTTTGCCAATACCCTTGAGGTGGGGCCCAAATACTGATCAGCACAAGCAAATTAAACACTGAGCAGGTCTTCTCAACCTCTGCTTTTCTTTGCTGAGTACTGCTCTTATTTCATACTTACTAAAGGATTTAGCTTTCCTCTTTCCCATCTAGACATACTGACCTCACAAAACCTATTAGATCTCCTCACAAATGTTTTCAAAGTACAGAAACCAATGCTGGCTCACGTGTACGCACAAACATTTCTGAAACATCTTTTTTCAACTAAGTTTATTGAAATGTTTTATTCCCTTTCATATGGCAAGTGATCATCACCATTTACATCTAACAGCTTCAAAACATTTTATGAAGTAGAGCTACTAGCATGGAATTTTCTGTCCTTGGTTCACCATTTTCCATCCCATTCCAGCAAAGATAGGAATCCCACTGAGTTGACAAGTAGCCACATTATTTCCCTGTCAGTTTCTCACTGCTGGAGAATCACTAGTGTTGGAAAAAAGCCTTACTATTATTAATTACACAGCTGCTCTACCTCAGGCACTCCGTAGAAAATGGGAGTGGACAGGCTGAATATACTACGGCATGATTGACTATGAAGAGATTCAAATACACAGAGACCAGCAAAAACCAAAGGAAAATAATCACAAAAATTCAACAGCAAAACTCTCTATGGTAGTTCCCCTTGAATCCTCACATTATGCCGGGCAGTAACAAAAACCCATCTGAATCTGGACCTCCGGTTAATGGAAAAATTCAAAGGTTAATTTTTAACCAAGTCCCCTAAGAATGCTGTTGCTGCTTTTATGCTGTTCTTTCCAGCTGAGTAACTCTTGAACCTGTTAGCTGCCTTCAAATGAGTTTTAGAGAAAGCAAGACTTCTCAAAGTTGAAAAACTGGAGGAATGTCACTGAAAATGCCTGTTGGATAGGAAAAAGAGCCCCCAAGCCAAGGCCTACTTTCATAAAGCACAGAGAGCTTAATTACTCTCTCCTCTTTGGGAAAAGACACTTAGCCCAGTAGCACAGCTTTAAATCAAGCATGTGCTTTTCCTGCTCAGAGATGCCACAGGAAACAAGATGTCATTCGGGATGCTTCACTAGGAAAAGCAGAGGAGTTTCAGTTTGTGTGTGCTTAAGTGGGAGAAGGAAGGACAGGAGGTGTGAAAGGACAACAGACACCAGTTCCTCATTGTCCAGGTCTCATTAGCTCCAGCATAAAAACAGTTTGTTCTGTAAACTGCAAACTGAACAAAATCCCACATTTAGAACAAAATTCCGAGTATCAGCTTTAGAAAAAAACCTCTCTATCTGTTTTGATCTTGACTTTATTTTTACCTTAATCAGTAACATCTAAAAAATAAGTGTTATCCAATAGCATATTTTGGGGTCCATATTTTATGTATTCTTATAAATGCATCAAAAATTTAAACAAGAATGTGTCAATTTTTAAAGGTTTGTTTTAAGAGCTGAAATGCAAGATCATTGATTAATGGTTGCTAGTTAGGGATCAATCAATTATTACTGGAAATGATTGTCCAATTAAGACTGTAGTTGGTTAAGTAGTGGTGGCTAATTGGCGTTCTAATTGGTGATTTGCTGTTTTATTTGTTAGAATGTACAAATACTTAAAATGGGATGCAAGAGCCAAGGCAGCAGGCCCACATGACAGGCAGCTGGGGGAGCAGACTGGATGGCGGGCAGCCAAGAGCAGAGCAAAGCAGCTGGGCAGCCCACCAACCATTCCCACAGAGCATTTCAATTCCATCAAATCATCATTTCTTAACAGAAAACTGTACCTCGGTAAATTTTCAGCCCACTTTGTGAATATATAGACTAGTGAGTGTAAGAGCCGTCAGTTTTTAGAGGCAAAGCAAGAAAAAATACAAACAAGCCAAATGACAGGACACTTCTTCTGACCTCCCTATCTCTGCTTATTCTACACTGCAGCTCTTTGCTCCTCTGATCCAGAGCTCAGGTTTCCTCATCCTCCCTCACAAATCCCTCTTCTTCTTCCCATTGCATCACTGCTGCTGTACCTGACTTTACTTAATTACTTCTGTCAACAGTTTCATTTCTGAAAAATTAACTCTGACAAACTGCAAATGGAAACACCACGACCGACCTGTACTGGGAACTGAAACATTTTTTAAATCCACTAGAGTTTCTTCACTTCTGACTACTACCTCACCATACTAGGTAAGAAACCTCTCAAGGTTGGTAGCTTTAGAATCTTTTCCTCTGGGGCAGTTTATTCCTAAACTCAGCTGACAGGCTGAGAGAGGAGAAACGAGAAAAAGAAGAGGGTAAATTAGCCAATACCATCAACAGGGGATTTTCTCCTCCTCTGTTAATTCAATGTCCTTTTGCAAATCTCAGGGAGCTCTTATTTAAAGACAACTTGCTGAGTGCCACAGATTAATTTTACATTATAATTTCAGCTCCTTGGTGTGACTGGACACCCCCTTACACTTGCAAGAGTCAGCAGAATCCCTTTTTAACCTGTCTAAGTGGCAGGTGTAGAGTCACCCTCCCTCCTGTCTGTCTCCTCTGCAAACAGTTCTTGGATATGCTTTGATCATTTATCTGAAATTTCGTTCTTCTGTTCTGCTTTAAAGAGGAGGATGACTGGATTCTAGAAAAATGTCACATTGAACTATACTTATCCTTTATATAAGACCATCCTTTCCAGTACAGGCTTCTATATTGTACTTTATTAAAGCAAATACTGTTTGGGCTTTTAGCTTTTTCTTCATACTCTTACTTTTTCTGATACTAAGGCTAGTTCCCTTAAAGACCGTGAGCTGTGAGATGGTGGATACAAACACTTTCAAATACTACTGTTTAAAAATATCAACATGACATATGAAACTGAATTCGTTATCATGGTTCTCCAAAATCTTTTTCTGTACTTTAAATCTATACCATTCAATGCACAAAATTTATTTTCTATTTTTTACAATACAAATATTCATTTTCACTTCCAATCATTAAAATCATTATACCAGCGCCGCATTTACAACTTTTCCATGACACTGCTCAATATACACCAATTTACATTTATTTTCTTAGATCAAAAACATGAGATGTTTCTTTCCCATCTTTTCTGAACATGTGATTACTCTACAGTGTAATCTACCTTCTTACACAGATTAAATTTTAAAAATAGTTTACAGCTTTTTTACACTTTCTTCTAAAGTCCAGTTCCCTATTATCAAGCAATTTCAGGACCATCTCTCAATTGCAGACACCAAAGTTGAAGTATCACATCCACAGAATGACAGTTCCAGGCCATGAAGACCATGATGTGAGAGCAGCCTCATAAACCTGGGATCATCACCTTGTGGTCACTTAGCAGATCTCAAAATGGGAAGGCATAACAATCCTACCTGGAAATTAAAAAGCTCTTTACAGTACTTTGCTTAACAAAAGAAGAAATCTGTCTCTCAAATCTACCAGAGAACAAGTACTAACACAGGAAGATTATGGCAATTAAGGGTACCTAAGTACAGCTCTGCTAGAAAAAGCTCCCAACATAAAACACAACAAATTTACTCTTTGGGAGATAAACCACAGCCATAGAATGCCTGCTCTGATAGGGAACACAGCAGGTAGGGAGCCTAAAACAGTCCCTCCATGATCAACATCAGGGCAAAGAAGAAAATACAAATTCATTTTCTAGAAGGTCCAATTTGCGCCTGATGTCTTGCAGAAGCATTTAGGATAAGAAATTTTATGCTACTTCTCTCTTTTTAACATGTTTTCAATATTACATTTGATCCCGTTCTGTCACTCAAACACACCCACTTCAGGATACGCTTTAGGCAGTTCAGGGTATATTTAATTGTTTAAGGTGGTAATTATTTATCTAATTCTACCATTTTCTACTTCTCAGTTTCTATTAATAATACACCATATCTCTCAAGCACTTTTAAACCTTGTTTAGTGTCTTCACTACGTGTCTGGCCTCCAACAAACACTTTTCAGGCCTAAAATTCAGATTCTTTTTGGTAAACAAAGAGAAATCTTGGGCTAACAATCTGTTCAAGTCCTGTCTTATTTACCTGCGTTCAAGTGCAGTGAGTGTTTCTGTGTTAAGGATTTTGCCTTAACCTGGCTTTATGAGATCTGTGACTTTCTTAGGCACAACCACCCCACTCTTCAATCTCTGTTTCTAGAAGCCAACTCTACCAAAGTGCCTCAGGAGAAAATCAACACTTCTGGATTTAGCTGGGTTTGATAGCCAAGACCAATAAATTGTTTTTTATCTCACACTTGACTGACATAGCACAGGAAATTTTTTCCACTTAGAACAGAGTAATCCCTTGTTGACAAGGCAGATTATTTGGGACATTCTTCCCAATGATTACAAAACTGTCGACCACCTTCTTTTCACAGCCAGAACAATGAGTCACCACGGAATAAATCTGTGCTTCAAGACACTGCTCCAATACCTCAGTGATGCCCTGGGTTCCAGACAAGTAATAAACTCCTGGCCCTGGCACTTGCTCCTGAGCTTCAATCAGCAACACATCTCAAAACACACACATCACCTGGTTTGTATGTATAGGCTGTAAGACTAAGAATACACAACCAGAATTCCAGGGGAAGATAAAAAAATCAAGGTTCAAGGGGCTAGTTAACAGGGAACACAGAAAGATGCCACAGGAATTAGGAGCTACATGTCTAGCAAAACACTAGAATTGGGAAAATCGCTGAACAGAAGCATATAAAAAATTCAAAAAATATCAGTTGTGTTCCTTTAATTTTGTACTGTTTTTCCAACCAGCACTTAATATTTATTCTCAGTTTAAGACAAGTTGCCTTCCTGTGACAGCACCCATCTGGGTTTGTCTTGACCTCACAAGTGACACTCATCTGTTTGCTTCAGTTTGCTCTTTAATGGAAGCCCAGGTCAGGAAAAATCACCAGCAAGCAGAACCTACAGGTTCTCTCTCTATAAAAGACAGCATTACAGCCATGGTGATCCAAGAAAGACTCCCAAGGAATCTGTCTGACAACAATGCACAGGGAAGAAAGTTCAGTAGAGAAAAAGGCTTACATTCCTCTGAATCACACTCACCCTGAGTGAAATGAAGTGCCTTCAAGACAAGCTTTTCTTACATGATTCAGACAGACAGAGGGCTCTGTTTGCCCAGATTTTGAGATCAAAACCAGAAATGAGACAGGATTATAATGCTCCATTATGAACTAGATGGATGATTTAATTTATATTACTATGTTTTTATGGATTTCAGGGGGAGAGAAGAGATCATGTACTGAAATTCTTGCTTCTTGTATAGCTTCACAGAGTAATTCTGCTCCAGACAACATTCAATGCCTGCATTTAATCAGAAAATTATCCTTCCTGTGCAAAAGGTAAAGACTATGCTAGAAAATGGAACCACAAGCACAGGTAGGTGATCCTGGAGGGAAGGGACAGGTTATGACACAATTCAGAAGTAACACTGAACTTTGAAAAAATATTGCTGTTCCAGTTACGTGGAAGTGTAACTTCATTCCCTTTTCTATCATTGTGTCTCCCCCTGGCAAGAATACCATCCCAACCTCCAGTGATTTGTGGTTCAAAGGTTTCTAAAGCCAAACAAGATGTCTTTGTATTTAATTGCTTTTAATGGATTTTTTTTCCCCTGAATTTCTTCAGCTGTTTTTTGAAACAAAACTGTGAGCATGCAGCATTCTGCAAAACTAATACAACTTTCCATACAACCAGTGATAGAAAACCTTCTGGAAGATGCAGTAGGCATGAATTTCCTGCAGCAGATGACAACAGAACAGAAAACACAGAAAATACCAGCAGGCCTTGTGTAAAGACATTCCCCCTTCTCTGTCACCCCTATGGTTTCCCATCCCTTAGCTTTAACAAAAAAAATTCAGAATTATAACCAGATTATCATATTCTTTCCTTTCTAAACTGCAGATATGACTGAAACCCATTTCCCTTTCCACAATGTTTACGGGGATTGGAATCAGATTTTCCAGCTTGTTATCAGAAAAAGTTCATGAAGTTCTGATTACATCATTAAGATACCTGGAAACAGATCTGTGCCTGATCCCAATAATCAAGGATCCAACAAATGGAACCTAATATTCCTTGGGAGGAGAGAAAAACAAGACCTAAAGTAATTTTAGAAAACATGTTAATTAGCATCAGTGTAGTTATGTCTGCTAACAGAGCTTTATTGCTCTTCTTCTGATGACCCTGAGAATTCTAAAGAGTCTAAATCAATGCTTCAATAAGAAAAATACTAAGTAAAACTTAATCCAAAAATAAAGACAGAATGAGGAACAAAGAGAAAATAGCTACATTTATTTCAGAGCACAATCATGGTCAAACACTAATCTAAAACCATTTTGAATTGTCTGCCTTTTCTTCAAAGCATGAACTTATTTGCCTCACACAGGCTACTCAGACTCTTTAAAGAAACTCCAAGCTCTTTGTCTCTCAATCTTCCCACCTGCTGCCTTCTCAATCTATTTGCACTAGATCCACTCACACTTCCACCACTCCTCTCCCACCCACACCCACCACATGGAAGAGGCTGAATCTGCATCCTTCAGAAAGGATGCAAGCTCAATACTTTAATTAGGTGTATGCTTGAAAGAGTATTTTAAAAAAAACAGAACTGAGATGCCAGTTCCGGAGAGAGCAAATTCAAAAACACAGAACTTGCAAAATAAAGCAATTCTTTGTTTCTAAAACTCAGCAAACATTTCCTCTTTTTAAAGAATGGATCTGAAAATGTAAAAGAACTATTTTCGAAGAAAAGCCATTCTTTAATGAGACCCTATCATGTTATAGATCAAACAGGATTCTACAAACTAGAAATATGAAAACCAGGGTGATGGGGCTTTAACTTTTTCCATGCAAGGAACGAGCAATCATACAGAGTACCAAGTCACTGTGGCTTCTGCAAACAACAGGCTTTTGAAAAAGCATCACAAGCATTTCCAAAATAATTGCTTCTATTTAGAAAGAGAGACATTTGGTCATTCCGTGTTACCAGCATTCAAGTGTTATTCCTGCCTGCTGGAGATGCAGCCCCTGTTGGAGTCAGAATGTTCTACTCAACTAAAAAACGCCTCTCTCCCAGCATTCTGAATTGATGAGTTTCTCCACTGCCACACTTCAGCACATCTAATATTTCAGCATCCTGAATCCTCATCCCAGGGACTGAAGAAGGGAAGCACGCTATTAATCTAAATACCAGCACATGAATGATGACAGTTTTTTATTCTGCACAAAGGAAACTTCTGCAGCAGCAGAATTCAACATGAATAAAAAGCTTTTTTGAAGAGACTTTTCCATCAATCCTGATGATACTTGTCTTATTTCCACCCAGAGTGTTTGGGCTTCTAGACAGAGATCACACATACAGAGGGACAAGAGGAGCATTCCTGCTGAATTTCCAGGGTGAAGTCCCCATTAGGAAATGTAATGAACATTGTCTGGAAACAAATGCCATTTCCAGGGTGAGGGGAGTGTGCTCCCTCTGACATTCTGTCTTGCTTCCTCCTCCTCCTGGCCCCAGCTAATTTCTCCCCAAAATGCATTGTATTTCCTCTTAAACATTTTCAGTATACTAGATTTTTCAAATTTCTGAGTTCTTATAAATCCATTGATTAAAAGGGATGAGTAGCTCAATGAATGGATGCTAAAAAAAAAAATAAATCAGAACTACAGACATTGAAATAATGGGTTTTTTCTAATTTAAGATAAATGCAAAGTATTTCTAACTACAGAGCAACAAGTGCTCCCTAGAAGCATCTAAAGCTTGTTGGTATCCAAACAGGTGCATGGGGTTTACATGCAGAGGGGAATTCCTTTGTTTTGTGTGATGACAGTTAATAGAAAGAGACATTCATAAAAGCTAATTTATCAATTTTATCATGAGGTCAAAGACAACATGTCAAAATTTATTAATTAAATTTGCCAGTCATATTCTTTTAAAGACTTTACACCTCGTCTTGACACCTTCCAAGGAGAGGGAAGACCCCCTCCTGTCATAATTTCATTATCTAACTCATCTAGTAGGAGTTAATTATTAGATCATTGTATAGTTTTCCTGCACACAAAATTGGACATGCTGCATTATTTGTCTGCATTAGCAATTATGTTTTGATGGGACTACCTAAGAATTCTCTGTTTTAGCTGGCACACACCCACCCACACCTCCCCCACAATACACAAAACCCCAACCTGTAACTTTTAAGATTTATTACTCCCTAAGAAATACCTGGATAAACATATGTTCTTTTCTAAACTAGAAATCAGTTGTGCTTTCCTCTAATTAAACAGCACAAAATGACACATTTCCTTCTTAATCTTTTTTGCTGGCATTAATTTAACAATGTTTTATTAAAAAAAAAAGACATTTCTTTCAACTTGTCTGCTTTACTGACTTTCAAAAAATTACATTTATTTTTAGAATGGCAATACTAAAACATCTTTTTCTTAAACCCAAATACAGTTATTAATTTGCTCCATTTTTCTGTGCATTTTATAGACAACCAAGCATTGGCAACAGCCTCTCATTACCGTTCCAGCATTTCCCTTTATTTATTTATAAATTTTTCTTAAGTATTTTGAAGAGCTATGCCTAATTCTTTACCATGAAGAGACATAATGCCAGTCTTGATAAACACAGTTTGCATTTAAAAAAACCCAATTTTTTCACATCATATTAATCACACTAACTGATCACAGCCGTGGGATTGCTGACATAACCCCATTTACAGTGTTACCAAAGCTACCAAGCATTTCAATGGAGAAGAGATTTTAAGGTGCACAATCCATAAATTTAGCCCTTCATTTAGTAGTCTTCATATTCCAAATTTCTTCTGGTTCTTGTTCTTTTAACAACTTTTCTATCTTTTGCAATATCTTCTTAAATGCAGTTTCCATCCACCATTACATACTAAAGGGACAAGCTCACGACTTACACGTATTAATAATCTTTAAAAATCTGTTATTATGATGAAGCTGTATCTGTTGCATTTCATTTTTCCCACTCTTTTTGTTTTGCCAGTACATCTCAGGATCAAAGTGAAGCTTTCACCAGAACTGCTCTCGTCCACTGCACCCCCAAAACCTAATTATTATGGAAAATATATTCTCTTCTACTTTTTATCAGCATTTCGGTAAAAGACTTTGTGCACTTGCTAGATCCATTATTACTGTAAACCACTTTATTTTGTGACAGTAAATTGTTAAGCTATCACCATCTGCAGTAACATCTACATACACTGAAAAAAAAAAAAATCTTTGTTGTTTAATTACAGAGAGTGGAGTCTCGGTCATCTTAACTCGCTCGTCCCCTTGCCAGGGGCTCTCCAGCAAGGTCAGGGCACAAAGCTCAGTTTTACCAGTTGAAGCCTTGCTATTGTCTTTTGTTCCACTCTAAACATCCCTGATTTTTATTATCTGTTTATCTAGCTCCCTGAGTGATCCTCAGTGTTTTACACTCTACTTTCTTATTCTTCCCTCAAAACAGAGGCCACCAGGCCTGCATTGATGGAGAATGATACTGGACTCCTCAGCTGAACAGTTAAATGTCTTCCTTGGATTTTTCTTTTTTTAATTTTCTTTTATTTGTAATCTCTCCCAGCATGCCTGGTGAATTTATGACACAGAGGTTTCTGTTAGGGAGAAAGCTGGTAAAAGTCTCAGTTCAGATCTCTCACAATCCACTCCAGTATTATTCTATATATACCTTCCTCCCTTCTCCCCATATGCTAAAGTTTGGGCTTTCTTCTCTCATTTTCTTTTCATTCTAATTATCAGCAAGGCCAGAATTTTCCTTCCCCCACATCCTGCCATTCTTCCTTCTAGACACATTTTCCTCTTCCTCATATTATTTGTTCAATCTCACTTGGCCTTACAGATTTTTCTCTCCTCAACCTTCCCGCCCCCCACCCCCCGCCTTTTTCTGCTTTTCTTTTTTATGGACACAATCACTCCCCATCCTGTATTATCACACAGTATCAGACTCAGACTATATCCAGACTGCTTTCCATAACAGTCCCCTTGGAAAATGCTTATCCCCATTAAATCCCATAAAAATGCTTTTTATCTCCATTATGATGACCCACTCTCATCAGTATCTAAAAATTAGGACAAAATTATCTCTGTTTTTCATTTGCTGTGCCATAACACATAATATCATCGTGCTTGTCTCCCCCTCAGTCTACAGTAGAAGTCTAGAAAGTATTATTTTTCAGTTGTATTTAATACCTTCTCAAAACATAAGCAAAGTGTCTTCATCAAAATCCTTCCAGTGAAAGGACTGAAATCCAGTAACTTGTTTCAGTCAAAGTGAGGGGTGGTACAGAATCCCACGTGCTTCACTGACAACCATTATATTGTCAGGCAGAATTAAAGAGCATATAGAAGGTATTATTAGTATCTCCATGCTTCACAGAGACACTGAATATTTATTCAATTCCCGATTTTATTTTTCACTTTCTGATTCTCCATTTCCTCTTTCTACTTATTCTACTCCTACCCTGTCATTTTGATTTGCAAATACATCCTGAATTGCAGGTTTTTAATGTACCCATCTGTAGGTCACTGCTGTCTCTCTCCCAGTTAGTTCCTTTTGCAATGTCTCAATCTCAGCAAACTTCACCTTCAGTGAGAATTTTTGAAACTTACTTTCCTGATCAGGTTTTCTCAGCATTTTTCTGATTAAGCCTCCTCTGATCAAACAGATTGTTTCTTTGTTTTTTTTTCTGTAGGTGCCCAGTGTTGCTATGGGGGCAATAATTTATATTAAAGCCTTTTTGTGGAATTTTAGAATGTTGTTCTCTGAGGACCCTTAAGGGGAAATTTATCTCTTTATACGGAATATCCATTCTCTTTAAAAAAAAAGTTTCAAAAACCTAAGGGCTTGAATAAAAATCAGTGCTCACAAATCATCCCATTCTCCAGCTTCTGTTCCAGCAGAGTGTCTGTTCCAGCAATTTTTACTGATCCTATACAACTGCACTGTTTCAATTAATCCAAGCATTTATATCTAATTTAAAAAAAATGAATTTTCTGATGAATTCTGTTTAAAAAACTACTTGATTTTTTGAGATTACTGCAGAAAATAAAACAGTTGTGAGTCAATGAAGTGGAAAATTGCTGTCTTATAAAGGATCTCCAAGGTGCAAAATGTTCTCTTATTTGCTGTTATCAGTATGTTTAGTAATTGCTTTCTGTCCAACTGTTTATAAAGGGAGAAACAGACTTACAGTCTGGAGAAAAAGAGACAGCAAAACAGACAAAATTAAAGAATAATGGTTTTTTAATTATTTTCCTATTTTATAGCATTAAGGAAACATACAAAAAAAACCAAAAAACATTCCACCGAACAATACAGAAAAGAAGCAGAGTAATGAAAAAAAAGCTGCATAAAACAATTAAAACAAGCAACAGGTCAAATTTAAAAACTAACATCCGTGGTCTTTAGTTACTTTAGTTCTTTGGAACAAAAAAGCCTTTCTACTAATTACAAGGGATTTAGCCATAAGCTTGAGAAATTTCTCCATAGCTCCAATTATAGAACAGCATTTTAAAATATTACCTGGCACTCAAATACACTTTAGATCAACATAAAAAGGAGTGTTAGAAAATTGCTTTCTGCAACAAACCAGCAACAGCACTGACTGAGATCACATCCCTCTTCCATCATCAGCACCCACATACACAACTGAATTTTCCTTTGGCATTTGGCTTTCTGAAGAGAATTTCAGGTTGGGGGATTTTGGTGGATTTTGGTTTGGTTTTTTGTTTGTTTTTCTGGGATTTTTTTTCTCTGTACGGTTTTGGATTCTTCTCTGTTTTATAAAGATTACCTGCGGAAAGTAAGGGGAAATTCTCCTATTTGCATACGTATAGCCAGAATTTTATTTTCAAGAATAATTTAAGAAATAAATATGAAAAAAGATAAAAATTGAGACAGTAATTGATTCTACTGTCCAGTAAACACAGGCAGTGGAATACCAAACAGGTGCTTTCCAGAACTAAACTAACACCTCACACCTTGCTACAAAATTATGGAATTTACTTCCCCCTGTTCCACTTCTCTATTTTTCTTTAACTAGACCAGTACAGCCTTGCAACTGTAAATTCAGTTTGCACCACATTTGCACACAGTTGTTCTTGAAATCCACTGTAACACTGAACTAGGTCTTCAAAAAGCCTTCCTGGAGTTTACCAAACCTCTTTGATGTTTTTACCTTGTCCGCATAAATGAAATCTTTATTAAAAGGAAGGGTGATTAAGGCCATTTTCATAAAATGGTAACGAGTTCCTGACAGATTTACTTTCCTTCTAGGCAACTTTCCAGCAAAAGTCAACAGCTAACAAGAATTCTATATCTGAATTCATGTTGGAGGATATAACTCACTAATTAAGTGTTCCTTAAACATTTCAAGGAACATTCAGACTTTCTGACACTGACACTCCAATCACTGCTTGATAAAGAGATACTACAGTTGAGTGTAGCTGAATAAATTGAGGTCTCTTTTCTTTCTCAGGCAACCTCAATCGAAGTCCCAGCATCCTATTCCACAGAAAAGTCTTCCTTGAAAAGGAAGCAAGTCATTTTCACAGTAACATCCAACATTTTAAGATGCATTTCTAAATACTGTGCCTTGTCAATCCTTCAGTTTATTCAGATATGAATAGAAATGTTCAAGTACCTGTGCACCCTCTGATAAAACACAGTTTTTTATAAAAAAAAATGAAGCCAGCAGGATGCTACTGTTTGATGAATTAACACAGAATAAGGGACCTCATCGGTGCTGTTGTCATGTTCCTCATAACTTGTCCACAATCCCCAGGATTTAACAGTGTCTAGAAATCTTCATGTTCATTCCCCAAACACAGAGATGTCCCAAGAGCTCAAACGCTTCAGACAATGAACATGAAGCATTTTGCTGCTCCCTAACATAGCTGCACCAAAAGGTTTATTTATTCAAACTCTGTGTTGCGGGCACACAGTTCCTAATTGACAATACGTGAACATTCACCTACCTGCAAAGTCCACAAACACTCTTCAATCAAGATTATCAAACCAGCCAAGGGCTGCAGCAGCAGGGCTGTGCCTAAGTAGAGATCTGATCTAAAGACTGGATAACCAGGCTCTTCTCTCAGGAACTCTCCCAGAAATCACTCCAGCGAGCACTGATGCCTCTTGGAGCCCCAAATCTGTGGAATAGGGTTTCTAGGTCTCCCCTGCCCTGGACAACCATGTCAGTGCAACAGATCCAGATGTTTTATACACACTTGGGCTCAATTCACTCATGCAATGGAATTTCTGCAGGACAGCCCAACCCAAACTGAGGCATTATATAAAAGAGTTCAGTATGATCAAGTCCATTATAATGCAACCACGAGATGATTAAAATAACTTCCTACAGGTGCCAGATATCTGCCATCATGTTTGGATAAAATCAGAAATATCTATCTCCTTGCTGAGCTTCTAATCCTGCCTCCTCAGAATATGTCAAAACTGATAATCATGGCAGACATTTACACTTGATATCTTTATTTTCCCAGGAGCATCAACATCTATGAACTGCAGTTCTAACTGTTGTCTCCCTCTCCTGAACTGCCCTTTGTATCCGTTCATCCCCCACAGTCCTCCTCACCTCCCCCAACATGTTGACACAGGGGAGTTTTAAAAAGAAATCAGAATGAAGTACATTGCACAGAAGGGAGATTTATTTTAGCATAGGCACATCAGAAGAAACATTGAGAGAACTACTTGAATGCAAGAATGAAAGTCAGATTGGCTTTTATCCAAGCTGAGATATTTACTTCACAATACTTCAAGTCAAATAATTTTTTTTTAAAATGCAGAGTTAAGGTACCACAGTGCCTTTGTAGTCAAAAATTGCAGAAACTCAATTATTTTACAGGACATTTCACAGCGATCTGCAAGTACCCAAAGATTACAGCAAAAAATGGTCTATTTAGGAATATGCAGCACAATGCAACCCAACACCTTCAAAACTAGACACAGGTAGTTCTTTGAAAGGAAATAACATCTCATCAGCACAGAGGGAGTATTGATCTAGTAAATGGCAAAATACAGCATCTTCCTAACCTTTCACCTTCACTCCTGTCACTAGTGTATATATCCAGAATATATTTTCTGAAGTGTTTTTTCCTTCTCTTTTTGTTCCATACGATCAACACAATGCTTACTGTAATAGCAACAAAACAACCCATGCATCAAATTCTGACAGAAAACAACCTGGCTGTTTCAGACCAGACCATCAGAAAAATCTATGAAAATTCAGACCATCAGAAAAATCTATGGGAGGAAAAAAAAAAGTAAAATGCTTTTTTCATGCAAGGAAATATAGACTGTGTATCATGAAATGAACAATGCATGAAAATAATGCCCAATTACCAAACTCATGCAACTCTACAAATCCCAAGTAGCAGAGAACAAAAATACTTTTTATAAAAGGAGGCCAAACTACACCCCAAGCAATCTTGAAAACTCTCACAATTCTTCTGTAAGTTCTCTCTTTAAAAAAAACAAAGAACCTAAAGGACACTTATTTCAACCATGTAAATGTGCACTGCACGAGTTTGTAATTTCAGACAAACTGCCCAAGTTTTTAAGGCTGCTCCTGTCTGACTTCAGACCTGCCTTACATAATAACCTTGATGTGATTCAGCACTCTCCAGTTTCCCAGATCTCACACAGCTCCCCTCACAGCTCACAAACACCACCCTTCCTTCACACTCTTCTCTCTCTTCCTTTCTTTACCAACACAAATTTCAACAACTTAACTGATGACATCCAGCCCTGTAAAAACTAAAAAGAAATTAAAAAAAAAACTTATAAAGAATTCCACAACAGCAAAATAAGGAAATATGACTGGATTCTTTGCCATCTGTAGCTCTCTCTCGGGGGAAAAAAAATTCACAAAGTTGAACAAAACAGCATAAAAGTGTGACCAAAAATAAACCATAAACTTACTATTCCTGACTAAATGGTTTCTTACAGATACAGGGCATTAAGGATGACAAGAAACAATAAATCCTCTCAGCTAGAGGGAGGAGGGGAAGGTCTTTCTCTAGACCCAAGCCCGGCAACTTCCCACTGCCAACTCCAGAATAGCTTCGTCATCCATTAAAAAGATGAAATATGATCCATCTGTGATTTTTACCACTTTCAGTAAAAAAGTTATTAGCTGAAAAATGGTTTTGGACTTTTTCAGGCTCTTTTTCATGAATATCAAAATTAATAAAATCTCCTAAGGTTATAGGAAAAGAATCACTTTGGGCTACAAATTTTTAAGGAAGCTCACAATGATATCCTTCCCAGGGGAGGCCAACCTGGAGAAAAATTACTGTTTTTTTGGTTTCTTCTTCATGGTGTTGGGTTGGATTTTTAATTTGTAGAACTCAAAATGCTCTTTTGTCAACTGCAAACAATGCTCTCATGTTTGCAACTGAAACTGTTCAAAATAATCTCTGCATAGTAAAATGCTGGAGATACGTACAAGAAACAGGTGTGTTAAAATATCACACATTGTATACAAACAGAAATTTTATTGCCAGCAGGGCTCTTGAGATGAAACTGCAGAACAGTCAGAGTTTACATTTATTTTAACTGTAGATAATATTCTGAGCCTCACTGAAAACAACCTACATCTCTAAGATATATATTACCATTTACATTCCACCCTGAACTCTGAAAATGCAGGGGAAATAACTTACTAATCACCTACCACTTATTTTAATAATGAGCCACTGGAATAAAAACCAGAAAAAATAATTCCAGTCATGAACTATTTTGACATGCTTAACATGAAAGAGTACAAACAACAGAAACTACTACAACCGATTTTTAATTAATTGATCAATTTCAACACTTATCTACAACAATCTTTAAAGCAGCTCTCCAAGAGCAGGTAAGAAGAACAGATTTATGTTTTTATTGTTGCTGCAAGGGTTACTTCTGGAAAAACTCCTTCAATTCCAAAATGGCTCAGTGAAATATGCCCCTTGCCCAACTCCTGCTGGAGCAGGAGCTTTACAAGACAATACCAAAAATTTCCCTAGAATCCTTCAACTAGAGCTCTCCTTTATCTGGTATAAAACACTTTTTCCACTTCACTCTTCCACCCTTAATTCACCCTGCCTTTCTCCCCGCCCTGTGCCCAAATGGGAGAAGCTGCCACAGTGTTTTTCAAAGCACTGTTACAGTCCCTATAAATGCAAGGAACACTCAAAATGTCGTTTCTCTAATGCCCTCTCTATGTGGTACCAAGAGCTCTCTTCATGAGCCCTCCCTATATGAAAGATGCATTTATCTTCACTTTTAAGGAAAACAGCTGCTTAACACCACACGAGTATCTAATGTGTTATGTGCTTTCCCGTACCTCTCTCTCAACCAGGAGCTTCAAATTATTTCATGTGACAATATACCAATGCTGACTATTTCTGACAATGCCATTGTAAGAATTTTTTTCAATTTTATTCATCTAAAGTCATGATACCTCTACTTACAGACACAATACCTGTACTTACAGACAAGACAGCTACACTAACAGGATCTGCTCGTATTTGATGTAAGAATGTTATTTAAAACACTGAAAAGGACTTTCAACAGTTTGGTGTCTGTGGAAACAAAAAGCAACCTGAGAACATTTTTCCCATTCCCAGTCCAACGCCTGCGCAGCAGCTTTCAAGTGGTTCTGCTGCTCTCCATACACACATCCAAATATCTGTGCTGCATAAAAAAAAGCCCTGAAGTAATGGATAATGATGCTAAAAAAAAATAAATTTAAAACTTGTCAGCTTAACTGAGCTGCCTTTTCAATACATGACATGAAGACTTACTTTCAGTGAAATTTATAATGGATTGCACATACAGGTGAACATTTACATTAAGACTCAATATGCCAGAAAGTAATTGCAGGTAGGCATCCCAAACTTATATTGAATATAATCTACTTTAAAAATCTGAACATTTACAGCAACACATGGAAAGAAAAAAAAAAAAGAGCATATACAGACCTTCCAGTAGTCAGATTGTAAACTGTAGTACCTCTGGTATGCAGATAATGCTGTAGGAAAGAAAAATGAATGTTCAATTTGTTCTGTTTCATTTTCTTTGAAGAAAAAGACAGAAATCTTAAGAGTCAGAATACACAACATTAAAATGATAAATGGTTTAATAAAAGTAACACTGCCATGATAAGTACACTGTTGTGGGCAATGCATTCCTTAAGATTATAATTTTGTTTTATGAAATGTCAACCCAAAAGTATATTTATTATTAATCTTACAAATGTAAATCAAGCAATATTTTAAAGAAAACCTATAACGAAGAAATAATTTGAAATTTTGGGATTTTCATCCCGGACAAAGCTGTTGTAAGATTTAAAAATTTAATCATGTAGCTCATTTACCACGCTCCCTGATGCCCTGTAATTTCTGAAGAACTGGTGAGGAGGGACATTCAAAGAGAAATCAATTTCACATGGCCTTTCATTCTGAGAAACAAAAGCAGGCAGAAAAAAAAAAAGCTTACATTTTATCCAACAGCCAAGACTAACCTGGAAATCAGTGCTAAGAACAGCTCTGTTCAGTAGAATATTAGCTCTACTTAGCAACCAATTTCTCCAGTCACTACTCCTGCATCCCTCTTCCTCACTAAAAGTTCTGGTTGATTCATCTTGCCCTTGGGCTAACAGGCCACCTTGGACTACAACACAAACAGGCTTTGCTTTTTTTTCTAAGAACACGGCACTACGAACCATCAAAAATGAAGCATTTAAAGTAAAGATTCACTGCAGCAACACTGATTTTTCAACTGTTTGCTCCCTAAGGTTTAAGAATGGAAAACACACAATGTGGAAACCAAACAAAAGAAGAAAACTCCAGCTCTGAAATACCATAAGCACAAACCAGATTAAAACATAAGAACAATGTGTACTTTAGGTGCAGGTTCATTTCCCACAAGCACCATGGATAAATCATGCCTGTAAATATCATCACCCTCCAATGTCTGTCCTGCATATTTACTTCTGTAACTTTGATAAAAGTTCTTGTTTTTAAGTGAAATAAGAACATACACATAATGATAAAGACACAGAACCCTGGCACTCATCTGTCTGTCAATGGAGACTCACAACCTTTATCTCATCTTTATCCTCATGCAATGAGGTGCCCCTCCCCACCAAAATTCCTGTGAGGACAATTTCTAATTCTGATGTTCTAAACTGGAGTTTATGTAGCTATCCAGATCAGAAAAATTAACTTAGAAGAACACTCATTGATCACACATTATTAACATGCAATATATTTAAAATGCTTACACGCAACTCAGACAAACAAAATCACTTAAAAATATAACCTCAGTCTTTCACAATTTAAGAATACAATTCCTCCNAAACTCCTCCTCCCACCCCCCCCCCCCACCAAAAAACCTGGTACAAACTGAAGGGCATGACTTCAGTCTAACAATATAAGCTGAAAAACATTAAAAGTAAGCATATTTTAGTCACATTCTGTAATTATACTTTAAAGGATTTTCACAATAAGATGAAATAACATCCTACTCCCCCCAGAACTTTTAGATTCAACTTCTCCAAGGTATCATTAATAAGTTTTCACAAAAAGTAATAATTATCTTCTGAACACGGTAATGACTTTGCTTTCCCCAAAAGGAACATGCACATGAAACTAAGAAACAGTTTTGTAATGCATCACATCACAAATAAAAGGAGTTTTTTTTCTTTTTACTAAAGTAGTACCTATCCTAATTTTAAGGGTTAAAGTATATTTTAAATACTCAGATCAAACCTACCATATTATGTAATATGCAAGAAACTGAGAACTTCTTGTAAACTTCTTTTTTTAAAGCAATTACCTTAAAA
This sequence comes from Cyanoderma ruficeps, assembly GCA_008694505.1. NCBI lineage: Eukaryota > Metazoa > Chordata > Aves > Passeriformes > Timaliidae > Cyanoderma > Cyanoderma ruficeps. The sequence continues at coordinate 45,315,518 of VZDJ01007754.1, read as the reverse complement.
GTAATTACTTTAAAATTAAAAGTAATTACTTTAAAACCTTTTTATCCATATACAGGGGATATGGATAAAAAAAATGAAAAGAGCATTAAATACAATACTAAGGATTTATACCAGGAAAATAAAAGGGAGAACATTTTCACTGTAGCTGTTAAAAAATATGGAAGTACCCATGTAAGCATATCCATCAGAAAGGAGAGGTGGAACATGCTTACCTAGAGCAGTTAAGGCACAGCTAGTACGTTTATAAAATGTCAACAGTATTTAAAAACTACATAAATAAACAGAAGATCTTAGAGAGAAAGAACAGGAACAAAGAAAGCAAGAAGAAACATGCCCTGAAAGATCCTAACATCTCCATAGGGGAGTTATTACAGAAAGGAGTCTTTTGCTCCATGACATTCTACCAGGTTTCTTTAAGAAAAAGGATGTTTGCCTGTGATTTTCTGTTCTAACTCTTCCATTTTCCAATAAAGTTCAGCAACTTCCCACAGGAACAGCTGAAGTGATCATTTAACGTGCCAAGCTCAGTTACAATTAAAAACAAGCACATGGGAAGCGTGGACTGCTGAAACCTATTTATGCTTTCGTGATAAGAAAATAAGGCCTCCGTTGGAAGGAGCCACATTTTTCTTCCAGAGGAACAAAGAAGACACTTCAGTCTCCCTCAGTGTCTGAAGTGCCCAATCCTCCTGGTGGGTTCAGAAACCCCCAGGGATCCAGCCTTTTCTAGGCTAACAGTATTCTCTTTCTACTTAACTTCTTACAGATGAAATGCTAAAATTCTCAGAGTTCTGCTAAAAATGAGTTAAGGAAGAATCATGGAGGGTTCCCTTAAACCAGAGCTAAATGTTCCTTTCCTCCTCAGGAAAGGCAGACAATTAAAAAGTGTTACTATGTACAATTTCAGTATTACTGAGAGCTCAACTTACAGTAAGTTACCTGTGAAATCTGATTTCAGCCCCTTTTACAACTACACTGAACACCTACATTAAACACCTGCTCCACAAGCATTCAAGCTCTGCCGAAAAGGATTAAAGGAACAGAAAAACAGGAAAAAAAAAAGATTCAAGAAAAGGTTCTTTTTGCCAGAGCCCAGATGAAATACTCTTAATCAAGCATCTTCCTAAGAAGAATCTTGCATAGAAGATGCCAGAAATCAAATTATGAAAGCAAGATTTTTATAAAACTGAACCAACCTAGATATAAAGGAAAACACGAACCATAAATTTTGAACCCTATCATATTTCATAGTCCCTGAGTAAGCAGATATTTACACCAGCAAGCAGATATTTATTCTAATTTTTATGGTGTAGAAATTAGTACCTTATCTAAAACCTGTATTGTGGAACTACAAGCAAACTCTCCCTTAAATTAACTTTGTATCTACACGAAATAAGCACAAACCCCTCAAAATACAAACTTTATTCTAAAATAAGAAAAAAAGAGCAACTGAACCTCCAGAGCCACAAGAATTTTACACAAGCCCTTATCTGTAATACAGAGTGTGCTCTATGAGTGTTATGATTCTGACTGTAGGATGATATTCCCTGGTTTATTAAAAAGCAAGAAATCCCAGTTACTTGGGTCATGCAGCACATTAGTAGTGTTAAAAAAAAAACAAATCAAGAACAAACAAAAATGAACAACACCAAAAAAATACTAACATTAAAGGCTGAAATATCATTTTCCACTTTTACTTTTCATCTAAGACTGGTCATTCCAAAGTGAGACAATTTTTGCCACAAAAAGATTCTATCAACTACTGCCTCTCTTTCTACATAGGGTCAACTCTCATTTTTACAGATACAAGTGAATTACCCCATTTCAGTTATGATGTCCTTCTTAAACATTATTAAATGAGTGCTTTGAAATCACTCTTAGGCACAGCAGGATTCTGCAGACAATCTTTTGATTAGGAACTAACTATTGAGCTTTTTCAATTTAAAAGTTTGCCACTGAAATTCTTACACATATGGAATTGTAAAAAGACAATAAAGGACATAAAACCTTCTTTTTTCCCTGCATGTGAAACACTCATGAGCATCCAGAAAATGCGAGTCTGGACTCAAAGAACAAGACTGACTGTCAACAGCAGGACAACACATCTTGCCTCGCTCTCAACTACATTTTGTAGTCAACCACAGGAAACTCTTAAAAGCACAAAACTGACAGACCACATTCAGACACCCAAAACAATACTCAACAATTCCTAAAAGAAGTGCTCAGTTACCTTTTTCCAGCCTTCTGTCCTTAATTGAATTTCTTACTCTATCAGTTTATGCTCTTGCTATGAACACCTCTCTCCAAAAGCTGGCCATGTATATTTATTTTCCTAACAGGCAATCCTTGTGATCACGTTCTTGAAAACCCTGAGAGTGGCAGATACAGCATCTACCAGCCTCCCCACAGGAGGGGACGTGTTTACCCCAAAGCTATACACAGCTTTTCAAATCAATCACCATCAGCTATATTGCTGGGTGAAAATAAACTGTTAACCTGAAACAACTCTGAAAAGCAAAACACCACCTTTCCAAAACCAATGCAACCACTGAAAAGTAAGAATCCTCCTCAGCTCAGGCTCACTTCAGAATCTGTCTGTAAAACTCCAGTGCCTCGTGTAGAGCTGACCCTCAGTGAGTTCACACACTGGGAGTCCACTGGTTTCCTCTTACAGGTTTTTAGTCACCCAAAACTATCCACTTTGCAATATCGATGGTTACTTTAACCCCGACAGACTTTATTATGTGCCCCCTAAGAGTTTGCCGCCTTCTCCTACTGTGATAGGACCAAAGAACATGTCAGAAGCAGGACATGGATAACACTCATTCCCTATTCCCCCATGTTTAAGATTCCTGGGTATCATATAGAAATAAAAAAACAAATTTAACTTAATTATTGCATATGTGGTTTCAGGATTTTTTTTAATCTACTTAATTTCATAGGATGTTGGCAAAACTTAGTTTCAGTAACGACATAAGACAAGATTCTTTGTATCCAGAACCCAAATACTTGACCTAAACAAGCAAGGTGACAGTGGGGAGGAAAAATGTCTAGACAGAGTGACAACCACCCACCTGTCACTTTTAGCACACTTCATCACAACTCATGCAGTCACAGAGGATGGCTTTTATGATCTGCTCTAACAAATCTACTTTATGACACCTTAAAACTAAAGAGGCCTTCAAAGTGATGCAAACATGGAGCAGTTTGAGCATTTTAGTGCTTGAGTAAGAAGAAACTGAACTACATACTAACACCATCTAGTGGCACCTTGCAAGGCTAAATGTGACTAACATAAAGTTTTGGCTTACTGAACTTAGAAACAGCAAGCTTTAATTTGATGACAAACCCTGAAAAGAAAACTTTCATACAAACCAAAGTTCCATACTGGTCTGTGTAAAACAGTATGTGTTTTCTTAAACATAATAATTTTTAAATTTTAAACAAGGACTAATATTTCTTAGTGATTATCTGATAGGAAAACTGATAGTAAAATAGAATATTAGCTGAATAACTGAACAAGGGAAGCTTGGAAAGAGCACATCTCGATTTAAATCTGACTGCTTCCAGGAAAAAAAATAAACCTTTATTAAACACCTAAGATATATATGCCAGTTGCAGAAACAGCTTATGTATAGTGCAGGTTTTACCCACCATGGTGTTTTAACCCAGCAAGATGAAAATTGCTCTGCTATAAAATTAAAGATGTCAAAAGCTGAGAAAATTCCAAGGCTGAGCCAATAGAATTCACTTTGCTGGGTAAACCCTGGCTGATGGCCAGGTTCAGAGAGTGGTGGGAAATGGAATTGCATCCAACTGGTCACCAGGCAGGTTCCCCAGGGCTCAGAGTGGGGGCCACTCCTGCTTGATATCTTCATCAACAACCTGGACAAGGGATTTAAGGCTGAGGTTCAACACAGCCAATGCCAGGTCCCACACTTGGCTCACAAAAACCCCCCTCAGGTTGGGGAAAGAGGGGCTGGAGAGTGATGGTGGAAAAGGCCCTGGAGTCAGGGTTATCAGCTGGATGAACATGACTCTGAGGACCAAGGAGGCCAATGGCACCTGGCTGTATCAGCAGTAGTGTGTCCAGCCAGCAGGACCAGGGCAGGGATTGTCCCCCTGTACTGGGCACTGGTGAGGCCACACCTCAGATCAAACTGTGTCCAGTTTGGGGCCCCTTAGGACAAGCAGGACATTGAGCATGTTCAGAGACGGACAATGGAGCTGAGAAAGGGTCTGAAGCACAAATCTGGTGAGGAGCAGCTGAGGGAGCAGTGGTGTTTAGCCTGGAAAAAAAGGTGCTGGGGGAACTCATTGCCTTCTACAAACTACCTGGAAGGCAGCTGCAGTGAGGTGAGGTGTGAACTGGTTTCTGCTTCCAATCAACAAGTCTTGACAGGACAAACAAAATGGCCTCACGTTGCAGCAGAAGAAATTCAGACTGGGCATTTTGAAAATTTCCTTCATGACAGCGTTGTCAGACACTGGCACAGGGGACGTGGTGGAGTCACCACGCCTGGAGGCATTTAAGAGACATGTGGATGTGTTGCAGGGGGACACAGTTCAGTGGCGGCCTTGGCAGTGCTGAGTTAATGCTTGGACTAGGTTATCTTAAAGGTCTTTTCCAACTTCCATGATTCTACAATTCTGTAATAACCTAAAAAAAATGTGGAAGTGAGAGCAGCAAAATGCCACTCAGGTCTTTTGTTTTAAGGCCTCAGGCAGATGCTGCTCTCTGTTTCCTCCAGAGATTTGTACTGAAAGTACCAAAGAGACAATCAAAGAAGCCTGAAGCATGTCTTCCTTTTAACACAGAATGAAGGCTGACACACAAAAGCAACACAAGCAGAGATTTAAGACAGAAAAATCATCAAATAGTCCTCTAAGAAATTTTATTAACAAGTCCACATTCTCATCTGGAAATGTAATGCAGCAGCAAAGTGTTGTGAAGCCCACTGTTCCATAAAGTATTAAATGTAAAACATATACAGGAGTTTGACAAGAAGTTTACAGTTACAGAAATCCTTTAGATCCTGAACTCTGTGAAAGCCTTAAAATACTGAGAAGCAGCGAAAAAAAACAATGGATTCTCATCAAGCTCAAAAAAAATCCTTCCAAGAGCATATTACACAAAAAGATCTTTTAAAAATTGTTTATTTAGAACACTGTCCAAAGTGAAAAATTTCAGACGAGCAGTCAAAAACATGGCCCAGGTATATTTGATAATAAAACTATCGACTCCACCTCTGCTCCACATACACACAATTTATGAAAAACATGTTAATGTTCAAAGCTTCCTTCTTTCTTACAGAAATTTTGTGTAATGGTTAAAACCACATGAAATTAAACTACCCAAAAATTTACCTCATCTTCAGAATTCTGTGAAACAGCTCTAAATAGCAGCAACTCAAATTCTAACAGTTAGTACCAGTTACAAACAACAAAATAAAAAAAAAATCTTAAACCTAAATATCACACCTATTTGAAACAGTCATCTCTTCCTTGACTCATTCAAGCTATTTAATTCATTCTAGTTCTTCAGGACTCATCAATAAGACAAGACAGCCCAGCAGGAATCAGCACAATCCTGTCCATGCTGCCAAGTTCTCCTTTATATTTTATAAAATTACAGCTACGACCCTGCAGCTCAGAGCACAGCACATGAAAACCCTTCCCAATAACAATACTTCCTTTCAAATTCCTGAAAGATGCTAACCACCACAGAGAAATTCCCTGCAGAGCTGGAATTGTAAGTACAAAGGGACACATATACATTGTTGAATTGGGGAGTTTCTTACAACCAAACAACTTTACAAAAGAACAATCAGAAAATGTTTAAATTTTGGTTTAGGTGGCATCGTAACAGAAGAGCTGCTCAATTAACATTTTGGGGGTTTTTTTAGTACCATTTTAAATTTTAGATTAACGATTACTGAAAAAATGCCCCTGAACTAACAAACACTATCTTATAAATGACTTAAAATGTTTTTATATTAGTATTTTTGACAAAGCAATCACCATCTATAATCAAAATAAATACTGCTAAAACTGTTCTGACATAGAACATTCAAAAATGAAACTACCACTTGAGTACAACAATAAGAATTATTTCAGTTCATTATTTATTGCTTTTAGTAACTGCGGCACAAATAATTTCATGTTCTTCTCAAATCCTTCATTCATCAACTGCATTTTCCACTTCCAGGAATTTTGCTTAGAGAACAGCAATTCAAGGAGGCAAAGGATTAAAGCACATCTCCATTTGTGCCACCGTGAGCTGTCCTCCAAGTCACAGACTGAACACGGTCAACGCACGTGACCCTTCTGCAAAATAAAGATCCCCAAGGAAAACACAGATGATGTCAACGCATGAGCTCGTTAAACAGCAGTCAATTAGAACTCGAGTCAGCTAGAACCCAAACCTTAAAACACCACGATTTGCAGTCCTTACTGCATATGGAAACCAGCCACGAAATAAAAAATCAACTCCAACTATCGCTGGAACATGTTTCTTTCATGACCAGACCACGATAATTTGGTAAAAAGGCCATCTGTCCCAAGGAATCCAGTAGCAAACAGTTCACAGGTTCACATCAGGAGTCCCAACTGATTCAGAATCCTCCCAGCATCCACAGGCCTCCAGGACAACCCATCCACCTCTTCCAGCAAAACCCCAAGGCTGAGGTTTCACACTCTGGGGCAGTTGCATGGCATTTTTGTGCAGGGTTATTTTTCAGTTGGATCAGTTCCCCACACAGCTGCAGGCTCAGCTGCACCAGCACAAAGAAAGCAACCCACAGACACGGGGGTGCCACTCAGGACACGCCCAGGCTACAAGAGGTTTGGGAACCTCCAGAACAACCCAACAGCTGGGGAATAGCTGCCTTGTCAAAAAAAGAAAGGAGGAAGAATCAGATCAGAATTAAGAAAATTCTACTGAGGAAATGAAATAGTTTTCACCAGGAGGAGTCAATGTTCCCATTTTAGGAAAACCCAAAGCTGAATTCTGATCAGTCACGATCAGTACAAAGCTGAGCACAGAACCCACCCTGAACATCCAGGCAAAGCTGAAAGCAATCCATCTGCAATCCTGGTGGGAAGTGTCTGAATACAAACCAGTGTCTCACTGGATTCAAAATCTGCACCAAGGCTGATCCCTTGCATAGGACCTTCTCCTAACAGCAGCAGCTGATAACACAACAACTCCATCCCATGGCTGTAGAGAAAACCCTTTAGCTATCAACAGTGATTCAAACTTACTGCATTTTGTGAAAACTGCAACCTGCAGAGCAGCTTCAGGTCTTTTAAAGGCTAGCAGTGGCACTGACACTCCAGTCTAAGCTCAGGTATGATACTGAGAAGAAGGAATCCCCATCAAGTAATTTCTGATGTGAATTCAAAACTTTTCTTGGAGACAAGTACATCTTTTTAAGGAAGAAAAATAAACATATTGATTTTGGAATTCAGTGGCTGAAAGTGACAGAAAATATACTGCACTTGAGGGAACTTAAAATATTCAACAGGTTTCATTAAAAAAACAGTTAAATAGACCTCAGCATCAGACATCAGCTTACTGGACACTGAAAGGTAGCCTGGCCCTCACTGATACCCTCTGAGTACAGGCAGCCAGGGCAGGATTAGGACCAATAATGTGAATTTCAGTGGTGCAAGGCACCATGACTTTTTTCTCAAGATCCCTCTTACGATGTATAAGTCCTAATTCTTACAAAGAAATGACCTACAGTCTCAGTACATTCAGAAGAAGGTATTAGCTACATCAAAACACTAAAAACATTCAACAAAATGCACCTAAGCTAAATGATCCTTCACTGCCAATGTGTTTGTGAAAAAATGAGACAGATCTAAAGAGAAGGAACTACCAACATGGAACCCAGATCTCTGTCATCCCAGCAGTGCTTCACCTTGACCACTGATCCCAGTTCTACATCAGCTCACAATCTGTTCTGCTCTGCACCAACTTCACTGCAAGCATTTTTAAACAAAGAATACTATCATTTCTGCCTTTATAAAAAACACTTCATACATTATATACAAGGGTGCACACATTTATTGAAGATATTTAATTAAGTAACAGGCTTTTAAGGGAAAAAGAAACAGTGGAGCATTATACATGCTGCTATCTTGTGATATTTTATTAATTACATCCAATTTATTAAACACACTGACTTCACCATAACTTTGTCCATGAGTAAATTCAGACTACACAGATTTATGGTTCTGAAGACCATGCTCCTTCAGCATTTTACACTTCTGGAACTTCAGGACTAAAAATCTGGGTAAAATATACATTAGTGACATCCAAACATTCTGAACTCTCTTTACTTATCTGTTCTAAATCATATAAAATTTAACTATAATGCAATTAGAATGGATGATAATTAAAGTAACAATTTGAATCATGTAATGAAATTTATTTTTACTTTATAATGGAACACAAGCATTCTACTTCTCTCAAACAGCAGTAGTAAATTAGTTATAGAACACCTATGACTTTTTGCATTGAGGTTAACAGTTTTACTGTCTTTGGTACTGAAGCTCAAAAACTGTAGTGAACAGGAACATACATCCCTCACTTAATAAAAAAACCCTTTAACTTCCCTTTTTACATCAATTAAAATTCCTCCAGTATTTTCAACTATTATTGTACTTCTTTGAAAATACAGATATATCTTTTTCTCTTTTTTTTAATATTCCATAACTAACAAGGTTTTTTGTCTTCTTGAGTTTTTTTTTACAATTGAGATGTGACTTTAAATAGGCATCTGAGAAAGCATTAAGTACTTTAATTCAGATTTTTTTATGGCTTAATGTTTCTTCTCACATTGTTGTGCTAATGCCCTTTTACAGTTCTGGAGAACTGATATTTTCGACCACCAATTGGATTTTTTATGCTTGTTTTTGAAACCATCCACAGAGTACAAAGCAGACACCCCATCGGTAATCCCTGCCTCTGATCCACAGCAACACCTGGTCCTGTCACTCTTAACTGTTATCATCTCAAAAGCAGAGTTAATACAGGTAAGTCCATAATCCTGGGCTGTTTTTGCTAAGTAAAATATATCCAGAAGGTCACACTGCACTCACACCTAGCTTGATTAAGCTAACGAGAAAGAGTGGTGGAATTTTTCTTTGCAGAGGGGAAGGCAGAATTTTCTTAAAACAAAAGCACAGGATCAGACTATTCTTCACTAAATTTTAGAGACAGCATACTGCCGTGTTTCCCTGCAGGTTTTCCCATGCCTCTGGATTTGGAAACACCAGTGGTCATATCACACTCACTGGATGAGATGAGGTACAAGACAGATGTCTCTATCACCCAAACCCTTCTGAATTTACAGACTGAATTTAGATACCTGCAAATTCCTCCTGAGCAGCATCAAATCCACATATTTCTCACTTCAGAAATGAAAGTCCCAGGAAGCCAAACTCACACTGTTCAATGTCAGACAAGAACCAGTGGACCCAGAGACACACAGTGGTATCAAACAGCCCCCAGCCAGCCTGAGTCACCAAGCAGCGCTTCTGAACTACTCTGAGTTATAACTCATCTCCCTCCTTCTGCATCCCAAAGAAACTGTAAACCCAAAGTATCTTTGTGTGTCCGGAAAAAGGCGTGGAGTGGGAGTACACATTTTCAGAGTGGGGGTCTTGTTTGTTTCCCTACACAAACAGAACTGCATTCATGTTAAAATGAATAAGCAGTGACAATGAAAAAAGACATCCCATGGAAAAAAAAAGTAAATATTCTGACCTGTTCTACCCAGCTCTCACCCACACCCCTCAGCCACTGAAAGGCAGGCAACCATCAGACACTGGGCCTGCCAGCCAGCTTCACATTCATACCTCAACCAGNCTCTCCCACTTCTTCAGTGTTCGGGGTTTTTTTTTTTAATAAAAAAAAAAAAAAAAGAGAACAAGAAATAAGAATAAAGTTGTTTTTATGAAGACATCACCAGTCTTAATTCTTTTTGGGCTCTGAAATTCTGTACAAACCAAGTAAACTGTGACTTAGCCCAATGTTTTCGTTCTGTTGTCACCTACACCAAAGAACAATTCCCCAAAGACATTTATCAGAAGAATTAAAAATTCTTACCTTTTGGATAATCTTCCAATAAGAGGTTGAAGTGACCTAACTGACAAAAGAAATCAGACTCGACCTTTCCTTCAGCTTTCAAAATGAGCGATTCATAGCAGCGAACAGCCTGGGAAAAAGAAATACAAGGTTTTCAAAATTCTGTATTTTACTAAAGCAAATAATACATTTTCTGAGAAATAATGAAGCTTTTTATTAGCTTGAAAGATGAGGTCTACAAATACTCTCAATAATGAAATCAGCATCACTTTTCAAAGAAGAAATGTAGTATACAAGACAGAACAGGTTAGAAAACTCACTAATTCTAAAGCAAATTGGCAACAAATGAACAACAGAAATTTCCTCTGGTTTATCTGTGGACATTCGATTTCCCCAACACAAAACAAACCTCTAACTTACATGACAATTTCAAATTTGAAAAATCAATGAAACACAAAAGGACTGATTTTATTCTTTCCAATCTTCAGGAAAGAAACGTCTCTGATTTTATTCTCATGTGCTGGGTTTTTTCCCTAAAGAAATAATTTTTCATGTAACAGTTACTTCACTCCTTTTTGCGAAACCAAAGAACACGCTACCTCAACATGTTTCCTTACGCAATTTATGTGTTTTCATACGCGTTTCTCAAGACCCGATTCTTTTCACATCTGTCATGTTGTAAAGTATTTTACTTCCCTGTACCGTAGACTAAGAAAACCTAAAGTCAGAAATGCAAATCCAATTAGAAATCAATTTCAGTTTGAGAACAGTTGCCCCAGAAGTTTTTAAGTGACACATACAAGCAAAGAATGTTCTGTGTTATGAATACACACTTTCAACAACTGAACTGACACCTTCTATTCACCATAATTGCCATGATCTTTAACCTATTACATCCTTAGCTGATGACCCTATTTACCTCCTGACCCTGTTTACACTTTGGGAATGAGTAAATAAATAAATAAAATCACTTTCCCAACTTTCTGAACTTATGAGCCATTGAATTGAAGCAGTTGAACAAACTTAAATGGGAGGGAAGATCCTTTGCACCAGCACAGTTCTCAAAAGCCAGACAGACTTCCAACAAATTCTAATTCCAGCTGGTTAATCTGTGACTTTCACCTATCTCTGGTGTATGCTTCAAGTTTGTTTGCAATTATGAACTCCTTGATTTTATTACATGACAGTAATCAAAGACCATGGGTCCCTTCCAACTCAGCATATTCTGTGTTTCTGTGAAATGTGGAGCATTCTTAAAGATGTGGAGATTTTATTAAGACTCAATATTCAAAAGAGGGGAGGGAAATCAAGCTGAATATTTAAATCAGTAGCCTTTGTCACGTTTATAATTCACTTTGAGTACACTTTTACCAATAATCAAAATGAGAAATGCCAAAAATAAAACGAGGAAATGTTAGGAAATAGTTAAAACACTTCTGTGAAGAACCCAATTAGTGATCTAATCTATTCTGAGTGGGTCACAATTTGCATCCCAAGACTGAGGTGTATCACAGACATTCACCTACTTCCAAGTCCAGAAAAGCCTCATTTTATGGCTGTTTTCAGAGGCAAAGTTCCAATGAATCAAACTATGCTGCTACAGAACTGCAGGTGTACATTTGGTATTGAAATGATTTAATAAAACATGAAGTATGTTTACATATATTTAAAGTACGTATTTCAAACTGCAGCTATCTGGCCATGTTCTGAAGATACCAAATTTAGATGTGTATTTGCCTCTGCCTCAAAGATCTGCTGCAGAACTTTTCCTTCATGTGCTGCAAGCTTTGCCCTAGGCAAACTGCAGTGGAAGGACTGCAATTCTTTTCACCATGGATCCAAGGTACCACTCCTTTAATTTTATTCCCATCACTACAAACACCCCTTGCAGTCAGTCAATCCTCCATCTAAAGAATATCATCCCTAAAATCAGCAGCAAAGCACACAAGTCTAAAGTACATTTCTTAAAATCACTATTTGTGTATGTACTGACTCTTAACATCAGGTTCACCAGCTGAACCCATCTGCAAATATCTCAGTGCAGAACCTTGTCTTTGGCACCGTGATTCCTCTCTCCATTTTTTGGTCTCATCTCTTGATTTGTACAAATCATAACAAAATTTTTATAGTGCCCCTAATGTTACTGTTCCACGCTGATTTGTAGACAGGCTTCCTTTATTCTGATGATTCGCAATACCTGCTGCAGCTGCTGAAGAGAATAGTCATATTTTGATATTTTCTTAAACTGGTATTTTGTCTTTTGCAATTCAGAGCATACAGAAACTGCCACCACAACAGGTAGCCTACAATAAATACTGGAGAGGAAGCTAGGGGAGTTTATATCCTGAATTAGGCTACAGGTGTTTAAAGAGAACTTGGCTTTATGAACAAATGTAACAGGATTTTTCCGTGCAGATGTTCAGGGAAATTATAAATCACATGCACTTCAGCATTTAAGTGTTTGGGGACCCTCAATGTTCCCACAGCCCCTTCTTAAGTAAATCCTCATTAAAAGACCTATCACACATATCTGAAGCACTGTCTGTAGGAGGGATGTAAAAACATGTGCCCAAGCCTTTCACACGGCTCAGAGCAATTCTCAACAAGGCAGATTTTCCTTTATGTTAACACAAACTGAAGATGCTGCTAGGCCATCTCCCTGATGCCAGCACAAGGCAAGGCCTGAGACACAGAACTTCCCCTTTCAGCCACAGTTAACTGTAAGTTATCTATCTGTTCCTGTAAGAGCAATTCAATTACACCATTAAAGCAAACCCCCCCCGAGCTGACCTCTAACAGGTTTGCAACATAACCAGCAACACACTCATATGTATGCAAACTTAACTTGGGAAGGCTGTTTCAAATGAATTTTTTAAATTTTTCCAGCACATTCTAGCAAAATGAAACAGAAACTAAAAGCAAGTGTTACTTCTTCGGCGGGAACACCAAGCCTTGGGTCTCTGGAGGAAGAGCAGGTTGGTCACTGTGTGGCTCTTGCTCTTCCCAGCAGTCAGGGTAGAGTCACCAGGCAAAGACTCACCCAACTTTGGTTTTGGTCAAGAAACTTTCTCCCCCAACAGACCCATCCACAAAGAGCTTTAGAAAGTACCAAGTATTTTTCTGCACAGGTAAGAATTTGTCTCTGTTGAATGAATGGATGTAAACAGGAGGTCACAACCACATGTATCTGTATATGTTTTCTTTGAAGGAACAATCGAAAGATCTCATTTTAATGGTTCTTTAACTGCAAAGGCCACCTATGGCACCACTTGTGCAACCCATTTAAATTATCCTGAGCCACTAAGAATTCTAAGGAAGTTAAAAACCCCTGAGGTTTTTAAGCATTATTATTTCTCTACACTGTATGGATCTCTATGTGCATTCAATGGAGTCAGCCTTGAGAACTGCCAGTATTGACAAATTAACAAGAAAGAGAAAGACCCTGAAATGAAAAGGAAGATTGCTACACAACATTGTACACTTCCTTCCCTTTGTTCAAGGCTACAAGAAGATAAAAGGGAAACCTGAAGAATTTAGGAACTTGGCAAAATAATCACCCGCAGCTGCTTCACAGTATGGCAACCAGAGCAGGAGCAGGAAAACAATGTAGGAATAGCTGCAGGAAAAGAAACTGGCTTATATATCACTAAAAAAGTAACAATATTCATGTTGTTTGCCACCTCCAACTGAAGCAATACCCTATTGTCACACAAATTCCCTCTCGGACATCCTGATTGGATGGACACCTGTAAATACAGTACAGTGAAGAAAAAGGCTTGGTGTATTTACCACCTCACAAAAAGCTAGCAAAATCTGTTCACAAAAGGAAGAAATAAATCTAGAATCACCTTTAAAATGTACTACAGACCTTTGCGTGTTCCCTACTTAACATTCTAATGGATAAGGAACTGGATTATATTTTCCCTCTGTTTTAAAACCATTCCTTCCCCCAAACTCACAAAAACCAAATAAAACTAACCCCATAAACTAAATGCCAGTTTTGGCCATTAGTAATATGATGTCATTTCCTGAAGGAAAGACCCTAGAATCGAGAATACAGCATAACAAAATAAATTCATATACCCAGCACAAACACATCTAACTGACAAATCCAACAGATAAAACCAGAATTCTAAATATTGTATACAGGAGTCACTGAAACATTACAGCTCTGCTTTATACATAAAAAGGACAATGCCATTTCTACTATAAAAAAGAAAATATATTCATATATATTCATATATGAATATATATGCTATATGAAGAAAAAAACTTGATCATTGGTTGCAACTGTTTGTATTTTACAGCACAAATTCAAAATTACTGTTCAACAACTGCACTAAAAAAGAAGGGGGAAAAAAATCAATACAGCTTGTTCAGATTGTTTCTGAAGAAGATAATGTGATGTTTTCCTTTCTGAATCATGACAAGCATGACTGACCAAAATGAAATCAAGCAGGGCTAAACGGCCAAACGTGACAAAATATTAACTGTTAATTCTTCAATATATGAATGATATGAAAATGGAGGAGTAAAATGACTCAGCAGATTTTTACTTACAACACTGAAAAAAGACCTGGCAACTACAGGGAACCAAAAAGCCAGCAATCTGTGTCGTTAACATGGCAACAATCGAGCAGTAACACACAGCGAAAGAAATTATTTGAATTTTACTGGGTAATAAATTAACCGCTCAAGAAAAACACAGCACTTCAATGCAGGCAATACAGTGTAACATCACAAATCCAAAGCTTCCAGAAATTCCTAAACCCTTCAATTTCACAACATAAAAACACTACTGTATATGTAGATAAGCTGGGGGAGGGTGACAAAACTGAACAGTTGCTGCTTCTTTTTCTTCTGCCTCCACTGACCGAACTGGATGGGCTTTGTGAGCAGGTGATGAGAACAGAGATTCCACATGAAAACTGGACAGGGAGACATCAGGAGGCCCTTGACAAAAAAAAATACACGGTATAGCAATGGTTAAAACCAGAATGCTAATTAGCTCGTATTTTATCCTTCTGAAAATAAAGTAGCCACATGGACATTACTGGCCACTGAGGTGACAATGACACATCTACCACTGGTCAGTCCAAGGGGCACCTACAGACCAGGAAGGCACAAGTGTGATGTGTGTGTGTTGGGCCCCTTCTCCCTCCCTCAGTACCACTGAGGAGGCTCTGAAAAGCTGATTTTCCCATCCCTTCCTCCTTGCCACGATTCACCAAAATGCACACGTGATTTGCTAACAACAGTGACAACAATTTGCTACCGCCCAGAGAACCTCCTGGTGAGGCTCCAGCTCCTGCTCTGCAGAAATGATGTGAGCAGGGCTCACTTCAGCTAAGTACAGAGCAAGAAAGACAAAAGCCTGAGTTCTTCAGAAGTTAAAACTTCTTTTTGTTTTAAATTCAGCCAGTGACTGGCTGGATACACATCACCTTCTGAGCTGATTTACAGGAACATCTCATTTACTGCTGGAGAGAAAAGCACACCATTCTTATTTTACTGAAGATAACCTAGATTAATGCAGCAGATCCTCCACTGAAGGCGCTCACATTATGTATTGGCACAATATCCTTAACTTCCTTTACTTTCTTATTCCATAGCAATTCCCACTACAGCTTTCAAAGCTTCTTTATATGCTCTGTCTTTGCAACACTCATATTCTCTTATAAAATTTCTCTCTCCATTTCGCACGTTTCCTCTCCTTGTATTTCATGTATGGACTACACTATTTCAAGAGCCTCAGTAAGAGTGCTGAAAGTACAGTTTGCTGGACATAAATATGCTCAAACACCCAAAACATTCAGGCCTCCAGAAGGAAAACCATGAACTGGTCTCCTCAGTAACTCTGTTCTCTCAAAATTTCTGCGCCACACTGGAATGTTCTGAGCTTATTCTAGTCTGCTGGTAACACTTAGGATCAAAGTCTTTATCATTTCAGGAACAATTACTATAGAACGACAGAAACTGATCTTTCTCAAACATCTCTCAAGAAATCTATCATCAGTTTTGGCTAATTTAATTTCTTATGACGAATGTTTCATGAAACAGGACACAAGAATAAACAGGCAGGCAATAAAGAAAAGCAGCCGCTCACATGAGCTACATGCACAGCCTGATGGTCACAACTGAGACAAATTTTCTCTAAAAGCCACTACTGTAGTCTAAGACTTTTGTGCTTCCAGATAATACTGAAGATGTAACAAGTATTTTTTGTTCAAATTATGTCTATGGTAGATGAGAGATGACACAGTAAGCTGCAGAAGTAAGGTCAAGGCTGCTAAGCTTACAGGGGAAAATTAACATGAACTCAATTATGGTTGAAAACTGAGGGATATTACTTCATAAAAAGCACAGAACTGCAGAACAGAATACCAAACAGAATACATGCAAATCAATGATTAAATGGAGAAAAGTGATATTTCAGCAGAGAGTAAAAACTCAACTTGACTCTCCTGAATACAGAACACACGCAAGACATTCTGGACAAGTGTTTTCTGTCAGACAGATGCAAACGTAATAGTTTACATATCAAAAATAGTTTACATACATAAAATACAGGAAGCTTAGTCCTTTGCAGCTGACAGTGTCCATAACCAACTGGATTTTTATGAAAAATTTGTTAACTGGAGCTTACGTGGTGAATCACTCTGCATTAATTCTGAGTCTGCCTGGAGGATGCAATTCTCTCCTTATTTCTTTTAAATACAGTCAAATAAACTTACAAATATCAATGTCTATGTACATACACACACCTACACCATTACTAGAAATTCTAAATTATTAGCAAACATAATCATCTCTATTCAGCCCCTGAAAATATTCCATAATCAGGTGACTCAGGAAATTATGGAAAATTTTATATGGAATTTCATAATTCAAAATCCGTTATAGTTAATCTTAACAAAAAAACCCAAACAAATAAACACAAGCAACCTTTCCCCCCCCCAAGTGGTGGTAGATTTTTCATAGGCAATTGGAGCATTATTTTTATCTGAGACTATAGGAACATCTTTTTGGCTATTTTTACCACAGTAAGTCTATTTCAAGTAGAATTGCAGCACCTTAATTTAGCAACTGTTCAAGCTCATGAATAGCTCACCACACACTAAAACTTAACACACACTAAAACTTAAGACCATTAAATGTGATTTTATTCTAGCAATTCTCACCTATACCATCACAACATCACAAATGAGGTGTGGCATGTCATACTTCAGAACATTTAGACAGCTAACACTGATAGACAAACTTATCTTTTTTTTTTTTTTTTTAATGTTAAAGCAGTTTTACCTATGAGTCTGCAGAGTTCCATACAGATTTTAAGTAAGATATGAGATGGCAAATAAATTGCTGGATTTGTTTTCATTGGGTAAATTATTTTGGAAATATAACTAAAATCAACACAGAAAAATACAACCAAACACAGAAACCCAACCACAAAAAAAGCCAGAATCTGCACTAATAGCGGCCTGTTTTACCTAAGGAAAAAAGGGATCTGAATAACTTATTTATTCAAATATCTCTGGATCTGGACACAAGCCTTTAGAAATGCAGGAGGCACCAAGCGTAAGACTGACAACAAAATAAAGAATAAAGAAGCTTGAAAAAAAGAGACATTAAACACAGAACAATGTACATACATATGCACAAGACAACGTCTACCAAGACTGACACAACAAATATGTATTTGTGAAAATACCTAGTTTCAGACAAAACAGAGTGATTATTTTGGGTTGTTTGAATACAAGGCAACATATAAGGGCAACTATTAAAAAATATTTTAAAGCTACCACCAATTGCTCTGCTAAACCTGCCCAGTCTAAACTTCAGTCTCAAAAGGGTTCAAGCACTAGACGTGGCCCGGTACTCAGAAATAATATTGCTGGTAGCTTAGTCTGAAAATACAAGGAAAAGATGATTTATTTCAGAAGAATGGAAGTGAAAATGGGTCAGGAGCTGTTTCATAAAGAAAGTGTAAAAACTAATGCTAATAGGGTGGGAAGTGTGGAATTTTCAGCACCACAGGAGACACAGAATTGGTAAAGGCCCATTAAGACACAAAGGATAAAAAAAAAATCTAAACTGAATGAATCTGGTTTTAAATACTGAAATATCACTATTTCAAGGAGTCTCACAATGCTGGTACTTTTAAAATTACCACAGCCAGTGCAGCAGAAAGGTCCACCCCAATGACTTTCCATCACATCACTGAAAGCTCCAACCTAAGTACAGTCCACATATCACATTCCTTTTTCCACAGCCATTCATATCCTCTGTGGCTGTTTAATTATGCTTACACAACTATGCTCACATATAAAAACGAGCCACACCGGAACATAACCAAATGTGCATGAAAACCAACCAGCACAGAAAAATGTTTGTAGGAGAACTTTATGAGCAGAAAAAACCTTGAAAAGCACCACAATAATTCCCATCAAGAGCTGTAACCCTTGCGGGCTAACACCAGCAAACACCCAGCCTTATCCCTTCTCACCTCTTCCCTCCTCGTGTGGCAATCTCAACGAAAAGAAATTGCAATGAGGAAATAAGAGGAACACAACCCTCTGCATACAGTCCCCAGCTAATTAGCAGCGCCACTTCTGAATGGCAGAGCTGCTGAACCTTATTCCAGGGAAGAATAAATGTCTTATTTCTGCTATGTGGCAGTAACAGGTGGGGAAGTATATTCATAGACTTCAGATTTTACATTTATGCACTAACAAAGCTTAAGTCCAAATTATTTTAGCTACTAGTATGCATTTGCATCATAATGTGCACTAAACACCAACTAAAATGACAATACACTCAAAGCATAGCTTGGGAACTGGCCAGCAGAGTCTTCTGGTAAGTAAAATCTGATAGTGAATTGTCACAGGCAAAACATCCTAAAGACTCCTGGAGCTGCAGGGTAAACAGCCATGCAGGTTGTCACCACACACTCTTCATTAACATTTCCCTGAAGGTGGATGTAAAATCTCCTCCTCGAGTAATGGTTCCCAAGCCCTATCAAATCTGACATCTAATATACAGGTGGACATTAAAAATACCAAGTGGGAAAACATTTATGTATGAAGCTTAATGCCAATTCTCCATCTATCTTGTATGTATTTTCAGGGACACTACTGAACTAGGAAACAGGGACTGCTTCAAAGGATGAAGTTCCTTTAAGTACAGCGGGTCAAAAACCAATTCTATAATAGGAGGGAAATGGGATGCACAAAAAATTCCCAAGAAACCCCAGCACATTAAAACTATCTCCTAAGGACTTAAATCTAGGAAGATCAAGATTCAAGGCTTCACTTTATTTAAAAGAAAGATTTAAATTTGAGTTGTCCACACTCATCACAAGTGCCATAGGTATCAGATTCCAGAGTCAGCCCCACTTTTAAACCAAAAGTGACCGAGATGATTCTCTGCAGGACAGAGGCAGAATGACAGACACAAAGCTTCCACCTACACATAGAGAACTCTGTTTCAGCCATCCTCTCCCCATCCACAACTACAGTAGGACCTTGGCTAAAAAAGCAGCATTTTGTGATTTAAAACAAACAGCTGGATAAAGAAAAATGCAATCCATTATAGGTGGGTACTGACTGAGGTGTTTGGGCACACCACCATCTGCTTGCCCAAACACTAAAAACATAGACACAATTATGAGTTCTCAGTTTCATCACGATGATGACTTTCCTGCCAACAGAAGGATCTGCAAAGAATCTTTTATGCAATGCCCAACTGGAAAAGTACATTACCCCCTTCTGCTGGGCCTACTTTTCACTCACCACATACCCTGACTACTTTAAGCACAGTAGTCCAATACTTGTGGACCAGAGGCCACCAACTCAAAACAGTCAGACCTAACTCATTAAAATATAACTCTAATTGTAAAAAAAAAAAAAAAGTTAAAGTTATATTGTATTTCAACTTTAACAGCAAAGGTTAAAAACTGTGAAATAAATGAAAATCCCAAACTAGCTTCCTCATCTTCAAAACATTATTAACTATAGAATTTTATGAGTTTATTTAAGAACTGCTTTAAAAATGAGTCACTACACTTTAGGAAAAGCAACACACATCCCAAACATACTCGTTTCTAATGGTCAATCTTGTGCACTGCCCTGAATTAAAAGTTTACACACAATTCATGAACCTTACACTGTCCATTACATGTACCAGTCCCAAACAGAAAATAGCTAATGGTCATTTGTCTCTTAAAAATGTCTATTTGTGGACTAAAAAACTGCACAACATGGACTCCACTGTATGGAACCGAAATATTTAACCCAGCATTTACCTTGTGTTGCACCCACACCACCTTTCAGAGTGACCAAATCAGCATCTCTAAGCACCAACACTGCTCATTCCTCAGAACCAGAGAGAAAATCCAAAAATGTTTAAAACAACAATCAAACTGTTAAAAAGCATTTTATAAACCCACTGAGGTGTGAAATCCATGACCAGAAAAATCTGAAATGGGACAGAGCACCCCAAAAGTGGTGTGAGGATCAGCACTGAACACAAGGAAGTTCTGTTAGCACCATTCATAAACCAGGATGTGAATGTGGTTCAGACACCAAACACCTCTGAAGAGTTCCCTATAATACACTATTGTAATGTTTACATTTCAAATGAAATAATGCTAGAAATAACTGAATTCTATACATCAGACATCTATTGAGAAGGGTTTTTATTTTATGAACATGCCATACTCCACAGAACTCATTCCACAGAAGGTGTTTTCTCAAGTTCTCTCTTCAGCTAAAGCTGCCATGACTTGGGCCTTTAGAGGAATGATCAATTCTGACATTATTTACAGTGGCAGACATCAACTTCAATGACACATTAATGCCAAACCTTAGAATGAACTTCAGCAGTTTTGCAGGCAATAGTCTCCAAAATGCAACTAACTTGATACTGCAAAAAATGGACCAAAATTGTGACTCAAAGCCAAAAAGTCACTAAGAAGTTTCCATTAGAAGGACAGATCTTTAACACTAAAATGTTGTCTGTTTTCCTTTTTAAGGTTTTAGATGAACAGGACACGTCTTTGAATCCTATTTCACTGTCACTAATGTAATCTAGCTTTGTTTACAGGATAAATTCACTTTCAAAGCACTCAATGGCCTGATCATAGATCTCTGAACTGACAGAATACACTAGTGTGTCAACCACAGCTAACAAGAACTCTTCACAATGCAGGAAAAGCTAATTTCCACAGAAGACTGGATTTTTTCAAGCACTGCTCCCAAAGAGTTGAATCATTATCAGAAAATGTATGTGGAAAGATGCAGACACATTTCATTCACCTTCCTTAATACACATAAACACTCCACTATACACTAAAAAAATCTCTGCCAAAGCATTGTGTCACCATGAACAAGCAATTCCCCTGGAGAGGAAACAAGGAAAACGGCAGAACAACCCAAAAATCTCTGAGTCAAGCACAGCAGAGTCAGCCACTGAATTAAGCTCTAAAGAGTACGCTGGGCACAATCAGAGGAGTGGCAAATGAAAGCTCAGGAAGAATAAAGGAGTGAGAGGGAACACCAAATAAGAGATGAGACTTTTGTCACAGGGGAATGCCAGAGAAGGAAAGCAGGTCAATTTACTCAAGCCCTGAAGGACAGCACCTTCTCCACTGTTACCATTCCACCCCTACTCCAGCCGGTTGCACAACAGCCTGCCATCATCACCCACCCAACACAAAACATCTCCACTTAATAATCACTTCAATCACATCAGTCACTGAGAGAACAAGTGATTATCCCTCTGCAGGGAATGTCTGGGCAGGATGAAAAAATACAAAGGTGAGAAAGTTTAAGAACAGTTGAAAATGTATCAAATTTAAATTAAAGACATTTTCAAATAATCATAAAAGGAGAAGGGTAGCACACAAGTCAGTCCCAAATGTCAATCTTTTTAAGCCCTTTAAAGTGTCAACTCTAGTACAAAAGGCTCTTTTTTCATTGTTTTCTGCAGTAACAGATTTTCTTACATCCAAAAAAAGCAAACCTCATCATTCTGGACCACCTGTGGCCTGTCCGGTGAAAGCAACAGGAGGTGGGTAACCTTTATACCTAAGCTTGGAAACATAAATAACACTTGCACAAGTGAAAGAGAATATTGACTTTGTCTTTAGGCCACAGCTGGAGAACTGGCATCTCCTGAGGTGCATGTGGCTCACAGGGAAAAACTCCTGACTGGCAAGGCCTGAGTTGCTGTCCAGTGCATGGAAAGCACTCCATAAATGCCAGTATGCTGAAAATATATTTCAAACTTTTGCTGCGAGATAACTTGAAGAACTCCAAGTCTTTGTGGAACATCAAAACAAAGTCTGAGGCTCAGGCTGATTTTATTTTCACACAGCCCAAGGTGTGGGGACGTGGCTGCTCATGTCATGCCAGCCCCTCTCACACGCTGGCAGACTCAAAGGAGCACAGCCTCACCTTCATCCTCCTTTCTGCCATAAGGCTGTGCCCTTACACTGCACAACGTGCAGCAGGAGTAAATAAATTTGTCACAATTTATTCTTCCTGTGCAGTAATGGCACGAAATTTGAGACTCTGGGTCAGTCTCCTGCACTTGTTTCACATTCAACAGTTCCACATGCTTTATTTTTTCTTGTAGGTCAGGCCAACCTCTACCTAAAATCCATTTTCACATGTATTTTATGGCGTCTAAGTAACACAAAATTCAACATAAAAGGAGAATTGCTGTAACATTAACTACACTTATTGGTGGTAGCTTATCATCCTATAATTACCTTCATAATTTGCCATGATAAGATATTGGCCTTTGGACTGAATTTATGGTCTTATTTTAGGTTTATCAACTGTAAATGAGGTAAGGACATTGCAACTCCAAACCACACCCATCCGATGGCTTTGGAAAGGCTGTCTGGGAGACACGTAGCAGTGGAATATTACACAGCCACGTAGATCCTGAACTCTCTGACAAGCTTATTAAAACTATTGAAAAAAATAATCTCACATGCATTAATTACTGGATTGTAAGTCAACAAACCAAGATGAGTATATGCTGCCAGCATAAGGCAGACAAAAATAAGCATAAAGGATTCTGGAGCTCAACAGAGGATAGACTTCCAGCAAAGCCAAAATAAGATGACAGTAAACCAGACCAATAGTCAGCCCTGAGCAGAAACCTTTGTATTTACTTCAACAGCACATGGACTACAATAACAATTAATAAAAGATTAGCACAGCTCCTACATGAACCCACACTGCTGAAAAAGCAGCAAAAGAAAGGTTAACATACAGTGGTATTTTTTTCCCCCTTTATATTTTTCCAGATTACATCAATTTAAGTTCAGAAACTTTCCGGGCACAGATGGGAAATGCTCCTGATGGATTTTCCTTCCATTAATTTTCCCCATCACTTCCTAAAACCACGTCCACTCATCTCACACTAACAATACTGGACAGCCAGCAGTTCCAGAGAGTAACTGCAGGGAACCATCTTGTTTGGAATCTGCTTCCTGCTGGTCTCAGTTCATACTCCCAAGCTCTTGCCATAGAAGAGACAGAGAAAAAACTGTTCTACAAGCAGAAATATTAATAACCATCTCAGTAGATCCTATACATTTTCCTTGCATTCTGTAAAGATAGAAATTAAATAAATTTAATTTTAAATTTAATTTTAAAGAAGAGAACTGCGGGGGTAAGACAAAAGAAGAGTCTCTCTTGTAAAAGAAGTCTATAAACATGTCAAATTATTTACCTTAGCAAATCAAAAGCTACAATGACTTTTCTACAAGTACCAACAGGACAAACACCAGGGAAAGAAAAGAGCTATTTCAGCCTAACAACAATGTTGCCAAACAAATGTATCATTTTAGACTGAAAATTTAAAAAGTATTTGAAGCATCAGAAAATCAGGCTCTTGAACAGTATTTAAATGTAAAGAGTAGAAGCAAAAGGGTTCTTTTAAGTACTCTTTGTATCACACGTGAGACAGCAATTTTCATAAACACAATGCCATTACAAATACCTGTGTATGTGAGATGCAGCCACGTGCAATGTGAAGGGACAGGCTTGAAAAACAACCAGAAACTCTCACATAAACCGATGTATTCTTTTGTGTTCCCTCTGAAAGAGTCTGCACAAGATTTCGAAACAATTTCTACTCAAGTGAAAACAGACCAATACGTACTATAAAGAGCTGAATTGTTAAGCAAAGGGCATATGCCCTTGAGGCACTTCTGAATAAAAGTATTTGAGAAACTTCAGGTAAAATTAACTCCTTAATATTTTCAACTACCACGTCCTTGCTGTCCAGACAGAAGGCAAACACACTGTAAGTGGAGAGAATAACCACAGAACAAAAACTCACAGGCAGTATCTGCTATCTGTCCAGCTTCAACAACTTAACATACTTGTGAGGATCAGTATTTGGGAGTCTCTGTAGAGAATCTCCATTTTCAATTTTAATTAATGAAGGAACGTAATTCTTTAGCAAATATATTTCATTTTTTAAGAACCAAACCCACTTCTTATGGTCTTTCAGAAAATAATTTGGCTTTAATTTCAGCCTGACTCCACAGGACAAGTACTAACACTGTAGGTATTTATCAGTACCACTTAAACAACCAGAGCTTTCCATACTCATACAAAACAGCTTTCTTTTATACCAAGAATACTGCTTTTCAAAATTCTCTTGTGAAATAATATTCTACAAAATTTTAAGAAAAGTTTTAGTGTAACAACTTCCCAGGGAAGAAGAATTAAAGAGTAAAAGAATATCCACCAAAACTCAGCAGCATTACACGTTCTGTGACACACTTTCAAAATATCATGTAGAAAATTAAAATGGTTTTGGAAAAAAAAAATAAATGGTTATTCATAATTTTGTTAACAAATGAAGAGGTAACAAACAACTAAACAAACACCACCCTGCCCCACAGAAGTAAGACTGGCTATCACTTCTTGAACATCTTTGGATGTCTCGTGCCCAGCACACACTGCCTGCCCCAGCACAGCACCCAGGAATGAGCTCTCTGACCTCCAGAGATAAACCAACATGCTGCAGGAAAGCCAGGCCCTCAGCAATCACCCTGCTCACACACTTGAGAAACATCTGTAACACAAAGTTACAGCCCCAAGTTCTCTACAATATGTTCCAAGTAATGGTTCACAGCCTGGCTTTTTGGTGCTTTTTTTTTTTTTTTTAAACAAAGATGTTCCCTCCACCCACTTTCAGATGAGCAGACACACATAATTCACTTTCTGCTGCATCATTTATCTGGTTGGTAGGCTTCAGACTCAGACTTGCTCCTTTTTCCAAAACACATATAAGCAGCCACTGTCACTCAGCATTTCAAAATGATCTTAATTCTCTGAAGTAAAAAAATGACAATTTTTCTCTCAAAACCAGAAATATTAACAAGACCAAAAGCAAATTATAAAAGCAGCAGCAGATGCAGCAAAATGCAGCATTACAGTTGGATTCTGCTGTCATTTTTGTACAGGAATCAAAAATTAAATAGCTGATTTATTATTTATTTTCATCAACCCAAGTCTAGATCTGGCGTGGTGTTTCAAAATTAGGCAAGTGCTATTTTCAGTATTGATGTCCTAATGCTGCTACTTGCTTTTCACTATCAGAAAGCCACCACTGTCTCCAGTGATCACAGTGAAAGCTACTGATAGTGATATCACTACCACTATTTTTGTACAGTTTATCTGTGCAAAATACACCTTTTAAATAGAAACTGTAGCTCTAAGCTGGTGAAACAGGTTTTCAGCGTGACATGCTAAGTATAAAAATACAAAGTGAAAAGACCTTTGCCAATAAAATTTAACACATTATTTGTTAGCAAGCAGAAATCTTGTGTGAGGCCTCCTGGAAGGCTCAGAGCAACTAAATGATGTCTTGAAAACAGGAAATACACAGTTCTGCTCACAAAGATGTGACATGGGGCACTGGAAAGCAGCTCTTGGCATTCCAGCTGCACCAGGGGCAGCTGTACTCTACAGTCAAGGTATTAAGCAAAAAAAGTATGAACTATTACATTATGCCTTCCCTTTGAGGAATGTCGTGAGCCTGACTGCTAATGATGAAATGAAAAAATATTTCTGTGCCACAAGAAATTCACGGTGATTTATTTAGCACTGCCTTCTACAGGCAGGAAGAAGGCTCAGGGACACCGAAGCCACCACAACCATCAGCAGCCGCACCAGACAGCCAATCTCAGTATCGGTGTAGGTAGGCAGATCATTGGATTGGGGGAAAAACAAGTTGGGGAAAAAGCAGAGCTGGGTCCCAGAAAGAAGCCTAGGAACTGCTTCAGGTGCAGACAGGGGCAAAGAGCACATGCACATTACAGACCTGAAAAAAAAAGTGTCACTTGTGGAAGTCAAAGTTAAATTTATGCCCATGGGCACAACTTCAGTCGCTGGTTCCAAAAATCCTGGTAGACCAGTCTGGAAGGTCACAAGCTACCGCAAAACAAAGTCCACTGCACAAACCAAAATTCTGTGCCGTTAACAGTGAGCATTCAGGGAAGAGAAAGCACAAAAGAAATAATCATTATTTTACTACAACAACCTCAGTAGTTGCATTCCAGGGGGACTACCTGTGGCTAAGCCATCCCTGGGTAAATGATACTGTGCAGTTCTCAAACATCCCTTCACTCTCCTGAAAACTCTGCTAGAGGGATGTGTTGTACATTCAAAATTCCCACAAAAGGCTCGGTTTGCATCTCCTTCATTTCCAGGATTCATTTCCAACCACCAGCAGTCACCTATTCCATGACCTCATGTGCCAGATGCAACAAATAGGTCAGTTTGTATCTGACCCACAGATCTCCAGGTGAGGCAAACACCAGATACAGGAGGCTTGCAATTTA
Organism: Cyanoderma ruficeps; assembly: GCA_008694505.1. Lineage (NCBI taxonomy): Eukaryota > Metazoa > Chordata > Aves > Passeriformes > Timaliidae > Cyanoderma > Cyanoderma ruficeps. The sequence continues at coordinate 45,288,549 of VZDJ01007754.1, read as the reverse complement.
GAGCAGCCTCAAAACAAAAAGAAAAAACCTCCATTATAGGGTGGGATCCCCCTCCTCAGGGATGGTTTCTTAACCCAAATTTAGCACTGCAAGCCCTCTCCACACTCCGATCTTTCTTTCACCTCTATTAAGCCTGTGAGAAGCAGAATCTTCCATATTTTAGAAGCCCATATTTAGACCAAGAAATTAATAAGATTCATGTCACAAATATGGGCTACTTCCCAAAACCTTGGGAGATCTTCTTTCCACTGGTTATAATAGACAAACAGAGGATAAGCATAAAATAAGTTTCTCATTTAATGATGTGGCCCAAGAGCCAATCCTTGTTGAAGGCTGAAAAAAACCAATCCTGGTTCCCTAGGAGGAGAGACCCATCCCCACCTGGCTACAGTCTCTTTTCAGGGAATTGTAGGGAGTGATGACACAGTCACAGCATCTCCTTCATTGACAGCACAGAACATGGACCTCTAAGAGCACAGAACATGGGCCTCTAAGAGCTCAGAGAGAAGAGCAGTTTTTGCAGTCTGCCTGCCTAATAGTAGATGACACTAAATTAAAGGGATTTCTCCATAGTAATGCAGGCTACATGCACTGAAATAAAATACTAAATACTTGTAAGACAGCATGCAAGACAAAGCTGCTGAGGATCATTCTAAGATATGTATATATTAAGATGTGCTATTACAATGAATTGGGTTAATTTTGAATATTTATTCATACGTTAACAGCAAAGGATAATAGTAGACATGGGGAAAGGTGGAGAATTTGGTAATGCTGAAAACAAACAGTTCAAAACTTTTTTTTTTTTCTAAAATTAATGAGTGTCTCCCCTTCACCTCTATTTCTTCAGACCACTACGTGCAAACTTATGACTGACACCACACACCATGACACTTATGTGACAGGAGGCCAGGTGCTTGCAAAATTTAAGATAGCCAGATCTAAAACTGCAGGGGGCAGGGGCCAATGATAACATGATGGGGAGACACAAGAAAAATGAATGTGTTAACTTGCTGGAGAGGTTAGGAGGGCAACATTACACAAGTAATGGAGCTTTTGTCAAAGACAAGGCAAGTTACACAGATTTACAGCTTCACACAGACACATGTAGGTGCAACCCCACTGGCACTCTTCTGCAGTAAATGCCACTTGGCAATGAAAACTCTACCCTTCATTTCAGCTGAATCCCCAAGTGCTGTGCAGCTGTGCCTCCCAAGAGGTACTCCTTCTCCAAAACTAAGGCAATGTTCCTTTTAAGTTCTTGCAAAGCAAGAGGTCCAACCAAAGGGATAATCAAATGCCAAGATTCTGATTTATGTGCAGGAAGAAAACTCAACATTTCACTTCGAATGTGCATTTCAAGGAGTAATAGAACTCAGCTTTACAACAAGAACCAAAACCATTCACAAGCAGGAACTAAATTAATTTGACTCTCTTATCTGACCATGGAAGGAGAGGCAGTATCACAGTCCCCTCCCCTATCCATTCAGTACCTGTTTGTTAATTTCTAGGAAAAATGGAATTTTTTCCACACGTATTAATTACCAACTTAACAAGCACTGTCAATTTACATAAATGCTGCATCATCTTACAAATACATCTCATGTTTAATCATGTTCTTCTACCTGCCACCTAAATAACACTGGTCATTCCTCTCACACCACAGTTTTCATCCACAAAAACTCATTTCCCACAAGCAGTGTCCCAACAGCACACAGAGGCCCCAGCTGCAGACACCACTGCTGCTTCACAAAAACCAGCCCTCCCATGTTCAGGCACGACGGTAAGAAAAAAAAATGACACACCTTGGTACAACCCTTCAACTAGAGCCGCAGCACAGAGCTCTATGGGGGTTTGATTCTGACACTGCAGGTGATGGTGCAATGATGCCAAGAGAGACACTCCTGTCAGAGCAGAGGAAATGCCAGCACAGGTACAGCACCAGAGCCTGAGATCCACGTGGGAACATCAACACCAAGAGCTTGTCCAAGTCTGACAGCACACTCCTTCTTAAACCCAGGTAGCAGCAAGTACTACTCCATAGCAAATTTTTTTTTTTTAATTTAGAAAAAGAAATCACTGACAAAGTGCCAAATGAAACAGGTAATCAATCTCCTTAGGAGAATGAGTTTCAGCCATGACATAAAAAGAATCTGGAAAGGCTCTCAAATACTGCAGAAAAATCATGAAAATTAAGCCACTGGAGCAGGAATGTGTTCCTTCTCCTTTCCAGCTGCCTGAAGCCTGACAGACCTTAAGCTACTCATTAATGAATTGCTCTAAATCAGTTTGTTCCATTTTTGAGTTCTGGCTGTGGAAGTGAGAAAGCCCTGAGGAAAAAGTTGTGGAATGACCTGTAGTTGAAACTTGTTTTCCTGTTTCAGTTGGTAAATCTGCATATCTGCTTACCAATCCCTCTGGAAGCAGAGTTTCCTGGAGTCTGAAAATTCCTACCTACATGTACTAAAAGTCTTTAAAGGCAGGGAGTTCTAATGCACTGGAACCAGTGCAGTGGTCCATTAAGGTAGCTTCATTCTCTGATCTTAAAATAAAATAATAATCAAGAACAAATTAAAATAATCTCAAAATATGTACAAGCCTTTTCTAGAAGACCCCTGCTAGTTGTCTGGAAAAATTGAAATTACTTGTAAACTGAACACAGAAACTGAATCAGAGCAGCCAAGCAAAACCCAGAGTGCTGAGGACAGGGCAGGTGGCATTGCCTGGCCTTCTCCAGCAGCACAGAAATCCAAAGCTGCTCCTCAGTTCCACAGGCACCACACACTCCCTGAATCCTGAGAGCTCCTCCTGAAAAATGACTGCTCTTACGCATTTTCACTTTCATCCAGAAATCATCACAAAAATCACCCATCATTCTCCACAACCAAGGAGCAAATAGTGGTGTAAAGTGGAGACATAAACTATTCCATTCTTTCAAACTACCGAGGACTTGGCTTAATTAGCAATTAAAAGCAAGTAGTACAAACGTTCCTTTCTCACTGCACATAATGGAGTCGTCATTGTTCTCAGATTTTTGGCCACAATACAGGCAAGCTGCAAGTTTGCAACTGGCACTACAGGAAAACATTCTACCATTCAAAAGCAAAAAACAAGCCGCCACCACGAAAGAAAATCAACTCACAAAGAAAAACACAATTTAAGATGACAGCATTTTTAATGGCAGGGAATAAACACACTGCAACATTCTAATTCCACGTTTTTCCTCACAGAGTTTGAGCACATCTACACTCCCAGATTACCTGAAGACAATCTCCAAGATCGGGCATCATAGTCCCATTCAAAGATCACATCCCCACCATCCACAATTACCTAAGGAATTACCTTACACATTCTTCTACAATTCTTTCACCTGTCCCAAATAATCTGCCTCCAATATATTCCCACGCTACAATGCAGCTTCTGCCATGCTCTCCTCCTTTTTTAACATAGCAAATGTCTCCTTTCCAGGCCTCCATTCAACCATTAATACTTTTTTCAAATTATTTATAGCAACTAAACCTGAAAATATTACCTGTACTGCGACTATACAGTGAGAAAAATCCCACCAATTCAGCCAAGATGGACAGTATACAGATAATCCCAGAAAACTGTCAGAAGTAATACATTTTTAACATATGAACTTGTAAGTTAACAGAGACCTTTAAAGGTAGAAAATGAAACCTAATTCTGCTCATTAGTTAACATGGACACTTTGATGGTTTCTGGGATCTCATCTTACTTAGGCAAAAAAATTAACTCTGCTGTAAGCATAAACACCTCCAAATCCTCCACATATAGAACCTGAAGGGGCATTAAAGCCATTCCAACTATTTCCTCCACACAGTAGAGTGAAGAAAGCCCTCAAGTACAAAACCGTACCTTGCTAGTTAAATTCCATGTGCTCCTATACAAAAGGCAGAACGTGGATCTACGCTCAGGCACAGAGTGGGATTGTTGGTATTTTTCCGTGTAGGGCCAGGAGTTGGGACATCTGTAATGACTGTGGGTCCCTTCCAACTCGGGATATTCACAATTCCTAGTCTATCTGAGGGGTTTCACAAAAGCACCAGAAGAAGCTGGCTCAGACACACATCTCTGCTGTACCACCTGATGCTTCCAGTTGTTTTCATACACAACACATTTTTTAGTATTTTCCTCTTAAGCAAGGAGTACAGAAGTATGTACTGCTCTGATTCAAAATCAGCTGAACAGTTTCTTTCTTACTATAATTTATTTTTTCCGAAATAATATAAACTATTCTCACTCTTTCCTTTGAATTAAAAAAGGAACAAATGAACACTCATTTCTGCTTAAAAGCAAGTAAAAAATATTTTTTAAGAAGCAAAAAAGACCCTTAAGCCTAATCTGTTGATAATTTTAACAGGTAACACTTGAAATCTGTTAGTCCTTCAGAATTTTGTAGTCTCCCACTCTTAAAAATGTAGTGTTCAACTATTAACAAAATCACAAATTCAAAGGCTCTGCCTTTCCAACCATTAAAACCCAGGAGAGATTAAAAATACTCAGAAAACAACACATTTCTGTGCACCACACCAGAGACTAAGAACAAATAAAGCTTTGAGAACCACGGTGTGTAAAATCTACCCTTAGTTGCTATATCTGTAACATGCCCAGAAGCTCCATTAAAGTTTACCAACCAATGAACTTAATTTTTGCAGCTCTTTATTCTTCCCAATATCATTCCACTTTTTCCTCTCCTGCCAGAGGTTGCCTATGACATGCTTTATGATGTTATATAATGGATGTTCTCCGTTTTTCTTATCCTTCCACTTTATCTTACACTCTTTCTACACTTAGTTCTGTTAAACTGTACTGATAAATGCTCTACAGCAGCATCATTCTCCCTCACACAGGCTTTCAGTTCCACACTTGAAACTATTTCTTGCCCTTTCAACATATCCATCTGTATCTTCCACACTTGCTCAGCTTTCTTTATCCTTCAAATCTAAAGGCAGCAAAACATGACATGGGAACAGACACATGAGAGTTCTTGGCTCCATTTTCACCTTGAGGAAAGAAGCAGAAAGTTTCTTTACTCTTCCCTTCCTTGAGGGATAAGGAGGAAAAAGGGAAGCAGCAGCCTAAAATAAAGACATAAAAACCACAGCCAACATCTTACTTTTATTTCAAAATGGGAGAGAATTCTGTTATACTCAGACCGTACAAAGCTTTTTCACACCCTACACAAACTCTCTGTAATTTTGTTATCTCTGTTTTGTTCCCATTCACCCTGTTTATAAAATCTTTTGAGGCAGGCCCCAGCACCATAAAACACTTAAATACTACTTAAGTTAGCAGTAATGTTTAGATGGTAACCAAGCACAAGATTCAGGTAGCTGCTGGGAAGAATAAAAACACTATGATTCACACTGCCATTCCCCTCACCCCCAAAATGGTCTGCATCACCAAGTCACCCTTCAATTCCTTTGTTTCCTACTCTTCCTCACATCTAATCTAAGTATCCTATTCCAACCTTTCTTCTACTTCCTTTAACTGAAAATGGCATATTTTAATACCATTTTCTGAAAAAGCTTCCCAAAAGACTACTTCATTTCTCCACTTCCCTAAAATCAAATGGTGGCCTGATTTTCAGTAGTCATAGGTTCAAACATAATTCACGAAGCACTCAACCTAGATCCCTCAGGATCTTTCTTTCATTCAGAGTTTTCTCCTGTATAGCCCTTCTTACACACATTTTAGCACACTTGGAGCTGCACACATGCTCAGATAGGAATCTGTCCCACATCTGCCTGCAGCAGTGTGTAACTTCATTAAATACTTGGTCTTCCTTCAGACAGAGGGAGGAAACCAAGTCACTGCACTCATTCCATCCCTCCTCCCCCTGAAGAAAGAGAAACTGTGGATGTTCCATCCCTGGCAGTGTTCAAGGACAGACTGGATGGGGTTTCAACAACCTGGTCCAGTGGCAGATGTCCCTGCCCACAGCAGGAGAGGACCTGCACAGTATCCAAGATTCCTTCCAACCCAAACCATTCTAGTTCTACATCATCTACTCCTGGCAACCTGTGCTTCTAAATACAGGTAATTCCATTCTCCATAAGAAAACAAGGGGCAAAAGTTTCATAAATATTCCTTACAGAAACAGTGTCACACTAACCAGGACGCACCCTAGACTCCCAAATCTCACTCTCAAAGGACCTCCACAGCTTTTTAAGTCTGCAAAATTAGCTGCATCCACAGAATTAGAGAAAACCTCAATGTAAGGGTAAAAAATAGTATAAAAGCCCAAGATTTCTTTGTTCTGGGTCCCCCTCTGCAGGCACCCAGCTGAAGACCTGCTTCTGTAGCACTCCATAAAATGATTTACTTTTACAAATCCAGTGCCTGAGTCTTTGCTGCAGGGAACTCAAGGTCAAGCTCGAAGGAGGAAGTGTGTCCCAGAGTCTGCAGGAGCAAAGAGCTGGAAGGGACACCCATCCACCAGATAACTGGACATTCCTGCTGCAAAGGGACTCTGGACCCAGCAGCTGAAGTCATGGATAGGCTGTGTGTGACTGGTGTAAATTCTCACCATTCTCAGGCAGCAGTGTCTCCTTTAACATGAAAAATCATCTGATCCAATCTTTCCTGGCAAAAGCACAAGCCAGACAAGATGTCCCAGCACATGGTCCAGCTGCATTTTGAAAGTGTCCAACACTGGAGAACCCACCAGGGCCCTGGAGAGATTATTCCAATGGCTGACTTCTCTAGGAGTTTTTCTTGTGCTCAATAGGAAGTTAGTCCCCAGAAGTAACTTGTACCCATTAAATCTTGTCTTATCAACATAACACCTTGTAAAAATGGAGTCTCCATCTTCTTTGTAGGCACCCTTTAAGTACTGGAACATGCTGGTAACATCTCCTCCAAAGCTTTATTTTCTCAAGGCTGAACAAACCAGGATCCCTCAGCCATTCTTCACACTTTAGCTTCTCAGTCCTTTGATCACCTTTGCAGCCTTTCTCTGGACCCTTTCCAGCCTGGCCACATCTTTTTCATACAGCAGGCACCAAAACTGCACACAAATACTCCAGGTGTGGCTTGACCAGCACTGAGTAGAGTGCAATGATAACTCCTTTGTCTTTGTTGGTGCAATCCAGCATCCCACGGTCTCCCTTTGCCACAGCAGCACACAGCTCATTTTTATGGAGCTAAATCCACCAGGACCCCCAAGTCCATTTCCACAGAGTTGCTTCCCCGCCAGAAAGATCTCAGACCGTGCTGCACTCCTGGATCATGTTCTCCCACATACAAGACCTTACATTTGACTTTGCTGAACTTCACAAGGTTCTCATCAGCCCATTCTTCCTGCCCAGCCAGGACTCTCTCCAGGGTGGCTCTCCTTTCTGCAGGTTCACTTCCCCACTCAGTTTGGTACCATCAGCAAAATTCATGAGGGCACACTTCACCCCACCATCCAGATCACTTATGATGTTATTAAACAGTGGCCCAAGATCAATCCCTGGGGACTCCCACTTGTGACAGGCAGCCGTTTTGAGCAGGACCTTTTCCCACCCCATCAGCCAGTTCCCAGCCAGCACACAGACCCCTAGTCTGGAATGCAACACATTGGTTTCTCTAGGAAGAGGCTGTGGGAAACAGCATGGAAAGACTTGAAATCCAGGAAGACAATGTCCACCACTAGCTCCACGTACACCAAGCAGGTTACTCTGTGCTAGGAGACAATCAGGTTTGCCAAGAATGAATTGCCCTCGGTGAATCCATGCCAGCTTTTCCCTATCATGTGCTTCATCAGGATTCATACCATAACTTTCCCTGGGACTGAGGTAAGACTGATGGGCTGATAATTTCCTGCACTCTTGTTTAAACCCTTCTTGAAGATAGGGCACATGAACCTTCTCCCAGTATTCTGGAACATTCCCCAATCTCCATGACTTCTCAGAGATTACAGAGAACAGCTTCCCAGCAGCATCCAGCCAGCTCTCTTAACACCCTGAGACGGGTAACTTGTAGGGGTCAGGCTCCTGTAATAGTTTACACCCCAATAATTCCTTCAAAGGCAGTAGGTCAGTGCATCAAACTGGCTTTTTGTTCTCAGGGTCTGAGGCCCAAGTGTGCTGGTAAAGACAGAGGTGAAAGAAATGCAGAGAACCTCCAGCTTTTAGCATTGGTTGGTAACTAATTCACCTATCTTGCTTAATAGTGGGCCAGCATTTTCCTCTGTTTGTGCTTGCTGTTTATGATCCTGAAAAATCCTTTCCCATAGTTTTAGACATCTCCAGCCAATTCCAGGTCCAGCTGAGCTTTTACTTTTCTAAGTGCACCTCTGCACGCTCTGACAATGCCCTAATAGTTCTCAGTCTGTATTTGTTCATTTTTCCATCCCTGGTACACTCTTCTTTTGGTTTTGAGCTTGCAGTTAAGTCAAGGGCATCTGTTACCCTACCTACTTCCTTTCCATTTAAAGGTGATGAACTGGTTTCATGCTTCCAGAAGAGCATTCTGCAAGAACTCCCAGCACTCAGTAGCTCCTTTATCCACCACAGAATCTTCCCATGGAATCCCTCCCAACTCAGTTCTGAGCAACCAGAAGCTGGCTCTTTGAATTTCTAAAACCTCTTAGTACTAACCTTCAACAGTGGTTATTTAAAACTAGTGAGTTCTCTATTTTTACTAGGTTATTTTTCAGCTAAACAGTTCTCCAGCCTGGTTCATCACACAGGCCCGAAGACGGTTTCACTGAAACCTATGAGAAGCAACAGAGAGGACTGAAAATTCTATTACCTAGAAGAAAAATACCTAAAAATAAAACTTTAACTTCAATTCATTATTCTACTCTCTATTCCTGTGCAACTAGGTTTCAAATCATAAGACAATGAAAACACTGCTTAAATAAAAAGTTAAAATGGCAACTAGAATGGAAGCAACAGAATACTGACCAATAAATATATATATATCTTGGCTCTATTTTAAAAGCTGTTGCACTGGATCTTTTGTCTAATGCTGCAAATGATATTCTGAAATTGTTCAGAATTTTAAATTCTAAAAATGAAAGTAGAAATTTAATGAACAGCATATTCACAATTCAATCTGCTTTAGACTAATAACCAATCAATATTGAGAAGTGAATCATAATCCTCAAATGCCACTGTGAGAAAAGGAAATGACTTAAAGCCATTTTAACAGACAACAATTAATTTAACAACTTACCACAAAAGAAATTCATATGTAGACATACAGTGTTCTGTTTGTAATTCATCACACACTTTTAGTCACTCCCTTTACAAAGCAGTAAATGAGCTCTTAATTCTACATCTTAATTAAACAGGCTCCTGCCATGAACACTACGTAGCAAATCCAGGAACCATAAAAGAAGGTAATTTGTTAATACAGCTCTGATGGTGACCCCTGCATCTTCTCACACTGAAGTCAAAGTATGTGATAAACAATATTCTTCAACTCCCAAATACATTTAATGGGGGTTTAGTTCATTAACATGGTATTTTAGGTACTTAAAGAATACCTTTCTATGATTCTTTAAATACAAAGAATAATATCCAGTATCTAGAATACCACCTGAACCACTGCAAAACTTTGACAGAGGCTCATTTTGGAAAATGTACCATTCAACAAACCTCATAATGGCCACAAGGAAACTATCAAACGGCCCCATCTACTTGTGACAGTACCAGAATTCATCTTGAAAACAAGCTTTGAGCAGGCCCCTATTTAAACAGGCCAGTCTTGCAAAGAGCTTTTCCACAGAAGAATTACTCTACTATAGCTATTTCTTTAGTCTGCCTATCCATAAAGCGGAAATATGTAATAAATATTTAAGTATTTTTTCTTGCTTTACTGAACTTCCCTCGTCCAACAAACTCAGACTGAACTATATTAAACACAATTTCTTTCTTTCCTCCTAACAAAAATGTTCTGTAAGGTACTAAGCTTATCCTCTCAGGTGCACCTATACAAACCCAGGCAGCCTTCTCAGGGCTCCATACAAGACCCACTGATTTCAATTTTGTCTGGTTTTAACCACAAACAAGCATCCTGCAAGATTAACGTTGCTAACGTTTTATACAAAGAGTCAACTGGTCTCTATAATGACACATCAAGTTTAATAAGTATCACTTCAATGTTAAATTGTGAAATCATATTACTCAAAAATCATGCTTCAAACACCACAGCTCCAGGACTTCACCAAGAAAAGGGGTTAAAACAAAAAAAGTAATTTAAATGAGTTTTTAATGTAAAATACAAGGCAGGTATGGCACTAAAGGACTGAAGTTGTATCCATATACCTATCTGCATTCAGAATGAGCAGGACAGTGGCTCTGCTCCTAGAATTACCTGATCCAATACTGAACCTGCCACCCAGCTCAGTTCTGCACTCACAGTCTGCTTCCTTAGCTCATTTCTGCAGCAGCTCATCCAAGCTCTCTAAGCAGCAACTAGTTTTTATAGAACTACTTAAATATTCTCCAACTACGAATATACACATTTCCTTCCCTTTCAGACTGTTGAAAATACAGCAAAATCCCTCCCTATCATCCAAAAATTTTGCCAGGTGAGGGAGAGAAGAAATATTTTTGTTCAGTAATCTCAGAAAAACCTTAGGTTTAATTGATGAATCTGTAAGGCTGGAAACCAGAACTTCACTTCTCTGCAGAACATAACTTTGCCTAATTGTCAGAGGGATAAAGAACAACACTGGGCCAGGGCATATAATTCTGACATTGGAAAGTCCTGTGACAAGTGTTAATCAGGAAAAAGTCACTTTATAGCCATAAACATTTTCCATGACTCTCTTTAATTTTGTATCATCTCACTAATTTAATGAAAACAAATGTTCTACACGCACCAAGCTCTCCGAGCATGAAACATCCACTCTTTTCTCAAATAGTATAACAAACATATGGCATAGCTTTTAGAAGATGCTTTCAACACTTACTTCAGATGGTATCAACATTTGCAGATAGTTTTACCTCTATAATTACCAAGTCCACTCAACCCACTACGGTGAACAAACAGTCATGCAGGCTGGCAAGAGGCACAGAGCCACACTGAAAGCACACCTGAGTAATACCATTCACAGACAAAGCTTTAGATTGTCTATTCCTTCTTCACATACTGTACCTGGATTCACTTAGGGAGAAATTTGAATGCTAGAGGCCATAAGCAGCAGGATGCACAAAAGGATCAATGGTTAAATTACTGGAATGGGATGAAAGCAGTCATGTCCCACCCTTGCCACAGTTTTTCTTCACACTTTCGAGAGTTAAATAATTTATCAGAACCTCTATTCCTCAGCTGCTAAAATACAGCAGTATTTCCCTCTCTTCTCCATCCTGAACCACTGCCCATCTTGGGTATTTGATTACTGAAGTCAGTAGGGCATGATTTACCTTAACTCGATGCACACGCACCACTGACACAAAGGACTACTTCAACCTCCACACTCAGCAGCTCAGTACTTCAAAGCTACAATATGTAACACGCATTCAACAACAACAAAAAAATCTTACATTATATTCTCTATTAATAGTCTCCTGACAGTGAAGATAAAACTTGCTGAAATGCAAATGCCAACACACCAAGAGTCCTGCAATCCTAATTACACCTCTACAAAAGCATGCTGTTTGTGGACATGAGATCCATCCTTCTCTCTTCATTAACACATTAAAATGACAAGTGTAATGTTTCTGACTTCATCAATTTTCTTGCCTTCAGAAAGTAGTACCAACACTGTACTTTACACTTAAGGCACAGCCAAAACATTCAGGGATACATGTTTAGAGCAATAAAACCCCACTTTAAAAAAAAAAGTCTCAAACACTAGTTGTGAAAGTATCTGTGCTAAGTATTTCATACTCACAGTACTGTGTAATGTCCATTTCAAAAAAAAGTTGGTTTGAATACTGGATGAAGTACAAATACTGCAAACCTATAACCAAGTACCAGGACACACAACCATTATATACACAACAGCTGTGATTTCCAACAAAGTACAACCATGAACTATAGAATGTGTCACCCATTACACCTTAATTGGATCCTAGAAAGCTGCACCTTATTAATACAAAGGCCAAAGTGCATAGAAAAAAAAAAAAGACACAAAAACCTGATCTGAAAGAAATCTATGGCTCTGTTAAAATTACCCAAGAAACACACTTAAAAAAAGTGATTCTTTCAAAAAACACTAAAAAACCAGTTCCACCCATAACACAATTTACAAAATTTTGTCCAACTTCAACTTGCTCCAGGACAGACAGTACACTAGATAATAAACCAATAATAGGAAATGCACAATATATAAAGAAAAAACCCCAAACATAAAGGAACAACTCAGATATAAATTTACTGAATTGGAGAGGCTGCCCACTTCCTGGAATGCCTTACAAAAGTCTCCTGGTACCAATTTCCAGTTTCTCAATTCCCAGTACTGCCATTATATAAGACAAACATTCTTAATTCTTTTTCAAGCAATATTTCTTTGTTTTGATGAAAATAAATCAAGACAAAATTTTTCCAAAGTTATTAAAAAATAAAAAAACAAAAAAACACCACTTTACTACACTGAGACTAACCTGCTGAAATGCTTTCTTGCATAATTATTTTTCAAGCAGTTTGTTATAAATAAAACTAAGGCTATTTTATTATGGGTTAGTAGGAAATTAACATTAATGTCAACACTGAAAGGACAAATTCAACATATATTAATTCACACTGACTGAAACAATTTTTAAACAAGTAACACAATTGTAAGAAAAATGAAAGAATACTGTCACTGTGCACTTATTTTGTAAGCTTCATAAAAGCACAGACAAGCACGCTGTTAATTTTGTCAACATATGTGGCCTTTACACAAAGGAAATACCATTTTTAAAATCAGCTGGAAAACAAAAGGGCTGCAAAACCATGAGAGGTAACACAGACTAAAACATGGCATATTGTGTGGAACTACTCCATCGCTCTAAATCGACTTCAACATCAATACTTTTAAATGGAAACATGCTTCAGATTTTGTCCACAGGATATGACAAACTGATTAAACTCAATGAATAGGAATTAACAAGCATCTTATACCCAATACATGGGACCAGCTACATCAACCTACATCTGTACAGATGCCAGTTACAGCTTATGAAACAATGGTTTGTCACTGCAATCAAGTCAACTTTGCCTAAACACTGGAAACATCATCAAAAACAAACAAACAAAACCAAACAGGAGAGGAAAAAAGGAAGGGGAAAAAAAAAAGAAATGCTTGGCAATTCACTTCCAATACAATGGATATCCTTGCCCTCCCCCCCCACCCTCAAGTAATCTTTAAGCTTCACCTCCTGCCAGAATGCCTTCTCGGGAGTAAGACATCAAGACACCAGCAGGGTTTTTGTTTTGGGTTTTTTTTCCCTCCTTCACGTTAATGTTCTTGTCAACTATGGAACCACAACAGTGAGCACTTTCTCCAACACAAGACTGACTACGCTGGATTTCCAGCATTTCAACCACTTTGAAAGGTGATCTCTTAATTTCCCTCCCCTCTTCCCCAAAACCACACTAACAGCAAACTATGATTTTCAAGCTCTTTTTTTTCTGCGAAATAAACCCAAAATTTTTGGCAACAGAAAATCCCATTCCTTTGTCACACATACAGCATGTACACGATTACAGGAAAGTTTCTTCTGGTTTATCACATATCCAAAACGTGGGGCAACATTACAATATTCCTGACCCTTAGTCTCTATCTTCAATAATTCATAAAATTGTACAGATCTCATGCCTTATCTGCTCTTTTGATTTGCTACCCCCAGCAGCACAGCTCGGCTTAGTTCATGACACTACAGCCCATACACCCTACAGAGCAAAACCACCAAAAAGGGGGGACTGCAGACCTGGAGCACAAATAGAACCCACAACTAAATTAAAGCTCTAGACACATTAAAGCTTCCTCCATCCCCCAAAGAGATCCCAGTTTTCTTATGACTAAATTCTGTCAGGGTGTGGCTTCGTTAAACCAAGTTCCCACTGCAAAGGCCTCCTGCGATCCCCTCCAAGCCAACGCACACCTCAGTGAACCCCACCAAAAACAAGGAGCGTCTCCTTGCACCCAGACACCAAATTTAAGCCCAGAACAGACTCCTTCTGCTGCACAAGTACCCAGGCAGGGAAGGGAGATGTTCCTCAAATACTTACAACCCAAAACCTCCTGTCAGCCTCCCCAGACAGGTACCCTGCTCTTGCCACCTCAACCACAGGTAACGGGGAGCACTGCCAGGCCCCACAGAGCACTCACTGCTACAGCCTGAAGCTCCTGGAAAAGGTTCAATAGCTGGTGTGCTCCTCTCTCATCAAGGGGAGCACTGATAAATTTCTGTCTTTGTGAAGGATTCCTCTGGAAACACGACTCAATGGTTTTCCTTACCTGCTACACTTGCACATAAACCACACCGTAATGTGCTGCCTCATAGATTCTTAAATCAGTCAGTCAGGATTTCATAATTATGGAGTCTAGGGTCTTTGTTAGCTGTTGTTGCTCCATGCACAAAAGGAAACATTTTGTTGCTATCACTGTAACACCATTTAATTAACTGCACATATATTCGGCCACCGTCTCTACAAGAAAAATAACTGCTACATTGAATTAAAGTAGTCGGCTAGATTAATTGTTCTAAAGCCCTCAATAGAACATAAATTGCATAAAGCTTCACACACAGAGAACGGGAATGAAGCAGAAAACACCTTAAAAATAGCAACTTCTTATCGGTAACAGAAACACAAGCACGTTCCTTCAAAGTAAAAAGCACAAACAAAACCGAAACTGGTTCAAACCAAGAAATTCCTCTCAAACATCTCTGCACTGAACGGAATCGTTTTAATCCTTCTACTTCCTTAAATAATCTACCTTTCTCAGAGACAAGTTTTACAAAGAATATGCTCCGTGAGTTACTGTGCAATTCATAAACATACAAAACACCATCCGAAAACTGAGGTGAAACAGCAAAATATTTGGTTTGCTTGGGGATTTTTTTAGTATTCACTGCACGGATTTGCAGATCAATACAGTAAAAGAACATACAAAGATATTTCTGAAAACGTATTTCAAAACTACCAAATGCCCTGCAACTTCAGATTGTGTATATTAAAATTACAATTGACTGGCATTTTTAAGAAAGCATTATACATAAGAAAGATACAAGGCTCAACTAATAGGCTGAATTGCTCTTTGCACCACTTAATTTTACAGTACGCAAAATAAAACTTAAACCGGGGATTTTATGCGACAGATGATCTAATTAGATGTGAAGCTTTTATTTTCTATCTGGCATTCTTAAGCTCTATCCCATACGGGATTCGGTCTAATATTTCCGATAGCCTCGGCAGCGTTCACAGAGCAGACACGAGTTCTGGTCCACCAACAGTTAACGCACATTATTTAACTGGTTTGACATGTCACTCCCCTACCTTTTTGATTAATGGGAAGAAGTGCTCTTATAAATAACTCTGAAAATCGAAAGGAAACCACGAGATATTTTTTTTTAAATATGAGCATAAGGAAAGTGTACTTGCCTTTCCTCCCATCCCTCCCCCCTCCCCCCCACGTCCTGACATTGAGCTTTTCCAATCCTGACATAAGAAATAAACACCCGAACACAAGCACAGGCCTAGGCTACCCAACTCAACACGCTTTAGAGTCAAATCTTCAGATCAACCAAAACCGGCAGCAGAAAAAAAAATTCTCCACGATACAGCCTGGGCACAACAATGGGATGAGCAGTGTCAAACGCCAGACTACTGACAGGAACAAGCCAGGAAGCAGGAACCAGAGTAGCACTGTCCCCTTCGCTTCAGCCATGTGGCATTGCAAAAACAGTTCCACTTATTCCGTTGCCCGAATGTTCCCCTGGCATTTGGTGTTTTAAGCACAGCTGGCAGACACTCGGCCCGCACAGCCTTTGTCAGCAGCTCACGGGTGGGCAGCGGAACGTGCTACAGGTTGATAAGGAGGGCACCGGCGCTGCAAAGCAGCAGGAAAGCGCCCAGAAGGAACTTGGGATGCGCAGGAGAGTTTCCCTCAGCCTTCACCGGGGGTTCCACGCTCCCCATATTCGCTCCCGGTGTTTGTTTCGTGTTTACCTCCCCCCCCTTCTCTTTCTCCTCCCTGTCCGGCCATCTTGGGCCGACAGGAGCAGCCATTACTTAACTAAATGACAGGGCCAACAACTTTCCACAGAGACAAACACCTCTCTCCGGACACCGAGCCGGGCAGCAGCAGCCCGCGGGACGCCCCGCTCCCTGTCAAGCCGGGACGGCGGGAGGGACGCGGGGCTCGGTGACGACCGGGCACGCTGGATGGAGGCAGCGGGGCCCGCAGAGTAAACAAGTCACTCTACGGGCTCCGGGAGCCGCTCAACGCCGCGCCCGCCCCGGCCCGGACCCCGTGCTCCCTGCGGGCTCCGGCCCCGGCTCCGCTCCCGGCTGCTGGGGGCGAAAATCACGAGGGAGGGTCTGGGGAGCGGCAACGTCAGCAGCGCCGAGCGCGCCCTCCCTCGCTCTCCCCCCGCTGCCGCCTCCTCCTCGTCCTCCGCCTCCCCCCCTCCGCCCCCGCGCCCCCTCCCCCGGCCCGTCCGCTCCCGGCCGGGGGTTCCGCCACTTTCCCGTCCCGGGGCTGGACGGGCACCCGCATGGCCACGCTCCCCTCGTCCCGCTCGGGGAGAATGGCGGGGGGGAGGGGGGGGCGGTGTAAAAAGGAAGGGGCAAAGGCGGCGGCAGCAACGCGCGGAGACCCCGCGGAGGTGGCGGTGTCCCCCGCACACCCCCTGCACACACTCACCGTGCGGGCCCGGGGGTCCCGAGGGAAGGGGCGGCGAGGCCACCTCGCTCCCCATCCCCCGTTTCCCCCCCCCTCCCCCCCATCCCCGCTCCACATCCACCCTCGCGCTTACCTTTAACAGCAAGGCCTTCGTTCTGGCGCCATCTTCATGAAGCCTCAGAAATCCGAAGAGCCGGCTGCGAGGAGAGGAGCGGGCGGGAGGGAGGGGAGAGAGAGGCACCGGCGTTAGCGAGAGTCAGCGCGGCGGGCGGGCGAGGGCAGAGCGCGGCCCGGGAGCGGCGGCGCACGGGGAGCCGCGGGCAGGGGAGCGGGGGGACACGGAGGGAGCGCGGGCCGAGCCGGGACACGGAGGCGGCCGGGGCGCAGTGGGGAGCGGGTACCTGTCGAGGCCGGATAGGGCTTCTCTCTCCTGGGCTGTCAAGCTGGCGAAGTCCTCCTCGCTCTGGCCGCTCGCTTTCCCCGCCGCCATTTTCTTTTCCTCATCACCGAAAGGAGCAGCAGAGGCGGCGGCGGCGAGCGACACTCCGCACGATTTCATGGAAACGCAGCGTAATTAACTCGCGGATCGCACCCCCCCCTCCCTGCGCGCCCCCAACACCCCCCAGCGCCGGGCGGGGCGGGGTGCCCGACACACACACACACCACAACTTTTATTACAACAACAACAGCCGGCAGGGAGGGGGAGGGAGGGAGGGAGGGGAGGGGAGAGGGAGGGAGGGAGGCGGGGGGAAGCCCCGCTGCTCGGAGGAGGAGGTGGGAGGGAGGGAAGGAGGGGGGAGGGAGCCCCAGCGCTGGAGACTCGGGGGAGGAGGAGGAGGCGGCGGCTGCGGATGGCGGCGGAGCGGTGTTTACATCGCCGCTCGCTGCCGGCGGCGCGGGGAGCCGGGGTGTCGGGGAGCCGGGGGGACCTTCCCCGCCCGCCCCGCGGCTCGGGGTATGTTTTGCCGCCCGTACAAACTTCCCCGGAGCCGCTGCCCAAAGTTGTTGTAATTGTGTCACACCGCGGACCCCGCGCGCCGCCACCGCGACCCCCCCGCCCAGCCCCGCCCGCCCGCGTCCATGCAGCCAATCGGCGCCGCCGCCGTGCCCCACGTGACCTTTGTTGACTTACGTCAGTTATTGAGCTCCGCCGCCGCTGCGCTCCGGTTTGGTTGGCCGTCGCCGTCCGCCTTCCCCGTCGGCCTCACGCCATTGGTTGGTAGGATGCAAGGGGTGGGGTTTTGGAGAGCCACTGTTTGTGATAGGTCGAGCGGGCCGTCAGTCAGACGAGCTTTTCGATTAGCGAGCGCCAGCGGGTTGGGATGCGCCTTTAAAAGCGGACGGCGGGGGAGGGGGGAGATGTCGGGAGTGGCGGGCGCTGGGGTGGGAAGAGGAGGAGGAACGAGGGAGGGCTGCGCTCACGGGTGGAGTTGCGTAACAGAGGCTCCGGGCTGGAGGAGTGGACGCCGCTGAGGAAGGCGCCATATCCCACCGGCGGGGGGCAGCAGGCACGCTCACACCCACTTCCCGCGCCCGCCTCGGGCGTGGCGCTCTCGGCACAAGCGGAAAATAAAGGCTTCCCGGAGCGGGGATGGGGCTGAACGGGGCTGCGAGGGAGCTGCTTGGGCGGCGGTTAACGCTCGCATGGAAGGGCGGGGGCCGCCCCCGCTGTTGGTTTCGCCCACGGCCCCCCCCGCGCCTCCCCCGGGAGCCTGTGACAGGTGGAGCGGGCCCCGCCGGCGCGCGCGCGCGCGCCCCCGCTGCCGTCACGTGGCGCGGTCCGCCCCGCGCGCTTCGCGCGAGACGCACGGCAAGTCTCGCGATGCCTCGAGGGCCTCAGGGCGTGAGGGCGGGGAGGGCCCGGCCCGGGCCCGGCTGCAGCGGTGGGAAAAGCGCGAAGGACGGCAATGGCAACACCTGGGAATTCGGGCTTCTGGGCACGCCTCGCGTGTGAGTAAAGCTCTGAATTTCTCTAGGCGCGGAAAGGAAAGGAGATTTGCTGCTTGCTTTCCCTGCTTCATACGGCTTAGCGCAGCTCCAGCCTGACTTGTTGATGAAATGTTACCTGAGCATTAGACTGCCTTTAGGGACCTAAAAGGTCATCTCGTTCCAACTCCCTACCGTGGGCAGGGACTCCTTCCACTAGACCAGGTTGCTCAGGGTCCTATCCAACCTGGCATTGAACACTTCCAGTGTTCAATTGAACACATCCACACCTGTTCCTGTGCCTCCACACCATCCTTGTTTCCTCCTTCTCAGCTCAACCAGGAACCCAACATTTCTCTTTACCACGCAGCCAGGAGGCTTTAGGGCTTTTTAAGTAAGGTGATTGCAGATCCTTTACTCTTGGCTCCTCTGTGGTGCATGTGAGGAGCTGAGCCCTGCTGTGGGTGTGTGAGAGCACAGGTCATCCCCATTTTGCTGGAAATGGATCAGAACAGCCTTCTGTAATAGCATTGCATCACTTCTCTGGTGTCTGGCTGACCCTCTGTGTCTGGGATGGCTTTTCCCATTTAAATTTCGTGTTTGATGATTACCAGGTACTCTAAAGCAAAAGTAAAGCCATTAGCTGCCTTTGGGAATTCGGTGAACAAGCTCAAAGACCAGCCTATGCTGCTGCTTGCTGGTTCTCCTTTAATTTTGCCGCTCTCCAATCATGCTCACAACACTGAAGCCCATTTCTGCCTCTGTAAGTGTTAAACTAACACGTCAGTGATGTTTTTCAGGTGGATCCTTACGTGTTGTCTGGTCCTGATGGTGCAGAGACACTGGCAGGAATGGAGACCTGGTCAAGACAAAGTCTTAAATAATGCAAATGAAGACTTACAGTAGTGTGTCCGCGCTGCTCTTAAAAGCAGACTCTTGCAATGTAGCTCTGCTTTCTAATGCAAATGCAGGAAGAACAAAAAATAAAAGCATCTGGGTTTGATGAGGCTGCATTTCTTCATAAAAGAGTCAGCAGCCAGTTTGTTGAGAGTATGGGTATAAGAGACAGGCATTTATGTTTGAAGGACTTGCCAGTTTGGAATGCAGATAAAACCCAAGTTATTTTTGGTTCTGGGAATGGGCCATAGTCTGTTCATAGTGGAAGCACTATGATCACACATCTGTGTTCATCTGTATTGTCCATGCCTTCTCTCTCATGGATTTTCTCAGCAGTTCACCAAGAGCCTGACTTCTTGGGAATGTGCCATAAATACGGGATTTCAGTGCAATTGTTTCTGTGGATCTTGACTCTCAGGTATAACATTTCCACTTGGCAGTGTCCTGAGTATAAATTAGCAGAAAGGGGAGCAGACAAAACCATTTCTCAGTGGAAGAATGGGATTGCTGTAGAAGCTGAGAGTCCCAGTTCACCTGAAACTTGTGTGCAACTGAAGTCACAACAGCTGAGTTACTTCTCTGGTACTGTCAGTGCCACTCTTAACCCCCTACACCCCACCTGAATTGCTGGGGTTGAATTTCCAGATGCCCTTATTTGTTTGTTTATTTGCTGTCACTTCCAAGTCAGTTAGGAAATTTGAAGGAGCAGTAGGTCAGTCCCCGTTGGATACAGCTGAAATCTCATGGTTTTCTGTAGTCCAGGCATACTTTGTAGTCACCTGCAGCAAGATCCATCCCTGGACAAACAGAGGTGTTTGAAGGCGGGTGTATCAGTTCCAATTGGTTTGGTTTTCATTCCTGCCTTTTGAAGCTCTGGGCAGCTGCAGGCCTTGACCAGCTAAGCAAGGACAGTGGTCATCTCCTTACCCAGGAGTGTGAAGAAGCTCAGGAGCCACGTGTAATCTCTACTGATGCTGTTGTTTAAGAAAGGATTTCTGAGGTGTGGAGTCAACATTATGCTCCCAATAGCTCAGGAGATGTCTGACTACGAGGCAAATCCTTTTGCAGCAGAGCAGGCAGAATGTGATGAGACAATCTTGGATTCACGTGACAATCTGCACGTATTGAAATACCGCAACTAACAAAGCAGGCTGACCAACAGAACCCACAGGTGCCATTTTGTGTCCTACAAAACATAAGTTAATACTCTCGGGTTTGGTTTCTCACCCGAGATTCAGGTGGTTGAGAGTCTTTTCCCCTCTGAAAGCCCTGAGCCAGGTCATGAGAAAGAAGCGGAGTCCTCAAGGCCTTGTTTTCCAAGGTTTCCTGTGTTACTATTTGATATCTCAGAGTGTTCTCCGCTCCCAGCCGAGGTCTGAGCAGTGGCGGGGACACGAGGCGCCTGCCCGCCGACGGGGCGTCACTTTGCTCTGGCACAGATAACTACGTGTCTCTGATTTACAGTGCCCTGCCAATGCCTTCTATACTAGATGGGTCATTTCTACTTTGACCCAGTCCCCTTAAACTACTTTGTGGCATCATCACATCAAAATATGGAGGCCAAGGAGAGAAGAACCTAGGGCACCACCCTAAACCCTCCATTTTGTCCCCCCATTCACCTCCGTTCTAAGAACCCCAAAACTACAAAATTTTCCACCCTGTGCTATGCTAAACTACTGTTTTCACACCTTTGTGGTTTGTAATTCCCCTCTCAGTGTTGGAAGCCTCTCCCATGGACTAAAATCAAACCCAGTGTCTTCCTGGGCTCTGTGCCAAGGTCTCCAACCCCCCTGGACTGGCTCCACACCCCCCTGTCCAGGATTCAAACTCCCTTCCTTGGGTCCCAGGTCCTCCAGAAGGATGCCCTGGATTCTGACAAATACTTACCTTGCTGCCAGCTTGCCAAATTTTAGTCAACCTGCCTGAAACGTGGCTATTTGGCATATGAGGGAAAGCAGTGTAAACTAATAAAATGTGGCATTAGGTCGGTTAGGGAGAAAGCAATTTCATTAACAGTTTTCTTTTTCTGCATTTGTTTGCCTTACTGTTGCTTTCTTTTACTCCAAGGTAAAAGAGCAAAAGCTTAAGTTAGTAAACTATTCTATTGGTATTTGGAACAAAAAATCCTGTGGTGCTTCATTTTTGGACTTTAGCAGTGGCTTTTGTCTTGTCCAGGAGTTCATAGTAAAATGACCTGGACTTTACATGATCCTTGTACTGCCCACATTAAAGTTCTGATGGGTGTTGTGACAGCATGTGCCAGTCAAGAAAGTGGGGAAGCTGATCTAAACCCTGAAGTTTGGGTTGTTTTGTCTTGGGTTTTTTTTTTTTCCCCACCAAAAAAAATAATAATTAAAAAAAGGCAAATGCTTTTGCTGGCAATAAAGAAAAACAATACATGGGTAGGAGAATTATTATTGAAAATAAGAAAAGATTCATCCCAATGCTGTTTATCACTATGTTGAAAAAAATTGCTTTAATTTCAGAAATACTTTCCTAGCTTTGGGTAGTAAGGGAAGTGAGCTAGTCTTGGAAATGAGTTATTATAAAGAAAAAAAGATGGTTTTTTAATGAAAGTTTTAAAAATCAAGGCTAAATGCTTTGGTTATAGATCTTTATTATTGTTCTGCCTCGCTTGAATCATGTAGTCATTTTTGTCTGCTGCCCTCTCTGTCCTTGGTTAGCATGAGTTTAAGTCCAGGATTGTCTTTGAAAGGCTTAATGTTGGAATTCATCTGGGAGTTAAGTGGTAAGTCATGGTCATAAGAAATCCACACAATCACCAGGTAAGCAGTAATATCTATCCCTGTGCAGCAACATGTCAGCAATTCAGTCCAGACATGGAAAGCCATGAATTTGTGTCCTCACCTTAATTGTATTCTGAGCTGTTCCATGAAATTCAGAAAGCAGGGCATTTTTAGGAGTTGTGTAGATTTGCTGTATTAGAGAGACCAGTTCTCTGCATGCCAGCATGAGCACAGGGACCTCTTTGCTGAAGCTCTACCAGTAGAAGAAACCACTGTCAGAAGATTTGTGTCCTGTTTTTGGGGTATACAGATCTATGTTCTACTCACTGACAGTTTCTGCTGACTTGGAGAAATAAAAAGTGTGAAAAATTATACTTGTCCAGGAGGTAGTTCCTTTACAGTGCTACTGTTGGTAGTTTTTTAGATCTTTTTTCAATTGTGCCTGTACCTCCCACCCCCAGCACTTTTGGTTGTGTCTTTGGTGTGCATTCCAAATGTGGAAATGCTTTCATTGATGGTAACAGTTTTGGGTGGATGTCTGTCCTCCCCCTAGGAACCAGATGTGGCAGCTTATGACTTGCCACCTTCCAGAGAAATCCCCTGTTTGACAGGAGATGATCCTGAACAAGGATCTCTGCTCTTCCAAAACAGTGCAGAGAAACTGAAATTTTTTGCATGTGTTTCCATGCAGGAATTTGAGCAGCTCTTCTCTGTTGAGAAGCTGATGATAAAATACTGTGTATATAATAACTTGTCTTCAGATTGACGGATGTAACGTAATAGAATTTGGCAAATGCTGTAAAGAAGAGGGAAAAAAAAATCCCAATTTTTGTTTCTATGGTGGTTTTATATGTATTGAATTAATATTAGTTGCTGGGCTGATACCTTTGTAGCCTACTGGTTTTCTGGCTTGGATGTGAAAAATAAATCACATTTCTAAGTCAGCTCTGAGCAAAATTACGAGGGATTTTGAAGAACATTTGAACAGATCCAATCCTGATGCTCAGCAAACCAGGTGAGTGGATATCTTGTTAACTTTTGTTAATACTGGGACAGAATCCAATACTATCCAAAATACTTTATTGTCTGATATTTTTGTTTTTCTCCAAGAACAGAGAATGTCACATGATCTTACTGGATTTAATTTAGCGTTTCATACAAAAGTACCTGGAAATTCCTTGTTTTAAAAGCCTCAACTGTTGTGTATGTTGCTTTTCGTTCACATTTATGTGGATGGCTAAAAGGACAAAATCTTCAATAACCAATCTAAAACACTCTTTTGGTTGTAGTCTCTCTTCCCTGTCGATCTTACAACATCAGCCACTTGTAAAATCAAGTATTTTGCACAGTAATGGTAGATACCAGATCTTGTGCACAGATGAGAGTTTGAAAGGTGCAAACAGCAGCAGCAGCTTTGGGACATTGGGTGTGACAGAGTCAAACCTTGGCTCAAGAAGCTCCATCCTGCACTTACCAAACACAAACAGTGACAGTTCCCCATCCTTGTCTAAGCCCTTCAGCATTCCCTTACAGCAGTGAGGGAGTCAGGGCATTTCAGATGAAGTCAAACATCATGCTTAAATCTGAAGACTTAGTTGCTGTGGGACAAATCTCTTCTCTTTTTGAAAGTTCCCAAAATGAGGTGGCATTGCATTAATTTGGTGTATAGGACACAATGAGTACAAAACATGGGGTTGTACTCAAAACATGGAAATGTGTTTATTGCATGTAACTGGAAGATAAGCAAAACACCAAACGGAAACATGCTTTTTCTTGTTTGCTGTTTTTTATTTTCTTAAGTTTGCTATTATCAAGATGCAGATTTGTTTAGAATTTCTCCAGGGGTCTGTGCTCCACTGTGTCTTCTGCATGTCAATAAGGGTTGGGTCAGGCCTCTCACAGAGCTGCAGCCACCAGGATGAAGTGAGGAAGACAAGTTGTTTCTGCCATCGGCTTGACATTCATAAAACCCAAAGCTAACCCTGCCTTTAAGTACATTTTTCCTTGCTCTCCCCTTCAGCTGCATTTTGGTTGGGAACCTGTGAAACAGGAAATCCCTGGGAATCGTTGGGAGAACTTCCCACCTTACAGTTTCTCAAGATACGGTTTGGTTTCTGTTTGGAAGTTTGTGGTTGTGTATTTGAATAAATGCACTCGGTGCTACTGAAGTCAGTTTATGAGTTCTTCTTCTCAAATGGTGTTTTGGTTTGTTGGTTTTTGTTGTCTGTAAATGAGTCCTGTGGTGGTTTACTCTTGGGAGGAAAGTTAAAACAGTGCTTTTCTCCATGGATATGTAATCCCAAACTGAAAGCCGAGTGAGAGGAAGGAAATTGCCATTGGTCTCAACGGGACAGAAGTTTCTTGGGAATTGGGGCAGCAAAGGGAAGCTTCACTGAGAATCTGCAATGTTTTCCAAAACCTTGATATCCTTAACTTAGTTGTTTTTCTGCCATTAGTGGATACACAAAATTTCACTGGAAATTGTGAATTCAGATCTTCACATTAAAAAATACTTGTCCAATGGCTTCTTAGTATCAGTGAGAAGAAAGTTCCTCTAATATTCTTTCTTCTCAATCAAAAATACCCACATCCCTTGATGAACTCAGATGCCAGATGCTTACGTGTAACCTTCCAAGCTACTGGAGTCTGGTCTAGAGACCATGAAAGTAATGATGCAACTGGCACTATTTTGAAGACACAAAAGTTTGAAAGTGCATGGATACGTTTCTTCCCAAGGGTAATTTATATAAAAAAAGGACCAGATACGGTTTTAAGGAATTTATATTGGTCCTGTTCAGGTTGTGGTTGTTTTCTATACAAAAAAGAGGACAAATTTGTGATTTTTAAATACTTTTGTTGTCAATCATGTAATTGGTTTGGTTTTTTTAGTAAGTGATTGGTTTTGTTTTTATTACATATTCCTTCAGTGCAGGCATATTTCTAATGAATAATTCCACCATCCCAAAGACTTGAACCTGCAAGTTCTGGGATACCTTCTGAAGAGACTTTCTGCTCAGTAAAGATCAAGTCCCATTTTTAATGGATCAGTCCAGATAAGCTTTCAGAATTTAAATGCTTATCAGAGTTCCTTTATTCAGGAAATCAAGCAAGACACAGGTTTTCTTGCAAGGTCAGTTCCTGGTTTCTGTTACATCAACCCATGCTAAACAAGACATCCTGCACTATGCTTCTGTCTCTCTGAAAACAACTGAATACAATATATATGATCAGTGAAGAACAGAACACCTACTGTTAAGCCTGTTTTATGAATCAGCTGAATTTTTTCATATCCATTTAGGGTTCCCTAATTTTGCAATGTAGGTGTTGCTTGTCAGCGGCCTGCAAAAAATGCATGGGAAATCCAAGTAGGAGGATCACAGTTTCTGTCTCCCAGGTGGAGTGGTTTGGATCCAAACCCTGCCATGGGTGGGTGGTTTGGTGCTCTACAAGAAAGGGACATCCCGACTGCAGCTGGCAGTGCCCAGCAATGGGGCAGGAGGAATGAGCAGAAACTGGTGCCCAGAAGTTCCACCTGAACATGAGGAAGAATTTCTTTCCTGTGCAGTGACTGAGCACTGAACAGATTGTCCAGAGAGGATGTGGAGTCTCCTTCACTGGAAATATCCCAGACCCATCTGGACACAATTCCATGCTGTGTGCTCTGGGATGACCCTGCTCGAGCAGGGAGGTGGGACCAGAATGACCATGGTGGTCTCCTCCAGCCTGAGCCATCCTGTGACTCTGTGAACAAGAGCAGAGGAAAGAGCCAAGTGCATGAGGTGGGTTTGACCAGTGGATGACCAGAGGCCTTTTCTGTAGCTGAATTCTGACCAGTCACTTACTCCAGCTCTGCTTTCTGCCCCATCGTGTTTTCCACTAAATGTGTAGAACGTGAATGTTGCGTTAAAATGACAAAGTGTCTGACAAAAAGCAGAAATGATCATGTGGTTTGGGGTTGGTTTGGATTTTCCCCCCAGTCTTAGCCAAACAAATGACTGTGTTAGCACTTTGTCAAAAATGGCACAGCTGGGTCACCAAAATGGTGGTGCCTCAGAAGGGGTCCTGTGACATCCCTTTGGGAAAAGCACCCCCTGCTTCTGACAGTCCCTTCCCTGCCACTGTGCAGGCCCTCAGCAATACTGATTTAACTGTTTGCAAAGCTATACTGGAAACTGAGGCAAAGTCATTGAAATAGCCTCGATTAAAAAAAACAAACCAGCCTCCACCCCCCTCCAAAAAAAACCCAAACAGAAAAAAAACCCCAAACCAACCAAACAAAAATCCTCAAAACAAAACCCCAGAAACTTCCAGAGGGGAGGTGAAAGCCACTTCCAGACAACTTTCATGGTCATATTGTGTGCAATATTGTGTGGCACACTGAAACATGTTTAAGAATAACATCAATTTAATGTGAAATTAAATGCCAGAACGGATGATACAGTGGTTGCATTATTGAGTAGCATACTGAATTCAATTAAGTCTTGTCTTGGTAATAAATCTTGCATCACTGCTGACAGCTGCTGTGAAGAATCCTGAGATTGTTTTGTGAGGATGTTCAGCCTGTTCCTAGCAGTGCCTGAGGAGCTGGTGGATGGCTGCCCAGCACAGTAAAATGATTGCATCTTGTGAGGTTGACTGCAGATTGCTATCACAATATTAAAAACTAAGTTAAAAATTACAAAAACCTGGTACCTCTAAAAGCTTATGAGCCGTAGAAATGACCTACTACTAACTCCTTACTACCTCTGAGTAATTGTTTGTTAGGTTGCCAGTTGGATTTAAGTTGGAAGAATTGGACAAATTGCTGTTGGTCTTTATCACAATCTCTCTTTTTTTTGCTGTTCTGATGCAGCAGCTGTCTCTGGGAATCAAACCCTGATCCACAGAGAAGGAGGAATAACTCATTTTTCCAGATAACACTTGCTGCATTACCTGTGTACACATTTCCTTCCCAGAGGAGCATGGACAAAAAGGAGCAAGTTCTACACAGCTGGCAAGGCCAATAAAGAAACATAATCTACAACTGATGAAACTGGTAGATTATACAGGAAAATAGTTCACACTCTTCTTTCATTCTAAAGAAAACTCTTACCATTTTTTAAAAATCTGATTACTGTTCTTACACTTCTTTTTTTCATGTCACTGTTTACAGAAACTTTTAGGAAGGAATTTGTGTCTTTTATATTAATTCTTATGTTTAGAACTATAAAGATTATTTTCCTGAGCTAACCACTCCCTCTTAATCCCAGCTTTGAAATGTTTCCATTGTGCTTATTGAGAAATTTAGGAATTATAGATGTCCATTCAGAAAAGTGTTTAAAGTAATGATAAACAAACAAGAAAGACCATGAGGGTTAAAGATTAAAAATTAAACTTTTAACTACTATCTCCTTGATTTGCAGCCTGAATATGTGCACTGTGATTCCTCCTCTGCATTAACATTCAGAAAGTTTTTCCCCATGAACATGTAATTGTTTGTATTAGAAGCTTAACTGTTGTACTCAAAATTAGAATCACGCCTGTGGGTATTTAAAATGGAAGAATAATACCAGCTAATGACTTCAGAGTAACTAGTAAAATTACATCAGGGAGAGTACTTCAGATTTTGCAGATTGGCCAATTTATACTGATGAGAAATACATAAGATTTAGCTCAGTAAAATTTAATGAAACCAAGCATATATTGAGGTAGGTGTGCAGGCTTATTTGTTGTGGAAATTTGTTAACTTTTTATTTCAGAGATAAATGAAGTTCTGCTTTATGGAAATTTCTGGTTATTTTTCTAAAACATTGTTATACCTTTTGGTGTAAACAATTATATGGTCTTGCAGATAGGTTTCTTTAGTAAATTAAACTTATTGGAAGTTGTTTCTGCACAACAATAAATGTATTTCTTCCCCAGGAGTCCACAAAGACATATTCCTGTGCAGAAGGAATTCACTTGGTTTGAAATACGAAGGAAACCAGAAGAGTTGCAGTTCAGAGTTGCAGGTGTTTTCTAGAAAATAACTCCATCACTTTCCTGGCTGTTTTTCACCTTTGTAACTTCTTTTTGTGTTCAAAGATAACACACACCTCCACTAAAGAATGCACAGCTCTTACCTTGGGCTGGCTCAGTGGACTCCAGCACTCAGGTCATTGACAGCCATCATCTGGCTTGCCATGTGAGCTATGATTTCCATCACAGGTTCTAATTCCTCCAAGAACTACAACTGCTTCTCACTTCTATCCTCAGAATGTGGTGTAACTCCATCCTCCAGTTTCAGCAGAGTTTTGCTTTATCTAAAGGGGTGGGTGCTATAAATAACTTTTTGCTGTGGAAGGTATGAGAGACAGCAGTTTGGATCTTGGTATTAATTGCAAAGAGCCAAGAGGTTCAAGATGAAAATAGGATCCATTTCCTAGTGGATCCATTTCCATTTTCTGTATCTTACTACTGAAGATACGGAATCTGAAAATATTAGAATGGAATTAATTAATTAACCTATTTATTTATTTATTTATAAAATGAGTTGGATAAATCCTGGTAAAATACCGGACACTTCAATAAAAGTGTTACAAAAAAAGGGAAATGCAAATTCAAGTACACCCATGCTTTAATGAACCAGATAAATCTTTCAGGCAATCGGTGGATGCACGAGGACTAAAGTAGAATGATATAAATCTCATTTTTAAAGTTGGGCAGTTAATTCCCCGATTGAATCAAATTAAGAGCATGTGTGTGATGTTCTACTAGCATGGAAATGCTATAGGGAATGAACAAAAAGGTAAGCCTAATAATGTTATCCATAGAACATCTGAAAGGAAGCAGAACAGAACAACATGTTTTAACCAAACAGCTCACAAAGCAGGCCTCTGATGTATCAAAGCCAATTAGGACAGAGTCCAACAATTACAAAAGATATTTAGTCATAAAGAGATACCCAGCAATGTTTTGTCTTATCTCTGAAGCAGATCATTAAAGGCTTCCTGTCATATTTCTTCATGACTTCTTTTCAGGAAAGTCTATTTCCCTCTCCTCAGGAGGAGAACGGGACCTACCAGAGCACCTCACTTGGCCCCTCCCAGCCACCCCTGGGCTGCGATCCAGGCAGGGAACAACAATCAACCTGCCCCAGCACAACTCTGATTGCTGCCTTTCCTGATTGTCCTCATCACACTGCACAACGTGGCCTCCAAATTCTGACCCCATCCAATCTGTGCAGAGAAGCTTCCGGATGTTCCAGGGAGTCATTGCAGCACGAAGCTGAGCCACGAGTTTGGCCACAGCAGCAAGTGTGGGTGCTGCTGGCCTGGCACAGTCTCAAATTCCCGAGGAAAAGAGAGGAATTGCTCTAACAGTTAATGTAGGGAGAAGCACGGTGGGTACCATGTGAGAAGTTTCTCTTCTTGTCAACACCACCTTATGATTTTGTATGTGATAGTCTTGGGCACAATCCTTGAACAAAGCAACAGCAACTCTTTTTATATTTGAAGAAAGTCTGGATGGAATAGGCCTTCAGCAGGTTATTGGGGAGACTTTCAATCCTGCCTCTATATGACAAATGGGGGGAATGGAAGTAATTAGCTAGCCTGTATCCCAGACTGATGCCTTATTTTTACATAGCAATATTCTAAAAACAACTTTTCAGATTAATGTATTTACGTGCTCTCAGTTGGCTCTTGTTCCTTTTGTCCTCTCTTGGCTGTCCTCCACAGCCTTGTAATGGAAATCACTGCAGAGTTCTCTTCCTCTAGTCAGCCTTTGGGTTTCTAACCCAAATGTATCACTCTTTCAGGGGGAAATGCCTGTGCCCCACAAGTATGTTATTCCAGGCTTCCTCCTTGTCACTATAAAATCGATGTGAAGCATGTCCTGCTGTTTGTCTAAGCAGGGAGAGAAACAGTCATCCTCCACCACAGACACTTCATTGCCACTTGACCTGTTTACACTCCACTGTTAAATCCTATCCATAGGTAATGTGACTTATCCATAGGTTATCTGACTTTTTAATGGAAAGTGTTTTGGTTTAGAAAAAGGCAGAAAGTGTCAGTGTTTCTCATGCAGGTTTTTGCCCTCACTTTATCTCAATTTATCCTTCAAAAACAAAAGAACTGGATATAATATGGAAAAATTGGTTTATTTTCTGAAATTAAGCGAACTTCATCCAAGCTCAAAATCCTACAGTCACTTTGTAGCATTTGCAAGTACCACACACTGAATAAAAATATTTTGACATTTAGACTGTCAGGTAATCTCTCAGTAACAGCTACGTCATTCAGTGAGAGAACTGAATTTCCAGAGTAATTTATTGGGAGAACAATGCATTTACAGCAGTGCAATACACTACTGGATCCTAGAAAAGCTACATAACATTTTTGCAAGGGAAGTAGTTGGCTTCAGAATGTGGAAGATTGTTGCTTGGTCTACTGTCCTCGCACATTCGGGGTCACCAGATGTTGCAGGCCGAAGCTGGGCGTGTCTCAACCTCAGGATCACTGAAATGCAACTCACACCTCGGCTGGTCTAGAAAACTCCTCCTTTAATTCAATTTGACTCCAGTATTTATACATATGTACAGAGGTCAAGAGATTGGCTGGACCTCTTCAACCTGGATGGTGGACATCACCATCAATCATTTCTTCTCTCACAGGAGAAGTATGTAAACATTCTAAGAATAGATATTGTTATCATGAAAGCTGCATGAGAAAGTTCTACAGAAAGACAGAAGACAGAAAACTCAGGGCAACAGAAGATTCTCTTGTGACAAAAACACAGGAAAAGAAGAGATGCTTGCCAGCAGACATCGATGAAGAGAATGTACCTGCAGAGAGCCGAGTGGTCGCAGGCCCCCAGGAAGCTTTAGGAGCTTCACGCAGAAGTATCGAATGCATGGGACAAAGAGGAGGAGTGCTCAGGGTCATACTCCTTACAGGACAGGCTCACGGGGCACAAAGGTTCGTACACCAAATGCTTTACTTGGATGGTTCAAAGCTGGAGGAGTTCTCAGCGCTGTGGTGCCGTGCCCAGAACAAGGCAGAGGTGTTGGCTGGCACAACACAATCATGGCTCTGGAGACTCCCACATGTTGGTTTTACATCCTCCAGTTCTGCTTCACTGACATTTCTCAGTTGCCTTTGTCTGTTCAGAAGTTGTCTTGCTGCTGTAGGGAAATGTCAGAGCATTGTGTGTAATGATGGTGGTGATCATTCCAGAGTGCCCAGAGGACTGAATTCCAGGTTTTCTGTGGTGCTGTTGGATGGTGTCAGTCTGGGGCTACAGAGTGTGTGTGCCTTTCATCTGGCATAATTTGGGTCTCATATTAACTTACACATAAAATTTAAGTTACGATTGTGGCTTCTTGGAAAGAAAAGAAGGGATTTTTCATGCATTATATTGTGTAATTAACAAATAGTAAATTGTTACCCTGCTTGCTGCTGTTGTTGGGAGTGATGACAATAAAAGTCAGGATTTTTCAGGAATAAGCAAGACCATGTCAAGGAGGAAAATCAGCAACTTTAAGGGTTATTCAGCCCTTAAAGAAAGGTGCAGCATGGGCAAACGCAGCTTACAAGGTTTCCTTAACTCTGCCCTGTCTAATTAGCCACCAAGTCTCATTGGAACTTCCCTTGATGGTTGATGCCACTCGTGCTGCTCTGAGAGCTGCTTCTTCCAGAGGCTTTTTCCTGTGCTTTCCCTGATGCAGGAGATGTTCTCCTTTTCAGACAGACTAAGCAATGAGATCCAGGGAATGAAATTAATTCTGAGCTTCATGTGTTCTGAGTCACTTTTAGAAATTACAAAATAAAATGTCTAAGGCACAATTTTAGATTTTTACACTTTACCTGATCCATATCAACCTTTTATTCCGTTGTCATTTTTAGTCAAAAGACAACAAATTATTGTGGAACTTCCTTATTTTATCATTTTCATTTATCTTCAGTGAAACGAAAAAATTATAAACTCTTGCCACACCCATCTTTATTTACCTTTCTTATTTGTTTTTCTGCATTCTTTTTTCTGAAGCAAAACAGAAGAGGGGGAAAGAGAAGGCTTAGAGTAAAAGGAGGAAAGGAAAGAAAACCAAAACCAAGTAGGAAGAAAAAGGTTTTGATCCTTTCTTATCAAAACTTTTAACTTGAGAAAATACCCTATTTAAAGGGTTTACAGTTATCCCATACACAATAACAAAAAAAACCTCAACCATTTCTAATGTAAATTAGCACAGTTCCACCCATGTCAGTCGAGGACAAGCTACACAAACTTTAGCCATTGTATTAGCCCATATTTAATATGTTTTAAAATACTTCATCAAAGATACAGAGTCTGAGTTAGGGATGGAAGGGCTGTAGCCTTTAGCCTTCTCCTCTGTCTCCTCAGTGTCATATTTTGCTCACAGTCTTACTGCCTCAGACTTAGATTTTTAGCCCTCTTTTGTCACTAAAGCATCCAGCCTATTAGAACCTTTTGTAAAAATTATAATCATAAGAAATTTGAGCCCAATTCAGCTCAAAAATACAATTTTTGGAAAATCTTAGCCAATTTTAAAAAGAAGCATTTTAAGCTTTTAGAAGTGCATTCTGGATGTTGTGATTTATGTGCTGTCAATTATTTTTGCATGTATTGAAAAAACCTGTCAAGTTTCCATCTCACATTTCATAAATCAGGTTTTTCTGTATACAAAGCACGTGTCAGAAATCAGTATCTCAACAAGATGCCAGTTGGCTTCTCCATGTGGCAGCTTGTAAACAGAAATATTTGGGGACTGCGCATTTATGACATGCCATGTAATGTCATGTATAAACAGCAGTTACTGGAAAATACTCTGTTCCTCTACATTGCTAATAAGATGATAAATCATGCTTGCACTGCTCTATCAGCTCAGCAGGTAGAACTTTCCAAATTCAGGTGGTGGTGTTGTTTTTTCAAATAGGAGTACTGGGAGGTTAAATATTTTATTAGTGACCTAGCTGTGCATCAGAGTGAGTCAAAAGTGACGTGATGTTTTGTACATTTTAAATTATTTGGACTTTTTTTTTTTTTTCCCTTCAGTTTGTTTTGGTCAGAGACCAGTTCTGGTACTGAAATCAGTGAAGCACTTTCATCATTAGACGAAAATCCCTAGTCAAAGGGATCAAGAGTCTGCTGTCAGAGGACAGGGGAAACCTACTCAGCGTGATCTAAAACCTGGCTTTTGCCAAAAGGGGAAGTCCTGGTGTTTCTTCCACCCATGGCCATATTTCTGGTTGCATCTCTCATGCAGGTTTAGTGATTCACGTCTGGCCTCCAGCACAAGAAAGATGCAGAGCCATTGGAATGAGTCCAGAGGAGGGTCAGGAAGCTGCCAGAGGGCTGGAGCACCTCTGTGCTGTGAAAGGGGCTGAGAGAGCAGGGGCTGTCCACCTTGGAGAAAGCTCCAGGGAGACCTTAGAGTCCTTCCAGTGCCTAAAGAGAGCCTCCAAGAGAGCTGGAGAGGGGCTTTTACCAGGGCCTGGAGTGACAGGACAGGGGGGAATGGCTTCACACTGAAAAAGAGTAGATTTAGAAAGAAATTCTTTACTGTGAGGGTGGTGAGGCACTGGCACAGGGAAGTTGTGGCTGCCCCATCCCTGGAAATGTTCAAGGCCAGGTTGGATGGAGCTCTGAGCAACCTGGGATAGTGGAAGGTGTCCCTGTTCATGGCAGCAGTTTGGAACTGGATGGTCTTTAAGGTCCCTTCCAACCTCAACCACTCTGTGATTCCACAATCACGGGGCTGTACAGAAAGCAAGAGCAGTTTGCTGATCCACCTGAAGAGTACCACAGGAAAGAAACAATCATGGTGATAATTAGTAGGGCAAACAGTGTCAGCTGCTGTTCACAAAGTGCAGGCTCCAAGGTGTGAATCAGCATCCACGGGATTTAAATTCAATACAATGAGAAGACAAAAGGCACCACTGCTAAGGTATTTTATTCCGTGAAAACCAAAACAAACTGGACAAATCTTGTGGAGAAAATGTAAAGGCACATTATTACATCTTCCAAGTAGAAACGTAGCTGGAAAAGGCAAATTGTGTTTAAAACATAAAAGGTTGAGCGAGATTAGGAGGAAGACTTGGATGAACTCGTTGTTACCTGATGGCTGCTGCTTAGATGAGCACTGGCAGTGCAGAAGGTTTCAGGCAGGGCTGGGGATCAACAGACCCAACATATCAGTGCAGCACATGGACATACCCAAAACCCCCAAGAATTTTTATTTTTACTTAGTCAACAGTGCAGAGTCTTTTAATATTTTATCCATTTTTTGATTGTTGCCAGGCCTGAAAATAAACATTTAAAGGATCCTCTATGAAATTATTTGCTTTTCTTTTGCTACTGTGTCTAGTAAAAGAGTCTGGACTTTCTGTTCATGTGTCTTGTTTTTGGGATTTTTTTGTGCCACATCCAAATTTTTGAAACTCAAATACCAAACAATAAAAAACCAAATAATGAACTGTGCAACGGTAAGTAGCTTCCTACTGTTGTGATCAGGGGGTGAAAATGCTGTTTTATCCCCATAAATCAAAGTAATCACGCAAATATATGAACCTTATATCCTTAATTTGTTTTCATAAGTTTCAAAATCTCACTGTTACTTTCAGCCAAACATAATTTAATAATGGTTCTAAATGCCTGTAGATTATTTAATTAAAACAGAGTAAATTCATTCTCCATTCTCAACTAAGTAATACAAAACAGACTTTGTAGGGTGAAGGCCAGAACTGGAGTTCTGACTCTGAAATTTCTTTATCTCAAGAATTTTAATAAATTCTTTATTGTTTCCTTCCTATTATATTAACACAGTCTGTGGTATTTTCTCTTTATAGTACATGTCTGTAATTCCAAATTATATTTCCATCCAAGGTTTGTGGAGGAGTTTTGGCAGTTGAAATGTTCTTTTGCTGCTTTATTAAGTTTGACTGTTTGCCTGCAGACTTTCTGTGGACTTTTGTAGTTCAGACTTATTTAATTGATAAATAGTTTTGCATAGAATTTGTATTCCCAGCCATGCACCCTTTGCCCAGCTACTTCTGTAATTATTTCAAAAGGAGGAAGCTGATAAGTCATTTAGGAAATAAGGAAGGAAGCTGATTATTATCATGAATTACCAGAGTTAACATGAATTCTGACATGCAAACGCCGGAGGAATGCAATAATGCAAATGCAGCCTGAAAACAAGAAATTGCAGCACACCTGACCAGGTGTGACTGGGTCCTGCTGAGGTGACCTGACCGAGGACAGAGCTGCCCCAGGGGAGGGACAAGCCTGGCTGACAGAAACACTGGATGAAACCTGGGAGCAGCATCAGAGAAGTGTATACAAAAAAACCCCAACAAAACCGTGAGCAGCAGAGATGACCCACAAGACCAGCCTGTATTGCCTTGCCCTCACTTATGTGATCACATTTGAAATACCGATTTCAGTTTCATCTCATTAGCAGAAAAATAACTAGGGGATTTACAAAAGATCAGAAAACTGGTAGGGAGGTTAAAGGTCATGATTTAATCAGAAAGATGTTTGAAAAAAACCCACCCAAACATGAAATTGTTAGTGATAATCCTAATTAGCAATCTCTGGAGGAGTGGCATGGAGTTAGTGAGCTCGCTAAGGTTTGGATCCCAAGGTTTGACATTATGTTTTTTACAGTTTCATGGATTAAAATTGTCAGCAAAAGAAGGGAATATTGATCATCTTTATTGTCCTTCCTGGTTATCCCATTCCTAAAATTTGCCACATATTTCTGTGTACTTCTAAAACAGATTTAAATATTCCAGACTGATGTACAATTGAAATATATAAGCTAAGCAAACCTTACTGCATCAGGAAGGGATCTAGAGGGCAAATCATTAAATAAAATGAAAGGATATATATGAAATTTTAAAATATAAGATTCAGGCTAATTATTAGCAAACATTTAGTTACTGATGTCTACATGGCAGCATAAAGCATTCCTTTGAACATTTAAACTAGATAGGAAGAGACATGGAAAAATCAGTGATTAATTTTGCATTGGTTGGATGTATTAGGATGACTAATAAAATAAGGCTTTAATATCTAAAATCTGTACTTCATCCTTCTGAAACTGCATAGACAGGCATGCAAGGGATAGAGAAATTTGACCCTGTAATTGGTAAAATCCAATGACTTCAATTTGTCAAGACAACCCCAAAGCACTCTCTGCTGCATGAGAATGAAGACTATAAATAAGTAATGTATTTATTTTTAAATAAATGGGAATGAGTAAATTTTCCCATATACCTAAACGCTCATAAATCATTGTGATTTACTGTGTCAGTCTCTTTTTTCAGTTCTGCCATCTATTTCAGTTCATTTTAATGGCTGTACATATGGGGAGATTGACTACAAGATTTTCAGTCTCTGGAAATCCAAATCTGCCAGACAAAAACGTCTGGAGGCCGAGTTTACCCCTTTACCTCCAGGAGGAAGTGGCAGCACTTTTAATCCGTCACTGTTCCCAATCAGAGGAGCATTCTGTTACCCCAGGGCCTGTGGGATACAGCCCTGCCTGTGCATAAAGATTTACTGGGGGGAAGGCAAAGAACAGGGCTCGGTAGTAACACTGTGGGGTTTGATGCTGCAGAGGTGGTAGCTCAGTTGGAGAGGGTTAAGAAATGCCCAAGCAGGACATCAGTCAGTGCTCCTGCTGACCACAGTGCTGGGAGGGACCAGATACACTGCACCAGAACTTCTGCCACCTGTGTCCAGGTGGCCAAGGAGGACAAGGACGCCTGGCCTTTGTCCCCAACAGTGTGGCCAGCAGGGTCAGGGCAGGGATTGTCCCCTGCACAGAGCACTGGTGAGGCCACACCTCAAATCCAACTGTGTCCAGTTCTGGGCCCCTCAACTCAGGAAGGACAATGATGTGCTGGAGCATGTCCAGAGAATGGGACTAGAGGTGGAAAGGGGCCTGGAGCACAAGAAAAGGAGGCTCAGGGGGGACCTTATCCCTCTCTACAACTCCCTGACAGGAGGGTGTAGCCACTGGGGTTTGGTCTCTTCTCCCAGGCAAACAGCAACAGGATGAGAGGACACAGTCTAAAGCTGTGCCAGAGGAGGTGTAGGTTGGACATTAGGAAGAATTGCTTCACAGAAAGGCTGATTAGACATTGGAATGGGCTGCCCAGGTAGGAAGTGGAGACACCATTCCTGGAGGTGTTTACAAAGACTGGAGGTGGCACTCAGGGCCATGGTCTGGATGACACAGTGGTGATTGGTCACAGGCTGGACTCGATGATCTCAGAGGTCTTTTCCAACCTAATTGATTCTGTGATTCTGATTCAGCTTTACAGAGTGTTTTCTATAAAAAGCTCCTTTTGATGTCTCGGTTTCATTCTACTCATTTTTCATATCAAAGCCAAAACTTTCTTTCCTAGCAACTCTTTCATTTTACATTGGTTTGCAGCACAGTGAATTAACTCTTCCAAACCAGGAGTCGATAACATCTTGCTCCAGGAGGTGCCTAATCACTGTGATGAATTATCCTAAAAAAATGAGAGACCTTTACAGATGACATTTTCATTTGCAGTGAGTTGAAGATGGATTTAGCAAACAGCTGCTTTCCACAACAGCCAGGATTTGTCATCTTACTCTTACATCAAGCATAAAGTAGTTATTTTATATAGGGAATTATGAAAGAGACAAGTAATTCTGGATTATTGATCTATTTGTCTGCTGGGAGGTTATGAGTGAAAAATCTTTTGTTCTGTTGTTTTTAATTCAGATTTCATTAGTATAGAGCTTGCTCTAGGATCACTATGAAAGAAATTGATATAATGCCCAGAGTGCTGCAAAATATGTTTCTTTCCCAAATAAAAATAGATGGAAGTTAACAAAAACCCCCCCCAAACCAAAACAACAGCAACAATAACAAAAGGGGTTTGGTAGCTTAGAAACCAGAATGTTTTACAGTAGCAAGATCAATCAAATGCTGGCCTAAGACACTGAAGAATTGTACTTTATACATAAACAGCCTAACTACAGTGTAAATATTAATTATTACCCCTGCCTTCCAAAGGATCTATTTGCACTTATTTTCTTTGACTATCATCATAAAAAAGCTCAGTTCCATATAAAAAAGTATAAATACACTTTTTCTGATTTCACAATAGTTGCCTGTGGCCATTTAATATTTTGCTGTGATTGAGACCTTTCCTCATTTACACTTCCAAAGTCCTCTTGACTCGATGGAACAGTAGCGTGTTGTGTAACTGTGAAAATCAGCACAGGGTCTGATGCTGTAAATAGCATTTGCACTAAAAAGTGGAACATGACTTCCTTTATTTATACCCAAGTAACCGAGAGTGCTTTGTAGTAATTTCTACTGTATGTTTTTCTATATTTAGAAAAACAGCCCTGTGTCTCTTATCATAATGAGTCAGGAACTGCAGAAATCTTCCAGCTCAGAGCAGGTGCTTGCAGGTTTTTGCCTCTCTGCTGATTTCCATGGTGCCAGTGTGCCCAGTGGCTGAGTCCCCTCCCAGCACCCACCCTCCTGAGGTGCCCAGCTGGAGCCCTCGGATGCTCCTGCCTCCCTGGATCACATCAGGCTCCCATTCCATCCCCTTTCCTGCTCCTCTACTGGACTTTGCTGCCTGCTTGAATTTTTTTCACCTGAAGAGCAGAAACATTTTGGCTTTCTATTTTTATTACTTTCTTAAATAATTCCTTCTTTTCCTCTTTCTGGTTGAGTTGTTCTAAATGTTCATTTGAACACAGGCTAGATGTTTTGCCCTGCTCAGAGGAGCTGGATGTAGGGTCAAGTCCAATGCAGCTTTCCCATTCATTCTTTCAGTATTGTTATTGCTCAAGCAACTTTAACCACAGCCAAGTGCTAGACACAGACACTGTCCAGGAATCTCAGTGTGAGTAAAGAATTTAAGGAAGCTCTAGGAAATGTTATTCTGATTCTTCTAATGTCAGCATAAATTACTATGCAGAAGTGAAAATGGTGATTTTGTGTGTTAAACAGAGTTAGTAAAGGAGGCCCTTTAGTGAACGCAGCTACTCAGAGCCGACTGTGGCTGCTCCATGTGTAAGGTAAAGCACCAGAGGACTTTTTGTGGACTTAGCTGGAAAGAAATAAAAATCCCTATATAATTGTTTCTTTATCAGTAGGAGATGCAATTTATTTTGTAAACAGAAAGCAGCTGTTTGCAGCACTAGACACTGAACTAGGAACCCTGTTTGTTAACTAAGAGTGTTTAATAAATTCACAGTGTGACTGCTAATGAATGGGTCGATTTTAATACATATCATATTTCACTGTAGAAGCCTCCTTATGTTTTATCTACCCACAGTTTCATTTTATCCTCACCTGACATTCCCAGTAGGCAAGACCAAAAGCAAACTGGGCTATCCAGTATTACCGACACAGATAGATTTAAAAAAAAGAAAGAGAACCCTGGGATAAATCTGAACCAGCTGAAAGGACAGAGGTGCCTGAACCCAAAGCAGGACTCCCCAGCAGGTGAGGATGCAGCTCAGGATCCCCTACCCCACTCCAAAAGCGTGACAGGGTGGCGAGGCAGGGACTCACTGGAAACAGAGTGAATTTCAGGCGGAAAAAGGGAGATGTGGGAGTGAAAAACAAGGAGGGAGAATAAGGATCCGTTTTTCATCAGATTGTCTGGCCTCTTGCATTTGCCAGTCCTCGTCCTTGCCAAGACGGGAAGTCCCCTGTTCCCGGCTTCTTCATGCTCATTCCCAGCCAGGCTTTGTGTGGCGAGGCAGTGACGTCGTTCACTGAGGGACAAATTTGAATTCTTTGATCTTACCATGCTAACTTCACATTTTCTGGGTAATTTAAAACAGACCAACATGCACGCACACGTTAAAATACAACAATGTATTTGTAAGTGTAATTGAGCTGTGATTAATTTCTCACATTTCAGTACAAACCAATAAAATCCCATTAAAGGGCAATGAATGAATCCTGCCAGGAGCAGGCCCATATTCCCTCTGTTCTGTGTAACACGTAGCCACATACAATTTTGCAAAGCATGGGCAAACACTACCAGGGCAATGTGGTAATAGTTCATATTTCATATTTGTGTTGCAAATGTGAAAGTGACAGTGCAAGCCGTGAGAACATTCAGCATCAGAGCACCAGCAGACCCTTGAGATCCTGTGTACACCCCCGCCTCCATGGAGGATAATGGCATTTCGTCTGTTCCTGAGACAAGGAGGAACTTGATTTTCTCTCCTTTCCTTCATAACAGACACTACAGGAACAGAGGGATGTTATCTCCCT
This sequence comes from Cyanoderma ruficeps, assembly GCA_008694505.1. Taxonomy (NCBI): domain Eukaryota; kingdom Metazoa; phylum Chordata; class Aves; order Passeriformes; family Timaliidae; genus Cyanoderma; species Cyanoderma ruficeps. The sequence goes on along the minus strand of VZDJ01007754.1, from coordinate 45,247,916 downwards.
GCTAGTGGCACGGAGGCAGCATCTCAGATATGGATTAGCTCTGAATTATCCCTCTTGACAAATAGGCTGTGAAACCATCGCTGGTCTCTTGGCAGTCCCAGCCCTGCCTGTGCCCAGGGAACCCTGAGCAGCTCTCACAGACCACAGGGACAAATTTCCCTTTGTCACCCCGTGCATTTCAGGGCTTTAATCCACCCGGGGCACGGACTGTACCTGCAGAGAGCAGGCACACTAAGGGGGCTCTCTCTGCCACGCTTTCAGTGAGCTCAGTTAAACTCAGGAGCACCTGTCAGCTTTTCTACCCCAGCCACAAACCATCTGCAAGGAGCTCTAGCTAAAAAACTCTTCAGAAATACCCCTGCTGTGCTAAATATACTGATTTCCTGATGGCATCTTGCACCATTTGCTCCTGCCTCCAAATTTGTGCAATAGTAGCATCCGGTTTTGCTCCTCTAACATTTGGGGAGGCAGGGAAAGGCAAAAGGAGGGAAGAAAAATGTAATTTGAGTTCCTTTTATTGCCTTTCAGCATGATCGCTTTCTGGTTTCAAAGGAAATGTAACTTAAACCCAATGTGGTTTTGGAGTAAGGAAAATGTTAGATAAAAATTAGCATTTTAAATCAGGGAAATGATTTCTGAATTAAAATACTTGCTTCTTGTGGCTTTGCAGAATCACCTTCCCTTTGCCTCCAGGGTAGCCAGAACAATTTTCAGGCCAAACCAACATTTGAATTCCTGTTCTTCCCAAAGAAAACTGGTGGGTGGGTTTCTGTCTAGGAGCTAAAACAGAAGTTTGCCCTAGGGTTTGGCTGCAGTTCAGCTTTGGGGAAGCCACCATTCCATCCATCCTGTTGGCTTCCACCCACAATGGGGACGTGGAGCTGGGCAGCAAACTCAGGGGTAGCGTTTTACTAAAGTTGCTGCAATACTGCTTTGCCACTGGTCATGGTACAAATACAGTCTACAGCAAACAGAAAATAGTATTTTCCTTTATGAAAACACTCTGTTTTCATAGGGAGTGATCCACTGCTTTAGATTAACAACGCTCAGCAGTATCCCAGGTTGGCTGGTCTAGCTACTACAGCCCCAAAGGAAACACAAGGAACATCCAACAAGAAAATATCCTGCAATAAGCTCAACATTGTGGAGTTTTTTCTCTTTAAAGTTGCTTGTCTTTGTGCTATGGCACAGCCAGCTAAGGGAGAAGTTTCTGCTCTTTGGTTTGTTTAACAAATATGAGTAACACCGTTAGAGCTGGCAGCTGGAGCTAGAAATGCCAGAATGCCAGTGTAGCCCATACCAAGCTGAGCAAAGAAGGGCTTTAAGATATGCCTGGTGAAAAAAAAAAAAGATAGAAAAACCTGTTCTCAATCCTCCCCTCCAGCTCCCCACTATGTCTGCCCCTGCGTTGGTAACCTACAGCCTCCATAAGGAAGGCAATGATGGCATTTGTTCCCATAAATTCAGGGTAAGTTTGAGTGAATCCATTTTTCACAAAACTCAAAAAAAAGGGAATTATTTTTACCATAATTTCCAAAGCAAAATNGTCTAAAAGTACAAATAAAGACCTAGGAGACTGATTAAAAATAAATAAAATAGGAAAAGGGAAGGGGAAAGGGAAAGGGAAAGGGAAAGGGAAAGGGAAAGGGAAAGGGAAAGGGAAAGGGAAAATCCTGTGCAAATCTAAGGCACAGGAATGGAGCCGTGTCTTTTCCCGATGTGTTTCCCTGCACTACATATGGTTTGAGGGCAGAATGGTTTTTGGCCAGCAGAGTGGCAATGCAAGAGGCAGCTCTGGCATGAGGAAGGGCCAGGAAGATCCAGAGAAGCGCTGGAAGCAAGTGGCTGCTCCAGAGGTTGAGGCACCACACAGGGTGCCCCTTAGGGAGGTTGAATCCCATCCCCTGGCAGCACAGAGACCTGTGGCTCTGGAGACAGAATTTTCCCATCAGATATCTGCAGAGGCCTGAGGTGATGTGAGAATATCCCAGCCTGATTCATTTTTTAAAGGCTACTGCACTTTACCATGATGAACCTGGATCAAAAGCAAAGAAAAGCCAGCAACACAATTTTATATTCCTCAGTCAAGAACTGTGTGAGAGTTTTCATTCACATCACCTTCCAGACCCCCCAGGATCTCCTGATCATGATATTCTAAAAGTCAATGATCAGCACAAGTTATTTCTGGAGGCCAGGAAACATGGAGTAGGAATTTACATAAAGAAATCCTTCACAAATAAATTACTTATTGCTATTTTCATAAAACTATAGAATGATCTGGGTCAAAAGGGACCTTAAAAACCATCTAGTTCTAACCCCCTGCCAGTTCGTCCATCTAAGTAAGGTATCCAGCTAGCCCTGATCACTATGGATTTGAGGTTATATATTATTTATCCTCTAAAACCATTGGTCTGTAAGCATGTAAGGCATAACACACACCTAACACAATGTAGCAGGTCTGAGACAAAACATCTGAACATCTTTGACCACTGGGCCAACCTCCTCTGTAATTTTGCTGGATTATGGAGAAAAATAAACAGTTCATTTTGCCAATAATCTAATAGTACATATTTTATATTTTATAGATAGATAGATAGATACTGACAAAAAATTGAAGTCTATGCACATTTATCTCAGGTAATATTTATAATCTAATGACATTTGTATAATAATACATGCATGGTTTGTGTAACATTTAAATTTCATATACACACATATGTTTTCAAAGTGCATTAGCATGACGCTTAGCATGGTGTGTTGTCCCTCACTGCAGAATTAGTATTTTCTACTTTGCCCCCTTGTTAATTTTTCCTTGCAACCCACAGGAAATGAGCTTCATCAGTAACTGATTTTGGCTGCTGTGCACCTATAAATGAGTAGCATTTATTTGTCACATTGCTGCTGTCAAACCGTGGCCACACGATTGCGCTCTTTTGTTTAAAGTTCTTCTCTAAAAGGTTCTCTGCAAGGGCTGTGTAGGAGGCTTTGCAGCAGGGAGGTTTGAAATTGTTTTTCTGAAAACTGTTTTGAAGAGTCTGTCCCTTTCAAGGTCTTGGCCAGCTGCACAGCTATTTTCCTCTCTTCATTTTCTTTACTCCTGCAGCACTGAATAATAGTTGTTATTTAATATTTTAGCTATAAAATCCATAGGTGAATCTCTACCATATACTTCCCTCTTTAGCAGCCTTTACTGGGCACTGAGGCACTTCGAGAGATTCTCCTTTTGCCAGGATTGTACTGAGTCCCTTACTGCCCAGCCAATTTAGAGATCATTTTTACTGCACTTACACTCATGGTGCATTCCTTGTGGGAATCTCATATCTATGGAGAAGATTGACACAACCCCTGTCAGTACCTTGTGTCCTGCTCATGAGTGACACCAAACAGCCTCACAAGGTGTTTCCAGGAGCACTGACTGGATGGGATCACCACAGGCACCAGTCTCCCAGCAGAAAATTCCCTCTAGTTTTAATCACAGCCATGAAAAGGACAATCAAATCCCTGGCACTGGTTATGCTGGGGCACAATAAATTTCACATCAAGACAGGGGCACCCTTAAAGTTTTTGAGTACATTGAGATGCATATGAAAATTTGGATACTTTCCCTTGCTCCAAGCGACTGTGAACCATAGAGAACTTCCAGAAATAGAACTTTCTTAGTATGTTAAAAAGTTCATACTGTGGAAAGAAGACATTTCTGAGAAACAGATTTTAGTCTTTGAAATAATTAGACTGAGCTGAACAGATTTTTGGCATTATTTGTAAGCCAGTCATTGTTCAGCCTTTGTACTTACGAGAGCAATTATGACTCCTTTGGAAATATCCTTAGTTGAACTTTTAAAATAATAAAAACACTCCCCCATAAGACCACATCAACATATGGTTTTCGTAATGACAGCACAAACAAATCACCCACTCATCAAACATTTAGGAAGAAGACAGGAACAAATAGAACAAACAAATTTTCTAAAGATTACTTACTTGTCCTGATCAATCAGAAGAGAAAAAAAAGCTGAACTGAATGCAGAAATTGCCTATGGGATATAGAATCCACATAAAATATTCAAAATATAAATAAGCAAAACCATAAAACAAACACTGCAAAACAAAGTTTATAGACAATGTGCTGTGAAGTTGTATTTCACAAATATTGAGCTGCTGATGCCCAGCTTTATGATCTCCTCACTAGTTTACTTTTTAACTTCAGCGATATGCCATGAGTAAGTAAGAAAGAGATAAAGTACATCTACACTAGTGATCGTTATCAGAACATCCTTCCTGCTTTCACCACCTTCCTGGTGACTCCGGGGTGAGGCCCCTGTGGATCACAGAATCAAGGAGATTGGAAAAGACCTCTGAGATCATCAAGTCCAACCTTTGACCGACCACCACCTTGGCACCCAGCCCAGAGCACTGAGTGCCACATGCAGTTGTTTCTTGAACACCTGCAGGGATGGGGACTCCACCACCTCCCTGGGCAGCCCATTCCAACCCTTGAGTGAAGAAATTCCTCCTGTTCCCCTGATGTCCATCTCTGCTGCAGTTCCCCCTGGAGGATGCTGTGAGTGGTGACTCCGTGAGTGTGAACAATTTTGAGACTGATAGCTCACTGCTCCTTTCTTGGTGCAGCCCTGTGGTCATGCTGGTGAGTTAGCAGCACCTCAGAGAGGCAGAGTCCCAAAGCACACCTGTCTAGGCCTCTGGAGCTTAACGCTGACACAGAAAAGACCCTGGGAACAAAAGCATCCATGCTTTCTCATCATGGGGCAGCCCTGAAAGCATCCATGTCTTTAGAAATGGCAAAGTTGAGGTAAATGGACACAGAAAGTTTTTGAGTTGTGTCACTCCTGACCTTACCCCACATAACATACCCAAATACACATACACAGAAGGACCCTCCTTCTCGTTTGGATTGAAACGTCTCTCTGCATCCTGCATTGTTTTATGCAGGCGCTGGAGACTCAAAGAACTACTTCTCCCTAACCTCCTCCTCTGCCAGGCAACTCCAGGTCAGTCGTCCTGCATGACCTGTGCCTGTCAGCTCATGTGTGGCTGGGCACTGGAAGCTGTCAGCAGTTGGCTGTCAGCAGTGGCTTGTGCAGCTTCCACATAACTCCCTGGAAAACACCAGGCAAACCCTGGTGTACAATAAAAAGGAAGCAAACAAGTTCCATGTTCAAAATGGAGCTTGCCATACAATCACAGAATGGTTTGGATTGGAAGAAACCTTAAAGATCACCTGGTTCCAAACCACTGCCATGAGCAAGGACACCTTCCACTATCCCAGGTTGCTCCGAACTCCATCCATCCAACCTGGCCTTGAACACTCCCAGGGACAGGGAATCCACAACTTCTCTGGGCAACATGTACCACTGCCTCACCACTCTCACAGTAAAGAATTTCTTCTGCATATCTAACCCAGTTTTTGTCTCCTTCCATTTGAACCCATTACTCCTTGTCCTATCAAGACAGTTTCTGATGTTCCATCTGACAAATACCCAGAAAGAGCCCTCAGCATGAAACAATTTTAAAAAGGAACATGGGGAGATTCTTCTGAGAAGTCATCCTGGATGCACTTAGGTCTGTTGGTTTTGCTTGTCCTCTTCTGAGTGAGTCTGTGGTTTGTGACTACAAGTGCAAACTAGAGAACTCTACGTGCTTGTTTAGATTCCAGCTGGACAGTGGACCAAGCAAATATCCTACACTTCTCCTCCTTCTCTTAGGAATTCTGGATGAGACTCAATGAGAACAGCATTCAAACACCAATTGGCTGGACTGGAGCCACTGCTACCTCTCTGCCACTGTTGCTGCAGTCTATGGGATTAGGCAGATGGTGTCAGTGCCAGGAAAGGTATGGCACAAAAACATCTGTAGATACAGCCTGTATGTTTTGCTTATTGAGTTAATGACAAGAAGACAAACTAGATTTCTTCCTCTAATCCATACCCATACAATTTTCAGGTTCAATCAGAGTCAGGATTGCTGCTTCTACAGATGCTTAACTCCAAACTCTGTCCCAAACAGCCTCAGTAGATGGCACAGCCTCTGTCTTGCTGTGTGCTGAAAGCTCTGCAGAGTAGGGCTTGGTCTTCTTTAGGGGGGTGCAGCTCTCACTCTGCAAAATTCATTATCAAGTCCTCGTAGAGACTGTAAGTGCTGAAGGTGGTCAGCGGCCACGAGTCACAGTGGGTACAATACTTCCACATATTCTCCCACAATGCTTCCATATTGGAGAAAACCAGGAGGAAAAGGTGAATGTTACCTGTCTTTGAACAGTTTTATTGGGGCAATGGCTGCCTTCAATTTCCGTCAACTTGCCTTAGTATTTTATGAGAAATCAAGATTTGAGTATTTAAAACATGAAAAAATTAACCGTGTTACTGGAAAAAATGCCATGACACAGTTATCTCATTATTGTTGAGCTTTGAAAGGTAACTGAATGAGAGTCTGATCCTTTGGGCAATCTTTCAAGACAAGCTTTGTTATAAAGAAATTATTTAAATTTTACTTGGCATTGCCTTTGTAAAGTTAGGGACAGTCTTGGTGATGAACTACAGTTACTGCACACAAATACAATAAGGAATGCCTCTAGCTTGTCAGGCTATTTCCCCAGTTGTCAGGGGCCTCAATCTTTGCAGGAGAATTACCCTTGGAAACAAATCCAGTTCCCCTGATCTCAGGGTCACTAAAGCAAGCTAGTCCTTTGGCCAGAGAGATGTTATTTCAAGATCTCCATCTCGGAAGGGGATACAGCCATGGGGAATGGGGCAGTTGGAGGCAGCCCTGTACTCTGGGAGTCTCGTGTTTGAGTGTCTTGGCAGGTTTTCAGTTATCCAGGGGAAACATGTTTAGTTTTATTCCAGCCAAAACCAGGCAGCACGGAAGAAGAAGCTGTAAGAGAGATTTTCATAAGCTTGAGGTGACCTGAGAGCAGCCAGGTGTTTCAGGGAAGGCCACCTGTGACCAGCACAGCAGCATCTGATCAAAGGTTTTCCTTGCCAGCACTGATGACTCACACGAATTATCTTTTCTCTTTGTGTACTGTCTAGTGTTTACTCATTACAGTTCTGTATTGGTTTTTGTTTCTTGCAAGAAAATGAAAAACATTATTACCATGTTTCCCTTTAGTTTAGGATTTAACTTTTTCTTGGTGTAGGGCTTCACAAACAGAAAAATCTGAAATTCTTTGGGCTCTTCACCTCTGAGATGATATTTCTGGAGGGTCTTCCACTTTTTCAGTGTGGATTTTTTCCTAAATCTGCCTTGCCCAGGTATTACCCTGTTACTCTGAACTTTGTAAAAAGCCATGCAAAAGAATTTTATTTTTCTCTTCATTGTTTATGTGCACTTATGCTACGTAAAATAAGAACATCTGTTAGCTGTGGAAGTGGTGTGTATGATTGATTCATCATTGCAGCTCCTCTAAAAAGTAATTCCTTACATTTGCTTGGCAAGACAGACTGCCAGACTGTCAGTCTGTTCTCATTCTCTCCCTTGGTTTGTCCGAGTGCTTGAGTGACAGTAGCAGGGAACTCCAGAATACCTACAAGGATTTACCAAGGAAATTGGATATTTATCTCTCAAGGACAACTTAAAACCAAAATATATCATTGCATTCATGATCACAGCTAAAACCTGTTTAAAGAACTTCTCTAAAATAATGCAGTACTACAGTCAGCACGGCTTTCTGAAATTTTGTAATATGGACACACAGTAAACAAAAGGTTGCCTCCAGATAATGAAAAATCTTTTATGTTTTACTTACAAGAAAACAGCAAATTAAGAACACAAACTTGGCAGAACTCTTCCATTAAAAAAAATTAAATTTGTATATGAGAAAAGTTTTAAACAAGAATATAACAACAGAGACACACCTATATCAGATTGAAGACAACCTTCCAGAGCCTCACAAGACTTCCTAAGATTCAGTTCCCCTCGCTGCTCTTTATTTGCCCAGGCAATGACATGAAGCCTCAAATTTAGCTGAACAATCCAGTTTTTATTAAGCATTTTGACTGTACGAGATGAACCTTCATGAGTGATTGCAGTCATCTGCTCCTGCATTCTGCTCCCACCGCTGAAGCCGTGGCCGCCTCCAGGGGAGATCCTAAAGGAATGATGAGCTCAGCTCTGCCCCAGGAGTGCTCTGCCCCAATTTTGGCTCCCCTCTGGCCGTGATCTCAGCGTTTTTCCACAGGCAGGGCACACAGACCATCCCAAGGCATGCATGGGATTCATACAATAGCAGGAGGTCATGGTCAGAGCTCCGTGCTGCAGTCCAAGGCTGGCAACTCATCAGAGCTGAGATCAAAAGATTAATGGATAATCAGCTTGCATTATTAACAATATAGTAAACAAAACTAACAGGAATGATCAATCCCCCCCTTAACTTTTTATTTTTATTTCCTTACTTTTCCAGGCTAGGGTCATGGGAATGTGTCCTGCTGCAGCCTGACCTGACAGTAACCATCAGTTTTGTTTAATAAGTAAAATGCAGGTGCTGTGGGTCCAGTGCATCTTACCTGGGTGATGTCTTTGGTTGTTACCTGTTTAAACACCTTTCACAGTACACTAAACTGTGTTTTCCTTTTGATATCAATTGAATTCTTCAGCAAGAGACAATTTAAACTCCTGTTAGTTAATGGAGATAACAGACCTATCCTTCTCTGCCCCTTTCTGCTCCACTCATACATGAATTGTGGTGGGAATTTATAACTTAAATTTCATTAGGATAAATGAATTAATATTTATGGTTGGACTTGATCATGTTAAAGCTCTTTTCCAACCAAAATTATTGTGTGATTCTAAGATAAAGGAGGCTGTTATCGAGTTAGAGTAATACAAAACTGAAAAGCAGAATTTAATGATGTTCACAAACAAGAAAAAAATTCTCATAATTAAATTTTGTTAAACCTCACAACAAACATTTTACAAAGAAAAGTGACAAAGGAAGGTTGAAGACAAGCAATACAAGCAGCCCATCCAAAATCTCACATGGAGATGACAAGAGACACAAGGATGTGTATTTGTTAAGATCATAATTACAGGCAGAATTATCTTATTTTTAATATCATAGAATAATGGAATATCCTGAGTTGGAAGGGATCCACAAGGATCATCAAAGTCCAGCTCCTGGCCCATCCACAAGAATCCAACCATGTACCCAAGAATGTTGTTCAAATGCTCCTTGAGCTCTGTGAGGCTTAGAGCCATGACCACAGGCCTGGGGAGCCTGTTCCAGGGCCCAACCACCCTCTGGGGGAAAAGCTTTTTCTTGATATCCAAACTAAAGCTCCCCTGACACAACTTCACAACCTCCGGTCCTGTCCCTGGTCACCACTGAGAAGAGATCAGTGCCTGCCCCTGCACTGCTCTTTGTCAGGAAGTCATGGAACTTCCTATTGCACTACCAGTTCAGGTTATGGCCCCACAACAGCCTTTGCCCTGGATCTTGATGGGTTTAGAAGTCCAAATTACTTCCCAGACATTTCTCTGCCATTTTCCAGCCAACTGAGCTTTGAATAACAGCATGTCCAGCCAGGTTTTTTAAAAGGAAACATCCATTCCCTCCAATGCCTTTATTGCCAGGTTATTCCGACTGCATTTACTAGGTTAAACCTGTGAAGAACGTAAGTTTCACTCACAAGCAAGGCCCAGTGGAGACGGCTGGCAGCATGTGTTGCCTTTAGTTTTTATAATTAATCATGCAAGATGGTAAAAAAGGACGTGTGTGCCAGTTTGGAATTCTGGTCAGCAGCACAAAGAAGCTGCTAGGATTAGTCACACAAGCATTTGAAGGTTGCGGGGCTCTCTTCTGCTTTTTGGGGTTTTTGGTTGCTTATTGTGGAGTTTTCAGTATTTGTAAGGCACGTGTGTGCCATGTATGTTCCCTTGCAAGCTGTGACAGTGAACCTGCTTGTCACAAGTACAAGGATAGAGGGTGGCTGCAATAGCCTGAACATGTAGCCAGGGCTTATCAAGCAAAAAGAGTAATTTTTCTGTGCAGCCCTTCTGATGTCACAGGAAAACATTTTGCTCCTGAAGAACCTTTAAGGGTGAAGCCAAAATGTGGCCTGAGTTTAAATTGTCTACCTTTCCTTAGAAAATCTGTCAGAACCTGCCAAGAACAGCTTGAAGGAGGCATCAGTGTGCGTGAGATTTGAACAGGCTTGGAGAATTTTATACATCACAATGGGGCTGGTAAAATCTCTCCTGGTTATTCTTGGTCTCTGGAGCCACAAGATTTGCTGTCTCTGCACAGGGTGTGGATTTTGCTGGGACCAAGAAGAATCCTGATGGCATTTTCTATGTGGGCATCAAGCCAATCCCTTGGGCAGCGCCTGCAGATCCCGGGCAGACACTGGGCTCATTCACAGCACCCAAGAGCAGGCTGGGCTGAGCACCATGGCTGGGATCACCACTGCATCCTACACAACTGGAACCCACGGGGAAATGTCATGTGTTGAGCAAGAGGTGCATCCTGATTCCAGAACAGAGAAACCACAAGCCCAAAACCTGCCAAAAGGGCTTTCCCTGGGTCTTTCCTAAACTCCTTCCTTGCCACTTGTCACACCGCCCCAACTTGGCAAGAGGGGTGCAAAAAGGAGGCAAACAGAAGTTGCATGTAGGAACACAATGCAGCTTCTAATGTTAATCTTTTAAAAGTGCTAATTATATAAACCTCCCTGTTCTGAAAGGAAATTAATCCAATTGTTTGTACAGACACGGGGAAAGTCATCTGAGAAGTGTTGCTATTTTTAACTTTTTATAGTTTAAAATAGGGAAGCCAAATATTAAGAATTTGAGCAACAAAAGGTACAAAAATAGCCAGGCTCAGACAACCTGAGCAAAACTTTCTGGTCACCTCCCTGTACCTTACTGGCATCTGAATGGGAAAAGTCAACAAACACTTTGTTACTGATTGGGAAGTGGATACCAAACCCACCAATTTTATGCTTAAACAAGAAAACTCCCAAGATGCACAGTGTTTGTCAAAACAAATCATAAGGGACAAATCTGTGTTTCATACAGGAACGTATCTGTTGAAAATCTTAAAGAAAGCAATATATTACTAGTTCTGTCTGGAATGCTGTCACCTGCTTATCACAATAGCGAACGTTTGTATATAAAAATAATTTAATGAGCAAACAACCACTTTATGCCCTGACTTCAAGTTTTATATGCTAATTTCAGTTTCAGAGCGGACTAAAGAAGGACTTTTTTGTGGAAGATACGTTTTCCCTTCTTTTAGTATGTTGATAAAGGCTGGTGTAATTAAGGGGTTTAATTAAAATCCTAAATGCTTACTTCATAAAAATAGCTTTATGACATGGGGAAAAGTGGATTTTTTTTCCATTATAATTGCCTGTCTTGTGTATTGGCAGTGTAGGAGTCCAAGTGAGAGGCTGTAAACACTTTTATACAATTTGTTTTCAATTTCATTATTTATAAGTTATGTTCATTGATGCTTTCTTGTCCATATTGCGACCACACTCCTGAAGCTGCACTTACTGTGTCAGCCACATCTATGTTACGGCGGCACACAATTTTAAAAAAGTAATAAAATAGAATTATGTGGTTTTTTGTCCATTGAAACCCCACCAACGCATTGAAGAAGAGAGCAGACCAGAGCTCAAATTTAATTTTTTCCAGTGTTTCACAGCTCATGTTGGCTTTAACCTTTGTACTTTGAGGGGCCTTGTGTTTGTTTTTTTCTGGTTATTAATTTTTATGGTTCTCGTGGCATGCAGCTGCTGTCCAGCCATGCCTGCAGCCGCTACTCTGTTCCTCACGCACAGCTGGGGATATTGGAAAGGTCTGGGGGTTTTCTTACCCCCATCACCGGGATCAATGAGCCCCTCACAAAACAGGCTGGAACACTGTGTGCGGTTTTGGGCACCACAACACAAGAAAGACATTGAACCATTGGAGAGAGCCCAAAAGAGGGCAACGAAAATGGTGAAGGGCTTTGAGGGGAAGCCATGAGGAGGGGCTGAGGGCACTTGGGTCTGTTCAGCCTGAAGGAGACTGAGAGGACACCTCACTGCAGTTACAACTTCCTCCTGAGGGGAAGAACAGGGGCAGGCGCTGATCTCTGCTCTGTGGCGACAGTGACGGGACCCGAGGGAATGGCCTGAAGTTGTGTCAGGGCAGGTTTAGGTTGGATATCAGGAAAATGTTCTTCCCCCAGAGGGTGGTTGGGCACTGAACAGTCTCCCCAGGGCAGTGATCACACCACCAGCCTCACGGAGCTCAAGAAGCGTTGGATAACTCTGAGGCACGTGGTGGGATTCTTGCGGCACCCTGCGCAGGGCAGGGAGCTGGATTCGACGATCCCTGCGCGTCCCTTCCAGTTCAGGACACCGCACGCCCCCCAAAGGCGCAGCGCCCGCTCTGTCCCCTCAGGTCTCCCTCTCAGGGACCTCACGGAGGGGGAAGCGGGAGGCGCATGCGCGGAACGGCCGCGAGGGGGCGGCACCGCGGCGGGGCGGGGCGCGAGCGGCCGCTGGGGGCGCAGCGGGGCGGGCGCGCGCCGCCTCAGCACCGGCCAACATGGCGGCGCGGCGGCCCCGCTCCGCCTCAGGTCAGTGCTGGCCCCTTCCTGGCGGGAGCGGGGAGGGGGCGGCGCGGCGGGCGCCCTTCCTCCTCTCGGGGGCGGCGGGCAGCCCCCTCCCGCTGCCCGCGCCGCGTCCCGGGGGCGGGGAGGGATGGCCTGGGCTCTGCGCCCCCCCAATCCGTTTGTGTCCCCCCTCCACCGCGCGGCCCGGCGCATCGGCCCCGGCAGCCCCGGCATCACCCGGGCTAAAGCTCCTTCTCGGGATTTAACCACCGAAACCCCTTCTAGGCAGGCCCGCTGTGCTGGCCGAGCCCTCACGGAGCGCGGGTGCGCAGCCGGGGGTGCTGGGGGGATGCGGGATGGGAACCAGGAGCCTCCAGTCCCCATGGCCGCCGCATCCTTCACCGTGCGGGGCTTTCAGGGCATCGCTGTGGCCTCGTCCTGCGGCGCCTTCCGCCACTGGCACAATTCGATGTGCTCGGGCAATGTACAGAACATCATTTGCCGCATGCAGGGAGTATTTTTCATCAGTAGAAAACGGTCTGGCAGTGTTATCTGCCACAGAACGTGTTATGCTTGTGTTCACGAGTTTTGGTTTAAATAATAATAATAATTTATGGGCAGACTTAATATAACTGTTCATGACAGTGTTTTAATATTCTTCATCTGAAGAAGTTAAACAGATTGTCCTCAATACCTCAAAAAAAGAACATTCAATAACAACTTTTTAGCATCACAGATCTAGCTATTCTTTTTTTAGTATTCAAGAACACTTATGTGGTAATAAAGGGAAATAATGCACATCTACCTGTGTACTTCTTGCAGTCTTTGAAGTTTTTACCCATACTCTTAGTACAAGTAAAAAGTTGTCAAAATTCTAATAAAATGTGTGTATCTCCAGTTTTACTTTCTAATTCTAGGTAGTAATTTAACTGCTTTTCTTTTCTGGAGTATCCCACCAGCATTGCTGAATTTAGATTTAACCTCAAATATATTTAACCAAAGTGAACTTCAGTTCCTGTGTGTATGTCACAGAATGTGATACGCTTTTAAAATACTTTTTTTCAAAAATCTAGACCCGTCTCTTTCATCTGATGTCCGAGTATACATGGCTTTGAGGAATTTGAAGTTGCAGGATGAATATTTTGAAAACATTGACAGAATTGTCCTGCAAACATGGAACTTTAATTAAAGTCCCATTGGTCGTCTGTTTTACTTCTTGTGGAAAAGGAACAGAAGTCCTTCCTGGCTTTGTGGCAAATGTTGATGTCTGGTCCTCTGAGGAGAGCTCTGGGCCAGAAGTTCTTAATCTTTCCAAATGTTGGTCTGTCCCTTTGGTTTTTGGGTTTTTTTGGGGGTTTTTTTGGTTTGTGTTGAAGAACTGGTAGTTTCATCTGGTGCCTCTTGGTTCCTGTACTTGAATAGGGAGGGGATTCTTGTTCACCTTTGTAGTGCAGGTCATGGATTTTATAGATTATCTTCCCTGTAGTCTTCTACACCTTGCCTTGATTATGGCATAGAATCCCAAAATCCTTTCTCCTCTGAGCTGCTGGATTGTTACAGGTACCTTGTACACTGCAATTGGATTACCCAGTTCATGCCCAGACTGGGTCTGGGGTTTTCACATGGATTGTTAATTTACTTTCAAGCTGAGAAGATAACTTATTTAAAACTGCTTTTTGTTTCTCAGACCACGACAGTGAGGATGATTCCTACGAGGTGCTGGATTTAACAGAGTACACCCGACGTCACCACTGGTGGAATCGCCTGTTTGGCCGGAGTTCAGGACCAATTGTAGAAAAATACTCTGTAGCCACCCAGATTGTGATGGGAGGTGTGACTGGCTGGTGAGGGAGCTTCCCTTCCCATAACTGACCTTTTACTCTGTTAGAAGATCCATTTCCAAGGGTATTCAAAGCAGATTAATATATCATTAATGGGATTTCCTTTAGCACTGAGCAAGATTATTCGTGTGTGAACTATTTGAGCTTGTTAGTCTGACTCATCATTATGAAGTGTTTTTTAATAGTGAGTGGTGAAACACCAGTTATCCAAGGGAACTCATACTAGTTGCTGTGGGAAGGGTTTGGGAAAATGTCAGAGCTCTAAAATTACAAGAAATAAATGGAAAATTACTGCATATAGCTTTTATTTGTATGGAAAAGCTTTTTCCTTACTAGTCCAGATTTAGAAACTTAGTTATATTATGGCTAAGACATATTTTACAGGTAAAAGAAAATGAAAGGGAAAAAAAAAAGATGGCAAAATATACTTTTAATTAAGAGCCCCATTTCATGGAGACTTTTTCCTCTAAATAGAACTGCAGCCATGTTGAGCAAATTCAGTTTGCTCTGATGTTAACTGAAGAGAGATACCATAGCCTAGTTACACTAGAATAATTCATGGTGGAAGGTAGACAGTGAAGATGAGAACTTAAACTGGAAAATGTGGTCACAGCCTGAGCAGCTGTGTCAAGGTATTTGTTATTTGTCAGAGATATTTGAACGGTATTTGTCTATTCCAGTGCACAGAAAAACTGTAAATTCATTGAAAAGCACCATTATGGTAGCACAGTGACTTTTAAAGAGGGACTGTGCAAGAATTGGAAGATGAAATAGAATAAAAATGAAATTGTTGTACCCAGGCTCAGCTTTCTGGAGTGGAGTTTAGCTTTCAGTCTAAGTCTTTTATTTGCTTCTGTAGCCTTAAAATTATTTTTAAAAGTTATATATGTACATGTAAACTCAGAAGTTTCTAGGGAATAGTTCATCTGGCATCCTCAAAAACTGGCTTATTGAATGATCTGGGAAATGCACATTTCAGTATCTGTAGATGCATATCTCTCTGGGTGCCTACTTATATATATAAATAAGAATTCACTATTGATATGCAGGGGAAGAAATTCCCCTCTGTGTGTGGGCCAGTGTTTAGACACACTGGAATTGCCCAGGGAAGCTGTGGAGCCACCAGCCTTGGAAACTGTCTGAGTCAGGGCTCTTGGCAGCCTGATCCAGCTTTGAGACTGGATTGGGCTCTGCAGCAGTTCTGGGAAGGTGACTGGCTCAGGTGACCTCCAGAGGCCCCTGCTGCCTTCTCACTCCTCTGTGATATCAGTGTCTGTGCTGTTCTGCATTTGATGAGGGAGGGTTTGGAGACTGAGAACAAGGTAATTTTCTGGTTGCCTTGATCCATTAAAAATAGACTGACACCACGTCCCAGCAGAGTGGCCTCGCTGAGTTCGGTTCCTGTGGTGGGGATGTGCTGCTTTTTACTGAGATCTTTCAGTTCTGAGTAGTGTAGTTAATAGAAATGATGGTATAATGCATTTACATTCCACTTGGGAGCAGTTAGAGAAGCACTGTTATATAATTATGCTGTGCTTTATTAACGTGCTACATTTGATAGCAGTAAGATCTAGAGATGTCAAGCTTACTTTAGAGGGGCCATCAGACAGCCAGGAACAAGCAGCCATTACTCACATTGTCTTGTTTTAGAAACTGTTAATTTAATATTGCTTGCATTAAATAGCCTTGATTTTTAAATTTGTAAATACAAAATGATACATTTGCTTTTTGAAATGCAATCATGGTAATAGTTGCAGTCAGGAATTGTGTAGTGTGGCATTGTTCAGCTGAAAACTTCATTGGACTGGGTTTGTTTGTTTGTTTTGTTTTGTTCCCCCAAGGTGTGCGGGATTTTTGTTCCAGAAAGTCGGAAAACTTGCAGCAACTGCAGTAGGTGGTGGCTTTCTTCTGCTTCAAGTACGTAGCATTTCGTGCTTTATAAGTTGACAAAATATTATTTACTAAACAATAGGAAAAACACAGCTGTTGGGTAACATTTAATTAGGAAGGCTTCTTACCTACTTCATCTTTTTAGTCTTGTCAGTCAAAGCCTTACATTTGAGCTGGAATATTGTGTACAAATGCACGAAAGAGACATTTCTAAAAATCAGTGGTAAATCAGAATCTACTCTGTCCTGTAGAACAGTTTGTTTTAAGACAAGAGAACCTCTGTGTAGAAGCTGAGGTACTGTGCATGATTCCATGTTGCCAGGTCAGAGGAACTGCCTGTAAAGCTATGGTTAGGGAGAATTTAAGATAAGTTTGTTTTACATTCGTTTGAGAATTTTATCAGAGCTTTAGGCTGCTTTGGCAGTTGCCTGGAAGGCTTGTTCTGATCCCAGTGTGAGCCATGTTTTTCTGTTTTCTCCCCTTGCAATGCTTTATCTATTGAACCTCTGAAGCCTGGCTGAATTTTGACAGCTTCATTGCATTCCTCTCTCTGCTGGCTTTTGGGTTCAGAAGTTTTTATTTATGTTATCTGGCATGATCATTTGCATTTTTCATCAGATACTGTGATTAGGGGAGGATATATTTCCAAGAAACCTTTAAATTAGATGAAACTTTAAGTGAAAGAGAATTTCCTGTGTCCTTCTGTAAGATGCCAGGGTTTTACTGGCATTTCTCATATTTTAATGCCTGTGAGTATTTTCTCTCACGAACATCATGGTATCTCATGAGTATCTTCTCCTTTTTCCTCAGATTGTTCCAGGGGATGTGCCTTGGTGCCTACTTAGGCTCAATGATACACAATTTCTTGAGGGGGGAGGTTCAAGATATATTTATTCTTTCCAGCATCACCCTGGAGGGTTTCTGAAAGGCTTATCCTGCTTTTATTTCTTTTGACTGTGGTGGCTGGTGCAGTCAAGCACTGCTGAGGAAGGGTGGGGCAGTAACTGCTGCTGTGTAACACATGGAAATGTCACTGCTGTGTGGCGTGCACACACTAATAATGGTAATAATAATCTAATGTAATAATAACATTATCATGGTCCCTCTGCTTTGGGGGCTAGTTTGGTTTTTTCCTCTTCCCATGTTCTGTATGCCATTGGTCTGAATTCTTTTAATGATAATTCTTTTATCAGTGTGACTGCAGAGCTGCCAGAACAGAGGGCTGGGTGCCTTCCTCAGTGCTCCTGGCTACAGGAAGCTGAAAAGTTAAAGCTGAGACCTGTAGACAAAGGAGAATGGAAATTGAATAAAACACATCACTTGTGCAGGATTTTTGCTTGTTGAGCTGTGAAGTTTGGGGAGCCTTCCTGTGCATGCCATAGTTTTTGCCATGTGGTTGAGTGTCTGTTTTCTTGGTTGATCTCATTTACACTGAATCCAAAAAGGAATATTATCCAAGAGGAAATACGAGTTAAGTATTTTGATTGGATTGTCTATATCTTAAGTAAGATCAGATTCTCTTGAAAGGAAATGAAGTAAATGCCTTGGTCTCTCTTTTAATTCAAAACATTTTGCATTTTAAGGCTGAGTCATAAATTCTATGGTGTAATTACATTTCTGTAGTCTTTAATTTTTTCATTTAAAGATCACACATCCTGATTCTATGAATACGTGCTCAGTGCTTCCCCTGAGTGGGCAGAAGAGTATTTCAGCACATTACTAGAAAGTTCCTTTTTATCTGTAAATTTCTCTGAAGTTACAGATTTCATTTCAACTACTGATTGCAATATTGACATTATAATTACATGCTAGAAGAAGAATAATAACTATAGAAGGCAGGATTCTTGGCTAAAACCCCTTCAGTGAAACATTTCAGTCTTAAAATTTAAAAAATACGTTTTTTTCCTTCAGTGGGTGATGACTTCATCTCAAGAAATGTAGTAGGAAACTGAAAGCAATACATTTTTCAGTGTCAGTTTGTACAGGAAGCAAAAGATTTTTCATGTTTTTTAAGTGATATAGAACTTCAGTCTTAATACAGATTATATGAAAAGTAGTTGGAGGAAAAGAATAAAAATTACGTGAAATTTGCACAGCTTTTGAAAATCATGATCTTTGCAGTGAATGTTTCCACACCTTAATTTGATTAATTATTATTTGATTATTAACTCTGCTTTTTTGTTGTGAAATGTAGCTCTTCAAATATGCTGGTATAAGAGCAATATCCAGGCACTGTATTAAGGAAAATATAATGCATTTCTCATAACCTGTCTAACTTCTCATTTATACAGATTTTGGTAAAATCCAGAAGAGTTGGGAAGTACAAACTTGTGTACTCTTGGTTCTGCTGTAATGAATTGGTTAAAAAGAATTGTTCTTAATGAGCACCTAATATCTCTATTTTTAAAATCCTATATCCTCAAGAGCAGTTTCATTGTTTTTTTTTTTGCTCTGCAGTGAGCATACAAATTACAGGTTTTTCTGTTCTGTGTTGTCTATTATTTAATAATGAAATTGGATTTTTATTCAGTTATTTGTGCTTTCACTAATACATTTTTCCTCAGCCCATTAGTATGCCATCGATGAATTAAATTGAATTCTTCATTAAATGATGTTCTAATTTAGGAAAGGTAAATTTGTGAAAACAACACTAGAAACAGAATAAACTCCAAGATATCCTTGGCTTTATCTTGTACAGGGTTTTGTTGATAGTGCACCATGGTGATCATGGAATCATGGGTTGGGTTGGAAGGGGCTTTAAGGACCCTGTAATTCCATCCCAGGGATGTTCCCAGGGAGGGACCAACCTGCTTCTAGGGCTGGGGGCTTAGTGGGGAAGAATTGGATTCAATTTTATGTTGGACATCCCACTTGAGAGTTGATGTGTGCACACTTAGAGGGAATATTCAGTGGAACAGCCAAGGCAAATGGGAGTTGGAAGTTGGAAATGCCAAGTTCCTGGCAGGTTGTGACATGGAGGGACAGAGTGTCTGTAACCTGCAGGGCTGGCAGTGGGGACAGCAGAGCTGTGCCTGCAGATGGTGCCTGAGGGTGCAACCTCTGCAGTTCAGTTCTTACACAAAGTGTTGTGTCACTTGTCAGTCCCTCCTTGTCACTGTGTGTTGAGCTTAGAGACTCGTCACATCTCTTGTGGAAACGGGGGGTTGTTCCCTTCCTAAACAGCAGAAAATACCTCCAAGTGCCTGTGGGTTCTGTGCACTGCAGCTGAGCTCACCTGTGCCTTCTGGCCTTGCTTGGGCTCTTTTAGTGTGAGAGATTTTGCCTTGAGAAAATTAAAACTCTTTTGTCTCATCTTGCTGTACAGATTTTTTGCTCCAAAACATTTTTCTGCTCATTATTTGTGTTAATGTTTGACAATGTCGAAGGACCTGTGTGCCTCTCCAGTATCAGCCCCAAAATGAGGTCTGCCCTTGAAGATTCTGTTTTCCTTGATTAATGTCAAGAAAAATAACACATTTTTAGTGTTCCTGCACTGATGTGTTTCTTCAATTGCCTTTTTGAAAAAATGCTGTTATTTTTTCAGCACTTTTGGAAGGTCTTGAACAAATAATGATCTGTGAGGTGGATAAGTATATAATGGATCTATAATTCCATTATCATATATAGAGAGATTTCTGTAAAACCCAAAATCCACCCTCCCCATAGGTCTCTTCAATAATATATGCAATTAATATGTATAGACCTATATGATTCCATCATCTATCCAAGTATAGACATGAGAGTGGGATACTGTTATTTTACTTGGTTATCATAAGGCCTGAGTTTTAAAATACTAGTAAATTTTGAGAATTTGCATTAATGCAGATGCATATACATTGGATACATTGGATTCTAAAAACTGAAGTTTTTAGCGTTTGACTTCAGGGGTATTATTTCTGCACTTATATATGAAATTATGTAATTAGTGGGGTTGCAGCCAAAGTAGATACAACACAGGCTCTATCACTGCCAAAGTATAGGGTTTTTTCCTTCTCAGTTAAAAAATTTATATTCAAAACATTACCCTCTGTTGCTTATTTTATAAACACTCAAAAAGTAGCATTTGGATTCTCTTATTTCAGGGCTACAAAGTTCAGGGAGAAAAGATGTCTGGTTTTGATACAAGTGTAAGCTCTGCAGTAGTGACAAACAGATCTTAATTAAAAACTTCTGCCTCATCTTTGTGCTGTCCGGATAACTGAGCTAATTAAAGTTGTTTTAATGAAATGTTTCTTCTAAGATCCATTTGCATTTTACAAGCAAGCAGATACATTAGCATTTCTTACATTGTGTTGGACAGAGTAGATCAGTCACATTTAATTTTCAGCTGTGTGAGTGAGAAGGCACCAATTCAATGCTGGGGCCTTTTTGAAATTCTTGTGGTTATGTTAAATTCACAAAATAACAATTGCCACCATGTGCAGCTGTTTTTCTTTTCCTGCCATGTCATCCAGTGACTGGATGTGCAACCAGTACAGTTTCAAACTGGTTTCCTGCCTTCATACTGTACACACAGCCCTTAATGCCTGGCACTAGTGCCCATGTGAATAAATGGTTTTATAGTAGACAGGCAAAGTCAATTAATTTGTTATTAATTACATTCTGAGGCATGAAGTGCAAGAGTTTAAAATACAGAAAGTTCATTTTGCATTTGTCCAGTGAATTGTTTTTTTTAATTACTCAAAGATGAAAACCGAAGTTGACTTTCTTGCAGAGGTGATCTTCTAGAAGCCTTGTTTTGAATTCAAACAAAATCTGTCTGACACTTGTTTCATTTTTTTTCCTGATTACGAAATCCTCAGTTTGTGGTGAAATAGGTTGCTTAGTTACTGTGGCAGTTGAAGTGCAAGCTAGATGGTCTAATTTCAGTTATTTGGTAGAAAAATCCATGTGAAAGTCACACTTCAGAGCCCGTAAGTGATGTGAAACTAAAACTAACAAATTGTGTATTTAGGCTAAACCTAATAAATTGTGTATTTAAATACCTGTTCCACAGAAGTCCATTATCTGTGACTTATGTTTGCCAATTGCACAGCTTGCATAGAAGGCTCTTAGGTAAATTGGGTGGATTTCCCACCCACATGTGACCTTAAGAAGTACCCGAGAAATCCCACTCTTTATGAAGAGTTTTTGTATAACAATCATTTCTATGTAAGTTTAGTGGTTTATATCTATTTGTCCTAACAGTTAAAATAAGCAGTAATCCTTAATTTTGGGTTTTTTCTCTTTTTTTTCCCCCCAAATAATGAGTTGTTTAACTGTTCTCTAGAACATGCAGCAATCAAATATTGGGAACAGAAATAAGGCAAAGGTTTGGATGATGGTTAGACATGCCAAAAGAATTGAAAGTTTGTGTGTAAATTGGTACGAACCAGTCTTCTCAAACTTACTCCTTTTTCTGACTTTACAGAACTTGTGGTGTTATCAGGCTGTGTTATTTTTCTGCTTAATGATTTTGTTTTGCAAGAAGTGTGAGAATTCTCTTGTAATGGGTACTTTTCTTTTGTTGGACAGTTTAAATTGTGTAGGATAAAACAAAGAGTTTTCAGTATTTCTAATGATGATTTTTGATTAGCCCCGGATACTCTGTCACAAACCAGAATTCTACAATTCTGAAAGAAGCTGAAACAAAAGAGTTTTTTCATTGTTGTCTTATAAATGTGTTTTTGTTACAAGTAAAGTTACAGTAAATGGTGAAGGAAAAACATTGCAAAGCTTTTATAACTAACAAATATATATATAGAGAGAACTGGTAAAATTAACAAGGATCTACTGAACTTTGCCATTGCTGTTGTTATTTGAACTGCTGTCACTGAGGAAAGGTTTGAGGCAGAGAACCTGCTGAAATTGGAACAATGTCTTTTCCTGTATCTGTAATAAGTAGAAATAAGAAAAGCTGTTTTATAGCCACCAAGACAAGGTATTTCATGAAATGTGAATTGCAGCTGTACTAACTGCCTTTATTTCCCTAGATTGCTAGTCATAGTGGATATGTACAAGTTGACTGGAAAAGAGTTGAAAAAGATGTAAACAAAGCAAAAAAACAGTTAAAAAAACGTGCAAATAAGGCAGCTCCTGAAATCAACACTCTGATTGAAGAGGTGAGTCTAAGGTGATAAACTCCTTTTTACCAGTCAGGTTTTCTTACCTTCCACTGCAGGTGATAATGAGTTGAAAATGCAGATGCAAAACTGGAACAGATCAAAAATAGTTTGACTTCATAATCTATTATAAGTTATCAGGATGTGCTGTCTTGTCTTCATTCAGCTTCCTGGTTTGGTCACTGGTACAAATGACGCACAAACTTGTTCTTGGCAGGTGACAAAGCCAATAAGGTCATGACATGGTAAAAAGTTCAGGATGGTGTGGGTAAAACATGGAAACTACAAAGACAAAACCCAAATCTTCTAGACTGCTAATAATAAAATTACTTGTCTAGACAAGAATGACTTTTCTGCAGAAAAGCTGTAGCTACTTTGTAACAGGAGTTATGATTTTATCTCCTTTTTATACATTTTGGAGAAATCTGTCTGCAGAATCTGCCAGTTGCCTGCTATGTTGAGAAGAGGTAGCTGGTGATACCGATCAGTGTCACTGGGGCTGTTTCACCCTGTCATTTGAAGACCTCCATTTAATCAATTTTGTAGTTGTTTGGGGTTTTTTAAAGCCTGTTTTTTACATATTTTCACATTCCATTTGTGCCATCTGAGTTTCATTCTGAATAGCTGAGAATCCTGACTGGGAATGTGCCGCAGACAGTGAAACAGCAGCCACAGTGGTGTTCTGGAATTAAGGAGTTTTGCCATCTCAGGTTTAACCTGTATGGAGTTGCATATAGATTGATAAAAATCACCTTGAATTTTACTGGGAATATAAACTGAAAGTTCAAGAGTGAGGGGTTTTTTGCCTCTTCTGTACCTCAAATAGCTTAACCTCTCCTCCTCCATTGCCCTGTAGAAATGGGTGGGACAGGATGGGGTTTTTGGTTTTCCTTTGGGTTTTTTCCTCTCAGATTATATGACTTTCTTGTAGCTGTGTGTTAGTTGCCAATCTGAAGTGTTTAAAGCAGACGATTTATGAAGTGGCACATTTGATAAAAGGTGTTATACTCTGTGCTGCTATTTCATGAAATACTCTCCACCCATGCCATCATCGATAAGTGTTTTTTTCTAGAATTAAGTTGTTAGGAAACTGGCTCATAATGGAGTGTATTTCTTTTCCAATGATCTTCCAAAAAGCAGTGGTTTTTTTTTAATAATGTGATTGGAGTTGAAGTCATGATAGTGCTCATGCTTGTTTTGACAAGGTAGTTTGTAAAACTTGTTTTGATCAAAATAAGAGTGGTATTGGCTTGAAATTGCTCTAACAATTCCTCTGTATTTTGACTTTTAAAAGGCTCAATGTATTTTGAACATACTGTTAAA
The DNA here is from genome assembly GCA_008694505.1 of Cyanoderma ruficeps. Taxonomy (NCBI): domain Eukaryota; kingdom Metazoa; phylum Chordata; class Aves; order Passeriformes; family Timaliidae; genus Cyanoderma; species Cyanoderma ruficeps. The sequence continues at coordinate 45,224,202 of VZDJ01007754.1, read as the reverse complement.
GACAGCTGAGAGTCAGTTTGCATTACATTGGTGCCACCTATTTTTATATGGTTTTAGACACATTGCTTCCCCCTGCACCCTTCTCCACTTGTTTCCAGGAAGTTATAAGTATTAAATAACAAAGTCAGACACCATTAACTTTATGAATATCATTTCTCTTCTCAGTCAACAGAATTTATCAAACAGAACATCGTGGTGTCCAGTGGGTTTGTTGGAGGCTTTTTGTTGGGGCTGGCATCATAAAGACCTGAACATCTCTTCGTGTTGGGATCCTGGATGTGTCTGCAAGCAGTGTGGGCCACTAGGCCTGCCAGAGCAAGACAAGTGGACTGGCTAGGCAACTTGGGAGCTTTTCATTTCAGGCTTTTGCCTCTTGAAGCTTGGCAAAACTAGGATTTGCTGAAAAACTGTGCAGTGTGCTCATTAAAGCGTTTCTGGGCAAAACTGGTTCATCCTCATCATGACTCTTTTTATCTATGGCCTTTCAAGATCTAGCATTTTTTAAAAATGTTATTCTTGGAATATAGCTATGTAACCATATTATAAGAATGAAAGCTCCATTTCTATGTTTTCAGTTAAATACTGTTTATTTAAAAAGTATTTTTCTTCATGCTGTAGTAGGTAGTATCAATGACTACATACTGTATATGATATTGTAGTTGCAGCCTCCTGGCTGTCCATCTTCTTTAGAAGTCACTGCAATAATGATCAGTCTGTAATACCTTTTTACAGAGTATTAAATAACAAAGAACCATGAGCTTATTAAAGGTGAAAATTAACTTTGACTCTGGCCTTTGTGTACGTAAAAGGTCTCTCAATTACAGCCTGCAGGGACCTGGGGCAAGTGTTTGCCCAGACAGGTTTTTAAGGTGGTTTTACTGATTTGTTACCAAGTTATTCTAAAGAAGCTGAAAATCCAAACAAACACTCAATGCATTTTCTGCATTTCAAACTTGTGAACCTTTCAGAAATTTCTACCCAAGGAAGAGTCTGCTCTGCCCTGGTTTCTGTGGTTTTTACTGTAGCAGCAGATGAATGTGAACTGCAGTCTCTCCCACCAGGGTTCTCTTGGGTTCCTGTTCCCTTCTCTGAGCAGCAGTTGTGGTTCAGGAGTATCGGCTGGATGGATGGGTGTGAGCTTGGGATGCAAAGGACGTGGGATGTTGGACATATTAACCTTCTAAATATTTAGATTTATGCATCCTGGGCTCCAGAGCTTTGTATTACATGTTGACCTCATGTTTGTGGTGTGCTTGTGGCCAAGGTGAGTAAGGTATAAACCATGTCCTGCATACCTCTGAGCTTTAAGGGTTTCATCAAGCCTGGTTCAGACTTTGGAAAATAAATCTTTACACACACACCCCCAAACCAAACCCCCAAACCCAAGGTACATGAATGGCCATGGATCCTAAATATTTTGTTTCAAAGTGATTATCTAAAGTTATGTAAGCACAGTTGCAGTTTATTGGAAATGGAAAGCCCAAGGAGGAATGTGTCTGCTGGGTTATGTGGGATTTAGAGTAAAACAAAGATGAAAATGTTAAAATGTGAGAGCCTTTGCCATGATGTTCAGCCCAAAGAATAATGGGAAGGTAACCAACCACTCAGCTTTTTTCTGCTGATGCAGCTCATGGGTTTTGGCACGTCCAGAGGGTACTGAAGCCAACTGACATGAGTCATCCACCCTGACTGGAATGAACTGGGTGTCCTGAAGGGCTCTGGGGGTGAAGTGACCACCTCAGTACCATGAAGCTGTAAATGTGCATTTTTGGTGTGTAAATTTTGTGTAAACGTGCATTTTTGTGAAAGGAGCATTAGTGAGCTTTCTAAAAAGGCTGCTTGTGTGACCAAGGAATTTACTTCATTGTTAGAACTAAAACCAAAAGTATTAGTAGGATGCAAGACTAATTTCTGCAGAGGAAAGTTGTTCTACTATTCTGTTGGCATCACCCGAGATTTTCAGTCAATGGATCAAGAATTGATTGAAATCCATTTGAGGTTTCTAAAGTTTTATTTATTTGAGTTAGGTTTTATTTTTTTAAGCTTCTGGAATAAGAGATGTGATGTACATGTAAAACTGTCTGAGGGACTAAAAAGGCAAAGAGAAATGGTGTTACTGAAACCACTGGTGGTTTGTACTGGAATTGGCTTCATGTCCTGGACTTGTGGCTGGAAAAGGGGAATGGCTGCTGGCACAGCAGGATTTGCTGATGCAGTTCCTTGGGCTGGTGAGGCAGAGGGGATGCTGCCAGCAGCTCCAGGTACAGCTGGCAGGGTGAGTGACGGAGTGGCAGCTGTGGCAAAGGACCAAGGTAAGTGCAGCTTTTCTTGCAAATACCTGAGATTTTTTTATGTGCCAGCTCAGACCAGTCTCACCTATGTGAGGGAATGATCTGTGAATGTACAGTCCAAAAATGGATGTTGATGGGTTGGGAACAGAATGGAGTGTGACAGGAATATTGGGTTTCTGGGGGTAAAGTCTCTGGGATCATTTCAGAGTTACTGTTGCCTTCTGACAAAACATAATCCAGGCTAAGAAGATTCAGAGGAGAAAGGCTGGTGAGGCCCTGGCACAGGGTGCCCAGAGAAGCTGTGGCTGCCCCATCCCTGGAAGTGTCCAAGACCAGGTTGGACAGGGCTTGGAGCAGCCTGGGATAGTGGAAGGTGTCCCTGCTCATAGCAGGGGGCTTGGAACTGGATGATCTATAAGGTCTCTTCCAACCTAAACCCTTCTGTGATTCCATGATTCTAAAGGAAAAACATGAAATAAAAATTTTTGAAGAGCATTTTTTGGGGTGGGGTGCAGGAAAAATCAGTTTTAGGAAGCTGATTAAGAAGGAAGGTGTTAGAAATACTTAAATTAATGAAAGGCTGACCCAGCATTTCTAAGGTTTGTATTGTATAGCTGAAGAACTTAAGGTGGAAAACATGGACCTAGCAGTGAGGAACAGCTTTCCATAACGCCCAGTTGGTCTGTAGAATTAATTTCTGCTGTGTGCTGCTGAGACCAAGGAAGATCCCTACATTCAGGGAAAGATGGGGCAACACTGCAAGAGTCTCAGTTACATCTAAAGGTGGTAGAAAAACCACTTTAGGTTTCTGTGGCCATAGTTACTATTGTTTGGTACAGTTCATGGTAAAATTCCAGCTGATCCTACCTTTTCCCTTTACAGGTTTGTGTAAATTTTTGCCCTCAAGTAGTTGTTAGCAGGCACTTTTCAAAGTTGAATACTAAGATAACAACTGAGGAAGGCATGGCATATATCCCTCTAGTGAACAGTTTTTGAAAGCTTATTAAATAGTGCATTTGGGGAGAGGTTGCTAATAAGTCCCCCATTTGTTTTCTATTATCTTAATGGGATAATCTATTTCTTGAAATTATTTCTTTTTAGTTAAAGAAGCATTGGGCAGTGCATTCTCATTTAAAGTGAGATGCCAGTGTGATCTTATTACTGAATTTTAAGAGGCCAGAATTTGGCTAAAACTTTGAAAGCTGTTTCTGCTTCAGCAGCCAGACTGAAAATTAAAATGTTGTAGTTGAAAGATAGAGCTGCCTCCCAGATTCAAGTGCATTTGTCATGAGGGCTTAAGAGGGGGAGAGGCAAACAGAGTAAAATGCAGGAGTCAGGACTGTAATTCAGTAATTCCAGCTGTGCAGACTCCATAAATTACAGTGAATTCAGTAATGTGAAAAAGCATCAGTAATACCTCCCCCTAACCTTTTGAAAATTGTTGGAAATCTCTAAGAATTACTTTAAAAATCAAACTATTATGGTATGCAGCTCCCTGGGGTCTGCAGGTGGTAGTGGAAAAAGATAATGTTCACCCAAACTGGAACAATGTGACATTTTGGAAGGAAGACAGAGGGGGAAAAAAAAAAGAGTTTTATTCACCCTAGGACTGTGTGCATGGGCTGGGTGGGTGGTGGAGGAGAACAAGAGTCAAATCTGCCAGGGGTAGGAGGTGCCATCCTCCCTTGTTGGATTGGGAAGCAGGTCTGATGCAGTGTGCTGATGTTCCAGCACTGGGACATGTGCAAGAGCTGATGTTTCCTATTTTGGGGCAGTTTGGGAAGTGAGTCAGCTGACACTCATCAGGACCTGTAAGACCTGAAGCCAATTTTAATTAAGAGATTTGTGGGGTGAGTGTGCACAAAACATCTGGTTACAGCACAGCCTGAGCCCTTGGTTGTGTTTGGTCCCACATTCAAGCTTGGAGGCATCTAAATCTTGGAATGCTGTGGGACATGGCACAGAGGTGTAATATGGGATTTTGTGCTCAAAGCCTGGGCTGGACACGGCACAGCTGGTGCTAGGCTTGGACTAGGAAATCTTGCTGGACCTAGGCTGACTCCAATTCATAGCTTGGGTAAAGCAGTGCAGTGGTACAAATTTGGATTTGGATTCCACTCCGAGGTTTTTCTGCCTCCCTCAGCCTCTCCCCTTTTCCCATTTCCTCAGAGCAGTCTGTGTTCCTGCCCGCCTGCTGTAGTTTTGCTTGCCTTCTGTTTTTTTCACAGCTCCCTGGAACAGAGCACCACATCATACACTGGGCTGTGGAAAAGAGGAAATGCAGTGCTCCAGAATGAGGTGAAGTTGGGAATTAATCCCACAGGTCAGCTCAGCTGTGGAACTTGCTGACAGCTAATGCCTCTGCCTTAGCTCAAGGAAGCTGGAGGCCACATTCCGTTACCTTTTCCTGGGAAACCTCTCTTGCTTCCTAGACCAGTGCCCTACCTTCCAAACCATAAAGTATTTTGGCATGAGATAACCTTGGTCTCTGCTGCTGACACAATCTGGGGTGTGGATATATCTCAGTGTTCCTGGAGCATGGACAGGAACCTGGATCTGGTCACCTCAAAGTTTACCTGAAGTCATTTGTAAACAGTTGAATGAGCTGCTTGAGGTGGGAGTGCTCCAACAGGAACAAAGGAAAGCAGGTTTCACCCAGAATATTTTGCTGCCCATTTGGTAGGATACTTACCTGGGAACTGGGATATATTGTTTTACATTCAGTCCTTGATAAAACCTTTTTGCTTCACCATCAAACTATATAAAATAAAGTCCTCGTAGCCTCAACCTCAAACCTCATTTCTGCACATGTGGACTGTATATTTAAAAAAATACTTAATAGAAAATGTTAATCCACAAAGAGAATTGAGTGTTGAACTATATGATCCCCATTTAACATAGATAATTCGAGCTCTTGTCACAAGAAGAGGCTCTCAAACACTTGCCACACACACTCATGGGACCTGGAGAATTAGGACCAACATATCTAGCATGATTTGTAATTGAACATTTTATTTTCTTGAAGTATTAATGGCAAAGTAGAGGTTATTCTCTTTTCTTGTGTGCTTAACAGACACCAAACTCATACTGCAGCCAAATTACAGATTTTTATTTACAGATTTCAAATCCTCTGCAGTGAGGCAGTCAAAATGCCTTGATAGCCTACATGTTGCTGAGACAGCAATCTAAGGCAAAATACATGTGAATTAATCTGTAAATGTAAGAAAACCCTACAGATGTGTGAAAGGAATGTTTGAATATCAAGAGCTGCCAAATATTATTTCAAAATCCACTTGGGCCAATAAAAAGGAGGAAGGAAAATTAACAGCAATCAGGGAGTCTATATTCTTAATGCTCTTATGAGAGTGTGTGATTGTTAAAAAACATTGAGAAAATGCCTTCCTACAACATTAATAATATTTTTTCTATTTATATAGAATATAAATATATCTAGTTTTCAAACTTAAGAGATGAATTGCATGCTGGCTTCTTTAGGAGATTTGTTTTGATGCTGCGTGTGCAAGTACAGCCAAGCATGTGCTTCAGTGACTCACTGGTTTGTATGTGAAAGCAAAGGTAGAACAAACCAGGGAAGGGATGGATAAGTTTTTCCTCTTTTTACGTTATTCCAGGAATCTCTGGTTAGGCTTTGAGACCCTCAGGCAGTCTGCACACAATCAGGAAACCAGGGAGTGCTCACTGTGGGAGAGTTAAGGGTGAGGCACAAGAAAAGGAATTTGTCTGTCTGAACGTGGGTGTCGGGCTGGGTCCCCTGTATCCTGCTTATGTCAATGTTCTGTGGCAAATCTGCCTTCCTGGAAATCACAGACTCACAGAATGGTTTGGGGTGGAGGGGATCTTAAAGATCATCTTGCTCCAACCTCCTGCCATGGGCAGGGACATCTTCCAATAGACCAGGTTGCTCAGAGCCCCATCCAGCCTGGCCTTGGACACTTCTAGGAATGGGACATCCACAACTTCTCTGGGCAGCCTGTACCAAGGCCTCACCACCCTCACAGGGAAGAATCCTCTAAACTCTGATCTAAACCTGCTCTTTGTCAGTTTGAAGCCATTCTCCCTTGTCCTGCCACTCCATGCCCTTGCAAACAGCCTCTCTCCAACTTTTCCATCGGTCTCCTTCAGGTACTGGGAGGCCACAGTTAGGTCACCCCAAAGCCTTCTCTATCCAAGCTGAACAATCCCAAATTTTCCTTGGCCTTTTGAACCCCACAGGCAGAGGTTGCAGGAGTAGCAGCTCTGCTGGGGAAGGCCTGGGGGTTATGCTGGACCCAGAATTTGAATTTGAAGGAACCCTGCAGTCACTGCACATGGCAGAAAACACAGGCTGAGGCGCCTTAGGAGGAGTGTGGTCAGCAATTATGGAAATTTGTTATCTGCCTGTCTGTACTTGTCCCTGGGGGACCTCACCTGGAATACCATGACTGCTTTGGGGCCCTCCAGTTCAAGAGAGCTGTTGAGAAAGAAGAAAGGGTCCAGAGAAAAACACCCAAGCTGATGAAGGGTCTAAAGCATCAGGGCTACCAGGAGAGCTGAGGTTGTTCAGCCTGGGGAAGAGAAGGCTGAGGGTGAGTCTAAGGCCACCTGAAGGGGAATCACCAAGGTGATGGAGCCAAACCCTTCCCAACAAGGGGCAGCAGCCATAAGAGTTGTAGCTTGGGAACGTCACACTGGACATTAGGAAAAGATCTTCCAGCTGGAGGGTGGTGCAGCAGCAGGACAGGTCACCCAGGGTGGCTGTGGGTGCTCTCTCCTCAGGAATTTACAGGGTTTGGGAACAAAGCTGACCTGACACAGCACTGGTTGCTGCCCAACCATCCTGCTGTGAGCAGAGAACTCCACTGCTCCCCTCCTGTGAGCACCAGGTGTTATTATCCCACTCTGCCCCTCCATCCTTCTCCTGGGTTTAGCCTTGTGCTCCTTCACATCTGAACATGCAACAGAAATGCTTTCTGTGGCTGCTCTCTTCTTACTGCTCACACAGAGCAGGAAAAATAGATGCTGAGGGGGTGTGGCACTGCAATTAATTCCAGGTTTTCACTTAAAAAAAAAAAGAAAAAAGCAAATTTATTAATTTTATCAGCATTGGAAAGGTTAGAGACCTGCCAGGGTTTTTTTTCGGTGGTATTAGATTTGTTTTTAGAAAATTAAGATTCTCTGGTAGCTGACACAGGAATTTGTGTATGTGTGTGATTTGCTTGGAGCTGTTGCAGCAAATCCTTAAATATGGAACAGCCGGAAAAATATAATTTCTTTCTTCTTTTTTTTCAATAGGCACTCCTACACTAATTTAAAAATAGTAAACTGGGGCAAGGTAAGTATCACAGAGCCTGATGTGAAAAAAACAAATTGATAGAAAATAAGGAATAGAATATGTGATGAAGATTGACACTGTAAGTAAAAAAGGAAGAGGGGAAAAAAATAACACAGAATAACGGAAGATGCAAAGTGATTAGGGAGCACCAAGAGGGATGGGAATGGAAAGTTGGTGACAGATGAGGCTGATAAGGCAAAGGGCCTAAAGGAATTCCTCGCCCCAGTAATCACAAAGGGAGCAGAAGGCAATATCCCAGGAACTGGGATTTGTTTTCCTCAGGGAAGGAAGGGAAATGTCAAAAGGTTTTACTCTCGCACTGGAGTGGATAATAAGGCAATTAGTACTATTAAAGAGTTCTCAGAGCACCCAGACTGGAGTAATAAATCACATCCTAGGATTGCAAAGGGACTGGGAGATTCTGGAAAGCTTTTGTGGGACAGTTGTGATGACTTACTGGAATGGGAATTACTGAGGACTGGTGAGTGTTTAATGAAGTTTGGGCATTTACAGATCTCAAAGCTTGACTGCACTTGACCTCAGGAGAAAGTAGACACTGGTGAGTCATGGCTGTGTAGATTTGTAAGTGGCAACATGAATGTATTATTAAAAATACACCATTTTAACATGCATGCCACAGGAAAAGTATTTAATACAAATTATTTGGAATCTGCTGCACAAAAGATTTATGCAAATAATCTCTATTAATAGGATTTCTCAGTGCAAATCCTTTCTTGTCAATAGGAAAAGAGCAATGGTATGCTTATGATTTACTTTTGCAAAGAGTTTCTGACATTTTTACAATTTCAAATGAGGTTTTTCCCTGCATTAGGGATATTAGGGAGGAAGTAACTGGTAACCTTTTGCAAAGCTCTGTAAATATGTGAACTATGCAATTTCTCATTCACAGATTGAATAAGAAAGGAGAGGAATACAAATGCTTCATATGTTTACCTACACACACCTCCTTTTGGTCTCCACACCTTTGTACTGCTTGATGCATTTTGGAAAGAAACACAATTCCTTTATAATATGGTTTAACTGCTGCCAGTAAAATAAAAATAATAAAATAAAAATAGAAATAAAGATAAAAATAAAAATAAATTTAAAAGAAAGGCAAACTCCTCTGCTTGGTATTGTGAGCTGGTTGGGTCCTGTGTTGCCCAGAGGAGTGAGACCATGTTATCCCCCATCCATGCCAGGGACTGGAGCTGTGGGGGCTGCCTGTGGTGGGGCTGACAGGGTATGAACTGACAGCCCAGGCTCATGCTACTCCCAGCCTGGAGCAGCCTGCCATGAGGAAGGGCTGAAGGAATGAGACCAGGCAGGAGGAAGGTCACAAGCTGCAGAGGGTGTTTCATTTACCTTCTCCTACAGCTGCATTCAGTCCCTTCCTTAGGGAGCACCACAGGGACCTCTGTTCAAGGGGAAAATAAGGAAATAAGGAAATGGGATGGAAAAATCTGAACCTTTTGAGTGGAGCAGCCTCTGCAGAAAGCGTTTGGACAAACCAGTCCCTCTCCAGCTGCCACAAGATCCCAAAGAAAAGTGGAAAAGATGCTTCCCACAGTGCTTCCACAGTGCCCAGCACCAGCAGCACACCCCTCACCGGGCTGGCCAGAGGAAATCAGTGAGGCAGGAACTGTGGGAGCAAAATAATCACCACTGGGAAAATGAGAGGAGCGTTCAGGGACACAAAGGTCTTCCCCACCTCCAGCAGCCACCCTGCCCTGTGCACTGACAGCACCTGCCTGAGGGGCTTCTCCTCCAGACCTCATGCAGGCCCAGATCCCAGACAGTGAGACATGACCATCCCTGCAGGGCGCCTGACAGACCCTCAGAGATCCTGCAATTCCCCTGTGGCTCCCAAGGCTGATGGGACCAAAGTGCAGCTGCACTGCAGAGGCCACAGAGCTGCCAAGGCCAGCCTTGACGGGACACCTGGAGCTGGGACCTTGGGCAGGCCCCTGTCCTGCTCCCATGTGAGGAAGAGCTGCCCTCCTCCCCAGCTCCCCATGGACACCAGCTCACCTTCCAACACAGCCTCTGCTCTGCTTGGCACCTGCAAGAGTTCAAGAGCTACACCTCAGATGCGTTTGAACAAAGTGCTGTATGTTTTAAATTTTCTAAACAGCTCCTTTGCAGAACCACACCTCTGATCATCAGACATTTTCCCAACACCACACAGGCAAAATTAAAGGAAAACCCTTTACTTTTGATCAGAAATCCAGAGATAGGAAAAATGGAAGGTCCATTTCAACTAATAACCAGGGGTAAAGGATATGCTTGTGTCTCCACATGTTCTCTATGGTGAGAGCACTTCACAGGTGCCAGTTTGGATGTCCAAGCTCATCTTTGGTTGAATTTCAGCACTCAGGAAAAGTAAAGGCACAGCTGAATCCAGCTGGAATTAACCTGCTGAGGGCCAGGAAATCTGCTAGGGACCAGTGAGTGGCTGTGTGTGCCCATGTATGTGACCAAGCAGGGTTTGGGGTTTGTGCACTGCGATCCACCCGAGTCCTTGCTTCACCTCCAGGTGTCAAAGTTGATTCCTGCTTTTCCATGCCATGGAACATGGACAGGACACAGCCATACCCCTGATGTTCTGCAGCAGCTTTTCTCCATGTGTGAGACTGGCAGGGTCATCAGGACCTCAAAGCAGCTTTACCTCAAGGGACAACAGGCATCCCAAAAAAAGGTGGTTATGCCTGTGCAGTGGGAGGTAACACCAAAAACACCACCTGATCATCCCTAATTTCTGACCAGTCCCCAAACTGCCTCACTTTTTCTTTGTTCTTGTTGTTATTTTAAAGGATTCAATACGTTTCCCTGCAAGTGTTTTCCCTCTTGAATTTTTGAACTCTACCCCAAACTGTTCTCAGTTTTCCCACCTCTGACTGTAATTGTACCTCTCTAATCTGTGCAGAGACTTTCTGGGGGCTTTCTCAGAGCCTGACTCGAGGTTACGCAGCTGTGCTGTGCCAGAGCTGGGCCTTGGGCCCTTGGCAGCTACAGAGACTGGGAGAGCAGCACTGCCCTGCCTGTGTTGTGGTGTGGGGATTTTGGAAAAGACAATCAGGCTTATAAAACAATGCTTTGTTCTTCAGGTCACACGGATGGGCACTGCCCCGATTCTTATTGACTTGGGGGTTACAAGGCAGTGCTCACAGCTGTTAGCCATCATTTTTGCTGCTCCTGAGGAGCTATATGACATGCAAAACTGGTGTTTGCTGAGTGAAATTTGAGCACAAGTATTTCTTCAAGTTGCTAAAAGTGATACCATTCCTGTGCAATGTGTATTATTCTCACAATTGGGGTTGGGTTTCTTCCATCCTGCTCAGCATCAGGAGACACACACAGTCTTGTTTTCTTCTTGCTTCTTCCTTGATCCCCTTCAAGACAATGAGCAGTGATGGACTTGATCTCCCCAGAGCCATCATCTAAATTGGAATGGTGGTGTGAGGCATCCACAGGTGCTGCCTGGCTTTTCAAAGCCTGTCAGCACTTCTCATGGATGAGCAGCAGTGCTGACTGATTCTGGATTTCAGAGAGGGCTGCTGTTCCTTGGAAAACAGGCTCCATTTTTTGGGGAAGGCAAAAGGTATTTTGTGCAAGAAGTTTCTTTCTGAAGAGAGAAGACACACCCAGAGCCAGACACACACAGCTGAAGCGGCAGCATCAGTGCCACCCAATGAGAAAACGCTCCTGAGTGATTCCAAAATCAGTGTACTTTGGTTTTGTTGTTTATCTGCACCACTTTCCCTAATTTCCAGCATTGTAAGAAGTAGGAAGTCTATTGTGTTATCACCCAGATTACCTAATGCAGCTTTCCTTGGCTCAGCAATCGGGGACTTAGGCCATTTCAAGTTCAATAGGGGAGCAGAGGCACCATCAGTTAAAGTCTCCAAACATTTCTGTTGGAGCACAATTGCAAACCTTTATCTCACTCAAAAAATTTACAGATTGTGCATGGTACTGGCAAATGAGAGTATCAATTTAATGTCTGACAGGTCACCTCCCAAAGGACTAAACCTGTATTGCAGAGGGAAAGAGATGGTTTTCAAATGGCCATTCCTGTCTGTTTATTTTATGAAAACTGCCTATTTTGTGGCCAGGTGGTACAAAAGCAAAATAATTTGGAAGAGTTATTTTAAAGCTGAAATCAGGTTCTCAGAAAATCTGTCTCTCAGTCTTCCAGCAGGTACAAGGCTGTTATAAAGAAGATTATCATCGCTCGCTCATCATGTCCATCAAAACAAGGACAAATCATTTTTGAAGTAAAGAAGATTTAGGATAGGGAGTACAGAAAATTTCCTAATGATGGGAATCCTGCAGCACGGGAAGACAAAACCCAGGAATGCCCTTATATACCCATGACTAAAATCTGTTTTGTTGCACAAAGGGATTTAAATCTCTAAATCACAATGACATAAGAACCTTTAATCCTGGCATCTGCTATATTTGTAACTGGAATGCTTTTTTAGTTTGGGGTTTTTGTTGGTTTTTTTTTTTTTTAGACCCCGCATTAATATGCCAATGAATTGTATAAAACAGTGAGTGGCATTTGCAGTATCTCTCTGTGATTTAGAAAAGAGGTGGGGAAGCAGCATTTGGAGGTGACACAACGTTATGTAGGTTAGGCTGAGACAATGGAGAGAAAAAGATTCCCAGAAGTTTTGTCCAGTCTGAGCATGAAGGCAGTGGGACAGTAAAGCTGTGTTGGTTCTCATCTGTGCAAAATCATGCCCAGCAGATGGAGTGACCTGAAGCCCTCTGCACAGTGCCTGGGCCTAAATCACAGACAGCAAACTCAGGGAAAGACTGAGAAATTCACCTGGAAGCTCAATGAAAACCAGTGGTCAAATCACAAACAGGATGTTGGGGGATATTTGGAGTGGAACAGAAAACAGGTTCAATATTATGACATCTCAGTGCCATTAAGGTTTAGTGGTTCCCCTGGAATACTGGATCTAGTTCTGGTCAGCCTAATGCCCTGCAGAAACTCGCTCAGAAGAGCTGATTTAGCTTAAGGAGCTTACTCAGATCTCTCTGGAGACAGGAACGAGCTCTGGCTCTCTCCTAGGAGATTTTTCAAGGATCTCATGGTAGGTGACTGTTGTCCAGCACCCTTCAGAACAACCAGGTTTCCCCCTTTAAAACAGAGACAGCTCTTTGTCTATCAAGACAGAGAAATGCAATGTGTATTATTTCATGTAATGATTCATGAAAATTGTGAGAGAAGTTGGGAAAAAAAAACCCAAATGAAAACTGAGGAAGCTGATTTACACAGGGAGCAGTCGGAACTGTACAAGCTAAGAAAACCAAGAGCAGGTAGGCCTGGCACTTCTGACTTTTTAATAGTAAGATAACAAAACCCCCCCAGTGACACAGAGAGGCAGGGAATGAGAAGAGAGGCAGGGAATGAGAAGAGAGGCAGGCTGTTCCACACAATGGGGGGGATGAAGCTTCAGTGTCTTGACAGCCTTGCAGGATTAAAGAAAATATCATCCTCTCTTCAGCTGATGGGACAACCAGCAGCTGTGTTGGAAGGGCTGAACCACAAGCAGCCCCAGGGCTTGGGTTGATACACGTCACTTCATTTAATGTTGAAGCTGGATATTCTTATTTACACTTCTTTCACCAACAAGCAGTTTAATCACTGATTACCCCCTCATACAGCTTCTGTTTCTTCTCAGTGTGTCTGGCCCAGCTATCTCCAGAGACAAAATATCCCACCCTCCGGATCGGTCCCTGAGATGTCCTCAGCCATTTCTGAGTGAGGACACAGCTGCCAGCTGTACAGAAGGAAAAGGGGCCACAGGGACAAGCCTGAATGTGCACCTTGGAGCAAATGATGAGCCAGATTGCCATGAGTGAAAGGCCGTCCACCCCTCACCTTTCCAGGTTCCTGCTAGGCCATAACTGCAGAGACACAGCAAGATATCCTGAGTGAGAAACAGTGCCCACACTCATTTACAACATCCCACTGACCCTATTGTTTCCAATTCCCTGGCTTTACAATTCTCTGCCTCGGTTTTTAACAGAAGCACTATATTTGTTCCCTTCTAGTCTTCTTTAAAAAAGGCACTAAGCTTTCTGAGCTTCTCAGCATCATCTGCCGATTTTCCTGCCCGTGGAGTAATTCTTCTCTTGTTTTCTCTTTTTGTTACTAAAAAAAATACCCTTGAAATGCCTTATTACTATAAGCAAAGAATAGGAAAAGTATTTTATTTTGTGTTTTAGACTTTCTGATTTTGTCTCTATATGCTCATGCTGAGCTTTTTTTTTAACATTCATTTTTAGATATTTGACCTAGTTTCTATGTTCTGTACTCTCCCTTCTTGCAGTTGAGATCATAGAAGAGCTTGTGATTTCACAGATATCTCCTCCTGCATTTCCTATCCTTTCTACACACTGGGATATTTTCTGATTCTGTTGCTACAGTCTTTTGTTTATTTATTTATTTATTTCTATTTTTAATGAACCATCAACTCATTCTGGAACTCCTTTTTTTCCATGGATTTGATTCCCAAAGGAATTTATCCTCTGTATTAAGTCTGCTGCCTTCAAGTCCTTTGCCTTGAGGTTGATGTTATCCTCCCCACATTCCCTGAGGCTTACAGACCCTGTAACTCTCTCCCCAACATTGTCCTCCACTTCCACATTCCTGAGTTATTCCTCTCCCATGGTAGGAACTCCAGGACTCAAGGATCCCCACCTGGGAAGCTGCTTTCTGTCCTGGTGCCATCCAAAATGCTGGTGACACTCACCAAGGGCTGTGCCCTACTTTATCATGCTCCTCAGAACTATGAGGGTGGTTAAAGACCCCCTCAAACCAATTAGCTCTGCTTCTTTGTTGAGTTGTTTCTTTTGTTTTCAAATCACTCTACTATCTGGCCAAGAGTGAGTCTGCTCCCCTCTCTGAATTTCTTAGTTAAGGGTAAGAGAGAGGATGTAATGGATGTGATTTTTTACCGCACTATTTCCTGCTACCATTTAGAGGTCAGCTTTATCACGCTCCACACTCTCTGTCTGAGAAGGGATGTGTGTATCTGCTTTTCCCTCGCCAGTTCCTATTTCTCCAGTTCAGTTCACTGCTTTCCATTTCTCTCTGCTGCCCACAGCCTCCTGCAGACCTGCAGAGCATCCTGGTAGGAGGGGAGGGCAGAGCCCTTGCAGTCCCTGACCCTTCCCTTCTTGAGAGTTGCACAGAGCAGTAAGTGCCTCTTCAGAGGCAAGACCTCTATGGGAGATTACTTCACCCTTCCAAAAAGTCACATAAATTAGGCAGTAAAATTTTGCCCAAACCAACAGCCATGACTTGACTATCAGGACCACTTTATTTCCCATTTCTTTAATAGGCAGCTTTTCTTCTTGATCATAGACTGCTTAAAATTTGATGCTGAGATCACTCAGTTCAGTCTGATTTGATCTTGTCATCTTCACCATGAACTGTCCCTACAATTTGAAACAGAAACATCACAGCTACATTAAATACCAATAAAATTATGTGCAAATACAAAGATTAACTCATTCTAACTTGATTTTTCACAGCATGATCCTGTCCTCCTCATTCACATAAAAATTATTCAGCCGCAAAAGGCCCTTGAGCATAGCATGACATTTACAGCATCTCTGAGTGTTTCTTGTTTGTTTCTCATAAATTTCCTTTGGTAATAACTTAGTCACTCAGCAACAGTCTACAGCACACACATACATTACATGATTATCTCATATTTTATACAACACACGTTAAAGTAATTAATTTTCCCTGGCAAATGTCATACCAGTTAGTTCATCGTTAGGAGCCAAATATTTGTGCAACCATTTGTTACAAATATATGCACAACCACAGAACACTTCAGCTCCCTGGTATTTATTAAATGTAATTTAAAGGGACACTGTCGAGGTTGTTACAGTTTCAACTTTCACAGTAGTTTTTGTTCCAGTTGAAATTCCCTTAAATATTGAACCACAACTCATTTATTTATTTATTTATTTGTGGACTAACCTTCCTACAGCATTTAGCACACAAAAATAAATATGGTCTTGCTGGGGTGAGGAATGTGCCAGTGACCAGCAAATATCTGGCATGGCACAAGGGTTTCTTCTCTCATTTAAACCTTCTTTATCCTTTCATTGACAGGATCTGGAGTTTGCCCCATCTTTAAGGTAGAAACATAACAAAATAGGTACCTCGTTCATAAAAAGGACTGGTATTAATCACAAGCTGAAAATGAACTCCAGGTGAAGACATTTCTTTCTGTGCTATCACAGGTTGCCTCCAAACAAAGACACAAAACCCCACCAGGACAGCAGCTCTGATTTCACTGGATGGAAGCCAAGTTAGCCATGAAGCATCAGGATCAGTTGCCTTGAAAAATGTATTATAAGGGCATGAAACCACCTCTAATATATAGTGAAGTCTGCTTCTCCCATCCCTGAAATTAGGTCTTACCCATACTCCTCACACACTGATACAAAAGCAAAACCCTTCAAAGTGCATTTAGAGAGAAGAAGAGCAGCAGTGGAACCGTGCAGAGAGAAATTGTGCTCAGAGACTCGGCAGGCTGAGCCAGACGTCTCCATTCAAGCTAACAGCCCAATAAATCCTATTCCCTGCAGATCACTTATTCTTCAGCACGTTCAATCAACAGGTTTGGAAAGGAGGACCCGACACTTTTCTCACTTATTTTGGCCTTCTATGAGAAAAGCAGCAGTGAAGAAAAGAAGCGGAACAAGTGGGAATGGGAAGGGCCAGGAGGAAGCACAAACCTAAGAAAGCAGGAAGGCAGAGGAAAGAAATATTACAAGAAATATTGAGAGGACAGAGCAGAGGAAAGCAGAGATGAGAGTAACTGGAACAGTGCAGCACACTGGTGAGAGAGACTTCTTTTAGGTTATTGTGCATTGCTGCTTTTTATTCAAGGAAGACGCACTCGGACTGGAACAGGCAGAGAAAAAAGCAGAGCTGGGAGTTCAGGAGAAACATGAACTATCACACAGGCACTGTGCCAAAAAGTCTGGTTCACTAAACGTGGCCAAAAGCTGAAGGGAGATGTGATTGCTATCTACCATTATGTAAGGAGAAGGCATTGGATGGCAAAAAAAAAAAAAAAAGACACATTATTCAAAGGACAATGCCAAAACAAGGATCAAAAGGATTGTTTCCCAAGAGTGCCCTTAGGCTGGAAGCTAGAATAAAGTCCTAATCAGCAAAGGAATTAGGTTTGGGGTAAACCTCAATTCCTAACCTATTCATAAGTGACCGATTTCAGCCACTTTTGAGAAGCTGGTATTGACCAAGACTTTTGATCCATACAGATGACCCAGCTATCATTAAGACAGAGCTTGATTAAGAAAAGATTTCTGGTGTAGTGCCTGCCATTGCCAATGTCTTGGTCTCTGTGACAAAGGGGATTACTGTCACTCCTGTTCTGCTATTATCCTGGCAGGCTTCACCAATTTTGAGACCACTTCTTGGAAACCCCAAATCCACTTGCTGCTTTGATAACTTATACTGCCTTAATTTTTTTTTCCTATGGACAATGAGCTATAATATTTGAAGCAGAATGGATGAATTCTCAAAGCAGCTTTGATCTCTCCTAGATCTTCAAAGCAGTCTGCAAGAATAGCTTGAAAGCTTTTTATTTAAAATAAGTGGCATTTCCTCCCCTCTCATTTTGATTGAAATAGATGATGAATGCAGGGCAAATTGTACTGTAAACTTGATCGTGAAAGCAAGTATAATTCTAAACCAGCCTTGATCAATAGCAGTTTCTGGTAATTGACTGTAATCTATNATCTATCTATCTATCTATCTTTTGCAATGGGAATTTAAAATATGGTTGGTGGAGGTTTTTGTTGTTTTATCCATCAGCTACAAAGATGAAGCTTGAAAATGGAGGATGGGAGAAGAGGGAGGAATTGATCAGTCATGCAGCCTCAGCTGATGGCATATCCTCCAGGCAACTTGCAAGACTTGGGAAAATGCTGACAGAATTTTCCTAGGCAGAAGGGAGCAGACTGGTAAATCTGGCTGAACACAGCCAGGGCTGGGCTTTCTTAGGGGCTTGTAGTGCCTCTTGGCTGGATGAGAGAGCTTTGATAGTGGGCATGGAGAGTCAGGCTAGTGGCAAGTTACACCCCTGGTGGAAAGAAGGGAAGGTGTATGAACACTTCTGCTGAGCCAAACCCCTTGTTTTTGTGAAAGGGAAGTCAGGGAATGTTTGACCTGCGTAAGTTCAGCCCCATTGACATCCCAGACAGGTCAGGAGTGAGGGAAGGAAAATAAGTACAGTCAGGAGGGTGACAGCTGCCTCCCTCCTTTATTGTCCCCATAAGAGCGGCTCCCCACTCGTTCTGCAGTGTCTGACAGGGCTCTGGGTGCTGCACTTGAGTGACAGCAGCATTTCCCTGAATCATGGGCTGTGAGAGTCACTGTGCCTCCCTGCCTCGGGGGCTTCGTGTTCCCAAGGGATTTGTCCTCACCCTAAAAGTGATGTTATCTGGAGGGAGGAAGGCTGCTTGGCTCTTGCAGAGGTGACACTGCCTGGCTCTTGCAGAGGTGACACACAACTGGGAGGCCTCAGCTGCACTTTGACGTGTGGTTACATCGCTGCCAAGCTCCATGTTCATACTTCATTCCCATCGGTGTTGGGTGTCTTACAAGTTTTTCCAACTCTTCCTAGAAACTACTGCATGCTGTATTAAATGCATGCCTATAGCTTAATTGAGGGGAAAAAAAAAATCTGCATTCTGCTCTGAATTAAATTAGAGGCTTTTCTGTCAAGTTCATTTTACCAGCGTGCCTGCATCTCAAATCAGCCCACATAAGGAGGGTGAAGAGGAAGTGAACAGCTACTCCCTGATGCAGATCTCACTGAATATATGCAGCAGGGGCAACTCAAAGGTATCTACCAGGCCCAGAATATTTCTCTTTTCTTGTACTTTCAGAAGTGTGGAGGACTCAGGGAAGTGGCCCCTCATAGTCTCCCTGACTTCCATGACACGGAAGTCAGGCTGATTGCAAATATCCCCTGAGAAGCTCACACCTTATGTAAAAGAGCTGGGTATCAGATGAGAAGGTACTTCATAAGACTTCAAACAGGCACAGCAAAGTGAAACTTGCCCACCGAGCTTGTTCTTTGAGACAGAGCACTTCTTCCATCAAGTTTCCAGAGGCTGAGGAGTTTTTGGGATGGGGTGATGGGGTGAGGACACAAGGACAGGAAAACCAGGCTGTTTGCAGGGCCCCACACACACAGGCTGTTCCAGGCATACTGTGCCTCCATCCCTCATCCCTGCCCAATACCTCTGTCCCCAAAGGGCATGGCACATCTCACTGAGTGGCTCATCTGCAAATGTGCCTCGCTGCAGCAGGCTGAATTGGAGCAATTAGCCATGGAAAGATCACTCCAGCTAAGGAAACTTTCCAGTGAGACCCAAATGGTTGGGACTCTTTTTCTGTTCTCCTCTCCCCCGTGGCATCACCAGGAGGAAAAGCTTACAGGCCATGAGAGGTGAAAATTCACTCTTTCCACTTGGCTTTCATGGGGCAGGAGACAGCTGCAGGAATGATGCACCAAGTGTCCATGTACATGGCCAGCACAGATCCATGGCCACAAAGGTGCCAGATTTTCTCCATGTGGGTTGTCTGGATCACTCTACAGCTGCAGCCCCCACACTGTGGTCTCAGCATTGTTTTCTGGCCACTGAAGAATTATCTTCATGGGCTACATATTCATTGACTGGTAAAAACCAAATGAATGAGGTAATAAAAGACATGGGAAAACATAAGGAATCAATATTTCTAGGAGTGTTCACTGAAGGTAGCAGCTGACCCACAGTGGACCACAATGAACAGCCACACTGGGGTTTGCCCTCCTTCCCCCAACACAAGCTGGCCACAGGCAGGGCTGTGCTTGATTCCCCTAATCCCAAATCCCCTTCGACTTCTGCAATGCCTCTTACAGCATTCAGTATTTTTCTAAGACAGGCTTAAGAAAGAGGGTATTGATAGATAGTAATTGTCTATTCTTAATTTCTGGTACTCAATTAAGTGTATGCCACAGTTCAATTTTGGTTCAGGTTTTAGTGTGCTGTATGATGATCCACGTAGGGTCATAATTCACTTTAAACTGGGAAGCCTGGGAACAATCTGATTTTGGGCAGCCCAGCCTTAACATGGCCTGTAAAACCAGTCCCAGGAAGAGGATAAGTCACACATATGACAGAAGCAGAGACATGTCTTCACAGACAAGCAACACTAAATTATGCTGATTTTAGTCAAACCTTCCTGGTCTCCTCTTCTAAATATTTCTATTCTGAACTGGCAGAGTTTGGTCAGACCTGGCCTTCCACTCAGACAAATGGACTAAGCCTGCAGCCTGCAGCATTTGGGCAGAGTGAAAGCCAGTGGTTTTTTTTTGGTGTTTTTTTTTAATTCAGCCTCTTTGGAAAGTTTTGGGTGGCTCACTTTACAATTTGTATTCCCTACTCATTTGAAGTTTGCCAGTAAAACTCAATCTCAACACAAAGAGACTAGAATAGCTGTCTTTTTATCACAAAAACAGCATTTTCCATGTTTTCCCCAGCTTTAGCTTCCCTCCTGCTTTCTCCCTCCTTTGAACTGTACAACTTATGCAGTCCTATATACGTCCACCACTATCATCTGCAGAGTAGTCAGAGCACACAGTTAATTTACTACTGCCAACTGCTTACTGTTGTTGTCATTAACAATCTTCATTTAATAAAAAGCTTTTATCGAAATTGGTTTTCCTGGAGTACTTTCATTTTTCCCAGAAAAGGCATTAAAATTAATTTGTTTTCACTCGGTCTGTACTACTGAGTGAATACAGCAAGGAACAAAAAAGATAAACATGTGAGAGAAACCCCAAAGAGAAGGTAATGTAGAAAGAAGCAATTCTGTTCTAAAGTAGATTATATATATATATGTATTTTTTTTCCCATTTGAAGGAAAACAAAATGATTGAAGACTGTTAAAAAACATCAAATTGCAGTGGTGGTTTGGTGCACAAGGAAGATGCTCCCCTTCTCCACAGCCCCCTGTGGCTTCTTTACTGGGGGAGGCAGAGGTGCAGAAAGATTTGACCTGAGGGTTTAGGGACAATTCACAGGATTTTCTGCTGGAAATGCACTGGACTCTACTGATACTCTTTCATTTCACTGACCTTCCTCCAGCAGGGCTGCTGTTTCCTTTGCATGTTTCTCACATGCAGCCTCTGAAACCTTGGAGCAACAGTTTATTATTGGTATCAGAGGGGACATTAAGNAACAACCCCAAAATAATTTTCCCATAAATGACAGTTTTGGAAATCGGAACATTTTTGGCGAAATTCCAATTGAGAGAGTGAATTCTGCACAAATACTCCCTGGGGACTGGATGGGGAGTCTCTCCCAGGCTTGCTCAGACTGAACACATCTCCCATGCTGTTCCACGAGCCTCTGTTTGGGGGAGGAGGGATGACACATTATGGGAATTTCATGGTCTGATGCATCATAGAGTACGAAATATGGCAGGGGAGATCCACTCCATCCATGAGAATAAGGACATTCAGCAGCTGAAGTACAGCTCCTCTGAGACAGAGTGATGGCAGATCAGAACTGGAATATTTAGGTTTAAGCTATTGTATACATAAACTAATTTTTCTGTAAAAAGCAGTCTAATTAAAAAAAAAATCCCCCCAATATCAATGGACAGCTCTACCTAAAATGGAGGAACATAACATAGAACTGAACATAGATGCTGTTCTCTGGAACTGGCTTTAGAAGTGATCTGGAATGCATCCTCCCTTATTAACAAGGAAAATGTTACTACCATTAAAGAAAGAAACAACCCTTCCCCCCACCAGCCATCCGTGAGAAACTCTCACTGTATTTTCTGTTTGAAATTTAAATTCTTGCATAATACCACCCACTGTACAAAATGAATGTGATTAAAATGATGGTTTCTCTAATTTTCAATTAAAATATCTTTTAAATGTTTACCTTTCCACACTAAATGCAAATGCAGATGTGTAGTACAGCGCTGGGAAAACAGAAGGTGGAAACCCACTGACCCAGTTTCCCCATCCCAGTGG
This sequence comes from Cyanoderma ruficeps, assembly GCA_008694505.1. Taxonomy (NCBI): domain Eukaryota; kingdom Metazoa; phylum Chordata; class Aves; order Passeriformes; family Timaliidae; genus Cyanoderma; species Cyanoderma ruficeps. Next base: position 45,202,477 of record VZDJ01007754.1, on the reverse strand, counting down.
ACTAAAATGCAAAAAAAACCAAACAAAAAGCTGTAAAAGCATCCCACCTCCCCCTCCCCCAAGCCTGACAGGGCCCCAGAGTAAAATGTGCTGTGCAAAAGTCACAAAACGAAAAACATTAAAAATTAATTGGTGCAGAAAATGGCAAATGCAGTGGGATTTGCCCCATCTGTGACCCCCAGTTCCAGAGGTATTTGGGGGCACCACGTCCAGTGGGGTCACTGCTCCTCTCCAGGTGGGAGAGAGCAAGGGGACAAGGCAAAGCTTTGGGCCTGAGGTCAATTTTCACATAATCCTTTAGGTTGAAAAAGACCTCTGAGATCACCGAGTCTGACTTCTGACCAAACACCCCCTCCCCACCAGACATAAGGTCACCCCTGAGCCTCCTTTCCACCAAATTTTGAGAGATTCCTGAGGAAAATGGCCATTAATCCTGAAAAATTGAAGAAATTGATTTAGCGCGTGCTAGTGTTTGATTTAACGTGCATTTGACATTCGGTAAATAATGCAATAAATATTATATAAAATAGATTAGATATATTCTATATATCATGATACATTTATATATTTTTATATATTATGTCATACATATTTTTATAACAAAATTATATAAATTATATATACATATTATATTTAGATATATTTCTATATCAATTAATTTTAATATATTAATTAAAGTTATATACATATTAATAAGAATGGATTTATTTCTAGTTTGTACTGCTGACTCTGGGCCCATCCTGGGGCAACCTGAGGGGCTCCTGCAGAGGAAAGCTGGCTCCTGCCTGCAGCCCCCGGGCCATATCCCGGCATGGAGTGGGTTGGGATGAGCGGGTCGGGATGAACAATTTGGGATGGAGCGGTTCGGGATGAGCGGTTCGGGATGAGTGGTTCGGGATGAACAATTTGGGATGAGCGGTTCGGGATGGTGAGGGTCGGGATGAACAATTCGGGATGAGCGGTTCGGGTTGAACAGTTTCGGATGGAGCGGTTTGGGATGAGCGGGTCGGTATGAACCATTTGGGATGAGCGGGTCGGGATGAAGAGATTCGGGATGAACAATTTGGGATGAAGCGGTTCGAGATGAACAATTTGGGATGAGCGGTTCGGGCCGAGCCCGCGCGCTCCCCTCACGCCTCTCCACGCCCCGTGACGTCACGACCGCATGACGTCAGCGCCGCGCGGTGTCCGGGCGGCGGTTGAGGGGCGGCCATGGCGCTGCCGCTGCTGCCCGGCTTCTCCCGCCGCCGCAATGTGAGTGACCGCCCGGGCAGCTCCTGCCCGCCCTCCTGCCCGCCCTCCTGCCCTGCCCGGAGCCGCGGGGCCCGTGCCGAGGGCGGTCCCGGGCGTGGCGGGGCCGTTCCTGGCGGCCCCGCCGGTGGGGGCGAAGCGCCCCTGGGTGCGCTGAGCTCCGCCGGCCTCAGCGGCGGGGTGAGGGTGCTGTGCGGCAGGACGGGAGGAGCTGAGGATAAAACTGCGCCAGGGCAGGTTTAGGCTGGACAGCAGGAGGAGTTTCTTCACGGAAAGGCTGATTAGACATCGGAATGGGCTGCCCGGGAGGCGGTGGAGTCACCGTCCCTGGAGTGTTTGAGGAAGGACTGGAGGTGGCACTCAGTACCCTGGTGTGGGTGACACGGCGGTGATCGGTCAGGTTGGACTCGGTGATCTCAGAGATCTTTTCCAACCTCACTGACTGTGATCTGGCAACTGCTTTGGGGCTGTTGGAGCTCTTGTTGCAGCTCTAACAGAACAAAACAGGGAGAGACAGATACCCTCTACATAAACCAAAAGGGCTTTGTCAGAGAGGGCAGTGACAGGGTTGCTGATGTATTGTTTCAGGGTTGCCAATACTATTAATGCAGGCTAAATGGACATGATGGTAATTTTATCACAGCAAACAAAAGAGAAGGCTGCCATCACTACTTCATAATTTTTCATCAAGGATAGCTAGGAATTAATTTGCTGAATACACTGTATTTGAAGCAGTGCGGGGGGTAAGAGTAGAATGCACAGCACTCCAGCTTGGTGCCTTCAGGAGGCAAATGAAGCAGTGTATTTTACCATTCTTAATAGTGTTAATTATTCTTAATACCTGGAAGTGAATATGTTGTTTGCACGCCATAGGCTTGTTGTGGCCAAGGTTGCCCACAGAACACGTCAATACCCCACTGCTGGAAGTGTTCAAGGCCAGGTTGGGTGCAGCCCTGAGCAACCTGGCCTAGTGGAAGATGTCCCTACCCATGAAAAGGGGGCTGGAACTGTGTGAGCTTTAAGGTCTCTTGCAACACAGGCCATTCTGTGATTCTGTGATAGACACAAGACAGACAGACACAAAGCTGCCCAGGTACAGGGAGCATGAAATTGTGTAGAAATACGTGGACTCCCAGCCTCACTCTGTGTGTCAGCGCTCCACAGCTGTGTGCACACACAGGACCTCTTGCAAGCCCGGCCTAGAGACAGTGAGGCTCTCTCGGGCATCTTCCTCCCTGGAAACAGCTGGATGCTGTTGTTTTGGAAGGGGGGTAAAAAGAAGGTCTGGTGGTGAATACTCAGCCTCTTGCTGAATTGAGGTATGTTTTGTTAAGGGCTGGTTGTGTGTGTAACACACAGGGTGGCTGCTGAGTGGGTGGATCAGCAGCCCTGGAATAGGTGTGTGCCATTGGTACCTGCTGCTGGAAGCAGAATAGCTCAGCTCAGGGATATCTGTGGCTTTATTGTTCTCCAAACTTCAGTTTGACTTAATTGATTTAACTTCACATGCTTGGGAGGAGTTACTGACAGAGAGTGTTGAGCACCCCATGCTGAAGGGCATACAGTGAGTATGTTATGAAAACTAAAGGTGTGAAAGCTGTCACAAAGTGCCACCAGGCAACATTATAAAACCGTGGTTAGACCCTTGTTAGGGCTCCAGATTGCTCTTTTTGTCATCCTTGAGACAGTAGAGTTAATAATGACAACTCACCTGAGAGGGAGCTGAGAGTAACATATTTAAAGGAAAAAAAAGATGTCACTGCTCTAGATAAATTGAAAAGGAAGAAAGTGTTTCCACCTGTCAGGACTGTGAGCATCAGCATCAATGCCTCTTATTGCACAGAAACAACACTGGCAAAGCATTCCCTGAAGAAGGATACACAGGGGAGAGGGGATTGTTTTTCCTGTCAGCCCTTGGTTTATAATTGTGGGTATTAATTCCACTCATTACTGTTCAAGCTCCTAGAGAAATTCTCGTCTCTGCTCCTAATGCTTCCATCTGCCTCATCTGTAGACCCACAGAAGGCATGGAAGGGGAGTGCATGTGTGTTCTGTCTACCTTGGATGTGTTTGATAAGGTGGCTGGGCTGCCCCCAGGAAATCAGAGCTTTAAGGTAGTGTTCAAAATCAAAATTGCAGTAGTGTGTGCACACAGAAGTCCATTCATCAAAAAAAACCCTTCACCTCTTTTAAAACAGAAGTCCAAAGATCAGCTGCTCCTCAGCAGTGCCTGTGTTTGTGGGTGATGAGGAGATCCAGCAATACAGGTATTTTGAGCACTGCATGTAGAAGGTTTGCTCTGTTACTGCAAGGAAAAGTTTCTGCATTTGGAGCCTGGACTGTGTCAGGGATGGCACTGGTTACAACACAAGTACTCCCTTTAGTAGTGTTCCTTGTTTGCTTCTTGTTCTCAAAAGCAGCTGCTCCTTCTGATACTGGATTGATGTCCTTGCCTGTGCCAGCAGCTGAGGAGGAGGGTGAGAAACATGTATTCATGTGGGTCAGATTTGCCAAGTGCTGCCTGACCAGTGTGTTTTCTTGCCTGATGTTTGAAATCCCTCTCAGAGAGAAAATTCTGTGCAACAAATTCTCCATAGTATTTCTTAGAGAATTGGACAATAAGTTTATAGATCTCAGGGGGAAACTGCATCCTTGAAAAACTGCAGAAAATTCTGTTACGAACTTTGGTGTCATGGCAGAAATTCCACATCTTCCTTGTTTATTGCTGAAGCTTGGAATTGCCCTCAGCTGTGCTACTGTGGCTGTCTCTGTGTTTCCTGCCTGAAATATTTTCTGCTGCTCTGTAACCCAGAATACAGGACATTAGTTTTTCTTGACCAAGAACATTTGGCAAACTCTTTATAAGTAAGTGTGCCTGCTGTCCTTTCTTCTTTCCCTGGCCATCTTTCCCTGAACCCCTTCCACTACCTCCTGCCCCTCAGCCCTGCTCCCCCAGATCTCTGTTCACAACCCCCAAACTAAAATCTTCCTGTAGCTGCCCCTCGTGGCTGCATTTTGGGCCTTTTCCTTTATTCATCTGTTGTCTTCTCCCAGGCCAGAATCACAGAATGGTTTGGGCTGGAAGAGACCTTTAAAAGTCATCCAGGCCAGTCCCCCTGCCGTGAGCAGAACACCTTCCACTAGATCAGTCACTCAGGGCAACCTGACCTTGAATGTTTCCAGGAATGGAGCATCCATTTCTTCTCTGGGTAAACTGTCCCAGTGTTTCGCCACCCTCATTGTTAGAAGTTCCCTCCTTACACCTAGCCTGCATCAGCTCTCTTTTCACTTAAAACTAGAACCCCTTGTCCTGTTGCAACAGGCTCTGCTAAAAACTCTGTCCTTATTATTCTTATACTCCCCCTTGAGGAAAGGCCACAATAACGTTTCCCTGGATTCTTCTCTTCTCTGGGCTGAATAACCCCACCTCACTCAGCCTGTCCTTATAGGAGAGGTTCTCCAGCCCCTGCTAATTTTTCTGGCCACAGAAATGCCACAGTTGATCCTGATACAGGGTTTGGGCAGGACATCCACGGTGCAGCTGCTGTTCTCAAGGTGGGAATTACAGATGGATACTGGGTACAGAACTGTGCTGCCACTCCTGCCATAGCTCCCTGTGGGACTGAGTTAAAAACATGGCTTCTGAGAGCCCACTGAGGGCTGTCCCATCACTCCAGCTGCTGTGCTGGGAGATGTCCAGCTGTGTTTGGTTCAGCTGGAATGTGCAGCTCCCTGGGGAGTTTGCTGTGACTCTATTACAGAGCAAGAGCACAAGGCAGCGTTCCCCAAGGGCTGCAGGGACTGAGTTTGCAAAGCCAAGAGCTGCAGTCAGAGGACCCTGACCTTTGTATTAGTCACCATTGAGTGGATCCTCGATATTTTTCAGGCTCACAGCACAGGAAATGTCCAGCTTTGTCCAGCAGATCCACAGCCTGTTCAGCTGAGCTGCATTAGCACAGCAGACACATTCAAGCTCTTTCCCTGCTCTCTAAAAGATTTCTGTTAGAAGTCATTCAATGTGGAGGTAGCATCATGTTCTGTCACTATTTTAGGCCAGATGTGGACTGAGTTCATTGGATGAAGTTTCCAAAATGTGATTTTTCTCTTTTGTGATCCTCAATTATAACAAATCTTCTTAAACTTTCTATTTTTGTTTTTGTCGTTCTGGGGTTTTAAAAAAGAAATAACTGTACAGATTTTGAGAAGAGATTGTTTTGTCTATGGGTCTAGGTGCTTTTTGGAAAAAGGGGATAAGTAATTATGTGTTTAGGAATCTAAAATAGTCTTTTTGTCAAACCCTAAAAAGTTACAGGAATGACACAAAGATTCCTAACAGAATTTAACCTTTTCATCATGTATTTTTCATATCAGATCTAAAGGATAATGTGATTTTAACCCTAAATTCTGGGAATTCCAGCAGAGTCAGACCTGGATTACTTGAATGAACACTTTGCCATACTTTTGCTGCTAAACCCCAAAAACATGAACAACAAATACTTCTAGAAGAAGTTTTGAGGCCTTGAAAAGCTTTCCTTTGCTCAGGAAAACTGCCACCCTCATTGTGCTTCACTAACTGTGCCTTTCTCCCTAACACATGCTTTAGTAATAGAGGGAAAATAATTAAAAACTTGCTGTGCCAGAAAGTGGATCTGTTCTGTAGCACCTTCAGTATAAATCAGATATTTCTGCCTAGAAAAATCCCCTTTTAAAATTCAGTTTTTCTGTAGATATTGTACATTTGAACTGATACTTCAGTGTAAATCAGATATTTCTGCCTAGGAAAATCCCCTTTTAAAATTCAGCTTGACTGTAGTTATTGTACATTTGAACTGATAAATGCAGAAAGCTCCCTTCATTTCTGACTTCTCCCTGGCTCTTTCTCAGCTTACAGAGGAACAAAATTATTTAAATGAAACAAAAGAAGAAAGGGAAGTTCAGCAGCACCCAAAGGAGAGAGAAGAAACCATCCCAAGTGCAGATGTGATACAAAGCAGGTGCCAGCCCCTGTCAGTGCCTGGCTGTTCCAGATTCCAGGGGAGCACCTGTCCTCACTTGTTGTGGGAGAGGTGGGATGGCCACATGAAGCTCTGCTCCTGATGCTCACACTGAAGCATGACATTTTATATCACAGCTCACAAAGCTGTGCTGATATAAAATATTTAATTTTGGCCATCATTCCTGCAATTGTGTCTATTTAAATTCCTGGCTTGAGCAATGCTTTGGTAGGGGGACCCATGATCTCCTAGTCTGCATACAAGCATTTCCTTTTATTGATTTTCTCTTTTATTCAGTAAGTCTTGTTCTTGAGTTATATCTTGAGGAGGAAATTTCTGTTTCCTTTGTATTATTCTTTAAATTATGATACTTTCTGCATGCTCTTTCATCTCCCTTTGTTCAAAACACTGCTCTACCTTAAAGTATCTTCTTTGGGGAAGTGCTTCCATAGCTCTGATTGTTTCTGACCCCAGTATGTGAACCTTATTCCTTTGCAATAACTGTTTCAAAGGGTACTGTCTAGCTCAGCTTTTTTAAACCTAAGCAAGGGTATAGCCATTGATTTGATAATCATGGTATTAAAAATAATGATTTGTAAAAATAGTAAGTATTCTTTTTTCATACTGCTACCCTTGCAAAAGTCGTGTGCAAAAGGATTTTCAGCAAGGTTAAGCTAAAGCAGAGATTGGGCTGTTTGTGTCAGCAGCTCTCTGTCTTGTGCCAGTGGATTTGGAGCACCTGGGGGCAGGTGAACAGTTCAGACTGTGACCCCCAAAGTGCAGGAGTTCCTACAGAGCAGTGTTGATAATTCTGTTCTGTGGGGCTGGTTCCCTGCCTTTCACATTCCTGACTCTTTCATACTGGCAGAATGAAATAATTGCTTGAGTACTTTTAGGTTTTGCAGCTTCACTGCTTGCACTTGTTTCCAGAACTGCTCTGCTGGGTGTGTGTTATGTTACCTTGGAGCACTTGAATGTTGCCATCATGAAAAAGGATTATTTGTACTGTTTTTTGATTTATGATATTAACTTAGAACTGTCTACACCTTTTGGGGGACTGGTGGTTTACACATATGCATGTGATAATCAGTGATTCCCAATCTTCCAAATGGAGTGGGGAGGCAATTTTGTCCCCTGCTCCTTTACTAACATCCTGCTCTGGTGCTGTTGGGAAAAATTTTGCTGCCCAGCCTTTTCCTCTGCCTTTACTTTTCTCCCCCACAACATCAGTGCCTCCCAGTTCAGCCTCATCTTCCCTCATGTTTCCCCAGTCCCAGGCTGAGGGAGGGCACAGCCCTGATGGCCTCTCTCTCCCCTTAATGGGTGTGCCAGGGTGCAGGGGCTCCTCTCTGCTTTCTCACATAAGGTATTTTGAGGATTTGAGAGGGCAAGAAAGGGAAGAATAGCAGAGTGAGAAGAGCTGACCAGTCAGGATTGCTGCTCATGGAAGGAAGCTGAGGTTTCTGTTGGCATTTCCTATTTCCCTGTCCTCTTCTATGGGACTGATGTGTGGGGTCATTATGGGATTGCTGCCCAAGCCCAGCTCACACCAACTGCCTCCACTGGAGGGAACTGGCCAGCAAAGCAGGCAGCTTATTAGCAGGGACATTGCCAGAGACAGGGGGATGGTTATGTGAGCCCAGAAGCTTTTCTGTGTCACTTGAAGCTTTTCTGTGTCACTCCAGCCCCAGCTAAGAAATTCGAGTGGGCAAGATGATTTTCTTTGCTGTTGGTTGTTCCTGTATTTTGAAGCACACCATCTTTAATTTCCTGAAAAATTAGTAATAATATAGAGGAATCACTGCAGAGACCTTCTTTTGAAATACTCCCCGATGGAATGAATGTCTGCCTTTTGATTCAGGTCCAGCCTCCCAAAATTCAAGTGTATTCACTGGTACAGAGGAATTTATTTTGCACCCAGGGATGCAAGTGTAAATAAGATCTCTGACATGAATAATGAGAGCAGGCTGTTCTCTGAGTGTTGCTGAACTGTTTCCAGTTGTCCTCTGGAGAGCTGTAGGAAAGGCCTTTCCCCTTCACCTTTTACAACGGTTCTTGGGGGTGATTCTTTGATTCTTTCTCTACACATACCTCCATCCTTATTGCAGGGGAGGAGTGTGGGGGGTAAGCATCTGGTACTGTCCAGTCTCTCAGCCTAGGTAAATTACTGGAATATTATTCCATTTATGTCTGGAAGACTGGCAAATTGACTGCTGAAAAATGTCACTTCACTTGCAGCATTCCAGCTGTTACAGGTTTTTAGAGTCTGTATTAAAAGTAAATATAAAGAAACTTTTGCATGATTAATCCTCCTTCCTGGATGGTGAACTATTATGGATTTAAAAACAAACACACAGAAATGTTTTTCTCTTTTTCTTCTGCACTTTTGACAGACTGGGAGAGAAAAATTCCACAGATCACAGCTCTGTGGTTTCTACAATGATGTTCCTATGCTGTTTGAGGATAAACGTGGAATAGGAGGTGAACTGTTACCTGGTCAGACCCTGAAAATTACCAGCAGTGTGTTTCCTGAAGCAATGGGAAGAAGCAGTGCTCCTTCTTGGATAGCATTTGACAAGCAGGTACGTAGAAATCCTATTTTTTTTCCTGGTAAATAGCTACAGTATGACAGAGTATAACAATGAAATTCCATTAATCAGATATTTCAGAAGATTATTTGGTGCATGCAAAAAAAGCTCCTACATAGACAAAAAGAGTGGTAGTGGGTATTTTTCATGATATTAATATATTGGACAATAAATATAAATGTATGTCGTGCCATACAGCAGTAAAATAAAATGGTTTTGTATTGGGATACCTCTCCTACAGGATTTAACAAGACTGAGGGAGTGGGCAGCATGTTCCTTTTTAGTGAAAGTGATGACAGTAAGGGAATTATTTGGCAACCTGGTAAGAATGAATGCAAGGTAAAGCCCAGTCTGGGAAAAAGTGTGCATGGGCACTTGGGAATCATTAAACTCAGTGCCATGTGCTTGGGATTCACTCATGCCATCATACTTGTATGCTCAAAGTCCTGTTGACTTCTGGACTTCTGTATGATTTGCTATTGTGTAATTGAGTATGTATGATAGAGACACAGGAATTTAAAATTAGTGGGGGTTTTTTGTTTGTTTGTTTTTGTTTGTTTGGTTTTTTTATTTTGTTTTGGGCTTTTTTTCAAGAATGTAGTGACACCTTTCAAGTTAGAGAGTTGCCAAATAACTGTAACCTGTGATGACAGGAATTTTGTAGCACATTGTTGTTGCTTGCCATGTTTAAATTCACATTAAATTCTACTTAGAGATGTTTTATTTCTAAAGCAAAAAGCCTACAATCAGGGAAGGAAAATGATCCAGAAAAAGGAATCATTCAGCAGATCGCAGAAATGTTGCATGACTAAATGATTATGGTATTTAAATATTGGGAAGAAAGGCAAATCTCATAATTTTTGCCTTAAAAGAGAAGCCATGCAGGTAATTGGAGTACAATTACACATTCATCTTTGGCAGAGCAGAACTACAACAAGAAAATGTAAGGTTTGAACAGCTCACATGCCCTTGGTGGCTTTGCCTCTGAGCTCCCTGGTATTGCTCACAGAGCGTCGTGTACGACCTGCTCCAGTGTGCCCAGGTGTTAAGGCTTCAGCCAGACCTGGTCTTGCTTTTCCTACTCCCTTCTTGGAGCAAGGAGGGCTGTATTGCCTCCTCAGGCATTGGATCCAAGTCTGTGGAATCAAGGGGTTCAGTGGGAGGCAGAGGGAGCTTCCAGTGAGCATCAGGTCCTGGCCTTGCCTGGTGAGAGGTACTGGCTGACCTTTGGCCATTCCTGATCCAGTCCACATGTGCATCCACAGGGCAGTCCAGGACAGGAGTTTGCAGGTTCAGAATTGGCCTCTGGAGGGCTCATGTGTTTGTATTAATGGCAGATTGTTACAGGGTACTTACTATCCAGCTAATTTAGCTTCCCCAGTTAAGAGCCTGGAATGCAGCTGTGTCCCCCAGTGCTGCAGTTTGGGGCTCAGCAGAATGCACTTCATGAAAAATGGTTTGAGTAGGTGTTTATCTTTTGAAATGTAAGCTGCTTTCCTACCACTTTGGCTGCTGACTTTCAATAGTACCATAGTAATTGGAAGAAGGACAGGCATAAAAATTCATTATTAAGTAGGCTGAGAAGTATTCTTTGTAATTTCACTTGCCTAATAAGAAGCAGGTGTAAATTTAATTTTTCTACAATTAAGTACACACACAAGGCCTCCTGGGCTTGAAATGATGTTTGTAATTTGACTACCACAGGTGCCAGGGAAACTTTGTGCCACTTTGCAAAGTGCTACAGAGTTTATTCAATATTTGTTATTTTTTGTTTTTGTAGGTAAAATTTAATTTTTTAAGGAGTGGTATGGGAACTTTCTAGTTCTGTACTGCAGATGAGACTGGAGTTAGAAAATGTTAGTTTTGGGTATTTTTAAGATTAACTTTGCTCCAAAATGAAAAGTAAGTCATCTTCCTTTCTGTTCCTTCCCCACCTCACGCTTCCTGAATCATCTGCTTTGATCTGCAAAATTACAGTTGGCTGCTGCAGATATTTCAGTCACACACTAGCATGTTGATAAGGGTATAAAGAGAATAAAGTGTGAGTGCAAAAGAACCTGCACAAACTCCTCAAGTGGAATAAACCAGGGCATAGGTGTATGCTCAGAGGAATAAATAAATCCAGTGTATTAAGGATGTGATGGAGCTTGGAGTTCTGTGCAAACAGACTGCTTTGCCTGGTTGGTGTCTCATGAGACAACTGTCTCCGAAGAGATCATTGACAAAATTAAGAACAATTAGTAATGAAACAGAGCTCTTGAACAGTATGTTCATCAAATGTTCCTATTCTAGTGGGACTGGCAAAAGAGGGACAAGAGGGTGCAGAAGTTTCTGTGTTTTAAGTGGTTTCATGGCTTAGCAGCAGTTGGATGAGGAATGAAATTCTGATCCTTGTCAGCTGCAGCCCAGGATGTTCAGACTGGGATACAGTGGTTCCACCACAGTACCTTTGAAGTCCCCTGGAGTTTTCAAGAGATTTAGACAGGGCTCCTGGTCACTCCAGAAGAGTAGTTGGAGGCCAGGAAGGATAATTTGATCACCAAAAATGGCACTCCACACCAGTATTTAGAGAATTAGAAGGAGGAAGAGACGTTGTAGGTTGATAGTTTGTGTTGCCTCAGATGTTTTGTCCAGTGTTTTTGTGTTTGATACATGAAATAATGAAATCCACAGTTAAAAAATGTGGACAAGTATTAATTTTTTGTATTTTCAAGCCTGTAGGTTGTTCAGAGACTTGCATGTTGTACTAATTAAACAAACTATAACTGAGTTTTCTAGATTCCTTTGTGTGAAGATCCAATGCCATCAGGTTTAACAGGTAATGGTTATGTCATTTGATTATAATTTAAATTTTATTTCTCTAGTGGTAGAGGGTCACAGTGCAGGAGAATTGATGCCAAAAATCTGTCTGTCATACTGTTCAATGGTTGCTGAAAATCAGTGGGATCTGAGCCTTTGAAATAATTTCTGGAAACAGAATTATTCTCATCTTGCACTTAACCTGCCTGAGAGAAGGGAATGTGACAGAGGGGTCTGGCAGGACACAGGGTAGCTGTTGTTGTGTGCTCCTGGGCAAGCTCCTACTTCTCTCTTCCCAGATGTAGAAAAGGAGGCTGTTCTTGTCTATGAGGTGTTATTAAATCTCTGTCTTCAGTACTCGTGGAGGTATTGAGATTCCCAAAGACACATGGAATAGGAGTACAGTCTATTAACCAGTGTGTTCTGTCATGCAGGGAACTCAGCCAGCTTACTAGATTTCAAACATTTCCAACTCATGGTCTGCTAGATGCTTGTTGGAACATAGGGAACAGCTAAATTGTCTTTTTTTCAATGCTTCAGGTTGTCTGGTGAATCAAAAGTAAAGGTAATTGCATTTATTAAATATAACCAGTGTGGAAAATAAAGTATAAATTAACAATGATTTGACCCAAATGTGTTGGGGGACAGGATGGAAACCTGTTTTAATTAATTCTTTCCTGCACATACTTACCAAAGCAAGCATCCTGCTAGATAACGCACTAGAAAGTAGATACATCTCTCATGTTCCCCTAACATTGCTGTTGGTGGTTAAAAACTGATAACAAAAAGTGCAAAATTTGTGTAATGATGTCTGAGTTTGAGCTGAGATTTCCAGGTATGAGGGCCAGTGAGCACCTACCCTGTGCAGGTGGGTTTTTATTGCATTATTGATATTACAAGAGACTGTCAAGAGAAGTTGCTGCACTCTGTGAGATTTCCCCACTCACTGAACTGCAGAGCCAGGGAAGTTTTGAAATGCCAATATTGCACAGCTGTAAATGCCTCCTGAAAAGTGTCATTTCTCTCTGATAGTCTTCAGTGCCGTTTGAACACTTGCAGGATCTGCTTAAAAAGAACTCTTTCCATTTGCCTTGATGGTAAAGCCAGTGCTGTCATCAAGCACTGTATTTTCTAGTAATTCATAGAATAGCAGACTAAAATTTGCTTCAATACCTAGGCAGCTCATTGTGTTCTCAGAAATGCTTTGTTTGGAAGGTTTTCCAAGCAACCTGCTGATAGTTTTGTATTTGATTTATTTGTTTACTTTAGAGTTTCATCTCTGCTTAGATGTTGTGATAATAAAAACGTCAAGCAAAGAATTTTAAATTTATGTGCTTTAATGTGGATTTCTGTTCTTATATTTCTGAGAAATAAATCTACCTCCTGAAATCCATACGTTTAGTTACCTATAACCTATACAAGCTTATTTGACATACTTTGCAAAAGCGTTGGAGATTTTGCTGCTTTATATTTATTTATTGTTTTTAATAGGTGTTGAAATTTGATGCCTATTTTGATGAAGAAGTGCCTGAAAAACATCAAGAGCCGTATAGAATCAGACACTGTAAAATATATTACTACCTTGAAGATGATACAATTCAAGTGACTGAGCCCGTAGTGAAAAATAGTGGCATAAATCAAGGTATCTGTTTTTATTGGCACCCTTTTCTCTGCCCTTTGTATCTCTCTTCAGTACAGTCTTGGTCCATTCCAAAGGATGTATCATGAGAGTTCTTATAGCTAAAATGGGGTGTAAATTCACCAGCACAGGTGTAATTTTCTTTTTTTGTTACAGATCATGATGTGAACTTTTTTATTGTCTTAGTTTCTTGAGATGTGGCTTTTGTAAGGCTCAATCCTCTCTCCTACTCAAACACCCATTTTTTTTCTCTAATATAGTAGGTTGAAATCATATGGTGGTAAGGTCTTTGTCAGTGTTGTGTCCTGCAAAAACAATTTGTGTTCTAGATCTCCATTCCTGAGCCTGGCTCCTCCCATCTTGGCACTGACAGGGACTTCTGTGGCAGCAGCTCTGCAATTGTTCATGAGCTACTGCAGAGTCTCTGCCATTGTTGAAGACAAGAGTCTTCTGTGCCTCTGGCTTTTGGTTCCTTTATGATTAAAATGCCCTCAGCACAGTAATTCTTCCTTGATGCCTCTTTAAGTTGAGAAACTGCCTTGCCTCAGTGTCACATCCCTGCACTGGGACCAGCCTGAGGACTTCAGGAGGAAGGTTTACTGTTCTGATTTACTGGGGTATTATTGGACCTGGTTTATATTAGGAAAATGTGATCTAGCAGTCAACATCCTGTTGCAGAGGGGGAACACAGCTGCTGCTTCTTGGTGCTTATGGGTCACTGCCAGAATTAAAAGTTTTCAAGGGATATAATCCAGAGAAGCAGGATGTCTTGGGATGACTGCACCTCCCAGTCCCCAAAGATGTTTTGTACATTTTATACAGATTAGCACAAAATAAGTTAACCATTTAACTACCCTATTCCCAGATCAGCAGATGCTATCAATTTCTCTGTCTACAGGGTAAGATAATATTTAAAGGTGCATCATTACTGTTAGGAGTGGGATAAAATTGCCTGTGAATCTCTTGAACTGGCACTTCAGGCACTGCTGTCCCTGTGTTGAGTAGTTCTTGCCAGAAGTTTTGTAGACTTATCAACAGGGACTGATTTTGAATGCAATGAAACCTCATCCTACTCCTAGCTGGGCAAGTGCTTTGTCATGTGAAGAAAAGCCTGTTGGGGCTCTTTCCCTTACCCCATATGTAAAACCCTTAGGTTTTCCTTAACTCGTGTGCCCCAAGAGTGGGAACAGCTGCTTCTGGGGTTTGTGGCTTAGAGGAAATGTCCACTGACAAAGGAAGTACAGAGAGTCAGAGGTGATGCCTTTGAGAGAGAAGGTGGAAGCCAGATTCTTTAGAGCAGGATAAAGCAAATTCAAAGCCGATTCCTTTGAAGGAGTTATTTTCATTGTCTTTGTGCTATGGGTTGTGCAGGCTGCCTCTTCAGCCCTAATGTTCTTGGCAGTCTAGTCCTGTTCCTTTGGTGACAGGAAGGCTACAATTTCCTCCTGTTTCCTTGGTTGTATCTTGTGTTAATGATTGTTGGAGTCACTTTAGATACTGGATCTAAAATTAACTGAATGGTGTTGGATAGAAAGAAGAATTTTCTCAGTCGTCCATGAAAGGATGTTTTTAAAGTCTCTATGAGATTGTCTGAGTACTTTTTGTGGGATAAATATATATATATGCAACATATTTACCTGATGGATTAAAAATAAATGTTCCAGGATCTCCAAAGTGCACTTAATTTATTTGTCACTGGTGTCTGGGCTGGTAAGGAAACACTGTGTGTTGGATGTATTCAGAAAGGAAGAAAAACTGTAGGTTGAAAGGCCCAAGGACTATTTGGAATGTGTTTGGGCTTCACAGTTGATGCATAGATACAGGGCCTATACTTTTTCATAAACATCTACATAAATATCCTGTTGTCCTAGAAATTACTATGATGTAGAGTGAAAGAAGTGATGGAGACACCTATCAGAGGATTCTCTACTCACATGCACTTGGAGTTTGACTTCATGCTCTGTAACTGAAGACTAAGTGACAAAGTTATTATGTTGAAGGCTTTAAATACTTGTTGTTGAATACGTGCAAAAGCAATGTTTTTTAAAAACATATACTAAATCATTAACTACTAATCTTACCATTTTCAATAAAGAATTGTCCCATTTACTCTTTTATTTTAATTCTGTCTGCGTTACATTGTTCAATTTTTTTTTATCTTGGCTTGGGAATTTTTAAGCTCAAGAACAACAGGAGTGTAACTGTCTGCATTGCAAAGTTGGTAAACTGAAGCACAAAGGAATGAAAATCTTAGCCATGATCATACAGAAAAGGTCATAACAGGGTGAGGAGCTGAACTGAGCTGAAGTTCAGGATCTTGGCCATTATGCTGCTCTCTGCACATCTGCTGAAATACAACTTTTCAGTTAATTAAAATTCCAGAGATTTGTAGAGGAGAGTTCAGCTGTAGAAGAGCTTGGGTTGCTAAAAGGCAAACTGCACTGAACAAAAGAGCACAGGTGCATGAAGAAAAAGGTGTGAGGACATCAGGAGCAGGATGGGCTCAATCTGTGTGAAGAGTTGGAGAGTTGCAGTGCCAGGAAAGGCATCATGTAAAGGAGGAACAGCAAAAACCAGTGAAGGGTAAAGTAGAATTGAACTGGTGAAGGCAGAAGGTGCTGGTCACCTTAACTTGGATGTTTGCCCTGTCAAAAAAGATGTAAACCAGACAGCTGGGGTGGCTGTTTTTGGGAGCCTTCCTGGAGAGAAGGCAGAGCTGTGACAGGGTAGATCAAAGGTAGATTTTATCTTGGCTGTTAATGCCTTGAGGCCATGGGATTACCAATGCTTGTGCCATAAACCACAAATGAGACTTTGGTCTGAATGGGAGTCCAGGAATGGTGGGGTTGGAGAAATGCAGTAGTTTCCCATTGTACTCTTGTAATGCTTGTGGTTTTGTGGAATGAGATTTGGGAAGCTTACAGACTGCAGGAAGATCTGGTGAAGGAATAGCAGTCAAAGAAGTTAGAAGAATTTTAAAGTTCAATTATAATTTTACAGAACTGAAACAAACTGGTTTCAGAGAAAAAAAAAAGTCAGAAAATGTGCTTTTACCATTGATCAAAATCTCAAAGCAATGAAGTAAATGATCTGTGGGAAAAGTTTCAGTGACTTTAAGAACTGCTTTATGAAATTGGCTGCTGTACTTGGACATGAATTTGGACTTACAAGGTTGCTACTAAATAACTGAAATTTAAACTTCATTTAATTTTGGATACTGCCTTGCTATTTGGCAAATATTAGAAACGTTAGAAAAAATCTGTACTGAGAGGGAATGCAGAGACCTTGGACTTGAGAAACCAGAATCAAAGCAAAAAACAGCAGGACAATCACAGTGCACAAGGCCCAAGTTGAGATAAGGAGAGAAGCACAGTAAACTTGACCTCATAACAAACTCCAAATGCTTCTTCCACAGCCAGAATGATAATTACTCTTTCAGTATTAAAAAAAATTCTCCCACAGAGAGCCAGGCTACATATGGCAGTTGCAAGTGGTTTGTACATATAATTCCCACTTAATAGGACTGTGGCTGGCTGATACTGTCTTATCAAAAGGTCATTTCTGTTCCCATGGGGTTGACTGTAGCTTCCAGTGCAATCCAGACCCTGCAAGCCAGAGCAGAGTGGAGTAGCTGGCTGGTTTCCCCAAGGTCAGCCAGCTGAAGAAGAGAGTGGAGCTGCCTCCAGGCTGGGTTCCCAAGGCCGCCTGGCTGAAGAGGAAAGTACAAGCGGGAAAGTGAAGTTGCATCAGCTCCTCCAATATAACAGATTATCTAAGAGTTTAAGCCTCCCCCAAGGCCTTGAAATAATTGTGATTTTGCCATGTTTGATGGTGGCCAAATCATGACCTTGCTATGTTCCGGAAGGGTGGATAAGTCAATGTGAGAAGCCTCCTTGTTTATTGGGATGAACTTTGTGTTGCAGGAATAATAGTGGTGGCGTCTCCTCCTTTCTGTGCAAGCAAAGCATGTACAAACTCCAAGCATTACTCATTCTTCTCCTCTCTCTAATGCACTGCTGAGCTGTGCAGAGTCAGAGAGCTGTGCTGAGGAAACTCTGGATACCATTTAATTTCTTCTGCAGAGAAGAGAAGCAGCAGACACCAAATCATTTTCTGCCCAGCTTCATTGTCAAAGGGTCTTAACTACTAGTGAGGTCTCCTTGATCAGCTGCTGGGGTTGCAAAGTAATCCAGAGCCCTAAGAGAAAGGAAGATATGCTACAAATTATCGTGTGGGAGCTCAGTGCCACCACGACTGTCAGAAAAAAGCAGTGCCTCAACTCCCTTTTCAAGAGCACAGTAGAGCAGAGCTTTAGTCTGACCAAATGCAAATATTTAAATCAATGCCTGGTGGTGCAGTAGAATGTCCTGCTCAATAAACTGACAACCAAAGAACTATCAGGAATAGCAATCCATCCTGAGCCACCTGAAAACTGCACATCCAGATGCTCCTTTAACAGCTTGCAACAAATTTCTAGATGATATTTATTATTTTCCAGAAGGAAGAACAATTTCAAAATGATGAGACCTAACCTCAGCTGATCAGGCTTTATTAAATTTCAAATTCAGCATTATGAAATGTACCCTCTACAGGTGTACATTGGGCACAGTGATACCTAATAAAAGCGAAGGATTGCTAGAGATAATACCTTTACAAGACATTTTCGATTAGGAAAGAAATTCTTCTCCCTCAGAACAAAATGGGTATGTGTGTTTCAGCCTTAAAAGTGATATGAAAAACAAGCTGGGGCTTATTCACCAAATCTGAGGTGAATGTAATCTCCAAAAACACCTCATACTAGAAAATCATCAACCATTATATTTTAATTAAAATGATGATTCAACAGGATTTGCATGCTCTGACTTACCCTGTTGTCTGTTGATCGACCTAACAATTAGCCAAAATCAGGTAAAATATTTTAAAGTATATGGTTTTGTTAAAGCTAATGCAATGCAGTTTTACATCCCTTTAAAATGTACTACTTCACACATTTTTTAACGTCTTTCATGAGGATACATCCTAAATAGGTGTATAATATGCTTAAGCAGATAGAGGTCTAAGTTTATTTTACAACCAAAGGTCAGTAACCACAATGTTGGATTTGGTACATGTGAAACATGAGGATGAAGAATGGGTCTTAAATAATTCTTTTAATGGGAACATAAAGTAAATCTGCTTTGTTGCTTTATTCCCCTGAAAAAGTAAGGATATGTTTTCATTGTAGGAATTAGAACTTAACAAACAACTCTGATAATGTAGGAAAAAAAGGTATTTCATACAAATTAGTCCATAGGGAAATAAAGTGAAAAATAAAGAATTTTCATGGACTAACCTAGGAACAAAGCCCTTCAAACACCAAAGCAAGCACACAGCGATATCTTCCTCACTTCTGCTCTGTCTCTCTTTATCCCCTCTCTCCCCAGGCCTCCTTAAGTTGGTTCTAAAATTCCTGTAAGTTATTTCTAAAATATTTCTGGTATCTCTACATCGCTGAGGTTGGAAGGGGTACCTTAAGATTGTCTAGTTCATGCCCCTGCCCCAAGCAGAATGAGCTGGAGACAGATGCCCAGGGCCATTTTGGATTTCAAGGTATCTCTGAGAACAGAGACTATGAATAAGAAAATGTAAGTGTGTGATTACTTTGTCAAAATTAAAATATCTGGGTTTTTTCCTCCTCTCTCCTTCTCTCCTTTCTTGTCTCTTTTGGATAATGTTGCTGTTAGACTGTGGGTTGTGAGGTCCTGGCTCTGTATTTTTGAGATGGATTCTTTGCTTTAGAGCAGCAATCAGCCCAACTCACCTCTCTTGTCTCTACCTTCCATGTGCTCCTTAAGGAAGCTCAGTTCAACATCCCTGCCTCCATGCTTGACAAGTCATACTTTTTTCCCTGCTAAGGCATTTTTCTTCTCTAAACTTAGTTCTGTTGGGATCCTTGGAGCAAATATTTACTCCATGAATTTATTCTGTTTTACAGGAACTATTGTTCGACGGCACCAGATTCCACTTCCACCTCCTCATGAGGATCAGTTCTATACTATGTATGACTTCAATATCAACACAGAAGTAACCTTTTATGGCCGAAGATACAAGATTATAGATTGTGACCTGTACACAAAAAATTTCCTGAGGAAGATAGGGATCAGATTAAATCCTCCTGCATGCCGTCCAGACGACCCATACACCACAGAGCGGGAGCAGGTCAGGAGAGGCACCAGTAGTGAAAACCTGATTTGAATAAAACTGGATTTGAATGCAAATTAGTTATATAATGCATTACATATATTATTTCTTTAATATCAAATAGAAAGTAGCTATTTCAACATAGTAAATCCCAAGAGAAAACTTGTATTTAAAAATTTTGGTATGTGGGTCATTGTACTATATAAATAATTTTCTCTTGATGTGTTCGCACACCTCTTAAAACAGAATAAAATTAATAAGGAAAAATAATATAAACCTTTCAGTATTAAACTGAAAAGTCTACCTGTTACATGTTCTGCTGTAATTTGCAGGTTCTACTTATGATTTTGCTTGAGCTAATCTAATGATAATAAAGAATTTTAAAGTGTTTAAAGGAATATCTAATTGCAATTACTGTTCCAGCCCACCCATGGCTTCCTGCAGACTCTTTTCTTCTATTCATATGTTATCTTTCATCTCTACCCCTACATGCTTTTAACAGCTCTTTGCATGTGTAGAGCAAATTCTTCTGCCATACAGAACCAGTGTTCTGCAGTTTTAAGGCTTGCAAGGTTTTATTTGCCTCCCTCTTTTGTAAGTGTATAGGAACACATATACACAAACATACACACCTCCAGAAGTCTCACTCACAACTCCTAGATTCTGTATGGATTCCCCTTTGCAGGATTTATTGTTTTTCTTTTATTCCTCTGAGAGTAGTAATGGGAGTGATGTTGTCTGTTGGGAATAATGACAAGTTTCTTTCAGTTCTGTTTTTCTTGATTAATATGAGTACAAATGGCACTTGACCTGACTCTTAGGACTGCTGGCCCACAATATACAGCCTGTTGTGACAGATCCAGCCTGATCCGCTGAAAGCAGCAAATACTCCCTGTGTCTGTGGCATCCTTAGTGCTCCCAGGGAGAAAACTGCTGCAGGTGTCAGCAGCAGTAATGGAAGGTGACTATGACTGAGATGTGTAGGACAGTTTCCATGTCTCTGAGGCACTCTCAGGCCAACAAGTTGTTTTCTCTTCATTCATGCTGCCAAGCTTGTGCATTCCCCCAGTGAAAAGCAGCATTTCTAATACCTCTGGTTGTGTGTTGTGGAGACTCAGCCTGGCCATGGGTTTCTTTTCTCTTACTCAGCCCCTGTGGGTAACAGCTGTGTATACAAACACATGTTGAGTTGTCTTGATACTGTCAGGCTGTGTCAACATTATGTATGGTGCTGCATAACCCACTTACATTTTAATTTTTTTTAGCAACAAGCAAAACATTCAAGAATTGGGCATATCGCTGCCTAAAGAGAATGGAGAGAGGGAAAAGGTTTGAGAAATAAGAGCTCAGAAGACAAAAAATTATTAAAACCTATGTCTCCATGTTCTCAGTTGTTGAGGAATTCCAGAAAAGTTATTGAGCAGATTCTGGCTGCCTTATGCTTTCACTTTTCTGTGTGTAATTTGTGGAAGGTAATATTTTTGATTGCTCTGGACTACTTTGAGCAGAATTAAATTGATTTTCACTGGACTCCTAGTACATGGCCAGAAAATGAAGGTATGAAGGAAGGTAAAGAATGGGATGGGATAGAAAATGAGGCCAGTGGAAAGTGCAGTAAATCATTTAGACACCTATTTCACAGAATTACAGAATCATTTAGGTTAGAAAAGACCTCTGAGATCATCAAGTCCAACCTGTGACCAATCCCCACCTTGTCACCCGGGCCAGAGCACTGAGTGTCATATCCAGGTGTTCCTTGAACACCTCCAGGGATGGGGCCTCCACCACTTCCCTGGGCATCCCCTTCCAATGCATAAGAACTCTTTCCATGAAGAAATTCCTCCTGTATTGTTGGAGATGGTATTCCATGGATGACGATGGCGTTACCTGGTTCTGTGGCTGTGTTTGGTTGTTTATTGCATCTTCAAGGGTCAGGAAGGAGGAAAGAGAGAACTGGTAAGGTAAATAATTTGGTTCTGCTCTCCTTATTTTAAGATTTGATGCTCTGAAAGAATGGGCCTTTTCTCTCTAAGATTTTAAGGCCAGAAGGTGTGTTAGTGGATAAATTTAGACAATGATATAAACTGTCCACAGTCAACATTGTTTTCTGCTCAGACAGTTCAGTTTATGTTGTCTCATGAATGTCTATCACCATTCTTCTTTGGAAGCAATTTTGTAGATGAGAAGGATTATCTTGTCCATTTTAATGCACTTTGGACATGTGAATTTTGACTTAGGAAAAACATCCTGTTCATGTATATGAGAACTAACTATATATGGGAACTAACAGTATGGAAATGCAGTCCTTGGACTGGATCATCATCCTGGGACCCAGTTTAACCCAGTGCTACTGGTTTTGCAGCAGCTGTAACTGCAGGAAGCACCTTGTCATAGGTCACGTAACTGGAAAGTATCTTTAGTTGTACATTTGCTGTTCCTTATCAGACCTATGGGTGTGTTTTGAGAGGAGAAAAAACATACCCAGTACCTGCCAACTGTGTAACATGAATCAAAAGTTAAAAATCTATGTTTTAAAGTTGAATGACAGAAATTACCAAAGGGAGAAAAAAATGAACTGATTCTTTACACCACATTAGTTTAATAAGTCCAAGTGCTGAGTCCTGCATTTTGGCCACAATAACCCCCTGTAACATTATAGGCTGGGGATGGAGTGACTGGACAGCGCCCAGGCAGAAAGGGACCTGGGGGTTCTGGTGACAGCAGCTGAACATGAGCCAGCAGCGTGCCCAGGTGGCCAAGAGGGCCAATGGCACCTGGCCTGGATCAGGAATGGTGTGGCCAGCAGGAGCAGGGAGGGCATTCTTCCCTTGTACTCAGCACTGGCAAGGCCACACCTTGAGTGCTGTGTCCAGTTCTGGGTGTCTCAGTTTAGGATGGACATTGAGTGCTGTGTCCAGTTCTGGGCCCCTCAGTTTAGGATGGACATTGAGACACTTGAGCGTGTCCAGAGGAGGCAACGAGGCTGGTGAGGGGCTGGGAACACAAACCCTGGGAGGAATGACTGAGGGAGCTGGGGTTGTTCAGCCTGGAGAAAAGGAGACTCAGGGGTGACCTTATCACTCTCTACAACTCCCTGAAAGGGGCTGTGGTCAGGTCGGGGTTGGTCTCTTTCTCCAGGCAGCAACTGACAGAACGAGAGGACACAGTCTTAAGCTGCACCAGGGGAAATATAGGTTGTATATTAGGAAAATGTTTTTTATGGAAAGAGTGATAAAGTACTGGAATTGTTTGCCCAGGAAGGTGGTGGAGTCACCATCACTGGATGTGTTAAAAAAAAGACTGGATGTGGCACTTGGTGCCATGGTTTGTTTGAGATGTTAGGGCATGGGTTGGACTCTTATGATCTTGCAGGTCTCTTCCAAACTAATTAGTCTCTTCCAAACTAATCTTCCAAACTAGATTCTGTGATTCTGTGATCTATAAGAAATAATTTTTAAGGAAGTAAATCAGGAAGAGTGATGCTATTTGGCATTTTAGTCATCTGATTACCTCAGGCAGTTTCTGAAAATATGAGCTGTACTGAAAAAATTTAACAATTCTCTGATTTGGAGGACTTTGTTGCAAGAAAAACAAGGATTAAAACCAACCCAAAATTGTTTTCATGTTTTTTCCGAGGGCACGGCAACCCTGTAAATACTTCTCTGAGAATGACATAAATTGTGTTTCATGTATTGTAATGGTGTGGTATCATTTGAAAATCCTAAACCCATGTTCTAAGCTTAGACAGCACCATGCAGTTGTGATCCTGTTTTTAGGAGTAAATAATTAAAAATATGTTTCTCTTAATTTCTCCTTTACCAGAAACATCTGGCAAGCACGAATCCTTTTCACCCGTATGAACGTTTTGACACTTTGAAACAGTTTCTGGAGTTTGATGGACAAGTTTTAGGGTTTTCTGGTGTGTGGAATGACCCAGAGTCACAGCTTTCTGGTCCACGGGAACTTGTTCTTCGTTATTATTTGTCTGATGATACTATTGATATAAAAGAAATTTTACCAGACAACTCAGGCCGGGATGTAGTTCCATTATTCCTCAAAAGAGATAAGCTTCCAAAGGTGAGGAATGAAAATTTCAAATTCTTCCACTAATTAAGAATTATTGAATGCCTTGTTTTGAAAATCCTGTATTAGGATTGCAGCGATATTTAGAAGGTGTTTTCAGAGTATTAATCATAATTGGATGATTTAGGTTTTGCACACATAATTATGTAGTAAATTAATTAGCGATCGAAAAATATTTTTAGGTTTGTCATGCCTAAACTAAAAGGAACATTTAGGCACAGAGATGTCCTATGATTTTCTTTCTTCTATATTAATGTATTAAGGTAACTGTATTAATAAAACTCTGCAATAATGTAAGACAAGAAAGTCCATTAATATTGATAGGCTTATGTAAAACTGAGGTGAATTCAGATTTGATCTATGACTTACATTTGCAGCCTTTGGAAAAGTCAGTTTTCGTATTCTGTAACATTACTTCTTCATAGCAAATCGGGTGTGATTTCTTAAAATTGAGTTTCTGGGTTTGGGACCTTAAGCAAAACCAATTAAAATCAATAGTAATCCATCAATAAGATTTGTTGGGCATTAATCATGAGAAAGGCTCCACTCAGAGACATCTTCAAAGAGTTTGTATCCTCTGTAACCTGTTACGATTATAAAACTACTGATCTGGATACACCTCTGTGTCACTCCAGACAGATCCTGATGATAGAATAACATCAGCCAACAGATGGAATAAAATACTGGGAGTCTTTTCCTCCTTTCCTTCCAACACTGATAATCTATTTGTGATGCCATAGATGTACATGAGATTTTATAATAAAATCCTACCAGCCAAGTATTACCCTCTTCTCACCTTGTAAGTCCTATGTTCTGAGATGCTGATTTAGTAGTGGCTCTGTGATACCAGACCCCTTGAGCCAGTGAGGTGCATGTTACAAAGTAAAGGACTGGCTTTTTCCTCTGGAAATTTTGAGAATGGCAGCAGAGGAATCAAAAGTTGAGGGGTCAGGAGAGGTGGTAAGACAAAATAGCTCATTTTGATTACCCTGCATCAGCAGTTTACTCATAATTTTAAAAAATGTGACCTAAATATATATAAACTTTGATATTACTGGGATAAATTACTACTGTCATTTTAAAACTCACAGTAGAAACAAAACCACATCTTTGCCAACAGAATCATGCTGACTTGAATCTCCTGTGTTTGTGCAGTGGATAGGACCAACCCTGGACGGTTCTTTGCATGTTTTTATAATTATTACCAATGAAAAGCCTTTAGAGCAGATGTTGACAATGATGTGGTACTTTGGTTATGCTGACCTTTGCTTTCTGTTGCCTTCCAAGAGAAAGGAGACTTTACCCTTGGAAAGGGAGTAAGATTCTGAATGCTGCTTCTGGCAAATGTACAGGCTTTTGGAATATACACTTTTGGGTTTTGGGTTTGGTGGTAGAGTCTTAGAATTTACTAAAAATTCTCCCAGAAAATACTGCAAAAACAGCCAGTGTACAACAAACTTGCTGGTCCTAAGGTAGCAGAGTTCTCCTTCTTCACTGCCACCCATATTTCTGAAAAGTTGGTCTCTTTCCTTGCAGAATGCTCCTACTGCTCCATATCGTCCAGGCACCATCACCAATTACACTCTGCTCAACGTGTTGGGAAAGCCAGAAAGAAACAAAGGCTATTACATTCGGGATGTTCTGCAGGTCAGAAATTATTGAGTGCCTCCAGCTGTTGAATATCTTTATCATAGTTTTTGTAATTTCTATGGTTGTTGTCCTCTGCAACAAAGAGAATTGTTTATAGAATTGTGCTGCCACTGGAGAGTAGCTCAAATGAGAACTACTGAGATTTACTGTATGTAAATCCCACATTTGTAAAAGTGAAGGAGCTTAACATGGAGTGAAATATACTTGCCAATGGACTTAGAAGGTTATATGTTAAATCACCCACACTAAATGACCTGGGTTTTAAGAAAGGTTCTGTGATTCTGAGATTTATAGAACTGCTGTATAAAATTTCCTTCTTTTATTAGACAGGAGCAGTGCATCAGGAATTTTACAAAGACAGTGACTTGAAAATAGGAGCAGTAATTAATGTTTGGGGAAGGCAAGTATTACTCTGTGATTGTGATGAATTCACTAAAGAACATTACAGGAAAAAGTATGGAATTGGTAAGTAGTGATAATTGTCCTTTTCTTATGAGCATTTTTATACTCTCGAATTTAACAAAGCTGTCTTCAAATTTTATTACTGACAAAACATGTTCATTAAAACCTTTAGCAATAACAATCTGTTGTAAGCTGTTAGCACCAAAGCAGTAATTTTGCAGGTAATCCAGAAGGGCTTTCTTATACATTGCTCCATTGAAAACTAGCATATAAGGTATGTGTTCTGCTCTTAATGCCTCTATTTGAAAACTACAGTGACAAAATAGGCATTTGGATAGAGTGCCATTTCTTCTTTTCTCCTTCCCCCCTCCCCTTCCAATAGCTGTGTTTGCAGTCAGAAAATAATAAAGAGCATGTAGTAAGTGGGTAAGTAGAATGAGCTCAATCATTCCCCATTATACCATGTTTCATTTTATATGGATGTCAGAATCCTCACATAATAAGATTTTCTGATGTGACAGTTTTAGTCTATCACATTATTGGTTTTTACAACGCAGTTTTGTGTATTCTAGACCATTAGAGTGTGTATCTTGTGAAGTTTCTGTACTAAATTCTGGAAATGTTTAGCAACTATGTCCATTATGGAAAAGCATTTTGGAAATGAATAACAATAGGGCCTTCCATTTATCTGTCTTTGAATGTCCCCAGTCAGACTTGCTAATGGTTCCATCATGGACATCTTCCTCCAAAAATGACTTAGTTATTTTCTGTCAGTTTATTCATTCAATAAATATAACTAAGCATCTGACTATTCAGAGATGGTTGGAAGAATCTTACTATGGCCTTTACTTGCCACTGTGAAATAAAACACCTGAGCAGAGTATTTCTGTTACCTTGTGATCAGATAGAGTGTGTGTGTGTGTGTATCAGAGCTTGTCTGCTGCACTGGGGGAATTAAATGGTGTAGCATTGCCATTCAAACACTAAATTTCTTATTTGGCAAAACATTTCTCATTAGGACTTTTTCAATAATGCCTTGGCATATCTGTACCAAAGTAAACCTGATCTTGCCAGTGTGTTGGAAGACATGTTCAACAACCATACAGGTATTACATATAATAATAGCAAATTTAACTCTAGAGATGCAAAATAGGGAGTTGTGCTCTGGGAATTTCTTCAGCCAGGACCACTGCTGCTTTTTGGCAGCAATATCCTCTGTCTGAGCAAATTATCCCAAACAGAGAACGGGGATTTCTTACTCAGGGCAGGCAATAAATGAAGTGCAGCTGACCATCCTGGATCAAACAAGCAGTGCAACCAAGTGATACATAAATGCAAAGGCCCTTCCCCTCCTCTAATGCTGGCTCAGTAATTACTGTTTATGTCTCTGGATGCTAAAAGTTAGGTGGTTTGCAAGTTCGGGGAATTCAGAAGTTGCTGATGTGCAGAATTCTAGAAAACTGTGACTGTAGGTGGTCTAGTTTGTTCCTGTTCTGCAGTAAAGGAGATTTCTTTGCCTCCTGAGGTATCTTGTCCTAACCTTATAGTTAAAAATGCTGTTTAAAAGCTACTCTGAAGCTGGTTTGTGTAAATTGAGAGAGTAAATTTTTTTTTTCTCATCTCTGTTGGACTTGGGGAACAACTGCTCAGTATCCTTGTACGTATCTGAACACTATTCCAGTACAAAACCTTACTCCCCTGCCCCCATCCCAGGCCATTAGCTGCTAAGGGAAAACCTTTCAGTCTTTCTCCATAGTCCATTCTTTTCTATCTGTGATAATTTTTCTCAGTGCTTTATCCAGTTTCTCTGGCTTGTTGACACCAAACACACAAAGATGTGCTCTAGCTGAGACCTTTGGGAAACTGGGAAGTGTTTTACACATACTTTTATGTATATATATGATGGCAGAGACTCTGGCTCACATGGAAAGCCATCCATCTTGATGGAACCTGTCTTGTTCACAGACAATACTTTCTTAGAGCTAAGGGATTCACACACTTTGCTGTGAAATTCTTTCCTGCTTTCCCCACAAGGATTAAAAAAAATGTAGGTATGACTTTTTAACTGGAAGGGACCAGGAGTAGAATCAGGGTAGGTTTTAGCTTAAAAGCAAGTTTTTAGAGAGAACTAGTGAGTGTTCACCTTTTACTCTTAGTCATTTACACATTTTGTGTGTGTCTGTGGATGTACAAGGTACTCTCCGTGGGCTCAGTCCCACAAAGTGCTCAGAATTCCACTCCGATCCAATTAAACATTGGAACAGACTTAATTGCAGTTCCAGTCCAGGGAGACCATTTACTTGAGCAAGAGTAAGCAAGTGGATAAATTAGTTCTTACATCAAGGCACAGTACTCAGCACCTCATGGCATCAATCCAGCTGTTTCGTTATTGTGTTTTTACATTACTCCCCTTCAATTTATACTCTTCTGCCAAAGCCATTAAAGAAGCTGACATTTATTTTTGAGTCTGCAGTTTCAGCACGAGTTGCTTGCCCACAGAATTTGCCTTTTAGGAGGATGAAGAATAGTTTAGCTTTCTCTTGAAGAACGTGATATGTTTCTAATGTGGCATTTGCCTATTTTAATATGTTTGTGAAAAACAGAGTTTTTCCATGGATGAACATAACTAATGCTCTTCAGTAGGAAGCTGATGGCATTGCTGTCACCTAGAAGTACTATGAATGCAAAGGAAAATGCATTAGTGTGTGAGGTTACCTGTCCAGACTTGCTAGTGCACCCTCAGAGGAGGAGAAAAAGACTCTGTAGCCATGTAAGTGTTGTGGTCACCTTGCTGAAATTGGAAATAGGCTGATGTGCAGTGGGGGGAAGCTGGTACTTGTCCTTCTCTCTTAATACAGTACCTTAGCACAGAGTATAAAGTATTCTTTCTTAAATAACAGGTTACTCAAGATGGGCTAAAACCAAGAAAACACGGTTTCCTATGCTTTTTCCTCCCTGTCCCAGCACCTCCCAGGCCTGGCTGTTGAGGCTTTTCACAGCACCCTGCAATCCCTGTCCTGTGCCGGCTCTCCACCCCTCCCACCCCCTCATTTCTCAGGCTCCGGCCCTGACCCGCTGCCGGGGCAGGGCCGTGTGCTGGTGGCCAGGCAGCTGCTCCTGGATAACAGGGATAACAGCTGACTCCTTGCTTTCCCCTCGGCGGGGCACTAAAGCCTGCTGCCAGTTTTCACTAGGCTCATCAGAGGTCAGTGTCTCTGGTGTTTAACCTCTCCACTACACGTGGTGGAGACTGAGCAGCAGCTTCTAAATACACTGGTGCATATAGAGATGCCTTTTTTTTTGGCCTAGGTAACTGTAATAATCATGAAGTAAGACTGTAAATGGAGATTTTCTTTGAATCAGGACAAACACTGTCATGTTTCAGCTGCATGGACAGTTCTGTGAGCATTAAGTTTTCTTTATTCCTCCATGTAAAAGTTGTGGAGATATATATATATATATATTTACCTTCTTATTTTACTTCTTACCTCAGTTGTGAAGCAGACTGTCACTAGAAGGTCTCAGCTGTTTGTCATACATCTCCTCTGATGTATAAAGAACAGCATGCTAACTGCCATCACCCCAGGTTATCACCACCTTGTTAAATTGTCCAAGTTTAGTGGGATTTCTCTTTCTGTCCCTGGCTTTAATGCTCAGAGGTGCCTGTCCTCTTCCTCTGGAGGCTGAATTTCTTTCTTGCTTCTATACTCTGATATTCAGTATAGTTATCATTCTAATCCAAAGTGTGTAGCACTTGGCTCTTCCTCGAAATGTGGTCTGATCTAACACATGAGGGTTTTCCTGCAGTTCTCCAATGAGGGCAAAAGGTAATCTCACACTCTATACCAAAATCTCAAGAATCTCAGAATGTATATTGGAACTGAAAGCTGACAAGCTCATTCAAGCTGGTTTAATGCTGACTCTCTGGCAACAAATTCTTCTTGAGAAATTTTTTCTTACTGAGAAGGCTTTGCTATCTTCAAATTGTTTATATGCTGAAGATGTGGCTGGAGCTGTTTTGTTTCTTGCTGTTCCCAGTGCTTGTTCCAATCTCACTCAGGTTTTGATGTTGTAAGAAGTCTACAAATGTGTGGTCCATGTTTGATAAATGAGGTGAAATAATCCCCCAAGTTACTGCAGTAACAAGGGATGAAACTATACATAGCAAAAATACCTGTGCTATTCTTTCTGGAAGTAGAAATTTGTAACCCCAGACTTTCACTTTACTCTCTACCCGCTGTAAATTTACACTGAAAATGTTACAGCCTGGAAGAAGTGAGAATTGATTCCTTTTCCAGACTGGACAGAGGTAATTTTCTTAAACACCAGTGATCACCTTGAGAAGAGTGCATTTTGTATGTAAGTGCCAGCTGTCTGTCTGATTCTGCCCTAATGCTGTCTGGCAAAGATAAAATGAGTTTTGAGCTCAGGTAGCTGGCTCTTCACAAGTTCCAGAAATGAGTTTTTGACTAGTTTTGTAACCTGTATTTCTCCATGGCAATTTCTTTCTGATTTTCCTCATTCACAGGAGAGAATATGAATATATAATCCTTTAAAATTCTGAAAAATATAGGTGACACAAGGCTGAATGTTTGTATTCTTCTCTTTAGTGAACCTAGGCAGCTGAGGCTCAGTCTCTTTTCTCAGGTAACAAGTGACAGGAAAAGATGGAACAGTCTCAGAGGAGGTTTATATTGGATATTAGGAACCATTTCTTGACTGAAAGGGTTGTCAAGCTAGAACAGACTGTCCAGGGAAGTAGTGGAGTGGAGTCACCATCTCTGGAATTGTTCAAAAAATGTATAGATGTGGTACTTAGGGACATGGTATAGTAGTAGACCTGACCATGCTGGGTTAATGGTTGGGCTTGGTGATCTCAGAGGTCTTCTCTAGAATTAGTGATTCTATGAATGACACAAGATCATTTTACTTCTGGGATGAGATGGGAACCAAAGGGCTGAACTTCCCTTTGGATTTCACTTACTCCGAGCTTCACTTGTGAGGGATTTAACACATCCTCAAGGGACAAAACATTAGTCCTCTTAATTTACAATTTCCTTCTGGTTTATAAATCTAATTTCCATCCACATGTGCTGAAGTTTACAAACGGGAAATGCTTTAGCGTCTCTTAATGAATGCCTTATGCATGGGTGTGAATGTGCAGACTGTGACCAGCGTGTAAACACAGCAGCTTCTTGTCCTCTGCGGTGCCCTGGAACCCCGAGCGCTTCTGGCAGGACCTGTGACACCTGAGAAAAGAGGTGGGGCTTGTGTCTGCCAAAATACGCTCTTCCATATTGCCTAATTAAAAAATTATCGCTCGAGTTGATGAACAGCATCAGCCCCGCGCCGCCTCCGCCTCGCCGCCACCGGGTGGCGCTGTGGGAGCGCGGAGCCGCCGCTCCCGGCGCGGGAATCTGGAATCCAGCGGAGAATCCAGCGGGAGTCTACCCGGGAATTCAGTGGGAATCCAGCCAGGAATCCAGTGGAGAATCCAGCCAGGAATCCGGCGGGAATCTTGCCGCGGGATCCCGTGTGCTACCTGCGGTGCTCAGCACCTGTAGGCATCGGGGTTTATTTCCCCGTTCTGTCTATGCCGATTTACAGGCTCCCTGTTTATGGCATCAGGAATTGCCTGTATCAAGCACACACTGTGGAGCTGTGAAAATGTGTTTTGGTCACAAACAGCGTTTAGAAAATAGGGGATCTCATAAAGTTTAATGGGAATCTCATGGGGTTTAATAAGAACAAGTTCAAGGTGCTGCACCTGAGCTGGGGCAACCCCCAGTATCATTCCAGGCTGTGGGAGAGGCAGATCCAGAGTATCCAGGCAGAGAAGGACTTGGGGATGCTGCTGCATGAGGGAGGGGCTGGACATGCCCTGACCATGTGCCCTCTCAGCTCAGAGGTCAAGGGGGTGTTAGGCTGTATCCAAAGCACCCTGGGCAGCAGGTGAGGGGAGGATTCTGCCCCTCTGCTTCACTCTTCTGAGACCCCACCTGGAGTGCTGCATCCAGCCCTGGAGTCTGAGGACATGGACCCATTGTAGAGAGTCTAGAGGAGCAACCAAGCTGATTAGAGAGAAGGAGCAGCTCTCCTGTGGGCAATGGCTTGGAGAATTGGACAGTCCAGTCTGGAAAAGAGAAGGTTTTGGGGTGACCTAAATGTCTCCTTCAAGTACCTGAAGAGAGTGGACAAGAAAAATGGAAGAGACTGTGCAAGAGCCTGGAGTCACAGGACATGGGGGAATGGCTTCACACTGAAAGAGTGTGTGCTGAGATCAGATATTAAGAGGAAGTTCTGTGCTGTGAGGGTGGTGAGGCACTGGAACAGATTGTCCCAAGAAATCTCAGATGCCCCATCCCGAGCAGGTCTAGAGAAGGGCAATGGAGGTGGGGAAGGGTCTGGAGCACGAGTCCTGTGAGGGGTGACTGAGGGAGCTGGGGGTATTCAGCGTGGAGAAAAGGAGGCTCTGGGGTGGCCTTATCCCTCCCTATCCCTCCCTCCTGAAAGGAGGCTGGAGCCAGGGGGGCTTGGGCTCTTCTCCCAGGCAAACAGCGACAGGTTGGGAGGATGTAGTTTAAAGCTGCTCCAGGGGAGGTTTAGGCTGGACATTAGGAAGACATTCTTCACAGAAAGGGTGATTACACATGGGAATAGGCTGCCCAGGGAGGCAGTGGAGTCACCACCAGGTTTTTAAGGAAGGACAGGAGAGGGCATTCAGTGCCATGGTCTGCTTGACAAGGTGATGTTTGGTTATAGGTTGGACTCGATGATCTCAGATGGCCTAATTTATTCTGTGATTCCTGGAGGTGTTCAAGGCCGGGCTGGATGGAGCTCTGAGCATCCTGGTCTAGTGGAAGGTGTCCCTGCCCATGATGGGGGGTTGTAATGAGGTGATCTTTAAGGTCCCTTCCAGCCCAGACCATTCTATGAGGCTGTGATTTTGTGCATATTTACACACACATACTCTTTCACGAGGAAAATTACTTTGAAGATTTCTGAATGGTCTTTCTTTGGGCTTGGGCTTTTTGCTTCTGAGTTCCAGAAAGGGGACATGTAGTTTTTATGGAAAAGAATGTTGGTGTGGTTTTGTAAAAACCCTTTTTGACTGATTCAGGTGAAATATCAGCTTTTTGAGTCAGACCATATTCTTCTGAGAGGTAAAGGCTAAAGAAGAACTCATTCTGTTTCCAGGCTGAAGAAGAACTCTGACATCTGAATGCTTGCTTTATTTTTCAACTCATGCTGCTGTTAGACAAGTTAGATTTTAGGAGTGTTGTGCTTTGATCTTCTGATATAGCCATGTTTAAAACATTTTAATCACGAACCAGTTCAGTGTTCCAAGTGACAGAAGTTTTGTCATCCTCCTCTATTTGCACTCAAACCCATGCTACAAGTTTAGGGTATCCATCTCTCTTCAGCTCTGGGTAGAAAAGTTAAGTTTTTAAAGGAAAAAAAACCCACTTTATTTCTTGGGATCCACTTTTATACACTGTTCTCATATCTCATGTACTCCTCTGACCTGAGGCTGACCCTGTGCCGAGCAGGAGACCTCCCAAGGTCCGGTCCAGCCTGAGTTATCCTGTGTTCCTGTGGCTCATGTCTTCATTTGCCTCAGATCTGCCCATTTGCTTTCTCCCATATGCAAGTTCCTTATTTTCCTCTCACCCTTTCCATTTCCCACTGACCTCATTTAAGCAGCAGACTGAGCTCCTCTGTCAAGTTTTATGTGAACGCACTGGACACTGTCCTGCAGCACAAGGGCAGAGCAGGAGTGCAACAAGGGGCCAAATGGGCCAAGATTTTCACCAAGAGAGGAGAATCAGGGAAGCAGCACTTCTGGGAGGTACCTCTGTGGGAATGGAGTGCAGGTCCCTGACCAGATGTGCCTCTGCTGAGTCAGGACAGCTGCTGCTGTGTGCCTGGGATGGTCAGGGCCAATGATCACTGCAAGACAAGGCTTGAGTGTGGGGAAAATGAGGAAAAACAAAGCTTCCCAAAACTCTGAATATAGTGAGTTGTGGGATGAAGGTATTGGCTTTAGTGTACCAAAGACTTTTTGTATATGTATGTTTTAAATAATGAATAAAATTTTATTTATTTATGTATATTTTTTTCCTCTGGCCAAAAGCACAGGGCAGGAAACTCATAAGACAGTTATTTACTTAATCATGTTTTCTCAAAGGATGAAACTGAAAAATTAATTTACAATTTTTAATTTACTATTTTATCCCATTTTGAAACTATATTTGTCTTTCCTTTTGCCTGTGTATCTTAATGATATTTTTCAAACATTTTAAGATTATAGACGAAATCCTGAAAGCCTTGAAGAAATAATTTTGCTGTTGGCTCTATGGGGTCTTTTTCTACCCTGTAACAGTAGGAGGGATCCTGATGTGACTTTGATCAGTGATCTGCTACAGAAGTAGGCTAATAACTATTCATATTGAAAGTTTAAATCCATGGTAAAATGCCTTCATCACAGTACTAACAAATAAGGTTTGCTGTCTTTGCTGCAGTGGATTTCACCCCTATTCAGTATAAGACTCCACCACCTCCAAAACCAGAAATAATTATTCCTCCTTATAATGGATTTGGTTCTGAAGAAGATTCTTTGTCCTCCTGTAAGCGTGTGGTCATTGAGCCTGCCCATAAGGATTACAGGCAATTCCTGATGAAAGACAGGTACTTTGTGTGAAAAATAATTTCAGTTGTTTAAATGATGTATTTTTGTGAAGGAGATAAATATTATGTGGGGATGTCAGATTTTTTCAGCAAAATATACAGCTCATCAGACTTTTAAGGCACAGATGCATGAGGTCTGGGTCAGTGACATGGTACCCAAATTTTCTGCAAACTCGGCAAAATTTCTCTTTGGAGGAGGCAAATATTATGACCCTTCCATCCTCTACCTCCTTCCCGCTGCTGTCTTCAGTGGGAGTTGGACAGAAATCTTAGTCCAGGCATTAGTTAGGAATTTTGGATGATCCAGCAGACCCAACACAGATTTGTTTTTGTTTGATTTTCTGAAATTATTTTCTGTCTGCTGAATATCATGCAGTTTACTGTAGCACTACTAAAGTTTTAATGCTTTACTTTCCATTATGAAATGGTTTATTAGGCAGCAGTTGTTGAAGCCAAAGCAAAAAAGCAAAGTCTCCTGTTAAAGATTCACCTGGAGAACCCTTGCAAAAGAGAAAAGCTGTTAGAAAAGGCTTGAGAATGTATTGATAGTGTGTGTAGACACAGAAAATTATTTAAAACACAATCACTTAATAAATATCTAGCTAGTAAGATCATCTGGTAGACCTGAATTTGTGGGAGATAATCCTAGTATGAACTGATATTTTGAATTTAGTTTGAAAATATACATACCTAATTTTGTTCTTCCTTCACAAATTTTGTGGAAAGAAACTTGAGGCATGATTTGCAACTCAACTTGAATAAAAATTAATTCCAAATCTGTGGCAGAGAAGCAATTTTCCCCTGAAAATTATTCCTTTCTATCTGACTGACTCTATCTGGTTCCATTAATTTAAGCTGAAAATGGTTTTTGACAAAGCAGTGGATCTATGTTGCGGGGCGAAGCTGGGCGTGTCCCAGTTTCAGGAACATTGAAATGAAGCTCACACCACGGCTGTGAGGAAAAACTCTTTTTAATTCAAATCTGACTCCAGTTTTTATACATATGTACAGAGGTCAAGAGATTGGCTACACAGGTCGCCGCCTCTTCAACCTGGATGGTGGACATCACCATCAATCATTTCTTCTCTCAGAGGAGAAGTCTGTAAACATTCTAAGAATAGACATTGTTTTCATGAAGTTGTGTGAGAAAGTTCTACAGAAAGACAAAAAGACAGAAAGCTCAGGGCAACAGACCTTATGCCATTTTCATTCTTGGTGCAGTAATAACACAGTTAATGAATGTTACAAAACTCAGGAGAAAGCATGTCTTAGGGGTGAAAACTTCTCTCACACTCTGGTTTTGATTTTTTACCCGTTCCTTTGGTTTTTTAGATATGGCATGGATAGTAACATCCTGCGCTACGGGGCGAAACTCATCACGGACAGTGCCATTGACAAGGATCGAAAATTCCTCATTTCCTTCTTCCTCAATGATGACACCATTTCCGTTTTTGAACGTACAGAGAGAAACTCAGGTAAGAGGTAGCAATGTCTCTAATCAGCCCCAGTTTTGGTTAGACTTTACACTAAACATTGTGGCCAGACTCAGCAGTAGCAGAAGCAGGGATGTGGATTTTTAAATGCAATGGGAATTACATCAGCAGGCCTGCTGCATTATCTTGCATAGCTGGATGTCATAGTAATTCATGATCTTCCTCACTCAGAATTACATTGTTCATTGCATGACAGTGCTTCACAATATCCTTTGGGAGCTGCAAGTGTAATAATGCCTTAGAACTTTTATTACATTTTAATTTGAAAATCTGACCTTTAAACATTTGCTTTTGTTGTGGATAACATACAGGAATAGTATTGTAACTGATGATAAATAGGGACAGGAAATATAAGATTTCAAAAATCCTTTGTTTTCCAAAATTGTGTTATGAAACCTATACAGCATCCATTGTATAGAAGCAGCTCGTGAAAGCCAAACAGCTGTGACACTTTCTAACATACTTTACCATTAATCATGGAGTGCTGAGCATTTAAAGAGGGAAGATTTCCCTGTGCTAGAATCTGGATAAGTGTTTGTGTATGATACTGAACTGTATTCCAAGAGCCAAATTGACAGTGTTTAAGTCACAAATAATTGCTTTGTTACTTCTCAGTTGCTTGCCCACATTTATCCTCTTGCTGAAGCATGGTCACCAAATGTTGTCAAGTTTGAATTCTTTTGGCCTCTGTTGTCTGTTTTTGGCTGCCTCCAGCTGAGGATATGAAAGGTTTTGTGATTTTTCAAGCATCTTTTTATTTTCCTGGAGTGTCTTGTGCACGGATGGAAGGACACAGCAGTGGGAAGGATGTCAGGAAGTGATTCTGTAGTTCAGAGAGATGGAGGAGCTTTGGCTAAGCATGACCCTGTTGGAGAGATTAGTGTCTTTTGTGAAGCCCACTAAACATCTTCAGCAACAGTTTCAGAGCAGCTGACATCCAGAAGTGCCTTTTCAATCCAGAGAACCTCTGATGGCATCTCTGCTTGTATCCAACTATATTATGAGTGCGTAAATAGGGACCTCAACCCCAAATAAAATACCAGCAATTCTCTGAGAAGTGTTTTGATAAGGTGTGGAATACCTGCTTAGGACTTCAATGAGTATTCCCAGTTAATCCTGCTCCACTACAGCATCAAGATTTGGGACTTTTATGGCAGCAGTATCTTGTTATCAATATTTTACTTACTTCCTGGCATTCAGTGGCCTGACCTTTATGCAACTTCTTTTGTTGCAGCTAAATACCCACACACACTTATGTATATATTTAATATGTAATGCTGCTGTGAGGCTGAAGAGCAGCTCAGTTCTCCACCACTGAATATCATGTTTGATTGGCATTTTTTATGTCCAGAGACATAAAAGGTGCTAAAGGTACAGCTGCACTGTTAAAGAAGTCCAGGGAACAGTTTGAATCTTGGATCCCAAGCATGTGTCCTGCCTGTTCAGTCACTTCTAGTTCTCCTTTGCACCATTTCCACTAGACAGGCCCCAGAGAGCCTTGAACACACAGTAATGACAGCTGTGAGCTGAGAATCCAGATTTATCCCACAGCACCCAGAGAAGAGTCAATGCCTTGCACTGCAGAGCAGATGTGGTCAGCTGGTCAAGCCCTCAGCAGCATGAGTGCCAGGCCAGAGATTGCTGCCTGCCTTCCTTTGATTTTGGAATGAGAATATGTGCTGGGATTTCCTCTGGGAGCCCATTGAACACTGCTGGTCAAATAAAATGTGAAACAATAAATGGGCAGATTTGCCCACTAATAGTAACAAATGCTTCAAGGCACATATGAAAGGCATGTGTTTTTAACTTCCCTGGGTTGTTAAAATGGAAGGAGTAGCTGACTTTTAGAGGTGGTAAAAGGTGAAATAGAAGGATGTGGCTGAGAAGAATGTGGCCATTGGAGAGTTTAGTGGGAGCAGCATTGAAGAGGCAAGGAATGTGCTGGAGGAGGTAGAGCAGCAGTTGGAAAGAGGGCTGGGTCTGTACAAGTTTGTTCCCACCTTCCTTTTCTTTCTAATTCTTTTCTCTCACCAACCCTCCCTCATTTTAGACATGTCTATAGGAAAGTGAATGAATTTCTGCTGTGTTAAGAATGAGAAGGCTTTGTAGAGGTCAGTCAATAGTGGCTAAGGAAAAGGAGTAAGGCATCCAAAATAACAAACCCTTTTGAGCACAGGTTTAGAGGGCTAATTTTACCCTTTTATTTACATGAACTGGTACAAATTGTCAAGTAATGCTTCAAATCCCAATCCTAAAATGGAAGTGATAAGTTGCTCTTAGTTTTCTTGGTACAGCAACCTGAAGGTTTCAGAGAAGTACTTCACTCTAATATTAGTAACACTGAAACTCTATGAAATTCACAGGGCTGGACATCTTGAAGCACTTCTTGAGATGGGGATCAAAGCATGAGAACTTTGGCTCCCCATGAAGAAGATCACAACCCCTTTTTTACTCAGTGTAGGGTCCAGCCAACAGCTGTACAAACACCTGCAAACTCTGATCTGATCTTAATGGAAGAGGGTCTTTTGTGGTGGTGTTTATTTTGTGCTTTGAGCCTGGCTTTTGTAGATTTTTATCAAAACTCCTTATTAGGTTTCAGTGTAAAATCTCTAACTTAATGAGATATTTTCAGTCATTTTTCTTTATA
This sequence comes from Cyanoderma ruficeps, assembly GCA_008694505.1. NCBI lineage: Eukaryota > Metazoa > Chordata > Aves > Passeriformes > Timaliidae > Cyanoderma > Cyanoderma ruficeps. Next base: position 45,164,063 of record VZDJ01007754.1, on the reverse strand, counting down.
CCACTTCTAATGTATTAACCTATAACATTTAAAAAACCATTATGGCACAGAAGTAGGTTTCCAATATAAGTACACAGTTGCAGGGAAACAGAGAGGCAAGGGTGAATTTCCAATCTTACAGAGACATATTAAATATTAAAAACAATTGCCAAGATTATATAACCTAACAATTTCTTATTTGTTTTTATAGCTGGGTGAAAAGGAATGTGTTAACATTAGAGTCACATTAATGATTTGAATTGTTTTTTGATTCAAGCAACATTTGATGATTACCATAGTGGAGGGGTTTTTTGTCTTTTATGGTGCTAGTAAAGCAGTTAAGACAGACATCTGCTCCAAACTCTGGTTTAATAAGTAGTTTGGGTTTCAAATTCATTTATAATTTTGACTGTAAAAGGCATTTGATTACACTGTTCATCAGCCTTTTATTAGACTTGCATCAGTACCTGATATTAAGGCAGATATTTAGTAACATCATTAAATGTTACTAAAGTAAGCTTTTGGCTTTTGGCTTGGGAGCTGAAATATCAACAGGAAGCAAACCCCAGAGTTGTTGTAGGGCACATATCCCAGTGAAAGCAAACACGTGACAGGAGGTTTTGCAGAAAGCTTGGTCCATGCAATGCAGTCCTGGGGTACACCAGAAGTTAATACAGGAGAGTGGAATGTTCCCTTAAGCATCTTACCCACCCTTGAGTACCTTGTGCAGTTTCTAGTGACACAAATAAAATCCTTATAGTGTGGAAAAGAACCATGTGACATTCCCACCTCACAAAGCAAAGAGCAGAACACATTAAATTGCGTTGGCAGAACAATGTGTGGAAGACAGTATCATGTCACTCCTACGTTTTTTTAAAATTTCAAAAGCCCTTTAAAAGAAGTTAGAATTACAGTGCATCAGAATTCACAATCTTCATGGGACAGCACTCTCTTTAGTTGTGATTTTTATTTTCCTTTTTCTGCTTTTAACAGTTTAAAGATAATTGTCTGCTTGTTAGTGTTTGGATCTTAGGTTTCTCAAGGGCTGGTTCTAAGGCTGGCGACAGGGTTGTGGGAACCATCTGAAGAGGCACATTTCTGTCTTTTGCTTTTAAAGAAAAGCAAAGCAGGGAAGGTGTTTGGCAGGCATTCAAATGAGACATGTCACAGAATGTGCACAATGTCACTGTTGCTGTGGACACTGCAGAGACAGTCCTTTTAGCTGTGAGAGGGAGGGGAAGAGAGTGTTCTGAGACAGGAAACTGGAGAAGAAGTGCTATTTAAATACAAATAATCTGGCTTGGGGTGTCTTTTTGTTGGTGGCTTGGAGGTTTTTTTTTTTGTGTGTGTGGTTTTCTTTTTTCCAAGTAAAGCCACGATTAATTATTTTTCATTCTATTCCCATAGGGATAGCTGGTGGAAAGTTCCTGGAAAGAGGTCGCATTAAGAAGCCTGGGCAGGAGCTCTTTAAGAGTGAGCCATCTGAATACTACAAGGCTCAGGATCTGTTTGTTGGAGCCAGAGTTTGTTTCCATGGTCACAAGTTTCTTTTGGTGGATGCTGATGAATACACGTTCAACTACATGGAGAGGAATGCAAATGAGGTGAAGCAGGCTCTTGTTAATTTCTCTTATCTCTCAGGACTGTGGTTTATCCCTGTATTTTTCAGAATTATTTATACTGTTTCCTCACCCAAAGCTCACAGCCCAGTGCTCTCTGTCTGCCAATGGATTTAGGAGATGCCAGCTGGGAGTGGAGGCAAGTCTGGCCACTTTTTACTGTCCATTCCCTTTTCAGTCTGCATTAAGGTTTGTGACAAGGGATATCCCTGCCTATTCCTTTTTGAGGCTGTTCATGAACCTCTTGTCCCTGAGTTGATCTAACCCTTGCTGAACCTACAGATACTGTCAGTTTCCACAACTTTCAGTGGCAGTAGGTTGAAAAGTTCACTGCCTGCTATGAAAAATAAATATCTGGTAAAAGAGGTATCTTTTTATCTGTTTTAAACCAGACTCCGACTAGTTTCAAGGCCAGTTCTACTGTCCTGAGGTTTGGGGAAGATCCCATTTACCTTATGCACCACCTTCATAATTTTTAAAATCTAAGATATTCTTCCCCCTCAGCCTNAACTTTGTTTGACACCATCTAAGATAGTTGGAAAGCTTTAATTTTCTGTTTCAAAATTATACTGATTGTATTGTTTTTGTGTTTAAGGGAGGGGAAAGTCATAGAGTTTTGTCTTTTTGATTGAAAGTAACTTCAAGGACCTAGTTCAAACCTTTTCAGCACTTCTGGTTTCTTTTTCAATTTGAAGGAAAAAAATATTTAGAAAGTTTAGATTTGCTTGCAAGACAGAACAGGTGTGTTGTGCACAATCCTACTGGTTATTGATGCAGGTTTGGGGAGGACTGTTTCAAGCAAGGCATCGCTGGAAGGGAATTCAGCATCTCTGAACTGCCATCAGTTGTTCTAGCTTTGCTGTGTGCTGCAGCACAAACATGGAAAAGGATTTTACTTCCATTGAATTCAGCATAATAATCTCTGAGCTAAGCAAGATAACCAAACCAAACTAGAGTGTGACTAGAAACATGTCAGGAGTTACATGAGAAGGGGGAAAGCTGGTGAAATTATTGCCATGCTGCTGGGATACTGAATGGCTATGTAGGTGTTTGGAATATGGAGTTTAGGAAAAAAATATGTAAAAATAGCTGTTTTGATAATGTGGAGAAGACAGGCTCTTAAATATTCGGAACACTTTGTCCATCCTGAAATACTCTGCTCTCTGAATCCTGCTCAGTCTTTTCTCCCTGTTCCTTGCTTGATCAGCAGAATGCTGTGTGCTTATGCCCCGAACAGTAACAACTTGGAGAGGGGCCTGGAAAAGCTGCAGCCTCTCAAACTCTTTGATTGCTGCTCCAGCTTCTCTGAGCTGCTGCCTTGCAGGGCATTGCCTCTCAGGGCTGCACCTGGGGTTTTGGCATAGGCAGAAATTGTCTTCTCCAATTCTGAGAAAAACCTGCAAGAGCTGATGTATTGATTAGACTTGGATCAGTTTGTACTGCTCTGGCAGTGCCACAGGGACTTTAAATACCCTTTTCTAGATCATTTTGAACCGATACAAAGCTGTAGACACACTTCAGCGGAGTTGGGACTAAGGCCCAATTTTTATGTCCTGGTCCTTAATGCAGTCGTACCTAATTTGAAATCATTGCTACTGGAAGAAATGGGAGAAAAGTTTTCAGGCAGTTCATTGTGCTTTTTAAGCTAGATAGAGCATGACAGATCTGGGGACATAGCAGATAGTCATACTTGGAGTCACCCCCAATTTAATCACTAAATACTTCTGTGTTTTATATTAAAAATGAGTATAGCAAATAAATCTTTGGTAGAGCACTAACACAACAATATAGATTGAAAGCTTTAGTCCTTCAGTTCTGTTTCATCTGAGTTCAAATTTATTTTAATGGTCTATTTAGAAAGAAATAAACACTTAAGCATTTTTATACACAACAGGTAAAACTGGTTCCTAAAAAATTTCCAGTGTGCTATTTCTGAGTGTGTAAGACAATGTAGTCCAAAATGAATGAGGCTATTTGTTGGAACATTTCACTGGAGCCAATGGTGAAAAATTAGCTTTAACATGGTGAAATTTATGACTTGAGAATTCAGTGAGGTGCACTGACATAAAATGAGGACCAAGTTATTAGAACTGTACTTTAAATGTTTCTACTTCTGCTTTGACAATGCAATGTTTCAAGCAAAAGTGGATGTTCTTTTATGTAGCTGCACTAAACTTTCTGAGAATGCATGATCTGATGATTTTTGTTTAATTGTTTATGTTTTTGATAGTCTTACTGAGATACCCATGGGCCCATTTCTCCAGCCTGGACAGGTCCCTCTGGATGGCATCCTATCCTTCAGGTCTTTATAATCTATGTCTTTCCTCTTTTAAGTTCCCCATGGCTGATATTTGTGTCATCCTCAACAAACTGAAGAGCATGACTGAATCTTGTGCCAAAGAAATCAGAAAGACATTTGCTACTGCTGACCCTGAGCATACCAATGTGGTTGGGTATGACACTTTCAGGTAAGACAGTGGGTTTGGACTTTTAATATTTAATAAAGGCACATTCCCCCAAAATGTGTAAAGCACGACTGGGTTTTGATGTTTTCTGCCCAGTAGCTGACAAGTGGCAGAGATTTGTTTTGCATTTACTTGGAGATTATGTGGGACAAAGAAAGTAAATCCACGCTCCAAAAAAAAGTAGTAGTTTCAAGTAAGCTGAAAAGCACAACAGAATCTGTCTACTTTTTATGGAGCTGACACAGAGTGTTGTGAAGAAGGGCACAAGTCAGCAGTAATATTTATGCTGAAAGATAAAGAAAAGTCCATCCTGAGTCAAGCAGTAGTATTGAAATTCAAGTAGCAATGTTCAAGTTGCCTCCTGAAAATGGTGTTTGGGTTTTGAACCACTGGTAAAGAAGACAGTTTTTACAGAACTAAGATATATTAGAATTATAGAGGGCAGTGCTGAGCATGATTAAAAAAGATTGGAAAGAGTAGTGAGAACAATAATTAATACTTGGATAGTAATTTAAGCGTAGATAAAGGGAGCAGAAATCTGGATTCTGGGAATGAGTCAGATATGGCAACAGGCAGATGTAGAGATACTTGAAAGAGGAAACCATGTTCAAACACAAACTGATTTCAGTTTATCCCACAGCCAGAATACTTGAGTGTATGAACTGTGCTGGGGACAGCACTGGTAAAGTTAATGATGTGAAATAGAGGAGAAAAATTTACTTAGAAGCATTTGGTTTTCACAGAAGTAAAACACTGTCTGTTTAGGAACTGTCATAATAACTGAGGCATGTAAGTAAATGAGTATTGCATGGAATGCCATCTCCATAGGAATGCTAACCAAGGCAGGAATTGCTTCTGAAATATCTCAGAAAAGAAATAGATCAGCAGAAGGTTCTTTCAGCCATTCAAAGTGAAAGTAAAATTAAAACAAGCTGGTATTCAGAAATGAAAAATTAGTGAATTAAAGGTAGGATTTAAACTAAAAGGCCACAGTTTTTGGCAGGTTTTGGTCAAAATATTTCTGAACTCTGATATTTTACTCAGCAGAAGCAAGATTTTGAAGTGCTAATTGCATTAAGAGGGAAGATGTTATTACTTGAATAAGAAGGCAGATAATTGAAAGTTCATATTTAATGGGAGAAAGTTTCTGGCACCTGGAAAAGGTTTTTAATTTATGTACAAGGTCATTATTTAAAATTTTAAAAATTATGGTTTTAGTTCAAATTATGAAATGATCATCTGCAAAACTTTGTGGATGCATTAAGAGCAGCTCAAAGGTTTGGAACATTTGTATGTTAGAATTAGGGAAGCAAACTCTTAGAAGGGATGATTGTGCTTTTAAATGGCAGGGAAAGGTTTTTAGTTTATCCAGAAGGGGCTCAGTTGGGTGTAAATTTAATCATGGACATAATCTGTGCAGCTGTGAACAGCTCAACTGTTTAATTTAGGGTGGTGTTATTCTGTGGCATGGAGAGAGATATGTCTGATCATGTGGTATTGAGGGACTTGGTTTCAGCCACAAAAAATGCAGGAGCCCTCTCCGTGAGCAGGAAATGAGGGGAACCCAAATAATCAGGGTTTTCTGGGCCTCACTGCTCACCTGGGCCAGTCTCAACACCCTTTAAATGTCCCCATCCCTCCTATGGGGGAAGGCCTGGGGTTGAGCAGGGGATGTTCACACTGCCAGAGGAAAAATCTGCCTCTGAGGAACCTTGAACATTTGTGCTCTATAGTGATAGTAGGTTTTGTTTCTGTTAGTTTGTATTGCATCCAGTAATCTAAAGGCTCTCATTATTATTATCTATTTATCTTCTTTTAGAATGAAAGAAGCATTTTTAATTACAAAAACAAGAGCACTTCTTTACATCTATGAAAATTCCAGGATACTTTTATGTGAATAGAATATCTTTTTTTTCAGTTTCTTATTGTGTACATCTCTGTTTATTTTTAATCTACCATGACTATAACTAACAACAAATGATTATTTTTAGTACAGGCAATTATCTGTATGACAGCTTCAATAATAATCCTCTTTCCTTATCTTAAATACAGCTGAGGCTTTACTCTGCTCTGAATTTGGCTGTTCAGATATCTTCCTTTCTACCTATGTAATTTTATATAATCTGCATGTGAAACTACATCTATAAGTATGATGTGGTGAAGAGAATTGTAATTATACAATTTACTTTAGGTGCTTTCAGAACCCAAGTCTTCAGTACTTCAGCCAGGAAATAAGTGTGTGATGTACACTGGAGCTATCCCCTAAGCTATCATTAGAACTATTGAAAGCTTTGTTAAAAAGGGAATTAAAAATAACTAAAACTTAGATGCCTGTGCATCACACAGCCCTATCCAGTCTGTTTTTTTCTCATAAGCTACTGGCAAGGCTGTTTGCTGTTAGAGACAAAGAACCATGTGGGTCTTACAAAGATGCCTATCTTCAATTCAGCTTGAGAAGCAGCTCTCTTGAGCTGTTAATTATGACTTCTTCTTTCTGTAATAAATTCAGATTGCAATCTTTTATATTCTTCTAGAACAAAAAAAGAAGTAAAACAAGAGATAGCTAAGCTGTGGGAACAATTATTGAAGCTTGTTGTTTTTTTGTCAGGGAGAGTTTAGATGTCATTCTGTTTGTGAGTCTTGGGTCTTACTCATTAGTCCCTCACAATTACTAAAATATTCTTTAATTCCCAAGTGAAATAATTTTATCTGCGTGTTTTTTGTGATTTGATTGTCACTGACTGGATCGAGAAAATAAAAGACTTTTAAAATCCTGACATTGGAAAATTCTGTGCCATGTATGGAAATGCAATCTGTGGAAATGGCTGATGTTATCTACAGCCCCCAGCCCTGCCAGCCCAAGCACTGGAGTGCCAGGCTTATCAGGCAGCATTGTCCTCTTTGTGTGTGCAGTGGTGTTTATTGCAGGCTGCAGGAAGGAGGCTCCAGCTTTGGATCTCTGGATGCTGCTGCAATATAAATTATAATATCCAGTAAGTGGAAAAATAATACTGACAGGATAATGATAGTATTAGTAGATGGACCAGCTCTTGGTCATTAAGTTTGTGGAGTCTCAAATAGGGTTTGCTACTGTCAACAGCTTGCCACTTCCTTGTATTTATTTCCTGCCACTGCAAATAAAAGATCATTCTGATTTATTTGATATGAAAAAAGAAGCAGTTGAATCAAAGTAGACACTCCACAGTATTTAATCTTTCTTTAATAGTTGTGTAAGTGCAATCATATTACATGAAGTGATGCCTTAATTTGAACAGGCCCACACAAGCCTCTGAGAGGAAGCAAGTGAATAACTATGTTTCTGCTTAAAGTTTGCAAATTTGGAGGGGTCCTAAGTTCCTGTGTTTTCAGTTCACATGTGGATGTTAAAGAGATCCATCATCAGATTCGTTCAACAATTCAAGTATTCTCCAGGCAGCCATTTAGGTCTTGTGTCAGAACTTTGTGCATGACTACTAATTTCTTCCATTTGTTTTCAAGGATTGGTGTTTAGTCACAGTGATTCAGTGTCCTCATGGGTATCACAAGGAACAGCACTAATTGCACCAGCAATTACAGTGAAGTTTATTCCTATTGCAGTTTATCCAGAAGTATTATATATAATTAATCTAATTTTAACTGAGGAGATACGTAGGCCTATGCTGATGCTTGCTTATTAAAAAGCCTGCTTGAATGGGAGTGCACCAGAGACAGATGTTTGGGATCATAGAGCCAATGTAGTTCCACTAATCCACATTTGACAAAAGGCCTTGTTACAGCTGAGGGAGCTGACACTGTCCCATCAGATGGATCTCAGGAAAATTTCTTCCTCCTTGGGCTGGGCTGATTTGTCTGAGCAGCACACACAGGCTTGGGAGAGCACATCCCAGGCTCATCCCTGCATGGGATCTGATTTTCCACTTGCAGCATCCAAGTGTAAGGTGCTCTTGCTGCTGCCTCCTGTCTTACATTCTTGCCAGAACTTGTGATTTGTTGTAATTCTCTGTATGGCATCTCTGATAAAACACTTCAGTCATGCTTAGGATTTTTTTTTGTATGTATAGGCAGCTACTGAGGAAATTGGGACATACTCCCCCAAAATTAGTGATTATCAACTGGTTTTAACTTATTTACTTAAAACTAACGTGAGCTGTTGTTTTCTTGAACAGAAATTGGATAGTCAGTGTCGCTGGTGGAGGATTTTCAGAACACGAAATTATCACTCTTGGGCGTCACTATGGTGTGAGAGATGACAGTCAGACAGACCTGTGCCTCCTCTTTGCAATGGCTCAAGAAAAACTAAAGAAAAATGCCTTTGAATATTTTGAACAACTGATGGCAGTGTTTTTGTACAACGACCGAGAAAAGTAAGTTTCCTCTCTTTATCCCAAGCTGTTATTTGAAAAGCTCTTCTTGTAAACCCACCTGCTCTGTTTGTTGCTGAGCAAATGGTGTATTGTGGCCCAAGAATATTATATGTAATGTTAAGCCTCTCTCAGCACTTGACAGTAGACAAGAAGAGGACAGCCTTTTTGTCTACTTTAGATTTTGTATGTGGGCTTTTTATTATAGATGCTGTACTGAACATTCTGTGACATCAGATACCAGTTCATGGGCAAAACACAGGATTTTAAATCAGAGGAGAAATAGTGATTTAAGGGGAGAAAAAAAGAAAGAATTTGGATTCTTTATGTGACTCATTTGCCCTTTTTGTGATTTAATGTCACAGATAAACAATCACAGATAATCACTGAGGGTCTTAGCTTGAGAAAGTTCTCAGCTTCAAGTTTCTCAGCTTTATAATAGCAACATTTCATAAAACTTTGTTGTCTTTTTCTCTGTCCTGATATTCCTCACATGTTTTCCTGTGCACAGAAACATTCATTTGAAGTAAACCTGGAAAATACCTAATGTATATTTCTACCCCTCTCTTTCTGATGTGCAGGTCTGGATTGTTGCCCTATGAGACCTGCAGGACTATTTTCAAATCCTTTAAGTTGCCACTTCCTGATGATCTTCTAGAGACTTTACTGACCAGGTAACTTAAGGGCAGATAGTGTGACCTGCATGCATGGGTGCAAATCAATGCTAAATATCTACTGCAGACACAAATCCTCAGAATTTGTCATTTATCTGACATGAATCATTTAATGATGCAGATTTTGTCCCTACACACACACAGACTTTCCTATTTATAGAATATTTATAATCACCTGAGATGCATCCATCCTAGCAACTTCTCTTTATTTTGCCTGGCACGGTAATCATCTGGGATTTGGCAGAATTCTATGGAATTAATCTTTCCAGACACAGTTACTGATACTTATCATTTTCAGTGAGATTCACTTTTTTTGGCTTTAGTTGTTCCTGTGGAGAGATGTGAAGTAAAAACAATAATTTTATAAAAGCACATTGTGTGAGTTCCAAGGAACACACTAACATGAATACAATGAAGTGTCTTTACCAAGTAGACAGTCTACTTGATAAACATCAATTTACTACTGATGAGTAGTAAAAAAAAATTGATTTTGCTACTCCTATTAATCTCACATAAAACATATTTTATTGTCATTTTTTAAAGGAAGAGGAGTGTTGGCATGGCTTTGGTAGTTTCCATAGCACATTTAGCTTTTTTGAGACAAATTGCTTTGCTAGCTGCACTAATGGGAATAGAAGTGAAAAGAACTACTATTTTGTGCACTTGTATTAAAACTAGAGTTCAGAGTAAGCTGTGGTGCTCTGAACACTTTGGTTTTCCTGGCCAGATATTCTGGTAATATGTTTAAATGCATACTTATTGCTTTCTTCTTTCCCTCGAGGGAAATCCTTAAATCACATGTTTTGTCTGTGCTTTCATACTGTGTTAAAAACAGAAACAGGTCTTGTCTTCTGTCATGTTAATATGCTTTCAGGTAAATAGACTTCTTGATTTCAGGAGGAATTGCAAATTAAGTATCTGAGTTTAGTAAATAATGAAAAGCCCTTGTCAGGCAGAAATGTGGAATCCGTTTTGATAAAGCTTCTTCATACTGCTGTTCATCACTTCTGACACTGAGTTGTAAGCATTAGTCTTCAGAAATGTCAGAATTTTAACAGTGATCTACAGCTGATACTTCAGAACTCCCACCAAGCTGCCCAACACAATTGTTGAAGGACAGTTGACATCCTATATTAGACAAGGGCTTCTTACAGATTGCACTTCTTAAGGGCTGAACCAGAATAGATGCACAACAAGACACTGGAAGTTTTCCTTTATGTATTAACTCAGTTCTGATGAGAAGCAGACAAGCCTGACACATCCTGGGCTCTAGGGACACATTTATTGTTTGTGAATTTATACCAGGAAAAGCTTTTGTGCCATGAACCTCTATTTTCCCAAGGAGTGAGTGTAGGCAGTTAAAAAGAAAAAGCCCAGTACACTATAATAAAAATTAGAGATAAGCTTAGAACACAGGGAGGAAATCAAGGGCTGGATTTCACCCAAATTTAGCAAGGTACCCATGACCTTGGGTGAGGTTTCATGAGCTGGATGAGGTTTCAGCTGTGGTAGGTTCTTTCTATAGGTGGTGGAGGAGAGAGTTATCTCCTCAGCCTGCATCAGAGCTGCATTTCTAAATTCCCATCCATTTTCCTTCGTTTCTAAAGGGGCTGAGATCAGCCTGTGTTACAGATTTCAGTGTGAGAAAGGTAAATGAGAATGGTGTGAAGCTGGGCCTCAGAAATCAGTGTGGGAAGGGCTTCATTTGACAGAGAGCCTTGTGTAAGGCACTTCTAAGTTACAGCATCAGCAGCTTCAAAGGTGGCAGTTTAGGTGGTGTCACAGCACTGCAGGTAACGAGGAAGATTTTCACATTCTTCATCTGCGTGTACTTGGCACTGCTTGGGAAGTTGGTCATTTTATGAAGGTGCAGAGCCAGGGAAATATTTTTTTGAACTCTATTTAATAGGACTTAATTTCCAGTAGTCTGTAAATTGAAGAGTTGGGTCATCTTAATGAGATTTGGACTTTACTTTTCCTTTCTTTCTGCTTTCTCCTGTCCTGTCCTGTCCTGTCCTGTCCTGTCCTGTCCTGTCCTGTCCTGTCCTGTCCTCTCCTCTCCTCTCCTCTCCTCTCCTCTCCTCTCCCTCTCCTCTCCCTCTCCTCTCCCTCTCCTCTCCTTCCCACTGGTATTTTGAAAAGAACTGGTGGTCCTACTCCGTGTATCTGTATTTATGAAGGAAGAAAGTGGTACAATAAAAGTTTCTGGACTGATTCCCACAAAATCAGTATATATAGCTAATGCACTAGCTGGACCCTATTCAGCTATAAAATGATGCTGGACAATGTGATCAGATAATAGTTGAAGGCTGAAGCTCTGTGTTTATTCAGCTTTGCTATCTGAGATTAGGTGGCAAAGACTTTCTCCAGGACTTAATGACTCTATGATTCCATTTTGAAAGGTAGCACTCTTCAAGTATTTATTATTTAGATTTGTAAATTATACTGCAAGGATCTGTCACTTATTAAAAGCATGGGATGGGACTAGAAATTACTGTCTAATTTTGTGGTCACCTCCAAATGACCCAAGACTTTGTTTACTGTACCCAAAGACCACTCAGTTGCCATGGAATGGAGGGAGAGTTAACACAAAAACTGGGGTTTCATTAGACCTTTTCATATTACATCCAGTGTAAATTTATGTTTTTAATTGTGGGATGTTGAAATAGTAGGATTTAGGTATCCAATGTGAACGTTTTTCTATTTTACCTGAGCTGGCATATTAAAAAGTATTTCCTTTCTCCATCAACATTTTCTCACTTACTTTTTAAATCACAGAACAATACAGAATTTAATCACACTGTATTAAGAAATGCAGATGGTACACAGTTGTTTCTGCCAGAAAACTACAGTAGTTATTATAAACGTGTTTTTAAATTTATGCAGGCATAATGAACAATTACAGTTTGTTTAATAAATAAATTTTGCCGAAGTGCTTAAGTAATGACTACAGGGGTTTTTTTCTGTTATTTTTATTTACTGCAATGCAAAATGGATGCTAACAAGGACTTAAAAAGAAGCAGTCCTTCCCTGGAGGATTTATAAACAGCTGGCAGATAAGGAAGGAAAAAATTGAGAGAAGAATGTATGACAAGTTTACAAGCATTGCATGTTGATTATTCTGCATTAATTTTGTTGTTAATTTTAGGTCCCTGGCTTTTTAAATTACATTTTTAAATTTCTATTATAAGCAGCTGTGTAGTTTTTTACCTCTCTACACTGCTGGGAGGAGTCTGTTTGAAGGGTGCTTGGTGTTTTGAGAAGATGAATCTCCAGTCCCTCAGCTAGGAGTGCCTGATGACAGAGGATGTCCTACATGGTCATCCCAGTTCTCAAATCACAGGCCAGGCCAGACCACTCCTGCCTGCTCAGTTTTCCCCAGGATTGTGGTTGGATAATCATTTTTTACCTGGTTTCCTACCTGCAATGGTTTATTTAGAGCTGCCGTTTTTCTTTCAGGAAACAAAGCCTCTTTTCCTGCTACAGCAAGTGTCCATCAGCAGGAACAGCAGTGGAAATGATCACAAGATCTTTCTCCTGCTGCCTTCTTGTTACCTTTGCTGCCTGAGACTCCCTGTGCTGTTTGTGCTTAAAAGGCTCTCTAGAATTCTTATTTGAATCTCTTAAGACTCATTATTCCTGTTACACAGTTTGCTGAGGAGCTGATGGTTCAATTCATGGTTGTTTAAGACATGAGTAAGTGTAGTATAAATATAAATTTTAAAAAGTTATTTAAAAATTATTAAAAAGTTATTTTAAAAATTATTATTTAATAATGACTTGTTTTGCTTGCTGGCTTAAGTCTTTTAATATGAGCAGTTTATGACAATTTAGGTGTCCACCTGTGACAATTTAGTCCCTGTAGAACAGTGTTGCACAGAGAGTATCAAACAGACTGGAGAATCCCAACATTTTCTCTAAGGTTAAAGCAGCAGATGCTTCTGCTCTATTATTATCAGATTAACTTGTTAATAAATGTTTGATACGAAGGAATTAAAAAACTCTGCATGTACATTAAATTTTCACATAAATCTTTGGGGTATAGATTTCTTGATGGGAAAGAAAAACTTATTAGTAAGTAACTTTTACTCACCTAAGCATCCTCAGGAATGATCATAATGTGATCTGACCAGATTTTTCACCTAGCTGGAGTATTTAATTATGAATGTATTTTTAGAAGCAGAAATATGCCATTATTTCTGTAATGATAAAGAAAATAAAAAGCTCTGCAAACTATGATAGGGATGGAGGAGTGACTTTCATAGTCTAAAATCCCTTGCATTGGTGAAGTAACAGGGCAAAACTGAAGAGAAGGGTGGTTTAAAGCTATCTTTGGTGCATCTTCTTGATAAGACAAATCTAATTTCCTTTCCTGAAGAGCACTGTCTGTCTCAGCCTTATTAACTCCAGCCACTGAAATGTATGACAACTCTGTCCTAATAATGCACAAGTTGATAACATCTCCTCAGTTCATCTGGATGCTCTCTGCCAAACCTCTAGTGTCTGCTTTTAGTAGATTGATACAATATGTCACAGCGGTAAAAAGATTTAAAGAGTAGGGTTTTTTTTTTTCTTTCTGGGTTATTCTAGAGTAGTATTTTAAGATGCTTTCTGTAGCTGTTTCATTATGGGATTTAGGAATCCCATTTCCTCTGCCCATGTTACTATTCTTGGTTATAGATGATTTCAAACCCATATTGTCATCTCAGCTCACTAGTGCTGTCACATCAAAGGACTTTTCTCCTTGTAAATGTTTGTCAAAAGCAGAAGCAATGCTCTCCCCAGCTTTGGTGCCTCAACAGAAAGTTTAAGTAGTTACATTCTTTCACTTGTTCTTTGTTTCAAAATCCTGCCTTTACAGCTCAGCATCTTGGTGGTAGAATTAATCTTTTGACTTCTCACGATGAGCAAAAGGTAACAACATATTAGTAGAAGGAAAAATAATTTGTCCTGATAGTTCTGAAATTCCAATCTGTGTGCCATTGTTTTTCCAAGAGGTATAAGCTTTTTGATTGTGTCATTACATCTCGTGCGAAACTTGTTTCTCTTCCCTATTGCCACCTGCAAGAAAAAAAAAAGACAAAACAAACAAACAACCAAAAAAACCCTGAAACTAAGAACCCACTGGAATTGAGAATGGTAATTTTCTTGTACATTGGATATATTCCCTAAAAGTAAGGCTTTATGGAAATGTTAACTTGCGTGTGAACTATGATAAAGGCACAGGCTGTCATAGGAGGGTTTCTCATGGCAGTGTTTCAGGCTCCATTTAATTCTGGTAGCAGTAGCATTCTTTTCTGACTTTGCTTTCATCTTCAGCATAACTCACTGTACTTAACATTCCAGTTTATCGCTGCCATCTCTGTTTATGGCTCTCAGTATATTTTATTATTATCTTTCCTGCTGACTATTAAATGAAAGGTGTGGGAGGAGGAGAAGGAAAAGGATGAGTTGCAGTTTATTGCAGTTTATTTTTGTCACCAGATCTATTTCTCCTCCGGTATTGTTTTCCAAGTTTGTGCTGTAAATTCTCCCTTAAAGTGCCTTCACGCTTAATTTTTGTTAGAACCCTCTGCAGTGATTGAAGGGTTTTGAGGCCTGTGTTTTGTGCACTGCTATTTCTTTAAGGACAAGGCAAAATGATTTTCTGAAATACTTGTTTCCTGTGCAATAGTTTTTGTCTCACCAGATGGCAGGGCAAAATTGTTTAACCTGGTGTCTCCCACCAGATAAGAGACATTGAGTCTTGCTGGGTGTCTGTGTCTCTCCATGGACCCCAGTGAGGCACAGACACTTCCAGGCTGTTTTTTGTGCCCAGACTGGCTCCCTTTTGCAGGTGGGTGGTGTTGGGTGAGACAGGCGTCCTTCAGAAGCTGCCAGTGCTGTATTTATCACTGAGCATTCCAGCTTTTCTTTTCAAGCTTCAGCCCAAAGGTATCTTTCAACGTTTGGCTGGTGACACTGAAAGAACAGTGGTTCCCAAGGGCCTGAATCACCTCAGTGTTCTGCTGAATTGAGGACATTTATTTCTGAAGCTCCTTCACCCAAATCAATGGCAGCAGGATGAAGTGACTTCTAAATGTGTTCCCATGGGGCTTATTAGTGCAGGGTAAGGATTTCACAAATCTGAGGGAGGAAAATAGTGTTTTCTACATGTACCTGCAGACCTTAGCTGGCAGCATATACATCTTCAAGCATTTAGGGGACAGCCATAACTGATACAAATATATCTATTTATCCATAGAAATAAAGAATAATGCCATAAATCTGTTACTAAATGATTTTAAAATCTGGCTATTATTTGATATGTTAGCAAGCTGTGTGTTTGTCAATGTCAAATTGATCCCAAGGTGTGTGCACACAGCATTTTTGAAGGATTACTTATTTTCAGGAGATGACTGTAGAAGTCATAATAAATTAGGTCAGTTGTGGTACAGCACATGTCTCCTGTATAATTCTGTTTCTTTTCACTCAAAGAAATCATACACTGATCATCCCAACTCTTTGTTTGTCAAAAGCTGGGAGATTAGTGTTGGAAAAGGTTGGGCAGTGCTTCAAAACTAAGATGAAAATAGTTGAAATGAAGTAAAACTTGAAGTTGAATTCTACTACAAGAGCCAATAATAAGGTGTAAGAATATGGAAAAGAATGTATAATATAGGAATTCCTGACATTTTGTACCATTTTTTCACTCCTGCCAATGCTTGGGAATAAAGTAGTATAAAAATTATTATCCCAAAGGTAATGATTAGTATGCTGTAGATAACATGACATAACTTTGTTAAAAATTCCCTTTAACCTTGAGTCATCTTATGGATATTCTTCTCAGGTTTGCAGATAACCAAAAGCAAGTGGACTATAGAAAGTTTGTTCATGCACTGAACTGGAGAGAGAATCAAGCCTGGACTTTTGCAGAGGTCAAGGAGCCACCCAAGGTAAAACCAGTGTCTCAACATAATTTCTCCAACTTTAATATGATTGTATTAGCCAACACACACTACAGCATTTTTTCATATTTGTGTATTTATACCTGTTTTCTTCAAGTCAGTATTTTTAATAGGTTTAATAGGGAGGTTTAGGATGAAGCAGAGAAGTCAAACAGGGACGAGGAGGCGCCTCGTATGTATCACATCTCTAGGACATTTTATAGAAGAAAAGAGAAAAAGAGAAGGGAAGAAGGTGTATTTGTCCATGGACAATGGGCATGAGTACTGCTTCCCCCACAAATATCATTGTCACACATCAAATGATCTGTTCACTTGCTGAGGTAGTCACAAAATGCTTAAAGCTCCACTGACACATATGCAGAAAATAGCTCTGCATTTTGTGTAACTCCTCAGAAACCTGTACATAAACCACCACATCTCTGGTAGACTGCATAGAGAAAAGAACTGATGGATCAACTTTGTATATCTTCAGCCTCCTACTTAGGGTAAATAAAAATGCAATATCAACAAACTGCAGAGACTAATCTGATCTTGCCATCTTGTGCTGAGTGGAACATTTTAAAATAGAAGGTCCATAAGGCAATTATGCTGAATTTTAAATACTTTGTAACAGATAAATCCAAAGGCCTTCTGCCAACACATCATTTTGCTGTTCTGGCCTGGCCAATGTATTATACAGAATGTGTTTGATTGTGTTCAGACCATTTAGAAACACAGCATTCCTTTAAATTCAAGTTCACTCATGGCATAGTTTAAATCAGTATTCCTCAGGCACTGTGCTCCAGACTCCTCACTCCTGCCTGACTTACCAAGACTTTCTTCTGTAGCATCTCAGACTGCTGGAGATGTCTAATGAGGGCCCAGGGCTGTTGGTTTGCTCTGCTTTCCATGGCTGGTTATTTTTGCTTTGTCTTTGGGAAGAATTTTTCTGTCTTGTACAGATAAACTCAAAGCCCTTCCACATGTTTTATACAGCAGTCCTGAGGATCATAGTGTTTATTAGGCTTTGTTGAGGGGGTGTTCTTTGTTTTTAGAGATGAATTCTTTGCTTAAGCAACAATTAAATATTCAGTATTTAATACTTTAAGAGATAACTACAAAATGGAAAAAAATCAGAGACAGGAAAAGTTTTAAATCTTGTTCAGCTTTAGAATTCAATTGTCATTCTGTGTGTGACTTACCATGAATTCATGGCAGTATTTTGAGGCTACAGTACCTGTATTTGACAGATAGATTTCAGCAGAGTTGTGCTTGTTTAGCTGGTTTTTTTTTATTCCTTCTCTCTATCTCATTATTTTGTATGATTTTTGGTGTTGAGACATAGATGACTTGCAAGAATTTGAAGTATAAGTATTTTAATGAAGAACATATAGCATGATTTAATTTAAAAATGTCTGCAAAATGGCTAATGATAGAAAATATTTTAAATAAAATATTTTGCAACATTCATAAGAATGTGCATGTTATAATCTTTTAAGAAGATGTGCTATATAAAGACCCAATTTTTCACAGATTTGTCTGTGGAATTGAAGCAGCTCATTCAATCTTATATTGACCAGCTTGTAATGATTCTTGTTTTCATTATTATATACTAAGATATTCTCTGGGTCACTAATTTCAGAAAGAAGATATCTGGAACCCACTGCCACGATCCCCTCCCGTGACTGGGATCAGATACCCTCCTCTTCTGGATGATCTGTTTGGCAAGGAAGAATAATCTCATCTGTGCAAGGCACTGATTTAAGATTGGTGCTTCAACTCTGAAGATTACTTAGAGAGATACAGAAAACATTCATTGTAAAACAAGAAAAAAACAAAACGGATTTAGGTTTTATTGCATTTAATTTCTTGTTCCAACAGAGATGTATGCTTGTGTGTTTTTGGAACTCTTTCTAAATCAACAGCATTCTGTCATACAAGCATAATTAAAACTAGATCCTCCAATCTCTGTCTGGTTGCATGGAGAATTTGCAAGTATTGAGAAATCTTTGAGTCAAACAGTGAAAAAAATCTGACTGACCCTGCTTTGTTCTGCAAACAAACGTGGTTGGATGACCTCTTAAAATGGGGTCGGACTGTATTAGCACAATAATGCCATTCCATTCACGTTTCCTCCTTGCTCTTCAGCTCCTATCTGTGGTTTTGCTCTATCCCCGTGGTGATGCTCGAGTGCTGTTCATGTCAAAGTTGGTTATTTTGTGGAGGAAACGCCAGGAAGGTTTTTGCACACTATAAAGCTGCTCTGGTATCAGAGATAATTATAGCCTTCCAAAGTGGAAGCAAATGTTTTGCAGGCATGGCAGAGAAGCTGTCAGTTCTTGCTTTTTGTTTTAGATGTGAGTCAGTGTTAGTCCCACCCAGCTTTACTTGAATGGGACATGCCTGAAGAGAAGGGGCTTCAGGGCAATTTCAGTGTGCAGCGTTCTTCCACTAGAACTGTACTTGCCCTTTGAAAATTCATTGATGCTCTTCTCTTTCTCCATGGCTTAATGGAGTTCCTGTTAGCATTTTTGTATCTTTTGAAGCTTATTCCAGCTCAAAGCCATGATTAGATTTGGGTTTACTTCATGCTTTTGTGAGAGGAGTAATTACCCCACTCTGAAGAATGGAAGAGCTGAGGTGAAGGTGGAACTGATTCATCCATGAGATTCCACTGGGGAAAGGGAAGAGGTGTGAGCCAGTGCACCTCCTCTGGTGCCTGGGAAGACTTAGAACCCTGTTTTTTCATTAATCTGAAATTACAGTTTTGGCGAGGAATTGTTTAAATTGGGAAGATGAGAATTCAATGTACCTAAATCTCCAAACTGAGGGAAAGACAATAATAATTTTTTTGAAACTTGGAGATCCCCTTTACAATTATGATTCGATACAGAAATACCTTCCTACACTTTTGCATGATAATGTAAATGAAATTCTTACTCTTTTTGTACCATATGGCAAAATATGCAGCTTTTGACAGCTCTTTGCCTTTTTTGCAGCAAAAAAGGTTATGAGGCAAGGCATAATTATGTTGCTGCTGCTGAGGAGGGGTAGAAATAGAATGGGCAAGGAGTGTCTGTGTCCAGAGGCTCAAAATGAAAAAGGCAAAAACCTAAAGTGCTCCAAGTTGTAGATAAGACCATGAATTGCTTTTTGATCCAAAAGAAGAAAATGGTTCCTTATAGAACAAGAAATATCTGACCACAGGGACAGTGCCAGAATCCTAAACAGCAATTCGTGTTTGAAGCCAATTTGGTGAAAGCTGGCTATTTTTATAACATGCCACCAAGACTGAGATTGATATTAAATGAATGTAGTTTTCCTTATTTTTAATATTCCCAAGACTTCAGAAGGATTTGTTTCTGTTGTGGAAATACTGTACAGCTGAGGGTTTCCAAGGAAAGGGGACTCTGAACACTGAGAACCTCTCTTCAAGAAGAGAAATCCACTTTATTTCGTTTCTCTATATGTACATGAGACAAAATAAGCATTTTTAAAGGAAAAAATTAGTTCAAGAAATATCAATTTTCATAATTTCATGTGCATAGGTCTATTCAGTCATGGTCTGGTCTTATCTGGCCATGTTAAGAAAGGGAACTGTAAACTGGAATTAGTGCAGAGAAGAGCTGGAAAGGTGACCAAGAGAATGGAGATAAGAAAGGTGATGGAAGGAGCATGACTTATTTAGTATAATAAAATGAAGGCTCAGATTGAATGAATATCCTTGCTCTTTGTAAATACATTGTTGCCAGGTGAGGAAAATTATTTGGTTCAGGTAAGAACATTGGTAGTCTTAAGGGAAAAAAAGGCTATAATTTGCCATGAATAAATTAAACCTGGACAACAAAAGGTGGTTTCTCACTTCCAAAACAACAAGGGTCTCAAACTGCCTTCCAAGACTGACATACTCAGTTTTAAGGTTGAGATGGGTTCATCTGATGATGATAATTTTAGGACGTTTATTATACCATTCTGAATTATTAGTGTCACTTTTGGTTTTGCCTTTTTCCCATGCATCTTGCATAACCCTGACAAACACAAAACAATCTCCTAGGAGAGGGCAGACAGGGCCTGAAAAATATTTTCATTGCTTGTCACTGTGCTCAGTGTGTCATACGCTGTGGTCTGACATGCTATAAACACTTTTCACCAGGTTTTATCTCTTACAAGCAGCAGTGCTTCCAGAATGGAAAGCCCTGGCCAATGAGCAGCCCAATAATCCTCTTTGTGTAATGTGACTTACAGCATATGCTGCCCAGGATATTTCAACCTCTCCTCTAATCCTGCCACCAGCTTCTTCTCTCTTTTCACATTGCTGATGAGGGGCCTGAATGAAGACAATACCACAGGGTTATGTTTCGAGATGGCAGGAGGCCACGGCTCTAAAGCACGCCTGGCACAGAGGGGAAGGCAGCCCCACAGTTGCCATTAATCTCAGCTCGGGATCTCTGCAGGGCAGCCGAGGGTATCTCCTTTCCACAAGTATCTGCCCTGGCCCGGCAGGAGCGGAGGGATTCGCGTTACAGCACCGGCTCCCCGCCCCACGGCTGGGCTCTGCTGCGTGCTCAGTGTTAATGTTTGCTTCCTCAGCCTGGCATTTGGGAAGAAGAGGCTCCAAGTTCTCTGGAAGAGCTGCTGCTGCTGCTGCTGGTAAGGAAATGGCTGCAAACAGGCTGGCTCAGAGTGCCTGGGCTGTCAGCTGCAGTTGGGCCCCCTTGGACATGGACAGCCACAGACATCTGCTGTGGGCAAAAAATGGATGCTCCTCACCAGGCAAATATTTTCTTCATCATACAGCCAGATACTGTATTTTACCAGGCAGTGCCATTTGCACCAACATCAGGCAGATGTTGATCTGCATAAATGAAAGGATGAAAGTCATCTTGCATTTGTTACTCATATGCTGGTGTGAGTTCATCCTACTTCATGGAAAAAGTTTGGGCTCAGTTGGCTCCTGTGTCAGCTCTCTCTGTTTTGTCCTTTTAGCCCAGGAGACATCATTGTCTCCCAAAGGAAAACTTACTGTGGGAAAGCTGCAGGGATCCTCATTCTGCAAAAACCAAAGTACTGGATGTTTTCAGTCACTTGACTGCATTCAAAGAACAGTAGTCTGTGTATCATTAGCAGTAATTCACCAGGTGTGTGTTTGCTGGGCCCTTCGATATGTTCCTGTGGTTTGAGACATGGAACTAAGAAGAATTTTCCAGTTTTTAACATTTTGTAGTTCAGTGTCACGGAGGGAAACATTAGTTCTTTAAGCAATAATGTCCTGTACCCTCATAACTGAACTATTGCATGTTTGCTTGCAGAATTTCTTCCTCTTTAAGGCTGTTTAACCATCAAGCTACAGTACAATGAGAAAGACAGAATAGTGGCTTGTTTGTGAAGAATTTACAACATCAGGAGGAAAAAGGTACTACAATCTGAGTTCAGTCAGAATTTTAAAATTGTTTTTAGTTTTTAGAGGGCAGTATAGATAACATTTGAGAGAAAACTATCTGGAAAGAAGACTTTAAAGTTACTGTTTGCTCTTGTAGTTTGTTTGGGGGAGTGACTCACTCAGACCCAGTCAAAAGCAGCACTCCTGATTTGGGCAACAGTCAAAGAAGCCAGAGAGGGATGTGGAGAAAGGTCCATGTCTCTGCCAGTTTCCAATGTAAAGTTTAAAACTAGGAAGCATAATCAAGATTAGGAGTTAACATAGCTATAATATATTAAGGTTATGGATCGATTAAATGAACTCTTCCTCTGCACATTTCTCTGGTCATTTCTGAATCATCTGGAAGTTTCTTCTGGTATGTATTACACAGAAATGAATGAGCTATCCTCATCTGCCCTTCACCCCAGCCATCTGTCCTCTCTGCTCTCCTCTTTCATCAGGATAGTTTCATATTTAGAACTATGAACAGAGAAAAGTAAAGGAGCTGATTCACAAACCTACCTGAAATCTGATGCAGATCCCTGGCAAGCAACATGGGATGATCTGCAACAGCACCAAAATCGCTGTATCACCTGCCAGCACTTGAGAGAGCTCCCACTTCCAAAGCAAATCTGTCAGGATGGCATTGCCTGGGAAGACAAGAGGAAGACCCTTTGCAGAGCTGCTGTGCTCCAGGTGGGACAAGGCCGCCTCCAGATTAGGATGTCTCTGGGTGATACTCAGGTCCCCTGCTCTCAGATGTCAGCAGCACTCTGGATCCTGTACTGCTGATGGAAGGGTGTTCAGCCCCCAGGAATATTTAGAGGGTGCCTGATATCCCTGCCCATCCCTCTCACTGGCCGAAGGGATTGGAAACAACCAGTTAAATGTAGATGTTTGCATTGCTGCTGCGGGAGATGAGTCACACCCTTGGAGTCCACTGGCATTGTGAGAGGAGCTCTGAGGCCAAGCAGGGTGACCTTGGCTGCTCCCTGCCCGTGGGCAGGTTGTGGCTGATGTGTAGGATGGGCCAGCTGTGGATAGTCTGGGCTGAACTGGGTAGAATGGGCAGAGTCCATGAGACCACAAGTCCATGAGATCAGGAGTCTATACTGAACGTGCACAGGATCCCTCTCCTGGGATATTCTGGAGCTCAAGATGAGCAGATCCAGCACCACATTTATCAGGTGGACCTGACTGTGTTTGAGCTTGACTCTGCCTGGTGGGTCTTGCTCAGACTTCAGCTGGGTAAACAGGAATATCTGGGTTGATTTAAATGAAACTACAATTTCTTTTGTTAGAACTCTCTAAGAACCTAATTTAGCAAAGGATTTATGCATGTGCATAAGGCTGTCCCGTTTGTTCGAAGCCACCCAAGTGTGTCCAGACAGCTTGCTAAAATCTGTCACACAAAGCACTGCTGGAAATGCTTTCCTGACAAAGAAGAAGCCCTAATTTGAGGGAATTTAGGAATTAAATCATTGTAATACCACCCCCATACCCCTCCCCAAACCATATAAGAAGGTAGCAGTGAAAGGAGGTGATATAGAATTGTCTGGACATGTTTATAGGCTATATATTGTGTGTTGTTATTGCAGTTCTTCTACAATATAAGCCAGCAATTAGCAATTAAATTCCCATTATGGGATCATGTTGGTAATTGAGATAAACTGTAAGTGTGTAACTGTTTTAAACCTTTCTCTTAACAAACCCAAATACTATAGTACTTTTATAATTTAGAGATAATATTCCCATTAGTAGAGTTTATGACTCAATAAACAGCTCCCACGAGTTCATAAAAGCCCAAACTGTAAACACCAGGACTATTAATGCAATAGAAATTCTGTGCCTCCCTCTTCTCTTGGTGGTCTGGATAGAGCAAAGGGAAATGCTATCGCAGAAGAAAAAAACAACATTTATTTTGGCTATATAAATATAAATGAATTGTCCTAAAACCCATCTGGAAATTTCCTCTCCTCCCCATGTCCCAGGTGGTCTGGCAACAGTGATGCGTTCTGCTTTTGTCTGCAGGCAAGGGCAGGAGCTCCTGTTGGAAGTTATTTACATGAAGGGGTTGCATGTGAAAGCCTGGTGGTATCCTCACCCTGCCTCTCCCTCGGGAGAAATAGGAACAAAATCTTCTCTAGAGTTGGGTTTCAGTGTACTTTTCTATTATTATTGTTATTACATTTATTATTGTTTTAAAGGAAAACCCTCACTGAAGTGCCCTAGAGTCCACAGTTCTGGAACCGCTCTGCTGCTGGCATTTTTTTTCGACAGCATGAATTTTAGGGAAGTGCATCTGCTAGTCTGGACATTAATACAAGCGGACCTTTTGTAGCTTAAACCTCTTTCCATTTGGGGCTGGGGGTAGTGAGTAATTTAACTATTTTCAATTAAAAAATGAGCATTTTCCTTTGTCCAAAAGCACTTCATTTTGCAGCACAGAAAGGCAATGTTCTGCCTAGCAAATCCTTGTTCCAGGAACCACCTCTAACTGGTGTCTTGGTTTGCTGCTGAAGGACATTCCTTCCTGTGTTGTTAAAATCATATTGCTCAAGTTCATCAAAATGCAGGAAGCTTTTTTTTTTCTCACCGCCATCGGGGTTCAAGTGGCTGTGAAAAGCTGGAGGAATACATACAGCCACTGCTCCTGCACTCCCTCTCCCAGTAGGTAACTCACCCTGGGATGGAGCACACGGTTTTCATTTGTTTTGCCATTGCATCAGGTCTCCTATTCTTGCCACTTCTGTTGTTAGAGTTTTTTTCCAGAGTCAGCATCTCAAGAGACTGCTGGGATTCGTGTCTATCACCTCGCTGTTGCTGGATTCCTGACCTTTGCGCCTGCGAGGGAGTCTAGCTTTCAGGAAAAGCTCAAACGAGGCAGAAACTCAGACATTTTGTTCTGGCAGAAGCCTGGTAAGGAGTGAGAAAATGGTCTCTCTTCGGCATTTCCATTTCACTGGCCTTCTTGAAGTTTCAAGTTTCCATAACAATGGTATCAAACAGAGAGGGCACTCCAACGGGAATGTGCCTGCCACTTCCTCTCACCCCACACATAACACTCTCCAGTAAAGTTTCAGGGCCTGGCCTCGCAGCAGGTTCAGAGATGCCCCTTTTGATTCCCTGTTGGCCCCTTTTGACTCCCTGTTGTCAGGCACCGAATGAAGACAACACAAGACCCGAAGCAAATCAAATATGTGAATTAGAAAGGCTCCGCATCCTAATGAAGCAAAATTCCTTTTTGAAGGCAAACAATCATGAAGGACCTGAGCTGTCAATCCTGAGGCCCCAACAGTTTCACCATTGATTTCTGTGAAATCTGGGGAAACAGGGTTTCCTGTGGGAACAGGGTTTGGCCTTGCTTTCCGGGAAAGGGCGATTGCTTGTCTGCATTCCTACCCTTGCACACAAAATCTCTGACTTGTCTCACGATAGCCCACATGCCTCAGCTGCAACAGCCAGGCCCCAGGACTGGGTCAGATCCTGGCAGATCCCACCTCAAAATTCAGTATTACAGATATTTAGGTGTGTGGGTTGTGACAGATGGACTTGTCCCCTTAACCAAACGAGTGGTTGGCTCCAAAGGAAGTAAAGGCCTAAGCCAGAACTGGGCCAAGAACTTCTCCAGTTCCAAGCTGTCCTCTGAAAACCCACGAAGGAGCAGGGCTAGCAGCCTGTCCTTTGAAGTCTGCCGATGACTGTGGGTCTCCTGGGCTGCTCAGGTCCCTGTGTGCAGCTCGGGAGCCGATGGGGGACTGTTTTCCCAAAGCAAGCCCAGCAATGTAGGATTGCTTCTCCCCACAGAGAGGCTTCAGCTTTTTGATCTTTCTTCTCCCTGCTGGGTTGCTCCTCTCAGTGGCACAAACCTCCCCTTTCCCTGGGTAAGAGGCAATGCTGCCTTTCCTGGGGGTAAGGGTGAGGGCACAGTCTTCCTCCTGCTTCATCAGCTGAGGCTTTCAGCTACTCTGGACCTGTTGAGCCCTGCCCTGCAAAGCCCCAGGTCGAGCTTTTCCTGACACATGGCACTGGTGGCACATGGAGAAAGCATGAATGGCATCAGCATTAACATCTAGCAAGCAGGGGGAAAGAGCTGGACCACTCATGTGTGGATGTTGATGAACAATTCCCTCCCCTCATAATCTTTTTATAAAATTGTACCACTGGTGGCATTTGAGGCATCTCTGGCTCAGTGTGCCAAAGGCCTCTCCTCTCACAGGAGGTAAGCTATAAATCATAGCGCAAGAGACTTTTTTTTTAAAATTTAATATTGCTAATTTAATATATGTTAGTGATGTTGAGCATGCATCAGCTAAAGAAAGAAATCAGTTGGCCACCTCTGGGGAGCATTTTCAGAATGTTTAAGGTCAAAAAGCTAGACTGCAATTTGGTGGAGCAGGAGGTTTTCAGCACAGGTGAACAAAAATTATTTTCAGGATGCTATGGTATAATGTTGCATTTATCTCAGGAGTGTAACTAATAAATCATGTACTATTGCCAATAGATTTAAAGTATGATGTCACAGCAGCCTTTCATCTGTGTGTCTAAATATTCAAACCATCCTTGAGTGAAATGGTCACTGTCTTTCTGAAGGGTAATAATGCAGAAGTCAGCATAAAAATTTGGCTTGCTCTGGACTACATCAGTTAAAATTGTGGTGATAAACAGAAGACAGGTGGGTTTATTAACATAGTAATGGGATTGTTGCCTCTTCCCTCCTCCTGCTTGCATCACTCACTGTATCTGCTATGGGTGATGAAGAGAAAAATCCAAAAGGACACCTCTTAATTAAATTAACAAGGAAAAAGGAAATACTTGCAATAAGGGTTCAAGATAAACATTTGTCTCATATTTCTGTGTCTGCCAGGAAAGCAAGGGTGGGTTGCAGCAGGACATGTTGTTTCCAAGAGTCGGTTTTAGAAATGATGAGCAAGAAGGACTGGGAAAGACTGGCTGCACAAAGATGATTACAGTTGGGTGAGTAAGCCTTGGATCACCCTCTGGGAACTCACGGCCACTGCTTCAAGAAAATCAGATGGTCAAAGGTGACTCATTAGACAGCATGAGCTGGAATTGCACTGATGTAGTGGTGAGAAGGATCAGGAATGAAAAGTGAAAGAGATAATCAACAGTTATTTTAACAATACTGAATTTAAGTTGCCCTTTTTTTTATTATTTTCATGAGGTTATTATGCTCCCTGAACTTCTGTTCACAGCTGTTGCTGTTCCTTATCCAGAATAATTTTCAACATAAGCTAAAAGCCATTATGATTTGGGCACTGGCTGGTGTGACCCAGGAAGGCTTGGTCTCTGCCAAGCTACACTTGCCATTCAAGTCGTAAAGATTTCAGTCTGGATTTTTTTCAGTTTGTGAGTGTGATGCTGTAATGTTGGCCTGGTGCAACCACTGCTGCACACAGTTGCTAGGGAAACATCTTCATTTTTCTTTGAGTTTTTGTCATTCAACTCACAGCATCGCTGTAATTATTCTTTTAAAAGTGGGACGTGGGAGCCATGAAGAGGTGCCAGTCACTGATGTAAGAGCTGGCATTGACCAAACACTCTGGCTTGAATCTCACCAAGGGTCTCAGGGTCAGCAGAGAGGTTTCTGCAGGTGCTGGAGGGGTGTGGGAAGCAAAACAGCTTCGACATGAATTTGAATAATGTGTTGAGAAACCCCTCCAATTATGCCTGCAGCAATGAGTCAAGTTCAAGCTTATATGAGTGAGATGTTTGGCTAGACTTGGTATTTACATTTCCGTAGCCTTTTCTGCTGACAGTGATGCCCCTTGTCTTGTTAATGAGTCTCCTAACAGTGTATTGGTGGGCCCTGTAATGAAAGGAAATGTGACAGGATTTATTGACACAATGCCCAAAACTGATCAGAAAATTCTCTTCTAAAGAGGAAATGACAAGCCTTTTTCAATTATGCTACTTTGAGTATTATTAAAATCACTCCTCATTAGATGGCACAGAGGTGGTGATGGGTGTTGTACACAAAACCTTGTGGAAGAAGAGGCCTCTCAAAATAGGTGCATCCCCCAAACATTTGTATGCCTAAACTCTACCTCAAAGAGATAATCAGGCACAAAATCACTCATCCCTCTTTGGGGTCTGGGCTGGGGACTAATTTTCTGATGGGCAGTTCTAGGAATTGCTTTGTGAGCAAAGGCAAAGCAGAGATTTTGGAAATACAGCTACATTTTTGCATCACCCCTCTGTAATGCCTGTTTGTCAGCAAAGCTGCTCCCTGAGCCTGGTTGTCTCTGCACAGACACAGCAGGAGTTTGGTTGTGACCCGCAGGGACTGCTCTGGAAATACATCCAGCAAAAGTCACGAAGGGGTCTCGAGCTGTGAGATGAACTGACACAGCAACTAACACAGAATCTGAGACCAGCACAGCAACCCAAGGCAAAAAAAAATCCTTACCCTCTGAAGCCCTAAACAGCTCCTTCTCCAGTGTCTTCGTCTCTTTCCTTTTGGGCCTACAGCTCAGGTAATGTCTTCAGAGGCTGGATGCTCTTCCCCAGGGCTTGCCAGCTGGGCTCTTCCATGGGTTTTGTCTTCCCTGGGGGCCCAGTGTCCTGCACTGGGTGATGATGTACTGAGGGGGGACACAAGGAAGGCCCCCCACATCTCTCAGGGCCACGCAGGAGGGTGACAAACTCTGGACCACGAGCTGCTCCTGGCAGGATTGACCACTCCTCCTGCTCCTGTCCTTGGTATCCTGCACAGCTGCAGGCTGCCAAGCCCAGGGAGGCTTTTTTGGAGTGAGGTGAGATCCTGGGCTTTGGGAGAGAAGAAGAATGATCCCATACCAGCTCTCTCATCCCCCACCCCCGCTTTGATGGAAAGTTGGGTCAGTGTTGTTTTTGTTTCTGCTTCTTTCTCCCTTGCCAAAAAAATCATTGTGACTAACTCCTCATCATACGTGTTCAACAGTGTTTCTGGGATCAGGTCCTCCTCAAGAAAACAAAAATAATCCCTCTTGTTTCTCCTCCCAGCTATCCCATAACATACGTAAGTGTTCAAGGAAGCCAGGAATGTATTTTAATTCGGATCATTATTAATAAGTTCAGGAGCTATGAGTTTTCTTCTCTTCATTCAAAATGAATTATGGCTTGGAGAAAAATATATCCATCTTACAAAGTTTTAATCCAAAGGGACACCTCTTAATTAAATTAACCACCAAAAAGGAAATACTTGTAATAAGGGTGCAAGATAAATATTTGTATCGTGCACATTCTAATTTATCACAGCCTTAAAAGAGTCCATAAGGTTTGTTTTTCTTCACTGAAATGTGATGCATTCAGATATCATTCTCATTTATAAATTAGTGTGTGTCACATGGGACACCCCCCCATGGGTTGGGGTATTGGCCTGCCAGTGATATATTGCAGCTGGAAGTGAAGATGAGTAGTCCTCAAACTCAGGCCCTAAATTTAACATTACCCAGAGACAAGCAGAGCCCTGAGCTGACTTAGGGCTAGAGGCAAAGCTGCACAGCCCTGATGTGTTATCTCATGGGATTGCACAGTGCAGTGGTGCTGCCAATTTTTAAAGAGTGAGGGGAAAGCACCTCCACTTCCTCCATTAATCTGCTTTTATTTACCTGGGTGGCACCATGGTGATACTCACTGAAACCCTGCGTGGGCAAAATATTTAAGTGGGAGCCTATTTTTAAGGCAGCTGAGAGGTTGCATTAATTTCATAGGCAGTGCTCTCACATTCGTAGTTGTGTTCATGATTAAATACTTGATGCCTTTGCTGCTGTAGGTAACTTCTACATATTTGGGTTTTATTTAGCAGTTTTCAGGGAAAAAAAAAGCCCAAACCACAACTCACTCCTCTACATATGCATTTATTTGTACATTTAGTCTGCATGAATGCTCATGGAGTATTTTGCATACTCACACATGTGCTGGGCTGTACAGGACACACAGCCACGTCAAATATAGACTTTCATATTTTTACCCAATGTTCTACATCTCACTACATTTTAAAATTATGCAAATTTCTGGTTTGTAAAACTGGGAATAATCAGGCTGAAGGAAAATATGGTAAAACATCAATAAATATGCACAATTATTCCAGGAATTGAGTGTACACAGGGGATGGTCTGATTTAGACTAGCCTAGACTAGACTGGAATAATTTCAGTTGGGAGGGACTTACAAAGATCCTCTATTCCAACTGCCTGACCACCTCAGGGCTGACCAAAAGTTAAATCATGTTATTAAAGGCATTGTCCGAATGTCCCTTGGACACTGACAGGCTTGGGACATCAACCACTGTACCAATATATCTGAAATTGTAGAGGCAAGACAACACTAGAGCATTTCCCAATGTAGGAGGGCTCTAATTATGAACTCGGATCACAGCATTAATTGCAGATGCCAAACAATGTGACAATGTCTGGATGTTCTGTTGGTGTCTTGTGTTTGACCCGTGAGAGGTTATAGGAGTGAAAATTGTCAATAAAAAATTGGAGTTTACAGGGAAAATTTTTCCATGCATTTTGCAGAAATCAATGCTTTATTCAAGGAAAAAGGAAAACTTTCAAAGTATTTTAATTGTGGATATACTTTTGCCCAGCTCATGGAAGAAGCTGCAATTTTAACAGGAAAATTAACACAGATAACTGAACTTGTCTAAGGGAATATTTGTTGTCCTTTTAATTATTAATAAAACCTCACATACGAACATTTTATTCCAGATATGTTAACTATAACTAGAAATAATTCAAGAACAAACCTAAGAACTGCAAGCTAATGTGCTGACCCTCTATACCAGTCAGGAAATTGAAAATTCTATCACATATGAGTCTAGAAAACTGGAGATGTGTACAGTGTCCTCCAATGGGTTAATCAAATGGGATCATTGGAGTTGGGATAAAGATGGGACAAGCAGAAAGTTAACCACATTTGTGGATGGTGTAGAACTCTTCGGAACTGCCAACAGCAAAGAATTGCAGGAGGATCTCACTCACACCCAGCTGAGTGATTGGGAGATCAAATGCCAGTGGAAAGCCAATGCTGGGAAGAGCAAAGTGATGAAACAGAGGGGAAGTGACAAAATGACAAAATGACTGCTCGGCCAGCAGCTGGAAGTCAGTATGCTGCTGCCTTTGAGAAAAGAATTTGGAATATTGATGGAAAATTCTCTGAAAGCAGACTTCTGATCCTCAGCAATGGAAGGAAAAAATAGCCAAATTAAGCACTGGATGCTATCAGGAGAGGAAGTTGTCAGATGAATCATAAGCCCAAGCCATGCCACTCTTCAACCACCCTGAAATGGATATGGGGGAGCCAGAGGTAGAGAGAGAATTAAAACGAGAACAAGGAGGCTGTGACCAAGCTTGCACGAGAGGGTGAAGAAACAGCTTATGAGAAAGGCCTGTTCAGGGAAAAAAAATAGCCTATTCAGTGTTTTTCATAATGTAAGAACATTGAGTATCCCAAGGACATGACCAGGTTTAAAAAGAGGGTGAAGATTTGCTGATTCCACAGTGTAGCTGCCTCGTGTTAGTGTCCTCACCACAAGATTCTGCAAAGGCCAAGAGGGCAGAAGGGCTCCAAATCAGACAGATTCAGAGAGGACCAGGCTGTTGGTGACTGTCAAACACAGCATTCCAGCTCCAGCTCAGGAGTCCCAGTGATCATGGAGTGGTGGGAGCACAGCAGGGACTCCAGGAAAGGCTCCATGGCACTGGTCCTGTTCCTTTTTGCTGTGCTCTGAGCATCTGCTACCAGCCATGGTCAGGAACAGGACCCAGGGTTGGACCAACCCTTGTTCTGACCTCACAGAGCAGCTCTTGTGTCCCTCTGCCTCACCAAGAAGTACAGATGTGCTGAGCTGATTTCTGAATAAAATAAAATAGCCTAACTCTAAATAAACTGAATGTTCTCCTTGAACTTAAAAAACAAAACAACAAAAAGCCCCAAAATAAAACCAAGACAATGTTTATACTGGGAAATGTGCATTTTTTTTTTCCTTCCTGGATAACTCAGAAACAGCTGTAGGGGTTTTATTCAGACTCCCCCTCTCCAAAGTTCACTTTTAGGTTGAGACAAATGTTTTCGGTGCCAAAGAAGACATTTGAAGAAGACCGTAAATGAGAGAAAACAGAGTTAAGATGCAAATGGAGTTTTGCTGCAACCTTAACCAGAAATCTCATGATTTACAGTCATTTCTCTAACATTTGCTTATCTTCAAGGAGGGAAGGGCTCTGGTTTAGCGGAAGCTGTGTTTTACCAGGAGGATAAACAATGCTCTTACTGACTAACCCGCATTTCCCAATGTTGTCTCGTGAAGATTTCAGGAAAAATCTCCCTAGAATAATGCTCTTGATGCTAGGGCAGTGAGATTTGAAAGAGAGCATTAGACCTGACAGCACTTAAGCAGTGCTGGGACAGGCCCTGTGCGTGTCACAAGAACCTAAGGAAATCTGGAACTAATCTTGGTGGCAGGCCCAGCAGGGGATTTTGCCTTCAGTAAAGACAGGATTGCCCAACTTTTCCCATTATAATCTCTTGCTTATGCTTTCTCATAACATTGGCAAGCTTTAACTCTTCAGGCTAGTATTATGTACACTGGATAGCTTTCCCTAGCTTAGAAGTTTGGGAAAAATGTCAGTGCAAATGGAAACTTCTGAGGAGGAGAGAAAGGAAGCAGAAATGGGGGTTTACAACCCACCTGCCAGCTTGTTCCTGTAAAAATTATGAAGTCCTTGTGGAGGTGTGGCAGTAACTTGAAACCTGGGAAGAGTTTTCTTGCTGTCACCATAAAAACTCGTTGTATTTAGATACGTTATGCTCTAAAATCCCATTTTTACATGCTCAGAGAGGAGCAGAGAGAGGCTACCAATGCATCAGCAGAACTCGCAATGCCCCTATCCCATTATACCATTCCTGGGTGGTGGACACTGTGCTAGACAAGAGGAATTATCCTGAACAGTGTTTTGGGGGGTAGGATGTGTTCTTGGTTTGGCTTTTCCCCTTGCAGGTAATTAGAAGGTGATTTTGTAAGAGCAACAGAGGTGTGATGTCAGGCCCTGCTGCATGGGGGGGTGCTGGCACAGAATGTGCAGACTTGGCAAGGCTGGATTTCAAGGACAAGCTCCCAGAACTTCAAGAAGTCCCAGCACTCTTCCATCTTCCAGGTGGGGCCAGCCTGGTTCTCCAGTGTCAGAATCAAGATTGTGTGTTAGCAGGCAGGATCCTCCCCCTCTGAAGGGGAGATGAGAAATGACCAAGGGTGATAAGTACCAAAGAGAACTGTTGACATGCATTCAGGACTCTGGGAGAGAATGTAGGAAATTTGTGTTTCCTGCTCTGCCAGAGACGCAGTGGATGAAACAACCATAATATATATATGTGCAGAGGGTTTGAATGAAGGGTCATTATATGTTAAATTAGCTGTATTGTAGGAACATTAAAGAAAACAAGAACAGGAGAAACTCCTCAATCCATGAGAGGATTTGTGTGATGCCTCAGAAAAGCAGATCTTTGTGTTAGCAGGAGGCCTATCATTCTTGCGAGGTCACTGGAAGAGACCCGGGGCCTTTTGCACTCTGCATGTGCAGCGTAAAATAGCTTTGCATCTGCTTGATCTTTTCCATCATGTTATACAACCTTGAAGAAAGAAAAGCTAGCATCAAATTTGTGATTTATGGCTCGATATTTACTTGCTGTATCCGGGTGCGAGACCTAGTCCAAGAAACAAAAAGAGACGGTGAGCCCAGAAGGAAAAATACACGCTTAAGGACTAAATGTATTTTTCTTGGAGCGCAGTCCCAGCGAGCTCTGCTTGGAAAGCCGACCGCCTGCTCACCCTGTGAGGGTTTCCAAGTTCAGCTTCCACGCTGGAATCTCTCTCTCTCTCAACACTTTTTGCACTTGGCTCAGCAGACCTTAACCCCCATCCTCGCTGCTCCTTGTGGAGGAGATCCCTGCACCCCTCGGCCGGGCTGAGAAAACCCCTTTTTAATAAATTAGCACAGTGTGATGGGAGGCGGGAGCATCTGGTGCTCCCAGCCCTGATTTATTTCTGCAGGAGCACACAAAGCATCGAGTGATAAATTATTGAGAGTCAATGGGCCCTTGGAGAACAGGGCTGTGATGAATAGCGAGCAGTTGGCATCCCACATAACTGTGGGTCCCAGAGGGCTACCTAGGGAGAGGGTAAGGGGAAAGAAAAGGCCAAAGCCTTTGAAGGATACAGCTGTTGGGAAAGTCTTCCTTTCAGTGAGACATTACTTTTATTTTTAACACCTTTTTCAGCAGTGGGAAATGGGGTTAGGAATCCTCTGGGGATAAACAGTAACCACTAAACCCATGTTACCTGCAGCCTGGTCTGATATAGGACAACAGTGACCCTCAGTATTGATCAACCCAAGTGAATTTTTCATTAAGAACATCAGGAGCTCATTTAAAAGATGTTGCAGTTACCAGAACTTTTGCAAATTCCAGGGCAGAGAAATCCAAAGTCTGTGTCTCACCAGCAAAGAGGCCACAATGTGCTTGTTTGGTATGGAAAACAGAATTATTTTGGAGTCAGTGTTTAAAGACACAAGAACAAAGGTGAGATAATGTAAACACTGCCTGATTGCCCTGTTTGTGTGGCACTTTCACAAGGAGCA
Organism: Cyanoderma ruficeps; assembly: GCA_008694505.1. Classification (NCBI taxonomy): domain Eukaryota; kingdom Metazoa; phylum Chordata; class Aves; order Passeriformes; family Timaliidae; genus Cyanoderma; species Cyanoderma ruficeps. The sequence continues at coordinate 45,129,980 of VZDJ01007754.1, read as the reverse complement.
GTGGAAAAACCACTGAGAAATACCTTTCCTTAATGACCCTGGACATTGTGGTCATAGGGAAAAATTCCCCAGGCCTGGGGAGGCGGTGACTGGGATCATTGCAGGGGACTGCTGGGTGGCACTGGGGCAGGAAATCACTCCCTGTGCCTCCATCCCATCACTTGGAAGCTGGCTGTAGAAAAAACATCACTGATCATGCAAGACCAGTTGACAGAAGGTTTGTTGTACATCAGGTTGTGAGAGCAGCCTCTTCCAAGCCTGTACACATCATGAGCTTCACTACGCCCTCTGAAGCAAAATACACCCACATTTGGCATGCAGGGGTGTGAGAGTTAAAATGAGCCTTGTGCCCAGAAGTGAGAGGATTGATCCAGAACAAGAGCTAAAAAGGGCAGTGCACTGGACACTGACCTCCCCTGCCTGACTCCAACTTTTCAAACTGGATTTCCCTTCAGAAGGGCATGAGGGACTTGTTCATGGATATCTGGAGCATCCTTGTGAAAACATTTTTAAAATCTCAAGCTGTTTCAGCCTGTCATACTTTCTGAATTATCTGCATTATAGCTGGCAGACAGGTGATATCCCACACTCACCTGGCCATTAGTGATAACTTCACTTTGGCTTCAGAATTTTCATTTTAGTTGCCACAGAAGCCATCAAATGCTGTACCTTCCTGGCTGCTCTTGCTTCAGACAGCTCTGCTTTCACATACTTGAATCTGGGGGAGTTTTTCACATGCACAGCTACCTCAGTGAGAAAAAAAAAATGAGTACAACATTTTGGTGTTTGTTTTCTCTTGTTTGCATCTGCAGTAAGTCACATGTGACAGCATGTTGGATGATGAAATTTAGCTTTGGCTGTCCTAACCTAGAGTCACTGGGTCTGCTGTGGAGTCTGGAGTAGACAAACTTAGACAACTCCTCTGGAGGGCTTCACAGCCCAGGCTGGGCTCTGAGCTGGCAGGGGTCTGTTCAGGCTGCCTCTGGTGTTTCAGGCTTTGTCCATTTCTATCTACACCCTTAGCACTATTTTACTGCAGCTATCACAAGGGAGTGGCTTCTGAGTTGCCCCTAGAGAGGGGTTTATAACACACCCAGGTCAGGACATTTTGGTGCCCATTTAAAACCTTCCTTGTTGCCTCTCGCTCTCCCTAACTTTCACAATTCCTGGAGTCTGAAGTGACATTAAAGTCTGAATAACTTCTGGCAGTCCAGTCCCTTTGCCAGCCCTCTGAATGCACTGACTCTGTCTCCTGGGCTGGGAGACACCATCCAGGTGTGCACCGGGAGGTACCTACTCTGCTCATTCAGGACTTCATTTTTATCAGTTAAACCAGTGGTTTTCATTAGTGCACTGCATGAAAGAAACACACAGCACAGGTATGTCATTTAATGTATTAACTAGAATAAATTCACCACTAATGTTACCAGCAGTGTCCTTCTTAGGGCATGAAAACCAAACATTTATTCTTTTTAATGGAGCATTTTTTCCCCCTCTGCTTCCCAAGTGAACAGGGGTTTATTATCATCATTCCCACTCCTGTATTCCATATGTGACTCCAAATCAGACCCTGAGGTAGTTCATCTCTTACCTGGCAGGGTCAGTTTAATGTATTGAAATCAGCCTGACTTACATCTGCTTTGCAGATCATCACTGGCATACTTTAAAAATTGTTATAAGTCTATAACAATGCTTTTCTCCCCTCCCCCAGTGCTCCAGTAATGTCAAGATTTATTGAATCTGAAGGTCCAGTTGTGACCTTGGCTCCCACTCACTAAATCTGAACCTTCTGGGGTCCATAAATCTTTGTGTGCTGTTCAATTTATAGAAGTGAACATCTGCTTATCATACAATATTTAATTTGCAGGTGTATTCCACCAGTAAAATAAACACATGGGTTCAGTTGCCTGGGCTGTAGGACATTAGACAGATGTTGATGGGATGGTGACGGTTTTGCCTGTTGGGAGAGCCCTCACCATTGGCAGAGCTGTGTGTGGTGAAGTGGCTCTCAGGACACTGCACCCCTGAGAAGTGAGAGTGGCACAGCTTTAACCCCAAAACTCAGCCTAATCATGCCTGAGAGCAAAGCCTGAGGTGCACACAAATCACACAAGAGGAAAACTCCTGTCTTCCTGCCTCTCCTACGTCTGGTGGGAAAGGCATCAGCCCATGTAAGGATGGTTGTGCACAACCTGGGGAATGAGAGGCAGAGCAGTGCCTCTGTTTCTTCATTCACATGCTGAAAAATACAGTGCACAAGAGAACCCTGTCCCAGAGCCTGCACGAAGAGGGAGAGGCCTACAAACACCTGAACATGATGAGAAAGGCTGAAAACTCCTGCTCCACAGTGTAAGCAAAGCATTGCTGACCCCAAATCATTGGAAAAAGAGAACGAAAGGAGCAGAAAATATCCACTGTGAGTGAAAAGGAGGAAAGAGGAGGTGACCAAGCAAATATAATTAGAGGGTCAGTGGTGGCTGAGCAGGGAAACAGAAAGGCAGCAGAAAACCAAGGTGCCTTTATATAACCCATAGGAGGTGACAGGACGCAGGATTTTTGACAACAACTGGAGAAGCCAGAGGAGACAGCAGGCCCACAACAAAAGGAGGGAGATGGGACAGTGAGATCACCCAATCCTTTGCTCTCCCCATGAGCTGTACACTCACACTGTGCACAGAAGTGCCCCTCCCAGCAGTGCCTGGGGAGTAACTGAGCTCAGAGTATTGTGGGCATACTGGGGCAACATTCTGGTTGCCTTCCATCCCAACAGCTGGCAGGGAGAGAGCCTTTCTCCTGTTTTGCCCAAGAGACTCCTTCCAGAGGGCTTTGGCCCAGTGCAGGGTAAAATGTCGATTGCAAGCAGGTAGTAAAAGTGCCTTTGGCCATGAAGCATTTTAAAAAGCAGGCTTGCATTTTAAAAAGTGCTCATGCTCCCTTTGTGAGAGAAAGAGCCCCTCTGCCAGACGCCCAGCTCCCAGGCTGGAGAGTGGGGCTGTCTCCTCCCTGTGAGCAGTTCCCTGGGCAGGGAACAGGCTGGAAGGGGAGCAGCTCCACTGCATGGCGTGTGCTGGGTGAGGAACTGGGCAGGGGGTCCCACAGGCCATTGGGGCTGTGTCAGCAGTGAGCTGGCACCCAGCGCAGTGGCCCTGCTTTACAGGAGGACAAAGGGGGAGCAGCACTGCAGAATTTCCAAGGCAGACCCTCTTCTGTCCAGGCACATGCTTGGATGTTGTCCTTCTTCCTGCTCATTCCTCCCCTGATGCTCCAGGGTGTCCATGTGGCCCTGGAGCAGCCAGTGACACTGCTGGGGATACTTTGCACATTCTTACACTGAAAATGGGAATTCAGTAACTGGCCATGGGTTGCAGATATATTTTCCATCAGTTTTGTCCCTGTCCCTGCTGCCAGAGGTGTCCTGTGAGCCCATTGTACACATGTTGGAGGGTGACCAGCTCAGATCATTGCTGCCCACAAAGAAGGGCAGGAGGACCCTTCTGAAAGCACCTGAAGAAAAAAAATATTCTGAAATATTGTAGGTCTACTTCAATAAAAACATCTATTAATATATTTCAAGACCTTCCACGGTTGTTTTCTCCTCCCTCCAGGGTAGTCTAACCCCAGCCATAATTTAGCATCAGGCATGAATATCTTCACTTATTGTACCCATAAAAGAAGAAAATTGGGAATTTGCTCAGACTGCCAGGAATCTGGAATTTGTTGATGAATGGACATTTGGCTGAACATAGCGAATTCCCAGCTAATTGAAAGCAGATAATGAAATAATGCATTCACCTTGAAAAACATAATTTTCTTAATAAATAATTGAAATGGCATTCTTCTGACAGATGAAATAAGAAAAAAAATAATAAATTCAGAATTAATTCCTGTCCTATATATTATAGCATACTTCAGTCATAACTTATGAGGTGATTAAAAACTATTTATCTTCTTTTTTTTTTTNAAATCTTCTTTTTTTTTAAAAAAAAAAAAAAAGCACAGTGCCAGAGAGTGCTTTGGTCTAGAAAATGCAAGGGCCATCCTGTTCAGGGAGTGTGGTTTCAGTCATCCTCAGCCTATGCTTCTGTCTCCAAATATCATACCTAGGGAGAAGAATGCAGAGGCCGGGGGAAAAAAACAACCTTGGGAAAAAGTAGGCTGATATCCGGATCAGAAGTACTTGAATTAGCATTTCTGTAGGTGTTCACCCTTCTTATCTCCTTCTCATGCTTGGGGTGGGCCAGCAACCCTGTTTCACATTGCACTGGTGGGAATCCGTGGCCAGGAGTTACCCTTCAGTCAAGGAGAAATGATTTTCATCTGAAGGGAGGCTGATAGCTGAAAACATGTCAGCTCGAAACACTTGCAGATGATCTGATCACACCCTCCATTTTAAGGAAAAGATTAGCAAAGGATCCAAATAAGAGCATATGGGTCCAAATACCCCAATCTGGGTAGGGCTGTGACTTGGAAACCCTTCTGGATCTAGAAGTAGGTTCCTCCCATATTTATGCAACAGGATAAAATTAAACTGCAGAACTCCAAAGTGTGGAGCTTACAAAATGCAAAGGTGGATTTTGTAAAAATAGTTTTAGTTTGACAGTAATAATTTCTTGTCAGACTGTGGTTTGAGTGGAACACAATGTTCCCAAAGAGACACGAAACCTGACAAGTTTTAATCTGCTAAACTGCAAAACTTGGCTATCCTAATTGGAAGCGTTACTAATCTGGGTTAAGTTTGGAATTATTTTTCAATGAATTTGCAGCAGGTTGTGGTTTTGGGCAAAAGCCATGGAAAACTTGGTAGTTTTTAATTTTTAATGGGAATAAGGGAAAAACCACAGTGATTTTGCTTGAGTTGTGATTTAGAACTTTAGACTTGGTCAAATCGATGGGCTGCGAGGCCATAGGAAATAAAAGAACAAGTTTTGTAAATGTAAACTTCCCCACCAAGTGCAGCAGATCTGCTCACAGAGGTGTTTCCTCTCAGTTCTTGAGTTTTAAGCACAAAGACATGTCCAGCTTCTTCCTAAAATCAGTGGGCCAGAAGTTCTGCAAGGCCACAAAAGGAGCTGACGAGTGTAAAGAGATGGGATGAATGGTTTTGAACCTCTGCCTTCCTTACTGCTAAATGTTCACTGATTTGCAAGACCTTTTCAGTCCTCTGCCTTGAGGAAATTTCTGTGTGGTCAAGACAGAATTAAAAGAACAACTGCTGCAAAGCTTAATGTTGACTAAACATGGTGGTTGCACTAGGTAAGACATCTTATTTTGTTTGTCTGTAAGAGCATCTATCTGGTAAAAGCAAAGAGTAACTCTGGGAATGTTTGAGCGCTCTAAGGTATAGAACAGTGTCTTCCCAGTTGTCTTAGTGGTGAGTCAGTCTGATGGTTGAAAGACTCACTGAAAGAATGTGTCACCACTGCCACTCTATTTACTCAGATTTTTTGGGGGTTAGAGTAGGCCTTAGGGCCTTTTTGAATGACCTTCATTGTAATACAGCCCATGGAACCTACATCAGTTTCTTCAAAGTCAGCTTTAAATTCCCAATATCAGGGTTTTAGAGTACCTTTTTTATTGATTGTTGGGTTTTGTGTGGGTTGTGGGTTTTTTGTTTGTTTGTTTGTTTTAATTTAGGGAATCATCCAGGCTTTATTAGAAACTGATTAATAACAACTATGGTAAGTACTTCTGGCAGTTAATTATTTTCCCCTCTGAAGAACAATGTCCTGTTTCCATCAGAATGAATCTATCCATCATCAGACCATGAGATTTGTTAAACCCTTGTCCAAGAAGTGAAGGACTGTGTCTTTGGGCAAGTTCTGCTGCCTGCAGCCGTAACTCATTAACATCATGTCATCCCTGAGCCTTCCTTTGGACGTGTCACATAAATTGAGCTCTTGAATCTCTCAGAATAAGGCATGTTTTCCTATCCTTAATCAAGTTAGTGTGTTTTTTGTCTGAATCCCCTCCATTTTTTTTTTCTGAACACCAAAACAACTGTAGGAACCATCACACCATTGTGAAACACAGCAGATACCTGCTCTGTAGTGGACCTTGCTTTGCACAGCCAAAAGCTGTCTTGGCCCCTTCAGACCCTGAGCTGAAGTTTGTCTGACTTTCTACCAGGACCTGGAGATCTCTGCAGAATCACCAATCTACTCACTTGGAAAGTCTGGCCTGCCTTGATCTTCCTGATTGTGCTCTGCCACAGTTAAGGAGCAAATGGGCTCTGCCATTCACCAGTCCCTCAGCCTCTCTTTGCCACCAGCAGGGAACAGTTAAACAGTGATGAGCCAAGAGCCCCGCTCATGAAATCGGACAATTCCCCAGAGACTGTTTTATCTGAGGTAAGATAGTCCAGCTGGTAAAACAGTCCAACAGTATCATTTATATCAGCTCTATCACCTTTACTGATTAAACATGTTCATGTTCCAGCATTATAAAATTATTTTGATAGGGTCTGTTTTTGATAAGCTCGGGATAATTTTAATGTAATTCTATTTTCTCCCTGTAATTCTTAAGAGAGTTCCCAAATAACCATTCTATTATTTTGTTCAGATTGGTGTCAGGCTGACAAGTCTATATTTATTCACATCATCCTAGTTACTGTGTTTAAGTGCTGGCACAACTTTATCTTTGCTTCACATCTGTAACTTCTCTAGTGTTCCAAGACTTATTCAAAATCAGCAGCAGGGGTTCAGTGAATATCTTTCCCTTTTGGATGCAAATTATTCAGGAACTGCCAATTAAAAATTTCCAAGTTTAGAAAGCATTGTTATAAAAGAAAGGCTTGTTTTTCTTACATAAGATGCAGTGCATTATCTGGCTTTTTCCCAAACAGAAGTGGGAAACATTTACTCATAATTTTTACTGTTTTGGGTTTATTATTGGCAGTTTTAGCCAATAAACTTTCTTCATTTAGAAACAATCTGGTACCTTTCTAGTGATCCCACTTGTAGCTAACATACTTTTAAAACTCCTACTGACCATGGATGTCTACAGTTGTCCTTTTCTTGCCATGATGCTATCATTTACAGCCTGTAATTCATAGTCATTATCACCAATTTACTCAATTGTTTTGATTAGTGACTTCTCTGCACTTAGGTCTTCAGTACAGGTTCTCAACAGACCAGACATCAGAGAACCCACTCCAGAATGTTTGTTCCCAAGCTGCTAGAACTCTGGAAGCAGGCCAAAACCCATCTCACCAACACTGCAAGTCCTCCTCAGATGGTGCTCAGCTGATCCTCCTGAAATGCCCAATAAAGATTATTGAAACATTCCAGCCATGGGAATCTTCCTACCAGATTTCAGCCATGGTTACCAGGTCAAACTTGTGTTTCAAAAGGAGTAAAAATCGTTCCCAATTCACTTTATGAGCAATTACAGGTTGTTGTTTTTTTTTTTGCTAGACTTTCTGATTTGATGCTAAATGAATGGTTGGATCTTCTCTTGCTTTTCGCCCCTCTGCTCCAGTGAGCCAGGGAGGTTGGTCCCTTCCTGAGAAATGCTCCCCATCCCACCACAGCCCCTGCACCAGGGAACACAACCAGCCAAGCCACAATGTCATGACAGCTGCTCTTGGTATTTTAAAATGGCCAGTGGTGGTTTTGCTTATGAAATAAAGTGTTTAGCTGTTTCTCACGTAACACAGGAGACGGCCTGTCTCAGTGCAGATTGAATTATTATAATGAAGCAATCATCCTTTTACTACAAGTCTACCCAAGTGATAAACAGAAACAATAGCAAATGCAGCTAAAATATTGGCTGGCTCCCTCCAAAAAGTCCCCTCAGGTCTTTACAGAGATGTGGAAAAACAGACTAGGTTTGGCCAATGTTCGGCAATAATTGGGATAAAGAAGGGAAACATGAAGTCATTCTTCTCTGAGTGTCTCATTCATCCTATTTATTAGGATTATCTGGCTGGTTTTTGTGTTGATTCAATGGGAATGTATCACTTCCTAAAATTCTCAACTTTATTTTCTTGTTGATATTCAGTATTGGTTGAAAAACACAGAATAATACAACCTGAAACAAACAGGTTTTAGGAAGCTGGAAGGAAGGTTTTATGTCATAAGTGGAAAATGGCAGGTTTGTCAGGGGTCTCAGTTTTCCTTTCCTGTAACAGGTGCCCACACAGGTGTCTGCAGAGCCTTCAGTTTCAATTAACCATTATTGTTTATTCTCAGCAGCCCCAAACTCAGTGCTGGCCCCGTCAACAGGACTGTCCCAGGAGCAGAGTCCTGCCCATGCTGGGTGAGGTGAGCAGAGAGCAGGTCTAAGCCAGCTCATCATTGTGTGCTGAAAATGTGATTTGATCCTCTTACATTTTGGAGTTTGAGAGACAACAATGGAATTCCCACAGCTCTTCCCTTCCAACTGTCCTGCCAGACTTGGAATGCTCTTCAGCAATTTAGGAAGATATTAGACTTGCAAATCAATTTATTGCTTTGACTTTAGCATTCTCATTAGAGCCCTGGCTGTACATTTGAACTGTTACCCCAGCTCAGTTTACCTTCTTGTAAACTTCACTGATATGTGAAGTGTTGGATGGGTCCTTTCTAAAATATATTGTCCTATTAAAACACATTTAAATAGTCTTGTAAACCCTGGGGATTAACCCCAATGTTTATGGAGAGTTATAGATGCTAATTCTTGCATATTTGTCATTCCAAAGCATGGCCTGGTGGCAAACATTCTTCCTACACCACGGCATTTGCGTCAGTGAGGATTTGTCCATGCTCTGACTCCTTAGGACAGAGAAAAGAAATGGTGGGAAAGTGAGGAACATGGGCATTTACCATCCTAGACAACATTAGCTGGTCATAAAATCTTAGTGCTAGCTCATAGCAGGAGACTGGGAAATAGAAGGATCATCCCCAGAGAATGATTTTGATTAAAAAGATAGTGATAAGAGATGGTCTCACCCTGAAGAAGAAGTGGAATTTTCTCTGTCAGGTTTTTTTTAATATTCCTGTTTCGTGGCACCTTTGTGTGTGATCTCTCCCCATTGTCTTGTAAACCACAGAGTTGGCAGCAGCAACCCCACAAACCTTCAGCTTCCTCACCAGCTGTGGGTGCCTTAATCTGCCCACAACTCATCAGTTTCTTCTCTTCTAGGGATGGAAGATTTTTAACATCTGCAAGCTTCTGTCTGTTGGCCAAATAAGAGGTAAAACAGTGACAGACTCAACTGTTTGGGGTATATGGGTGTAACCAGAGAGAAATATGTCCTGTGTGATCATAACAATATGTGTGTGTATTAGTTTTGTGTTTATATATGCATATATACATATATACATATATAAATACATGTGTGCACACACACACAAAGAGTTTGGCACATATTTGTATGGCCAACACAAATCTGAGCAAATTCAATTTGTCTGAGATAAACCTTTACTATATCTCTATAAAGCTAATCCTGGCAGCTTTTTTTTTGAGGAACAGAAAGCATCTTTTGGGTGATATAATTTCTTTAGGAGACAGCAGATGTATCAATTATGACAATCAGAGGAGTCACAACTAGCTCAAGAATTTAAACCTTATGGATAGATGGGCTTTTTGGGGAGAACTGGTTTGAAAGANCCAAGTGCTACATCTACACAATGATGATGATGATGATGATGATGATGATGATGATGGAGCAAAGGTAACACAGCTCTGACCAAGCACTTTATGAACAGCTGCTGTCCAGAAATGTTGTGAGGGGTACCCACAAAGGGCTCCATTCCTGATGTTGATTATCCCTACCTTCAGGAGAACAGGTCTTTATAGTTTTGATGGTTTTTCTCTTCATACCTAATTTGTTAGATAAAGAGATGCCTTCAGTAAGTCAACTGGACTTATTATCTATTTAATTGGACAGCCTTCTGCATCCCAGTTTTTGGCTGACTACTGTGACTGAGTGAAGTAGATGAAAGTTAATCATACTCAGGCTAGCCAACACAAATCCAATTTTTTTTTTTAATGGAAGAATCTTTTAAGCTCAAATGAAGAGAAAAAGTTCCCTACAACTGGGAAATCAAGAGGCAATTACAAGACAATTAAAGGAAAGGAGCTCATACAATCCTTTGTTCCTACTTGAAAAAGCTGTGTTAATAATTTGTTAAATATTTGTTTGTTTAAAATAATCTGATAAATTTCTTTTTTTCCCCCTTTTTAATGTATTTCCTTGAGAGCTCATTATTTTGAAAACATTCATTAATCAGCAATATTTTCTGGATAACTTTTCAAAAATATTTCTTACTCTCTTGGCCTAGATCAGGCCACATTGTGTAGTAGATACTTACAACGTCTTGGTTGTGTGTTTCATTATGTTTCACGCTTCTGCACTCTGCCTAAGGAAGTGCAGCTCGAAAAATCAGGTTTCTAGTGATCATATCTCTTACCCAGCTATATCTGTGATGTAACACAGAGAAAGGTGCACTCACCTATCTAAAAAAATAGAATGTGCAACATAGATAGTAAAAAAGGGATGCTCCTTTTGGATTTTGGAGCATGCTGGGACCCTGCATAGTAACAGTTAAACCTTTGGAAGCTCTTTCCCTTAATCCCTTTGCTGTGTCCAGCCTCAATAAACAGATATGACTAAGAGAGGGTAGCCTGTGAGCACCAATGCAAACTCCAGCACGCTTTTCTATCTGTTTATTTGGTTGTACTTTACAGTAATTAAGTTCTCCTGTTAACAGGAGAACAGTTGTGTGGGCACTGCATGGAAATTTTACTGATAATGCTTGAATTTCACCTCTTGCCCTTCCTCAACATCTCATTCAGGAAACTTGCCTGGTGTGGGAGCAGCTTCTGTGTCCTGCTAATCCAAGAGCATAGTTCAGAGTGAGAATGAAGCCATAACAAAGACAGCTTGGCCTTAGGATGAGTAAGGAATTTGAGTTTGTTACCTCAAATAGCTAAAACTCTGGAAGCCAAAATGACTTCATCTTGGAGCAGTGTAGAGTTGGATGAAGACAGCTCCTCCATGGACAGGGAAGAGGGAAGGCTCTTCTTCCCAATAGTTTATTAATTTCACGCCTGACTCGGGGTGGGTGATAGCTTCAAATAACAAATCCCGTCACTGCATTTCCTTATGGGAGCAGACTGCAGCAGCTGATCCTTAAGCAGGGTGTGGACCAGGGAGCTGCCTGCCTTTCCCAGGGCTGTGCAGGATCCTTCCAGGCACCACAACTTTGGACCCTGGGGCTGCCAAAACAGAGCCAAGGGTGTGCTGAGTGTGTTGCACCCTGGCTAGGTACAGTCTTTCCACCCAAAGAGAGGAAAGCTATTTAACTGGTAAAGGGATCAGTAACACAAGCCTGGCAAGTTTTGCTGATGTTCTGGGAGTTATAGTGGCCCTCTCAGAGTTTGTGTCTCCACTGTTTCTCTCAGAAGAGTAAATTTAGACCTTTATTTTGCAACATATGTTATGTGCAGGCTCCTTAAGCTCTGCCTGAGCTGGAATTCCTTCCATGGTCACAGCAGGTCTTTGTGCAGGCAAGGGTGGTCATAGAAGTGATTTCAGTCTCACTCCTTGGACATGTCCAGAGGGAGGGGAAAAGCTTCCAGGTTGCTTTGTGGCCTCCCTCTGCAAAGGCCTTGGGATGAGATGTTGAGCAGCAGGAACCAGGCTTTCTGCACTACAGGGAGAACCCAAAACTTCAGGATTTTCCAGTGGCTAACAAATGTACCCTGACTCTCTCTGGTTTCTTTCTTCCTTAGTGGAGAGAGGAGAAGATGTTGCTGATTGGGTCTACAATGAAGATTAATGGGGAGGACACCAGAACACTGAGTGTCTAACAAGCTAAAGCAAACTGTAGCTACTGAGTTTGGTCTGGGTCAATGAGCCCTTGATTGTGCAGCTTCATCAAAGCATGGCATGAGTGCCAGGGCAAACAGTTTGTCGTGGAGACTTGAGAGACACTGCACTCCAGATAACCAGAGGTTCCCTCTCCTCTGCTGTTAGGGAAGGAGCCTCTGGAAGGACATTCAGTCCCATGGCAGAGGGTGGCAAGCAATGCCACTGAGAATTCTGCCTGTCCTTGAGACCACCAGGAGTCAGGAAAGCCAGATGAGATTCCTGTTGGGATCACAGGCTCTTTGTGGAATCCAAGACTGCAGCACCACCAAGGGAATAAGAAGTGTCATCCTTAAATGAAAACAGGCCTCTCTGCCTTTCTGCTTCCAAGGGCCTTGAGGCTACAACACCACCAGAGAGACAACCACCAACTAATTGCTTGCAAGGAAGGGCGTGTATTAATTACTTTCTGTCCCAAGCAATTGCTTGTTGCAATTAATCTGTGGCTCTTTCTCTCCTACTAGAGCATGTGGTGTAGGGCTTTAGCTGGTTGAAATAGGGTGACTTGACTTTAGCATTTGTACCACCTTCAGCCTCCCAGGGCTTGGGTTAGTACTGAACGCCTTAGCCAGGGTGTCTTGGTTTGGAAAGACAGGTGCCTGCCAGCGAAAGCTGGAGCTTCCCTTGGAATGGAGAATATAAACCCCCTCCCTTCAAATTATTATAATTTTGCAATTAAGGACTTTCAGGCAAAGATTTGGGAATAGGAATAACAGTTCTTTACTAGGAATATTAAAAATACAAATGTAGTAAACAAACAAAACAAAACAAAAATCCTAGAAACTCTGACAGAGTCAGAATACAACCTGACACCCTGGTCAGGGTGTTGGGAGCAGTCCAAAATAAGCCCTCCTGCAGTGACAGATGTGGTTCTGTTGGAGCAGAGATGATCCTGTAGAATGGTGTCGTTTTCCTCTGAAGGTCCAGTGGTGGCAAGATGAGTCCAGTCTCCCTCTGGGAATCCAGTGCAGACAGGCTGTGCTGGTGTTCTAAATCCCAGGTTTTATCCAGGGGGGAATACTTGGCTCCTCCCCCTGGGTGGAGCATCTCCCAATGGGATGATGTAATTGTATCAGCCGTGCAGTGAGCCTCGATAGCCCATTAACAGCAGATATCCCCTGGAGAGAGGATGGGTGGTGGAAGAGATAAAAAACACTGCCCCACCAGGTTTTAACAGCTGGCCCATTAGCAGAAGACACCTGCCACTTCCCTCCTGGAGTTATGAGGAATGGGTTATACAATACAAGGGATAAAGAAAAAACCCCTCCCCAACTGGCTTCAACAGATAGCAATAGAGTAGACACTTTTGGTTACATATTGCAACCCAAGACAGAGGGCTGCCCGTGGTTTGCTCTTCACTGGCCCAGAGTCGCTTCTCTGCGTCAGGAACTCCTTTGGATGAGCAGGGCTGGAGGGATGAGTAACTCAGCTTGTCTGGGCTGACCCTTGGATGGTGTTTCCCTGTTTGGATGAGCACAGAGGGAGAAAGAAGGTGCAGATCATGGGAAAGTGGTGAGAACCACCCTCAACGAGCCAATTGCTCAAACTTTCCCCCTTGGACTGTGTCAGGTGCCTCTTTCAAAAACCTTAACTCACACTGTTAGGAGTTTAATTTTAGGTTCTTGCCTCCCACATATGGCTTTTATACTGTGGGAAGCCTTCAGACATATCACACTTAATCACTGGTTATCCTTACTCATTTTCTTGCCATGCTGGATATTTGTTTTTAATCAAGAACAACTTTTCTGTGTCATGCATTCATCCAGCTAAATGATAATGTGCAGTTCTGCTCTGAGAAGCCATTATGTCGTGCTGCACCATTTCAAAGCAGGGCATGCTGAGTTGGATAACAATATGGCTTTTTCTTCTGCCACCCTGGGGCAGCTGGCACAATTCTGAGGCAATAAAATAATTATTTCTTATTTTTTGCCTTGTCCGAAGAAATAGAACATAAATTTCCTATTTCTGGCTAGCTGGGTGGCATTTTGGGAAGGTAGGACTTATCCTAGGAGTAAGGCCAGAAAGATTCCTCTTTGAGTGGCACTGTCTGTCTACTAATTAGAAAAACCACAGTGAGTGAAAGCTTGGCCCTTCAGAAGACAGCAAGAGCTTTGCTGCAGACTTCCAGAAACCCAGGATTAAACTCACCTATTTTTAACTCTAATATAGCAAATTTTGCATCCAATACATCTGACATGTTTCTCATTGAATTTACTAGCCCAAGTGGGACAGTTGGTCTGAGAGAGAATGAACTCAGGGCCACAAATATATTCCACTGGGAAGCCAATGATTTCATACCACAGCAGACGTTGCCAAGGCAGAAGTATGTGGAAGACAAATGCAGTTTTAGCTCTGTAAACCTCGGAATTAAATTGGAGGAAGAACTGGATTAAAGGAAAATACACTCTTGTGTCCTATAAAGCCATTGAAATCATGATGAAGAGAAAGGAAAATGCTTGTCCACAATATGTATAAATACAAACATGAATTTTCAGGGTGTTAGGGGAAATAAATTCTATGGAAACAGCTTTGTAAAAAGATAAGGAAAAGAGATATTTGTTTTGTTTCGTTGTTTTTTTTTTTTTTTTTTTGTTTTTTGGTTTTTTTTTTTTTTTTTTTGTTCAGCCATCACATTTTAAGCTGCTTCTCTACTTCCACTGGCTATTTCCAGGAATGTGAGTTGTTTGGGAATACCTGACACACACATCACATATTTTTCATGCCAGAATCACCAGTAGGAGATGTCATTATTTTGTTGTGAATTCATTTCTATCTGTCGGTGAAAGAGATGAGCGGATGAATCTCTGTTCCCAGCAGAGCACCCTGGGTGGGATGGACATCCTGTACACACGCCAGCACTTTAAAACTGCTTATCTTTTATCTTTTTTGCCTACAAAATACCATATAAAATGCATGTTATGGAGAGATCAAGGGTTGGGTGAGACACAACCATATCTAATTACTCTTAGACCCTTCTCTCACAGACACCACCCTCCAAGCCTCAGCTTTTAACATCAGCCTTGCTGTGGTTTATAAAGAGTTTATTTTTTCTGAGTGGCCAAGTTTTACAGCACCTGCACCAGTGTTGGGCAGTTCCTTCTCTGCTGTGGGAGCACCAGCTTAGACATGAGTGGCCAGGAGGGCAAAGCTGGGGTGACACTGCTGTGGGCAGGGGAGGACAGGGGACATGGGGGCTGCTGCTCCACTCAGCCATAGGTACAAGGACAAGTTTTAGCTGATCTGTGTGTGCTTGGGACAGCAAAGCCCTGGCCTGAGGCTTTTTATTTCCTTGGGGCTCAAAGCCTCGGCACTGCCTCAGTTCTCATGTGGTTGCTGGAGCTGACAAATCAAAAAAATCGCCCACATCTTGCATTCCTGGAAGGTGCTGCATCCGTGGGACAGCTGGGAAAGTGGTGGCATTACAAAAACCAGAGTGACCACAGGGCAGCTCTAAGGGAAGAGATGCTCAGTCGGATGGACTGCTCTTCACTGGGCCAGAAATGCTCCCCTGCTGAAGAGATATCCCAGTGTCAATTCAATCTGTCTCCTGTTCTGGTGACAGTTTTGATTTTGGTTTCTGTCAGTGCTCACGTAAGTCAGTGAGTACTTCTTTATGGAAATAACCATTAAGGACTCAAACCATCTGGCAGTTCACAGGCATATGTAAATGACAAATAAAAAAAAAATCCATATTACCATCAAAACTTCTAGAACAAAGATGAGACCTGATTTTTTTTCAGATAGAGACAGAAAGCACAACTTTAGACTTTGATCTTCTTATACATCATTAGTTAAAGCAACTATAATCCTAGGTTAAAATAAAATGTCCTTCTCAAGTCCTCTTTAAGTTACTCTTACTTTTCAGTCAGGTACCAAAGAAGCAAAACTAAGCAAAGCAGCTCATAAATCCAAAAGCTTTTTCCATCTTACTAAAGTTTTGTGCCAGAATTTATTTCATAGATAAATGTACGCACATGGTCTGTCTGAAATACCCACAACTGCTAGAAAACAGAGAGGCTTTGAAGGATTAAAACAAAGCATGGGACCAGCAAATAAAAATTGGATAATTAGGGGTTTTTTTCATTAATTGACAGTGCTGAAAGAATTAAGCAACCATTTGTTTCAGGTTGCCCCAAAATGAGAATATTCAAAGTGTTTTAGGTGAACCAAAGAGTGAAAAAAAAAGTGACTGGAAAAAAAGACTTTTTGTGCCTGAAATCAAACATTCCAAGTACTTAACTGAAACTGGAACTGTGTTTTCAAACATAAAGCAAAGCATTTCATCCTTAAAATATGAACACTTAATGATTTTTTTTCACTTTGTTGGGCTTTTTTCGGGTCTTATTTATCTGACCAGTCCAAGAAAATAATGGGCATAAATTAGAACTTATTCTTGTCAATCTGTGCCAGCATTTTCCAGGAAAAAAATCTATAGCTGTAAACAACATTCCTCTGGCCAACCAGAAACCAGGATTCTACCTGCTTCTAATTTGTATGACAAGTGTGATTCACCAATGACATGCAATTGTTTGGAAATCATCATAAATTCTCAGCCTTACATCAGACCTCTAGTTTTTCATCCTCCTACAGTAATATTGTACTGAAGACAGATGACATTGGTCTCTGCTACGTCCTTGGGAGATTGTTTTCCCCTGAACTCCATCTCCCATGCAGTTATGTAAATCATTAATGCCTGGCATGATTTAGTTTACAGACCTCCAGTGAACAAGTTCTTGAATGTTGAAATCAATCAGCATTTTTTAATGCTGGGAAATCTTCCATTTCAAAATCCGTCCTCATTTAAAGTTCTATATTTGACAGATTTTACCACCCAGTCCTGAGGTTACACAGAAAGCTTTTGAAAATGCGTTGTGCGTGTTATTTTACACGCTGATGTTTTATGTGCAGCACATATTCCAAGTTATTTTCTGTGCAAAGACCTGTGGTAACGCTGCATTGACTTCAGTAACGTTACCTTAGGCCAATGTCCGTGGCTGTTGAAGAGCCAGAGCTTCCCTATCTGTGACAGCTGCCTTGCATTTGAGAGCCAGTGTGGAAAGAGAAGGTTCATATAACGGAGAATGAAGATATCTACCAACTTTGTTACTCTTTATGACATATTGACACACATCAGAGGGGACAGAGCCTCAGTTTCGGAATATTGGCTCCCGATATTGAGCAATTTTTTGTTCTGTGTTTCTTCTGTGCATTATACTGTGAAGTGCAAAATGTAATACAACAAAGCAAACCCACTGAGCCTGGAGCAACTGCAGTTTCATAACCCAGAATATGAACACAGTGGGATGTTCCCAGGACTGTCAAAGCAGCTGTCCAGACTCGCAGTTCCTGGTGAGTTAAAGGCTGCACCTCAATCAGTGGAAATGAGGGCTTTGAGAGAGGGCTTTGGAAATGAGGATAATGGAAATGAGGAGTTTGTGAGAGTCAGAATTTGTGTAAATTAGAGTAACTGAGGCTTCTCTGTTTTCTTCATTTGATCCCTACCTTCCATGGATACGTGTGCTCAAGCTGAAGAGTATTCCTCGGACTAGGAAGCCCACAATGCTTTTTGTTTCTTGGAATTGTCTCACAGGACGATCTCCCTGGACAAAGGGGAGGAGGATTTTCAAAGGGTTGCTCAAAAATCCTTTCTTTGCTGGAGACTGTGTACAACCCCAGGAAACAAACTCAGGGGAGGGCTGGGAAAAGCAGCAGGCATTGAAAGCACTGTCACATGCTTCTGTTCTCAGAAAGCCTGGCTGTATACACTGCTTGCTCCCTAGGAGGAAGAAGCCATGGGGGTGAGGCCAGGGAGGGTATCTTTCAGTTCCCTGAAGAAACAAATTTCCCCTGCCCTTCTCCAAGTTGGAATGGGCTCCCTCAGGAGAATCCAAAGGGATACACAGTCCCAGAAGGTGTGCTAGCAGTAAAATACAAGGCTTTGCACAACTTAGCAGACGTGCATTAAATCATGTCCTTTGATGGGAAAGACATTTCTACCCTGGGTAGGATGACAATGCTGCAGATTTACTGCTCGGTTGGGGAGGGTTCATGGAAAGCCCTGAGTATTCTGGTATGAGCTGTGCTGGGGAGGTGGGGAAGGTTTACATCTGCCTAGGGCTGGACCACTGTCAGAGGCTAGTGGAACCCTCTATTGTGATCCAATCCTGCACTACAGAGGACAGCTACTCAGAAAATTAGTCTGAAAACAGCAAGTTAATGAAAAATCCAGAAATCAATTAAAAAATCCCTCTTCAGTTCCAGAATTGGTCTTGAATCATTTATCACAAATCTTCTTTCACCAGGAGATGTATATGGGTGGGGGAAGACTGAAGGGCAGTGTAAAAGCAGCCAAGGTGCAGCTTGTGAGTAAGAAAATCCCTGGACATGTTGGCCTGTACATTGCATCACCAGCCAAATAGTAACACCATGCTCGTATTATCATGATCTGCAAAGCCAACAAAGTTCATGGCCACATCATGACTGTTCAAAAAAGACCCAGACAGAGAGGGCTGTCATGTGAAACACAGAAAAGGTGAGTGAGATTTCGGTGTTCCAAAGGCAAGCAAGTCTGATTTTGGCAATTGCCAGAGACATATGTGATCTGGCCCTCAGCCTCCCACCCCAGAGTGAGTGGTACTTGGCAGAGATAACCCCAGACTGTACTGCTGGGAGGGAGATACCCTGCCCTCACCCTCCAGACTGATGTCTGTTCATAGGAAGACAGTCCTGCACAAGAGCAGTAACCTCAAACTCTCTCAGCTGACTGGTTCACTCTTTTCATGGAGTTATTCACCTGCAGATGTCCTTTGCTTCAATAATCAGAAATTATTTGCTGTTTTTTTCTTTGTTGGTTTTTCAGTGGTGGTGGTTTGGTTTGGTTTTCAGTTTTTGGGAGTTTGGGGGATTTTTTGGGGGTTTTTTTGTTTTTGTTTTGTATTTTGGTTGGTTTTTGTTGGTGGTGGTGGTATTTTTGGTTTTTTTTGGTTTTGAGACTTTTGTTTTGTTTGTTGATTTGTTGGTTGGTATGTTTTTTGTTTGTTTTTGTTGTGTTTTGGGAGTTTTTTTTGTGGGAAAGTGTCCTTGCTGCACTGCTGCCCAGCCTGCCCAGAGTGCCATGTGGCAGAAAACAGACTGACAGCAGGGTCCTGTCTCTCCCACCCTGCATGCCCAAAGCCCATCATGGCATCCTCAGGGGCTCAGCATTTCAAGGAAGTCATACATTGAAATGTACAGCATGGGACTCGATCCCCTTTGCTCCTTCCACCAGAGGTATCAGCTCAGGCCAGGGTTTCACAGAAGGTGGTAGCTCTGGTGGGTTTGGATCTTGATCAGGAAGAGGGTGGGACTGCAAAGCAATGCCCTGGAAGGTCAGCAAGCCCCAGTGTATCTGACTTGTCCTTGGCAGCTTGTTTGTTCCCCAGCATTTTGGACCAGTTCCCCACTTCTGTGCCTGGTGTCTCTCACAGATCACCAGTGTAGCTGCCCCACGCCAGCAACCCCATGAATTTCCTCATTTAATATTGTTCTGTGTATTATTTATGACAAAACCCTTTTTTTCAGCCTAAACAAATTACTCCTTCATCCTTCCCCCATCAATAATGCATTTCAGTCCCTCACAGCTCCTCTTGCTCCTCTTCCCTATATGTTCCCATCTGCCCAAATCCTCTGCAGACCCTGGTCTGGGCACAGGACTGCACCTCAGGGCTCTTCAAAGCAGTGCAGAGTGGAGCAATTGTTTACAGCACTTACTGGCATGTCCCAGAATGACATTTGCCTTTTTCCCAACAATATCACATTGTCAATTCATGCTCAATCCCCGCTTTTCTCTGGCACCCAGACTGGTTTGTGCAGCAGCCCAGTCCATCTGCCCAGCTTGGCCTTCTTCTGGGCACCTGAGTTTTCCTTCCTGCATGCTGCCCTCTCACTGCGTGTCACCCTGCTGATTTTAGATCCATTTTATTTTGTTTTACCAGGTCTGCTTTGAATTCCAGTTTTATCTCTGAAAGTGTTCCTCAGACCTCTCCAGCCTCACGCTGTTGGAAATTTTTCTGAAGCCAAGATATACCACATCCACAGCATACCCTTACCCACCAGCCCTGAAACCCTGCCAGAGAAGGAAATTCACTTGGTTTGACACAATTTGCTCTTCCCAAATTCACACTGGCTGTTTTCCTTCCGTTTATGCTCTCAGAGTCACTAACTGACTGTCAGTAATTCAGCTGAGTATTTTTCGTGGTGTTGAGCTTCCACTGCCTGCTTTATCATTGTCCATGTGGACTTTCTCTTCCTTTCTAAAGCCAGCTACAGTGCTTTTCCCCTTGGTTAGTGAATCCCACATCTCAAAACTGATTCATACCTGACTTTTTGGAAGCACTCCTCTTGGGATTGCCAGGAGTGCTGGCAATACTCAAGGGGTACATGGCCAGTCCTGTAGATAGATCAACATGCCCTTATTAACCAACTTTGAATGAGCTGTGTGTTCCCAAAAACCAGTTTGCTGCTGTCCAAAACACTCCAAAAATGATGTCATAGGAAGAAAGGCTACTGCAAATTAGTCAAGCCAAAAGCTTCTGTATAATTGTGTGAACTGAATTTGTCCCACAAGAGGTGGGTCTCTGGGTACAGGTCTGGGAGTGATCCCTGAGCTGACCAACAGAATCACCGTCAGTCTTGCAGTGCTTTTTGAAAGTCTCATAGGAAGACAGCTCAAAAAGTCCCCCCCCAAAACAACAACAAAAAACCCACTAACCACAAAAGTGCAACATCCTCTCATTCTCCTCTGTCTTGAAGAATTTTCTGTTGGAGTTCTCCCCATTCCTTTGAGATTCACCCCTGAGTTTTCTGTATTTGGGAATGACGTAACTTCCTTAATCTTAGCCTGGTCCCCCAGCCACCTAATCCTGTGCTACTTGCACCTACCCACATGACTTAAATCCCCATGCAATACCTTTCACAGGCACCTTCTTTAAAGATAAACATATGTTACAATAACAGTAAAATAACACATTACTCTCGCAGCCCTTTGCACTCGTTAACACTCATCTGGATCTATGCAACCTCAGTTTTACGTTTATAATTTTATTTCCATAAATTTTAAATCCCTACCTGGACCGTGGGATTTAATCACTGGTAACTAATGGCTTTCTTTATGAATCTTATTGTTGGTGTACTTCAGTGTAGTGGAGAGTACAAAGTGTAAGAGAAAATTTCTTTCCTGGGGACCATATGGTAAAAGAATAAAGCTCTGACTTAATGCCCTTGCTTTGCAGAGTAGCACAGTCAACAAACCCCTATTAGATCACGGGATAAATATCCACAAGTTCCAGAGTATTGTTTCAGCCTGTTGCTATAGTAATTTGAAATTTTGTTCTATGAGCCATATAAAAAAGGGGATGAAACGACACATTAGTATTTAATTATTCCCAAATTTGCTATGCTGGTACCACTCAAACCAGAAACACCTGCATTTAAAAGAAAAGTGGGATGTGGGCATTTCTAGGCCAAATTGCTCTGTGTAGGCTTTCATCCTGGAAATTATTTATTTGTATTAATGGAGAAGAGCAGGCTTTTCCCTGCTCTTTAAGCCAATGATTTAAGGTTCACAACTCCAAACCAGGTGACACTGCCTATTTTTGGAGCCACATGAGTTTATAATTTCATGTGAAGGATGAGTGCTTTTTTGGGCAGTCACAGAAGGGCGAGAGGTCATGTAGTGAGCTTTCCTGAGCAGAGAGTGCAGAGGCACACAGGGACAGTGCAGGAAGGCATGTATCATCCATAATGCATGGACTGCCCCTGAGCGGGCTTTCTGTGGTGTGAAAAGATGCTGTGAGGGCATCAGGGTACAGCAGAGACAAAGGTCAGGAACCAGGGCAAGCCTGCAGGGAGCAGATCAATTGTAGGATGTGACATGGGATCAAGTGGCTCTTATCCAAGTTACTTCTTCATAGCTGTAGCAACTGTGTGATGCTTGTGTCCCTTAGCAGGACCTGGCAAACTGACCAGTAATATTTTTAACTTATGCATTTCCTTCCAAACCCATAGTAAATCACAGTGGAATCTTCTGAGATTGCTTCAGTCCCCTCCTGCTCATACAAGTTACTACAAAGTGTGTGTAATTTGATAAGAACTTTTCATTGCATTTTCTCTGAAGTAGGCAATATTCTTTTTCCCTTCTGTATTTTAACTGCTACCTTTATAAAAGGTTAGAGGTGTCCTGCTAGGTTGTTTCTAAGGATTTTGTAGTTGTCTTTTCTTAACATACAGCTGCACTTTATCTCAGCATTTTGTAATGCCAAGGCTCTGGAAGGGAAAGGAAAGTGCTTTTCAGTCTGTGGTACTCAACATGTTGTGCTGGTCTGTGGATAGATGAAAAAAGGCAACAGATGGGTGGTCTGTGAATAGATAAAAAAAGTAAGAAAATCAAAGCATGCCCTTACACATCTGACAAACAAATAAACTGGGGGTGGGGGTGAAGGGAAACAGATTTTACACTGAAGATCAGCTGCATTTGTCTGTAGAGGAAAAGCAAACTGGCAGCTCTGCACAAGCTGTCCTTGCCCTCTTTTTTGCAAGATAATGCACATTTTTTGGCATTAGGAATGCTGAGCAGCACTGTTGAGCAGTATGGGGCACACAGCTGCATAGAGTTTTGGAGACTGCAACACCACCATGTGAAATAAGGTAAGTGTCTAAATGTGTGGGGATAGTGCAATTGCTGTTGTGCCTTTGATTTGGCACCACACTGCAAATTATTAAATAGATGTCTGTCTGCTCTGGAGGTGCTGCATAAGGGCTTTTGATGCCCAACACTTGTAGAAGTGAGCTTCATCAGCTTGTGCTAGACAGGATTTGTCACTGGTGAGTTTTGGTACACTGGGCATACCACCTGCCCCTATGACATTCTCCAAAGCCAACCAACCCTGGAAGGGTTAAATCTTTCCAGTGCCTGGGTCCAGCCTTTCTCCAAGGAGCAGCATTTCCCCCTTCAGAAACAGGCAGCTGGCACCCTGCCCACAGCTTGTTTGTCAGAAAAGGGGATCCTTTCTTTGCTGAGGGCATGGCCCAGGAGTGGTGAGTGAGCCCAGCCTGGGCTGGCACTGCCCTGCCTGCCTGGGCTGCAGCGAGGTTCTCACGGCTCTGGGGACTCACTGCTGCCTGGTGACAGCTCTGGAGATCCACTGGATGACTTTTTTTATTCCTTTTCTTTCTTTTTTTCTTCGTTGCAGTCCTCCTGACTGTTGCAAATCCAGTCATGTCTCTCTAAACCCGATTTTTCTCAAGGAAGGGTTTTGTCCTGTCCTGTGCACTGGTCTTGACATGCACCCAGAAATGAGGAAGTGGAAGGAAAAGGGAGAAAACACTCTGATCTCACCCTGAGGACTTGTGATGAAGACCCCTGAGGTCTTCCCTACAAAGCTGAATTTCATTCAATATGGGCGAAGAGAACTCAGATGATCTTATTTTTATCTGCAATTCATTTATAAAGTGCCACGTTTCAATTGAAAGGTTTGGGACCAGTTTTTAAATGATCTGCCCTGAAGCACTGCTTGGGCTGCTGCCAAACGTAGCAGATTTTCTGGGAGAAAGAGGGCACAATCTGTATTTAGAATAAGACAGTGAACTACCCAGCTGAGGCTTACCTGGCTGAGGCCTGACCCTGAGGCTTGGCCTGGAGGCCCTGAGGCCTTGAAGCTGTTGCACAGTTAAAATTACTTGTGGCACAGCAGAAATTAGATGTTAAGGTATTATTGTTAGATAGTGGGTTTTCTAGAGGTCACTGAGAGCAATTATTAGTGGTCACGCTTTAGCCACCTTAAGAATAAGTTAAACAGTGTGTGTTTGCATTTTTCTCTGTGCTGTAAGCCAATGAAAGTGTCACCTTAACTGTAAACTATATAGAACTCTATATAACTTGCCATTTTAAGCAGAACAAACGGAGAATGTGTGATTAACCATATTGGTCGGACCTGCGTTGCTCTCGGCTCAACCTCTCATTATTTTGGGGAGTTTCCTTGTTTCAGCCAAACTCACTGGCTCTGTGATGGGGCCAAAAAATGCTCTTGTGCACACATTAGCTTCCATAAATGCAGGGCTCCACACACAGCACTCATCTGGATCCTGGCACAAAGTTTATAAATGTTCAAAAAGTGGCAATCTAGGTGTTCTTCTGCACAAGTAAGTTGTCTGGGCAGTAGTAGATGCTACTGCAGCCTGGAACTGAGGAAATTTGTGTCTCTCTGCCTCCTTTTTCCACAGGAAGCAAGAGCCAACAATTCCATGTAGCATCACCTGCAATGTCCAGCCCCATGCACTCTTGGCCACCTCTCCTGCAAAACACATCCAGGGAGTTTTCCTGTAGCTACACCTGGTGATGTGCAAATTTATCCACTTGCCTACACCACACAGCCGCCCTGAAGCTCTCCATGGTTGCACAGGAGCTGTCTCTGAACCCTCCACAGAAATGCCCAAGGTACATAACCTATCCATAGCCATTTTTAAGAGCTGCCTGTGATTTTTTGTGACAATGTGAACTTTATGGGTTAAAGTCTCTGTTGGCATAAAACAAGTGAGTGTGGAGGACCTGGCTAACCAAAATTAGTTGTGCACATCAAAGGACTTAGACCACTGAGGACAGTTGTGGTTTTTCTCTCACTCAGCACAAGTTGGACAGAGTTCAGGTCTGCTTTGTTCTACTGAATGCTGTTGCCCCCTTGAAGCTTAAAGCTTCAAGTGTCAGCACTCTTGGCTGTAAGGAGGGATCTGTTGGGGATGAAACCACCTGCTCAGTGTTTTTTGCTGACAAAACTAAAGTGTAAGACCCCTTATTTTGGACCCACAATCCCTGTGCTTCCCTTGCAGTTTGTTAAATCTGGCAAAGAGAAGCACTGCAGGTCTTCATCTCTCCAAGGGTGAGAGTTGATTTTTTCTCGTAAGTCCAACAAGATTTTTTTTCATCTCCAGAAAACCAGAGGTTGTTATAGCTGCAAATTTTGGTTATGGGAAAAAGAAGAAGATTGTTCACTCAAAATCAGCAGTCTGGGCAGGTAGAGTTCTGTGGCAGCACTTTGCAGATGCCACTGGCAGCATCAGTGAGAATTGGCAGAAAATCTGGACCATTTTGTGAAGCAGTAGCTTGAATATGGAGCAAGAAAAGCAATATTGAAACTGTGCTTTATGAATGAGAGGAAAATATGCTCTAAAAAAGTGCTCCAAAAAAAAAAAGTATGAATTAAGTAACTAAGAGGACAGTTCACCTAAGCCCCACAGGAAAAGAAAAATATTTGGACACCCTTAGCATACCCAAAGAAGTCTTGCAGGTGCTAGTATTCTTCAGATATAACCTATTGTGTTGTTGTTCCTGTTAGCATGAAATCTTTATAATGCAGGTTTACTCTATGCAGTGCCTCTGTAGGGAACTGTAACTCTACATATGATATCTGTGGGTTTAGGGAGGGAACAGAAGCAGGCAGCTGTAATTGTCCTCTAGAGAAAAGGCTCTTGAAAGTGAAAAGTGATCCTGTAAAACAGAGATGCTCTGTAATAACTACGAGATGTTGGCAAGTCTAAGCATTGGACAGGGCTGGAGGCAGGTATGCATAAGCAAACATGAAAACAGATATGGAAAACCAGATAATATTTATTTTGCTTAATCCTTGGTAGGGGCACATTCCTGAAAGTAACTAGAGCACCGGGGCTCACGTGCATTTCAGGAAAGCTGTTTCTGCAGCAGAGACTGTGCCAAAGAGGCAGACAGCCTCGGGATTACAGCTGGCCTGTCACTGCATGGGAAACACGGGCACGGTGGGAAGAGCAACCACTGCCATGGGTGCCACAGGGCACAGCCAGTGAGCCAAATGCCTGGAGGAGGGATGAGGTTCCCTGTGGCACAGGGGGTGGGAGCAGGGAGTTTGTCCCAGCTCTCAGAGTCACAATTTGCTTTCTGTCCTGAACTTTGTTTGTTAAGATGTCTATCAACTTCTACCTGATTGGAGTGTTTCATTTCTCACACAAGACAAGCCAGTGGGCACAAGAAGCACCTGGACTGTGGCCTAAGGAAGAAGGTGTGTGGCACTCGTGTGACATGTCCCCAGCAGTATTCCTTGGACACCTCATCATGGGGTGAAGGGCTCAAGGGCATTGTGAAATCTTCCATTAGACCAGCAGAAATACAAAAAAAACCCCCCAAAATCTGACAGTTGTATTGGTGGACACGTAGCTCTCACCTCATGACTCAGAAACCAGTAGCAGCGTCTTCCAAACAGGAAGCCAAAAGACAGGTGAGAGACAACAACTCTTTGTTCAACACAGTTGTGCCAGATGACCAGTCAGCTTGAGAGAAGAAGGGTGGTTACAGTCTGTGAGCAGATGAGGTTTTAGCAAGAGGAAGTTGATAACATGTTCATTTCTTCAGAGAAAAGCAGAGAGAAATATGCTGGCAGGCAGCCCATGTGGAATGAGCTTCATTCAGCCAGACAGAAGGAAGATCAAAGTAGACCTTAAGTATGTGGACTTTGTTGGGTCCGTAATTTCTTTCTCTTTTTCACTCTAGTAGACTTGAGCATTTCCCTTTCCAGAGTTCCCTTTTGGAGTTGTATCAGAAGCCAGTTTTCAGGATGGTGCTTTGAGACATCAGTGGGAACAGTTAATGAAAAATATCCTCTAAATGGTAATTGGGTGCTCTGGTCCTTTATTGATTGTCCAGCAAACTTCACTCCAGCACATACATGTTGTCCAACTGCCTAGTTTCCATCAGTCCTGTAGTGCACAGGTGTGGTGTGTGTCAGGTTTCATGGGGAGCATGTGAAGGCTCCCTGGATTACAGTGGGGCTGCTTGGAGGGCTGTCATGGCAGTGGCCGCAGAAATGGGTTTATAGACTATTTATTTTCTGCTTATTGCTGTTCTTTTTTTTGAGGACGGGTTTGTTTTGTTTTGCTTCTGGTTATTAGTTTGTTGAGGGTGGCAGTTATTTAAAAGTTAGAAAGTAAGATGCTGGGGAAATTTCTCTCAGAACACATGGCATTCTAATGCTGACTGTAGTTACTTGATGATTTTCCATTTGGATCCCATTAGGGTTTAGTATGTGAAACCTGAGGGGTAGAGGCAGTCAGTTGGCTTGGATTTCTGAAGCAAGCTTCTGGTTCCACATAGAATAAGCTGAGTTGGAAGAGACCCATCAGAATCATTGAGTCCAGCTCCTGGCCCAGCACAGGACACCCCAGGAGTCACGCCATGTTCCTGGGAGTTATCCAAACACTCTGAGTTCTCTCAGGCTTGGTGCTGTGACCGCTGCCCTGAGGAGCCTGTTCCAGTGATCAACCACCCTCTGGGTGAAAAACTTTTTCCTGATATCCAATCTTAACCTCCCCTGACTCAGATCCATGCTATTTCCTTGAGTCCTGTCACCAGAGAGAGGAGATCAGTGCCTGCCCCTCTGTGTCCCCTTGTGAGGAGGCTGAGGACACAATGAAGTCACTGTAAGGTAAGGGCAGTTCTTTGATAAGGCAAAGCCCAGTTTTACACCAGCAAAGCAAATGCCATCATTGCTCTCGTCCAAGTCACTGGTGGTTCCTGAGAGTCTCCTTTAAGGCACAGCAGTGTGATATCTTTTGAATATATTTGGTTGCAAGTTCAGTGGCAATATGTGTGTTGATCTGCAGGCATGCTTGTGCATGGAAGATTTAGGGTCTCACTTCACTAATGATAGTGCCCCTGAAGTTGAGAGAGGTGTAAGAACATTTCAGAGACAGCTTGATGGCATTGTTGATGACTGAACTTGTGATGGGAACTGAAAATAAAATACAGGCTTCCAATCCAGATGGTGAGCATGTGATTTCTAAATGTTGGTTAAAGCATAGGCTTGGTGACATAGTTATTTAAAAAGAAAAATCTTCCGTGAAGTTGGTTTATAAAGAAGTTGGACTGTTTTGGGGTAACCTGTGTTCCTGTGGCCTAAATTGGGNAAGAAAAAAAGAAAAAAAAGAAAAAAAAAGGATGGAGTCAGAGATGCAGTGGGTGAGTTTGAACTGGGAATCTGTGAGCACATTTTATTTTGTAGGTTCTTAAGAGAAGCTGCAACACTCTTATTGGGGATGTAGTTGCACAGGCAGTCCTTGACTGTGGCAGCATGAATGGAGCTAATTTAGGGTAAAAAATATTTCATTTTACACAGACCACAGGAAAAATCCTCAGTTTTCTGAATGAGGAAGGGCTGAAGATGATTTTTCTTCCTTTTTCATCAGGAAATCTGGAAGCAGTTGATCTGCCAGAGTTGGGGAAGGAGAGCAGGATTTTTTCATTGGCTCAGGAGAGCAAAAGCACTGAATTTAGGACTGTTGTCTCAGTGGAACCTTTGTGAGCTTCAGGGCTTCCCAAACTCTGCAGCCAGGCAGCCTCTGCCAGCAGCCAGGCTCCTGATGGCCAGAGCTACGTGTGCATGCATGCAAAGAGCTCCTGAGCCCCCACGGCTCCCCCTCTTCATTCAAATCCTCCCACCGAGGAAGAGGTTGCTGCACGGCTGAGGAGTTGCTCAGGCAGGGAGCTCAGGGGATGTACTGGGATTTTCAGTCATGTTATTCTGACTTGGGGAGCTGTTTGTCCTCTTTCAGTATTCCAGGCAGCCAGCCTGAAAAGAAGTCCTTGATCCTGCGCTGCAGGCCAATCGTGTTCACAAAGATCTCTTTGTTACACCCGTGTCTGTGGCATTGTTCCTCTCCAACAAAATTCCCCTGCCAAAGCCCTGATGTGCTTGGCTCTGAAAGTGCCAGGCTGGTAACGCAAAGGGAGAATTCCTGCTCATTCACCCCGTCCTGCCTCCTGCATCCTTCTGCCCTGCAGCTTTCTGCTTTCTCGGGCTATGATGGGTGGGAGAATACAGGCAAGACATGCTGATTAATCCTCCTTGCAGGCCCCACATTATCAAGCGTGCAATGGTCCTGCTCTGCAGTCAGGTTATAGAGCCATAGGATCATTAAGGTTGGAAGACACCTCTAGGATCACGAAGTCCAGCTGTCAACCTAGAACCACCACCATGTTCACCACTAAACCATGTCCTCAAGTGTCATATCCATACACGTTTGGAGTACTTCCAGTGATTCTACCTCTTTCCCTGGGCAGCCTGTTCCAATGCCTGACAACACTTCCTGTGGAGAAAGTTTTCATAACATCTAACAAAACCTCCCCCAGTGCAACTTGATGCCTCCTTTCAGGTAGCAGAGCACATTAAGGTCTCCCCTCAGCCTCTAGGTTTGCCCTCTGTCAGAGCCAGCACCTGGTTTCTGAGCAGATGATGGTAAATGGGTTTTCAGAACCTGCTGGGGAACGGGAGCATTGAGCTCTGCATTCCACAGGGGGTTTTAATGCCCACGTGGAGGGATCCTTGGAGTGTGTGTACAAACCACAGTGCCAGATATCTGGGAGCACTTGACAGATTTTTAATCTGATGCAGCCATTTCTGTCCCCTGGGGCAGGACACACAGTCAGGATAATGGGCTCTGCAATCCCAGAACAGCCAAAGGCTGTACCCTGAGGTCCTGTTACTGGAAGCTTTACCTGGATTGCTAAGCAATATTTCTTTTCTAGTCAGCTTGCCCTGTACTTCTTCAAGTATTCACTAATACACTTTTCACTACCTTAGAGGAAAATCCGGAGCCTTTTCCAATCAGTGTTTCCATGCAAAGTGACTTGTATCTCATAACAGGAGGTGTAATAGGGAGGGAACACAGGTAGGGAACAGTAAAGACCCTCACTCTTTTCTCCTCTCTGTCTCTGCACTGAAAGGTCCCTCTAAGGCATCCCTCTGCCCCTGGCAAACACCAGTCATGCACCTGTGAGCCAGATGTAAACAGCTGCATGGTAGGTGTCGTTTGTGATCCAGACTTAATGCAAACCATGCTAAGGGTTGGTTAAAAATGGCACAAAAAAAAAAAAAAGGCAAAATGCATAGCACCGGTAAACAGCACCTCTTATTTCACCTTTCCTTTTATCTTATTTGCTTTCATATCTGTGGTATGGAAGATACTCTTGTGTGGTGGACAAATAGCAGTTGAATTTCATTAGTCTGGCCTGAGTGTATTAAATTGCTTAAATAAACACTTAAGCAATATGCACAGTCTAAACATTTGTTTAAGTTCTTACCTGAGCAGGGATACTTCACTGCTATTACTTACCTGCACCAATCCCTGTGACTGCCTGGCAGGCTGGCTAGTTCTCTCTTTGATATTTCACTTGGTGCATGTAAAATTTCCTAATCCAAG
Organism: Cyanoderma ruficeps; assembly: GCA_008694505.1. Classification (NCBI taxonomy): domain Eukaryota; kingdom Metazoa; phylum Chordata; class Aves; order Passeriformes; family Timaliidae; genus Cyanoderma; species Cyanoderma ruficeps. The sequence continues at coordinate 45,099,874 of VZDJ01007754.1, read as the reverse complement.
AGTTTCTAACAGCAAATCCCTTTAAATATTGCAAGGGCATTGCCTCACAGCAAAACACCTTCTGAAAACCCCTCCAGGTAAGGGTAATGTACCTGCTGGTTTTGAGATATCAGTGCAGCAGTTGCCCTTGTTCACCCTGCCACCCTGGCTTTTCACTACATGTTTCCCATTAAATTTTCTATTTTTGCATACTCTGGATTGATATAAGAGCCCTTGAATTTATTTTTACTTTAAAATTCCAACTTCTCGCCTTATCCAAAGAATGCTGGTAGCAGCTGTCGGGAATGCACTGACTGTTTTCCAATAGTCCATGTTCCTTTGCTGGTAACTTTAACAAATATATTGACTTTCAATCTGGATCGTGATATTTTATCATCTCACGTTTTATAACTTCACATTCCAGACAGTAACAGTTTGATTCTCCTGTCATTATGAGCTATTCATATTTTTACTAGGCTGCTGAATAGTTCATGCTGTGTCAGATCATGCTGGTTTCTCTGTAGTAGTTGCATTATAAACCCCCAAGGAAACATATTCTATATAACAGGTCTGGCTCAGACTGGGTTTTAAATCAAGGTTATAAAACAGTTTGCACTTTCTTTTCTGCATTTCCTTCCTTCCTTCCTTCCTTCCTTCCTTCCTTCCTTCTCTTCCTTCTCTTCCTTCTCTTCCTTCTCTTCCTCTCGTTCCTTCCTTCTCTTCCTCTCGTTCCTCTCTTTGTCCATGTCTGACTCAACTGTTTTCATTCTCCATACAGAATGAGAATCCTCAGGAAAAAGAAAAAAACTCCAGTCTTTTCTCACCATCAGCAAAAGTTGCTGAAATGAACTTGTAGACATATGAGGCAGGATCAGAAGTAAATTACAATAAAGGCAAGCTCAATACTCTGCTTCTGCAAGCCAGTCTCAGGCACCTTTCAGAAACCTTTAGAAAGTGGAGTGCCTTTTAGGAGATTTTAGTGGTTTTTCTAATCAGAAATCTCAGTAAAGCACTGCAGACTCAATCCTTACAGTCAATTGCTTCATGTTTACTTTATAAAACTAACAGCAGCCAAGAACTGGTATCCTTAATTGTATCCTTACTGAAAATTGAAAAGGTAAATAAGCACAGATCTAGAGATAACAAGCACATGCCTATCAGGTAGATTCACACACGAACGTAGACCTATAGCAACTGCTCAGCACAGAAGAGAAGCAGAGCTGAAGATTTTGTCAATGCTCCCTTTAATCAGGAGATAAATTAGATGTGGTGGTCTCCTGCATGGGTGTGTATTCCTGGCCATCTCCACCTGATGCTGTTTCCATAGCATCCCTTTGGTGACAGGTCCTGCAGAGGTGGGGAGAGACTGGAGTCAAGTGTGAGCTGGTACTATCGTACATAAATATGATTTACTTAATCTTCAAATGTCAAAAAAAAATGTATAAACATCAGGCTTGGCTGGCAGTAGCAGCTGTAGGTTGGACACTCAAAAATTAGAGATTCAGTAAATACAAGAGTATTTTTTAACCTTGTTTGCTCTTAGTAGCTCCCTGCTCTTTTCCCACCAAGCACTTCTCTTTCCAACCTAGCAACAATTTGAACCATTTTTGTTCTGGTTCCAGGAAGTTTTAAGAATGAACTTCAAATGTTAGTAGAAAGCAAGAAATGGGGCTTGGAATTTCTTTTCCTGAGAACAAATTTGCAGAACAGTAGCAGGATGATCTAATTTATACGGACATAATAGAAAATGGGAGTTGACATTTAAACATGTTTAGCGTCTGGGCAAATTCAAAACATGAAAAAATGACTTTGGCTTTCTTTGAAGTTCCTGCATTAAGACAGAGATTTACTACTGAGGGAACAAAAAAAATGTGGAAGGGGTGATAGATATGTTGGTTTTCCCCATCAAAAATGTGACATAAAAACATTTTTCATTTGGAAAACAAACAAGAGAAAAACTCTACTTTCAGGGTTGAGCAACCCTTGCTACCAGTTTCTGGAACTGTACTTGAATCTAAATGAGAAATGAATGTTGCATTGGTCTGTGTGTTCACCCTCTGCAGCTGTACAGCAAAAAACAAAATTGTGCCATCTCTGTATTTGAACTAGAAGCTCTGGCTTGTTTTGGGAAAAGGAGTGATAGAGTAGTACAGATGGACCAAGTTAAAAAACATCATGCGATGATTCCTGAAAAATTCCAAGCCTGTGTGCTCCTTTCCAGACCTATATGTGTAAAAATGACCTTTTGTTTCAGAGCTGCAAGACCCCGACAGATCCCAAAGGCAGTCACTCTCTGGTCCTCGGTGTTTGGTGCCTGGCGGGTGGCTGGACAGAGCAGGCATCCCATGGATGTGTTGGGAGGTTGCATAAGTCATTTTTCTTACCTCCCTTCCTGGGCTGTGGGACAAATGCCCTGCTGAGAAAGCCCATCACTGCCTAATGTGAGCCAGAGCTGCTCCAACCATCCCCTTTGTGTTCTTTCTCACAAAGGGTTTCAGTCTCCAGAAGCCAAGATTTCCCCATCACTTTGTGGGTGGCAGTGCCCCTCTGCATATTCCTGGTGAGGGCACTGGGTACAAAGATCGAAGCTGGGAAGTAAGTTTTGGGGGAGAAAGGCTCTCAACCCACCCTGACACCCATCTGTAGGAGTAAAGCAGGATACCAGACCATTCTTCATCAGCCAGACTTTTCTGCATGAGGGCCAAAGGGGCTGTTCATCCTCCCCAGCCTTAGTGTGAGTTGAAGACCAGAATGAAAACTTTCAAACGAGGTTCACAAGCCCCTGTTGTGTCTTACTTCTGAGTGTTGCAGCAGGCATCATGGCAAGTAGGGATTTTCTGTCCAAAAAGGACCTCCACCCTCTCACCCTGGATATAAAGCTGAATGCCTTGACGGACACAGCAGGGGTGACAATGAAATACCCTAAGCTGTTGCAGTAATATCTCTTTGGTCTCCCTGAAAGACAGTGCCCCACAAACATGCCATGTCTAGAAAAGGATGGAAGTGCTGATGCCCTGCATGTCCTGAGGGGATGTGCCAGGACCCTCCCAATGCAGTGACTGTGGGGCTGGGACTGCCACATCCCTGACGCCGCAGCCCCCAAGCCCATTCCACCAGATTCCTCTGGCAGCAAACACTTGTTTTCCCTCTGCTCATTTTTTAAGGTGGCCCCTGCCCACCAAGAATCTACTAATGAACAGAAGGATTTTGATTTCCCTTTGGGAGTTGGATGGCACCTCTGGATCCTCGGAGGGACCTGGATGTGGTGATGTCCGTTAGTGGGAACTGGAACTCATCTTTCCAGGCAATGTTCCTGCTCATTCCTGTGTGTCTGGGAGGGTGCTGGGGTATTGCTGCTAATGGAGTTCTACCACCTAAAGACCTGAAAATTGACTACACGTTGATTGGTGGATTTAGTTCTTATCTTTAGATTTCTGGTCCTTTGTGCACATGAGACTGACCAGACAGGTTTATCAGATCTTCTGGATATTTTTATTTTTCATTTGGTAGCACTGTATTGACTACAGGCATTCTTTTCATTTAAGACCATATAAATGAAATCACTGCACAGCTCCTGGAAAGAGTCGTATATTAGGGAGAAAACCTATTCTATTAAGTCTGTCATAAATTAAAGATATTTGTGCCTGCGATTACAGTTACAAAATCTTTTTGCTTCTTGTTCTCTTATGTGATTCTTTTATGTCAGACAAGATGGTAATGTACATAAATTAAATTTTATATAGTCTGTCAAGCTTCATGGCAGGTGGTGCTTTGTCTTACTACACTGTAGATAGAATGCTTTGAAATCAAAGCATATCGTACTGCTCAGGAGGATGCCAAGAGACTCTCTCCTTCATGACAGGTGATAAATGATTTCAACATTTGAGCAAGGTGGCTGCCTTCACCTGGAAAATCAGAATTGGCAATGGTAATTAAAGAAACTGTTCATATAGAGACATCAATGCTTGAGTGTTATGAGCAGTCTGAGACTGCTGTGGGGAACAGGGATGTTCATCAATCCATTACAGACTGCATGGATAGAGCTGGCCTCTCCAGCTCTGCAGACCAGGCCATTAAAATAAGTGTGTTTGATTTACAGTTACAGACAATCTGAATTGCAATTTTACTATTGCAAATCTCCAGAAGAGATAAATTATGTTTTCAAATGACATCATTTTCTACAGGAAAGTACAGCATAAATGCAAATGAAATGTTCTGTGAAAATGTGAAAATCTCAGAAAAGCACAACCCAAATCGTTAGAAAAACAAAGTCGTCAAACCATGATATTGCATTTCTGCCCCAGAAGGCTTGATTTTAATTATTTTGAGAATTTCTGCTCTGAAGAAGCAAAACCATCTTGTTTGGACTTTACTATTTGATTCCCTTAATTCAGTAAACTATTGTGCCATGATTCTAAGTGTGCCTGTGCTGCACCAGGCAGATGTCCAGCCAGCCAGAATCCTGCTCCACACTGACCAGCAGTGGATGCAGGCGGTGGGGAGCAGCCAGGCTTGTGGGGAGGGCTGATCCTGGGAGCAGCCTCAGGGTTCAGAGCCCTCTGGGGCTGTGTTTGTGCTGCCCTGCTGTGCTGGCCAAGTCCTCCTGCCCTCAGCATTTTCCGAGGTGTCGTTGTAAGACACGAAAGAAAGATGAAAGACTCCAAGTATTTCAGAAGGCAAAGAGCATAGAAAAAAAAGCTTTATTGTCTAATTCTTGCTACCTTTTATAAGGTGTTCTGATACAGCCTTAACATGATTGGTGAATAGGAATGACACCTCTCTAATCCCACATGGTTAAACTAGGGAAACAGCAAAACACCACCTGGAGAAAGATTGTTTTGAGAAAGGAGAGTTGTTTGCCAAGATTGTTTTGAGAAGAAGCTTGAGAAATTTTTCCTTGGGAAAAAGTTAGCAGCTGATAGCAGGCTAAAATCTCTCGGACCCAGAAATATCAGGCCCACACTGAGGGCACTACAACTTCTCACTGCTGTGGAAGCTGCAGTCTGGATCTGGAAGCTGCAACTGACCCCCAGTTACAACAGGAGAGAGAGCTGGATGAAGAAAGGAGGACAGAGATTTCTCCTGCCTGTAAGAAGCTTTAGAAGACACAGCTCCAGAGATGCTGGTGTCTTGTCTGCACTACAGCTCCTTGTGCTCAACAGAGTTGAATGGGCTTGATCTACTTTCAGTGTGGCCCTACAGCCTTAACTCTCACTTCAGAAGCTCCAGAAAGGTGAGTTTGCATGGCTATCAGACCTGAGTACAGGCAGCTCAGGCACACAAAAACTGCAGCTGTGGTAGCAGGACCCAAAGTGCACTTACTGTGTGCACAATTCCCAGAGCCTTCATTGCACCACAGTCTGCTCTGTGGCATTAAAATGATTGGTCTTGTTGGTTATGAGTGTATCTCTGTTCAACAACTAGTTTTGAAGACTTCTCATTTTTTAAGTGAGGACATCAACAATGAAAGAAAAAAATAACAATTCCTGCAGGCTGATCATCCTTTACTGTGTTCAACAACAGTACAGTAAACTGGAGGTACATACAGGTACCATATTCCCAATCTCCAGAGGATTCTAGGAATCTCAGAGCACTGCCATTATTCCTTCCCAAAACTACCATGAGAAATCAGCATTCCACAGTACAATGTTTTAAGCATTGAAACCATACAATTGCACAATCCTATTGGATTTATTAGAACTATAAGTGTTGAAAATGCCAAAATAGGAACTGTCACTGTATGGCTGGAAGGGGAAATTTAGTGCTGGTATGAATTTAGGAGTCTTACTGATGGAATTCAGGGTAGGCCTCCTGTTTTTCAAATGAGGGATACAGCCTGGTTGCTTTACTTTCCAGAGTGGCCTTTTGAAATAGAAGGGGTGAACTTAACTGGATGAGCCCCTCTAGTTCCAAAGCATCACTGCAGTCATTCCAAAGAGATGTTCCAGGCTGGTAGAAGATTGTGACCTCAACCAAGTCTTATAGAAGCTGTAGCTACCCCAGGGTCTCAGTGCAGCCAAGGGAAGGTCCAGTTGACGAGGGGATAAAGCATCCACAAATTCTTTGGGCAATATATTCCAATGCCTCACCACCATCACAGCAAAGAACTTCTTCCTAATATATAATCTAAGCCTACCCTCTTTGAGTTTAAAGCCATCACCCCTTGTCCTATCCCTATATGCCTTTTTGAAAGTTCCTTTCCAGTTTAAATCTCTTTTCAGGCACTGAAAGGCTGCAATTAGGTTACCTTGGAGCCTTCTCTTCTCCAGGCTGAACAATCCCAATTCTCTCAGTCTTTTCTCCTGTGGGAGGTGTTCTATCCCTCTAATCATCTTCATGTCCCTCCTCTGGACTGTCAATACCAGAGCACTCCTTGGTGTGTCAGGTGTCATATGTCCTGTCAGCTGTGTCCTAGAAGCCATTCCCTGTGGGCAGAGAGGAAAATTTGCCCTGTTCACATAATGACTTAATTTTCCTTATTTGCTAAGGAAGCAACATTTCTTCCTGTGAATGGATGTGGAGTGTCTCCAGGGCTGAATTTCTCCCTGCACCACTGATACTCACAGCAGTGTGCTTCTAACCTCCCCCTGGGCTGGGGGTGCAAGGCTCCAGCCATCCCCGTGGAGATGGGGACAGCGAGGTGTTTTTGTGCTCTCTTCTGCAGTTTAAGGAGTCCCCAGCCATTTCTGCTGTTGTTCTGGCTCCAGTGTCCCTAGGGATGAGATCAAGGATGTGACATTTAAAAAAATCCCTGACATTATTATGAACACTCTCTTTCATTTGCACATGCCTTTATCTCCTTCAGTGAGGAACAGTCCTTCTGAGCCCTTTCTTCTCTTCCTTATGCTGCCTGTAGCTTTTCTCTCAGTGCTCGTAACCCTGTCAGACCCTTATCAGCTTGTGCAGCTCTGTCCAGCTGAAAATTGATTATTGCCATTTGCCTATGGGCTTGTTGTCCTTTTATCTTGCCCCACAGCATTTTTCATGGTAAATAAGCCCCTTGCCTCTAATGGTGCTCTCGCTGTCCTCCTCTCCCATGCTGTGCACCACAGGTTCATGTGGATTCTTTCCCAGGAAAGGTAATCTGCTATTCTTTTCCCAAATGCTGAGCTCAGCTGTGGCTTGCCAAGGTGTGTACATGATATTTTCGATGTCTCCCACTGCAGCAGACTGAGCTTTGCCTTCAATTTCAGGGCTCTTTTCAGTCTCTGTGCATCCTTGCATCAGCCTCAGCCTGTTCTGATTGACTACCTTTGCTTGGGAAATCCTTGTTCCTTGCTCCAGAGTTAATTCTGCTTCTTGCAGTAGCCTCCAAGTTCTAACCCAGACAGTAATTCCAAGAGCAGTCTTGCCAGAGGTGTGTTCCTGGAGCTCCTGGAGCTGTGCTGTAGCTTTGGCTCTGCTACGTGAGGGCAAACTTTCCTGTTTCTAGCCTCTGTTTGATAATCTCCTATTTATCTTTTTAGCTTTCAGATGAAGTATAGGACTCACATTTCTACAATGATTCCTTTGCCCAGCAGAATTGAAGATTATTTGGAACCACCAAGGAATGACTTTCTCCTGCCTCTTCTGCCTTTGTCCTGCAAACTCTCTCACCTTTTTCCATCGTGATCACTCTCAGTACACCACAGTTAACATCCTTTTCTGATAATAACTTTTCAACTCCAGCATGCTTCAGCTCTGCCAGGACTTTTTTCATCTCTGGTCTCACATAGAAAATGTTTTCTCAGTTTGTTTTGCTCCTGAGGCTGAGTGCTGATGCTCTTGCTACCCCCCAAAAAAATCCCTCTCATGTCTCACTTATCACTGCCCAAGTAGCAGCTCAAGAAGGATGGTGAATGCTTTGGCTTTCCATGACCTGTCACCTCTCTGTGCCCCAAGCATCCACTGCAGTTTGTAGGCCTTCAGGAACTTGACCAGCTGTGGAGTGTGACTGGCTTTTCTTCTGGGGTTCTTGGTCATGCACAGCACTGGGGCTGCAGAGCACCTCTCCTTGTAGAGAGGATTCCAAATCCCTCTTTTCTAGAGGTAATAATGAGGCAGTGGTTTAAAAAGCTTTTCTCAAGTTCAAAGGTACTTAAATTTATAACTGTATGAGTCTTTAATCTCTTTCTTTACCTGAAGCCTGCCTCTGATTTACACTTGCAGTTTAAGGCATATTCTATATTAGAAAGATATTTCTGCTTCTATTCAGAAAAAAACCCAAAATCATAAAAAAATTGCATAAGATTCCAAAGCTTTACTCACACCAAAATCCATAATAAGATTTAATTCCTTATTCTAGGCTAATGTTATGGTGGAATAATTAAGTTCATATGTTCTTTTGGACTGAATAAAGAGCAGTACTCTGAGGAACTTCAGTGAGCTTCACCTCTGCTGTGGACACCAAGAGGCAAAGCATCCAGCTGACAAGTACCAGGCAGTGATGGCACCAGATTTGTCCCTGGTGCAAAGTCACAGCTTACAGCAAACCCACAGAGTGTTGCTGGCTTTGATTAGGTGAGGACCCAGCCCCTGGGCTGTCTCATTCCACTGTCTGAATTGCAGCAAGGTGCAATCTGGTATCGGCCAGAATAGGCCCAACATTGCCTTGAGGCCTGGTCCTCCTGCAGCTGTGTGAGGGGCCATCCTTGTGGTTCTGCTCCCTCCTCCTCCAGGAGTTCCTCCAGGATCACAGGGACCTGTGTGTGTAAATCTGGGCACCAGCATGGATTCCAGTGCAAATATGGAGTGCTGAAAAAGGACTTGTTTCTGGCTCTGTCCAGTAGGCAGGAAATCTGACTGGGACACTAGTGAAGCTGGAATTTCGTTGAATTGGCTAAAATGACCAAATGTCTGAAGAGCTACCTGCAAAGGGGTATTGAAATGCACAGGCTTTGCAGCTAAGGGTGCAGCCTGAGCATCTGACCATTCCACTGTAATGGCTTTTGTCCTAATAATAACTTAAATGGTTTCCTAAACATTAACTTGAACTTGCTCAAGGGAATGGCCTTTCTTTCCTTATAATAATTTCACATGAGGTACAGCATGAACATTGGAGGGTAACTGGACTTAATGTCAATTATGAATCACCAATTTCCTGCTCTAAATAGCATTTCTTCTCAGCAACTTCCCATATGATAAGCTGCCCTGCAGATTTAACCCAAACTGGCTAACTGAGACTGAATTTCATGTAGTGCTTCCTTTTAAAACATGAAGTGTCGCACAGGGAGTGGCCAAACAAATCTGAGTCATAGACAAATGATTTCACTTTAATTTTTCATAGTAAATGGCACAGAAAAACATCTTCTCCACTTTGCTTATTGTATTTTTGCTGCAAGAAAATAATATTGTGTGGTATTGGCAGGAGACTGCAATAAAATAAGGTTGCTATTGTTAGTAGCTGGCTGTATCTTGCCAGGTCAGTTTTACAACTCTAAGCAAATTTATGGGTAGTTTTTTGTAATTTGGAAATGTTTTTCAAACCACAGTCATAACTTGATATTATCCTGAGGAAGGCAATGATGCTTTTCTCAATTGAGTGGAGATATTCCTACTGCCTTAGAGTTTTCTCCATTTTGTGCAAGCCATCCTAGAAGTGAAGGCACAGTTTGATGCTCAGTGGCATGCAAGCTTCAAGGGAGCCCTCAGGATCTGACTCTTGCTGAGGGAAGCTGCTTCAAGCCACATCTAGAATCCTTAACCCCCAGCCTGTATTAATGCAAAATTTCCAGCTGGGCCACTGGTGCTGTTTAGGACTTTCTGACAAACTCTGACCTCTTTAGAAACACTGGGGACAGGAATCAGCAGAAATGTTGTTGTTTGTGGTTTGGGATAAGGGGGTAGAGAGGCCAGTGTGGATGCCTAAGGTGCGCCACACATCACTCATGTGGGGACAGGCAGATACAAATGCTGGAGAAATTTCCACATGGAAGCTTCCACATTCTTTGGTACTCAGATAAACATCTGACATATTACAAGTTTTCACAGAGAGATCCTTTCTCTCTCAGGTGGAAGACATATGCTGCAAATTGCACACTGCACATCAGGTGTCATTATCCCACAGGGTTTGATGCAAAACTTTCCCTGCAGCCTTGGAAAAAAGCGTGATATTTAACACTGAACTATGTGCAACTGCAGATTGTTAGCTGGTACGTTAAGGATCTACTGCATATGCTTACAAGATCATTTGAAACAACCTTGACATGGAATTCATCTGCCCTAACCAAGGTGTTCAACAGCTGGATGACTGAATCAGGCTGACTATTGGCTTCTTTTGTCATTTATAGAGATAAACAGATTCTGCCAAAGGGCAGTTCCCCCTCACCCCATCATGAGCAAAATGAGCAGCCCCTTAGGCAGGGCCTGTTTGTGGTTTCCACTGACAGAGAGAGGAGCCCAGCTGAAATTGGGACAGCTGCCTTCAGAGAGGGTGAATAAACCTCACAAGTGTCTGCAGAACTCTTGATCCATGTTGTTGAAATTCAGGGAAACACAGTAGCTTCCCTCTTTCTCCATTAGGTGTAAAGCAGTGGCAAAGGACACCAGAGAGGTGCAGCCAGTCACGCCAAAGGGGATGGGGACAGGGATCAGGGTGACAACAGTCTCCTCTAGGGAAAAGGCACTCCACCTTTCAGCAGCATGAAGGTAGAACAGATATTTTTACTCTCCCATTTACAAGTTTCTTGTAGAACTGAGTTGCCTGTCGTCTCTTGGCCCTGATGTTATTGTCTCCTTGCCGCTTTTCATACAGCTGCTCAAATTAAATCAATTTTAACAGCAAGGCTGAGATCTTACAGAGAAAACTAAGTTTCTAGACAATTTCTGGGGCATGTGCGGAGGTGTGGTGCTTGGGTAGGAATGTTGCATCCTATTGCTGTCCTGCAGGGGGAAACCAAAGCACCCACAATTTGCTGTTTGAGGAGGCAAAAAGCCACAGGATGTGTTTGCTGTTCAGTGAGGGTTTGCTGCCCTTTGCTCAGCTAGCAGTCTTGTAGGAGTTTTTAAAAGCAGTTGAAAAAATTGTGGGAGGGAGCAAAGGAGGAAAAGTTTAACTGCACACAATCAACAGATGTGGGGATCAAGGAGCTGATAGTTATGTAGGGGAAAAACCTGAGTGGGTAACTGTGAAGGATATAAGGAAAAAATATGCAGGAATCCAGGCTTCTTCACTTGTCTTTTACAAACCATCCACTGGGGCTCTTGGTGAGTGCAGGTCAGGCTGACTGTGACTTGAGGGCAGGGCAGTGACTCTGGTGCCCAGATCACTCCCAAAAACCTTCCCATTCTGCAACATTGCCCACCTCTCCTCCAGACATGGCCAAGACATTGTTCATACAGGTTCTCCCTCTGGCACATTGTTTGCATTGTCAGGCTCCTCAGCTTGTCTTTTTTAAGCACTGATTGTCCACAGTAATTTTTGCCCTGTGGGCAGCACACCTCAGAGGAGGTGATCCCACCTGGCCAACTGCTTCTCCTGCTGAGGGAACCAGGGGGACACCAACTTCTGGTCCTTCTGCAGCTGCATTTTCCAGTCAGCCTAAAGGCTAAGTAATGTCCACAGGCAATATGCCTTTCTGTCTTAGAATTAATAAGCATATAATTGAGACCTAATTTTCACAGACTTCTCCACAGCAGCCTTATCCCCAGATGACGGGAGCCTTGCTGTAATAACAGTATTTGTGTAAATTACTGAATAAACACTTCCATTTACTGTTTCTTAACAACAAACATTCATTAATATACATAAACATTGAAAAAAGAGACCCATTTAGTTTACAGAAGATTATGTGTGTTTAGGTATTTAAATATCCTTGCATAACAAATCTGAGATAAAGCACCATGGGGAGAAAGATGAAAAGCACTGAGTGTCTAAATAGAACTTTTCTGCCACCTGCTCCTTCATTGCTGTATGTGGTTATGTAGTTTTATTTACTGGGAATATTACTTGCCTAATGTTTATTTTTATTATTAAAATGATAGAAAATGCTTCCTCTAAGAATTCTGAGTACCTCTTCCATATACAAAGTATAAATTCATTATGGAAGTATTACATTTTTTTTTGTTGCTGTAGATTGCCATTACAATGGTTTCAGTTCCTCCTACATTCACAATTATGAGAAGAATACTGATGGTCAATCCCCAAATATAAACCCTCCTTCATCAATTCATTAATGGAACAAAGCATGGCCTTTCCCTGAACTGCATTCCTGTGCATCCCACTCCCTCCAACTGCTGCCAGCAAAAGGGTGCAATGTTTATGTCTGTGCATGAGGGTGTATCTACATTTAAAGGTTGTCCTTGAGTTTGTCCTCCTCTCCTGGTCTTTGCAGACACAACCAGCACAGATACCAAGCAATGCCTGTTCTGACAGCATGTTTGATGATTTGGAGGTCTGTTACCTGATGTTTTAGGATGTAAAAGTTGCCTGGGGGAGACTACAAAGTGGAAGCACTGGGAAATCCTTAAGATGAAAATGAAATATTGAGTTTTCTGAACAAGTCTGAATGTATTTCACAACACGTGTGATGGAGAGGTGAAATCCTGCTCCTTTGAAGAAGGAACATGGGGGTTGATGATGCCAACAGGGCAAATATTTTGGTCCCACCGAACTGCAGCTATGGAAGTCCAATGCTTTTTTGAGGACAAATATGAGTTCTGTAGGTCATATGGTGATGGTGGAATAAAAAATAGAGTGCAGGTCTCCAATATATTTTATGGGGACTTAATCAGGGAGGTTGGCAGAACTCCATGAAGTAGTGGATCTCCACCTCTTCAAAACTACATCCTGAGGCTACAAGGAAGGGATTTATCTCACCTGAGTCTTTATTATTAATATATATATATATATATAT